>JAAAKM020073195.1:193104968-193135524 GCA_010016025.2 Alatinidae sp. Z8VKAUB7J3 | reverse complement strand
CTTGGGTATTGCCGTGAGGGCGCTAGCTTTAAGGCAGGCTTTTTCTGCGATGCAGCCGTCGACTGATTCGCCGGAGATCGCTCTGGTTTTTTTCAGGCTTGGTTTCCCTTCTATCCAATCCGGAAAAAACATAGACATGACTTTATCGCCGGGCTTCCAGCTGTTTACGTTTTCGCCAACGGCTAATATCTCGCCGGCTCCATCAGACATAGGAATACGTCCCTCGGGAACCGGAATGGCGCCAATTGCTACCAGATAATCGTGATAATTTAAAGAAGTTGCGCGCCATTGTGTGACCAAGCCTGTTAAAAAGAAAACACCATATATCTTCTTCAGAGAATGAGCTATAAACCAGAGAAATATTCACCCCCCCCCCAAAAAAAAAAAAAATGAGAAAAGAGAGTTGAGATCAATTAGAATCAAAGTGCAGCAATCCTAAATGAGTGGCCTGTACCCAGAGACACATCTTCCAGAATTCTGTTGTCTCCCTATTTAGTTGAATATACTTGTAATTGAATTTGGAACATTCTTATTATTCATTATTTATTCTAAAAGGTTGTGATTTAGTTGAATAGTCTCCTTTCAATAGAAAACGAAAGTGTTAGACCTGGAGTTCCAAGGATAGTGAGAAGAAAACCTGATTGAATTGGTTAAATGGAAACTTATGCAACTGTACATACCTTAAAAATAAGGACAGATCAGGAATAAAAGAAATCTTGCATGAAAAAAAAAAAAATCACAAAAAGTAGGCTAAAAACATGCACCAAACCAGCTTCAGAAGGCATACCTTTCCTTTGAAGGTTTAGCTTTCTTTGGGAATCAGCATATTGTTATTATTTAATTTTTATGTACAGAACTTTGTCCAATTTAACTAATTGTTTTTGCTTATATATTTGTCCGATTGAACATGGCAACGCTGACAAATATATAGTAATGCCCTAAAATCTTAATTCTGAAATAATCAGAAAAAAATAACAGTTATTGCAGTGTCAAACCTAAGATACCTCTATTTTGATGTCTTTTGTACTTTAAGTGTATTAACTACTTTTTCGCGTCACTAATAGGGTTTCTTATTTTAAAGCTTTATCATCTTGGCAAAGAGTATCCTACTGGCGCTAATAATTTTCATCACAAAATCAAGAGAATTTTTCAATTTTTCAACTAGATTTCTTATGAGAAGAGGCCTGTAAGTCATGAAGTTTGACCATTGTTTACGTAGAGTATTTGTTTGGGAAAGTAGACATTTGATTTTTGCTCGGGGGGGAGGAGTTTGTGCTTGGGGTAGGTTTCTAAAGGGAGACCTTTCCGCGAAGAGGGATACTTCTGGGGGTGGTGAACTTTCCAAAGGAAATTTTACACTGAGGGGATTTGACAGAATTTCTATGTGGATAATTGTCGAAACTTTCTCTTTGCCAACTCAATTTTGTATGTGAGGATGTTACGAGGAATGTTCCGGGGCTATTTTAAACGTGTTTGGATTTCTGGGAAAGCATTTCCATGGAAGGGGGGATTTGCGGAGTGACAAACAAAACGATTGGAAATTAAGGTCTTTTTCAAATGACAATATGCTAAGGAGATTTTTAAGGCTGAATCGTCCGAAAGAAATTTTACGGAGTTTTCAGTGAGGATGGAACTGTCTGGAGGGAATTTTTTTTTGGGGGGGTGTATTTTACGTGGGATTAATTACCAAAGAGGAGTTTCCCGTGAGGGAGGGATAAATTTTCCATAGAGGGCGAGCCAGACTTACCGGCAGTGTTTGAAAAAACGATCAGAAATTAAATAAAAATCAAATTTTTTGAACTGAAAGTAAGGAGCAACATCAAAAACTCAGAAATTGTTTTTATGTAAAAGGATTGACCCCCTTCTCAATGCCTTACTGCTTATGCTAAAATTTAACTGTTGTCCAAATGTTGTAAGAACGGCTATTAAAATACAAAGGTCGTTTAATTAGAATAGTAAGCTTTTTTAAAAGTGCTAAACACTTTAGCGTAAAGAGCAAGGTATTGAGGAGCAGGGTAACCGTTACTAATACAGAATAATTTCTGTTCATTTGGCGTAGGCGCCCTGGGAGGCCTCGTTTCGGCCTCCCCAGTCGCGAAAGTGCCTGGCCCGCAACTGTCGTCCCCAGCCGTTTGTCCGCGATGAAAACCCAACTCCCTGTCCGATCTGGACGCCGTTTCGGTCTCGCTGCCTTCTGCAGTGCCCTCACTTGCTTGGCCGCGCCGACCTTCGCCCAGAGCGACGTCTCCGCGGAAGAGAAGGCGCTGATTGCCGAGATCGCAGGGCTCGAGCAGGAGCTCGCCGTCGCGCGCGCCGGCGGCTTGCGTGAGCTCAAGGTCAACGGGGTGGTGCTGGCTCCCGAGCAGATCCGCCGCGAAGCGATCTTCCTGGTCGGCGCCAAGCTGCAGGGTGCTCGGCTCGAGGGCGCCCGCTTCCGCGCCGTCGACCTGTCGGGCGCGTCGCTGGACCCCTCGTTCCTGAACCGTCGCCTGCGCGCCCTGGGCAAGGCCGGCTCCAGTGACAGCCTGACCCTGCGCAATGCACGCTTTCAGCCCCTGACCGAGGCGGAGAGCGTCGAGCTATGGAAGCTTATCTCCCCCTACCTGCGGCAACTGGACGATCCCTGGCGCCTGGAGCCGGTGGCAGAGGGCGAACGCAGTGTCGACTGGCCGGCCCTCGCCGACATCGCCTACTGCGCCGGGCGGCGCTGCCTCGATCTGGAACGCTTCGCCGAGAGCTACAGCGACAACCTGAAGTCCTACGCCTGCAAGGACCCGGCAAGCCAGAAGATCCTGTTGCGGCATTTCGATCTGAGCCATGGCGACGGGGACCGGGAAAAGGCCTATAAGCATGCGATCGCCTCGCGCTTGATCGACTCGCGCTGCGATCCGCGCAACACGCTCTACGATCGCCTCAGGTACTGGGTCACCTCGTTTTACAGGATTAATGGATTAATGGAACCTCTGTGAATAAAAACTTGGAATTATTTTCAAGCAATTTTTAATCAATTGGATCGAAACAAAAATTACACTTTCAGAATCGCCATAGCTGGAACTCTCATGCAGGAAACTTTTAGTCTTCTAGCTTGAACTACAAGGATTTTTTTTTTCTTTTACATTGGATGCGCTAGTGTTTTCTCTTTTTTTTTCTTATTCTCCCTTCTCCGTTTCTAGAGGGGTACTGAAGCTTCATGAAGCTGCGTAAGAGCTTGGAAAAGGTTATATCTGTCTGCTTTTGTGCTGAACAAAACACAATATTTAAAAAGAAAATCATTTTTCTTTGCACAAAAACTGTATCTATGTATACAGGATAAAGAATAACGTCATAGTCGTTGATTATAACCGTAAATGATGTTAAAGTAAAGCTATGTGATGACGTATGTTACCGGTAGGGTTCTATGTCTATTGTATCCAGGTAAGAAAAAACTGAAGGCTTTATCCTGTGAAATATATAATCAACAAACTGCTCGTGGTGTAAGTAATGGGTACAAGTAAGGAGTGACACTGCTGAATAGTAATCAAAACTCAGAAAGAAATAGATTTTTGACAACAATAAAGCCATCAAAAGAATTGAATTTTTGTGTTGATTCCAAATATGTAAAGTTCATCCAATTTAGCTTAACCAGTCAAAAGCTACGAGCCTTAGAAGCTATGCCCGATTTTAGAAAAAAGGAGGAAAACCCTCAAAAGTCAAGCAGCCTTAACAAAAATGGTCCGTCAGATTTATTCTGTAGGAGGAAAACCGTGATTTAGTGCAGAGATTTCATGTTATATATGCAAAAATGTGGCATTTTGCATTTTGGCCAGAAGAGAGTAAGATCAATAAGTGCTACAACTCCAATTTGTCGTCGAGTGCAAAACGCAGGTATTGACATCTTTTATTTCATCAAATTACGACAACTTGTCCCAGAAAACATGGTGTTCAGGGAAGTGATGAAATCTACCGAATTTGGGCAGGAGACAAACTTATAGACGCGCAGACTTTGCTATTTCTAGGGTAGCAAACGCATATGACTAACCAAGTACCGCTAAGCAAAATTCTATCCCATTTCCTATCTTTGTACTTGCAACTCATGCAGTGTGGCCTCAAAAGAATGTTATTTTCATAATTAAGCAATATATATATATATATATAATTTGTCATATTAAAATTCTGAATCTATCTGATAGGCTACGTTATTGAATTCATTGCTACTGATTCCTGATTCACTGCTTCTTTAATCC
Organism: Alatinidae sp. Z8VKAUB7J3; assembly: GCA_010016025.2. Taxonomy (NCBI): domain Eukaryota; kingdom Metazoa; phylum Cnidaria; class Cubozoa; order Carybdeida; family Alatinidae; species Alatinidae sp. Z8VKAUB7J3. Next base: position 193,131,301 of record JAAAKM020073195.1, on the reverse strand, counting down.
CTTATTCCTTGTTTTCCACAGTCTTCATTAAATGATTTTTTCATCAACAAAAACTAGTAAAAAGTAAAAATTAAAAATTAATAACTCACAATCTATATGCAGTTTGCTACTTTAAGAATGTTCGAACCAAACTTTCCATTCCGACATTGAACAGCTGTACATGTAACTTGTGCCCAACTGCTCACTTCTTTGATACCGCACCAATTGTCAAATCGTTAGAATACAAGTAATCTGCATTTTTTATCAGGTTATTAACTCAAAATTTGATAATTTACATTATTAATTTTTAATTTGATCATTCAATAGGTGAATCCGTCCATCAGCCATAATGTCATTATTCCACCATCTCGCCAGTCAATCAGTTCATCAGTCCATCAGTCCATCAGTCCACCAGCCACCATTACTCAAGAAGAACATTTATCCATCAGTACGTTGCTCAGTCCCTAACGCATTAGCCCAACACTCCTTTTTTTGAGATCTCGTATGTGTACATTTTTATCAATTAAATTTTTGCTCACTTTTTCAAATTTTTGTGATTTTCTCGCTTTTCAACTTATTCCATTGCAAAAGAAGACAAGTTAGTAACTAAATTAAATTATTTGAATTAGCTAAAAAAAACAATGATGAAAACTCATATTTGAATATAATAACAATATAAATATGTAATAAGAAATTATAAAATTATCTTATATAATAACAAGAAATTAAAATAAATCATAATAATTAATAAGAATAAATTAATAATAGATCAAAAATTCTGCATCCTCTTTATCGACTCAGTTTAGAGAACTGACAAATGGTAAGATCCTCCTCCATTTCAGATTGTGTTGCTAATAATGATTGGGGGTCCGCATCTCGCCTTGTTTTGATTTTCCTGCCTTGTTTTGAGTACTTGCTAAAAATAAATGCTGAAACATTTGCTTTCAGCATTTGCCTTTGCTCACTTTTACTTTTCCCACTTAGTCAAACCTCTTTCAAAATAAAGCAAGTAACCAAATGATTCATATTAGCATAGCCCACAAGTTTCAATCAATTATTCATTTTATTAATACTAATGAAAATATTACAAACGGAAAATGGTTGCTAAGCCCAAGAAGCTTGTCTTGCTGTGGGCCATACAAAATGAGAATAATACACTTATATGAAACACACACAATAAAAAAAAAAAAAAAAACACTGGAAAAAAAACAAGGACAAATCTGATTTTCTCGCCTATTTGTTTGAAGTAGCTCGATCCTCAAAATGGGTAAGTCGGAATGTAAGCCCCTAAGAATCGCCAAAGGACCTAACCCCTAGAATATCATAACTCCGTGGTAAAATTGCATGCAATTGGGGAAATCGAAACAGTGAGTGAATGAATTAATATATAGAATGCAGCGAATACTATCTTCATCAAAGGGAGCTTATGTTCGCCCATTTGAGTGGGATGTTCCAAAAAGTATAAAAGCTAATAAGATTCTTGAGTTGGCGAAGCAATTAAATCATCCTGAGATTTTAAACCACGGGCTAAGAAGCTTTGCATTTGGAAAGATTTTTACAATGGACAGGTGTGTTAATGGAGCCAGATGACAAATTGTATGGTGACATGGAATCAGTTCACCGAAATTGTTATGGAGTGCATGCTTGTATAAGCCCAAATGAACACCCTTGCAATGCATTTGTTAAGCCCTTACTTAAAAGCATTCCAAAAGGTGCGTATGTGAAAACCCTAAAGAGCAAGTTTAAGATAAAGAAAACAGAAATTATTCCCTCTCTTTTTCCATTAACGACTCTACTCAAACCGCTTATTTCGTAAGCTTACCCGAGAATTATGATCCAGAAGTCAAATATCCTGTATTGATCATCTTGCATGGGGCAGTATCGAGCAACGCGCTGACCGATTATCTAAGGGACGATATACTGCAAGGCTGGAATCGGTTTTATGCTCAATATGCGGAAAAAAATAAAGTAATACTCGTGTTTCCTAAGGGAAGCAAAGTCTATAATTGGATGCATCCGGACGACGGCTTTTATATGGTTCCTGAAATCCTTCAACAAGTAAAGAAGGCCGTTAATGTGGATGATAACCGGGTTTTTGTTTCCGGTCATTCTAACGGCGCGACGGGTTCTTTTTCCTATTTTCTGAAATCTCCTACCTTATTTGCCGGGTTTTATGGATTGAACACCTATCCCAAAGTTTTTACGGGCGGAACATTCCTCCTGAATGGATTAAATCGTTCGTTTCGGAATAGCAATTTCTGTTCGTTTTAAGTTTTAATGTCGCTCCTTACTTTCGGTTGAAAAGCTTGTTTTTTTATTTAATACGACAAAAACTGAAAAGTCCTTGAAAACTTTCAGATAGAAATTGAAGCTGGTAAGAAAAACCTCGTTAAAAACTGAAAATCTTTGTTTCATTTCTAGAAAAAACTTTAAATTGGATGAGATTTCTCACTTAAAACCGATTGCGGAAAATTAAAAATTTGTGAAAAATTTAAAAAAAAAGTCAGGAGAGAAAGATAAAATTAGCCTTGAAAGAAAATGTAGAATAAACAAGAAGGTGTCCAATTGTAGCAGAGATATATGGGAAATTTCGATTGACTATCATATTCGAAACTAAAATCGAAACTCTTTTCCGTTGGTTACTTTGGGTATCTGAGTGACATTCAAGCCTGATTGATACCATCAGGTGATACTATGTTATAGAACAAGCAGAACTTATATCTTAGCAAAATCTCAGAGTAACAAGATAAAAATTATGCAAACTTTTGGTGGAAAATCTTGCTTATGTCAAAAGATACAATTATTAAGGCCATCTGGCGTTTGACAATTTTGTTTAACCATAAATTACTGCATACTTTTTGTTTACTGTACGTTAAAATGTAGAGAAGGGTGATGATAATCTTTCACCGCAGGGGCTATTTGCTTAAACTCTAATAGCCTACTTGACTTCCCTAGAAGTATCAAATCTAACATACGCCTATATGTTTCGGACTGAATTTGCACTTCAAATAATTTGGAAAAATAAAAATAATAATGATCAACTATAATTAAAGGAGAAATTAAAGGTTTGATCCAGTAACAAAGGATATTACAGTATCAATTATCTGTGTTTTGACGTTTTTCAAAAAGTCTTCCACTAGAGTTTAGGCTAATACAGTTAATTCTACTGATACTATTGCTACTGCTATTAAAACTGGGGATATTAAGGCGGAAAATTTGGGGAATATAGAAACTGTAGAGAATTAATTCGAAACACACTTACCCTACACAGGTTGTTAATTTGATGCATCAGAAATACCTCAAGAACGGTTTATAGTATTAAGCTGGAACTTCATCGTCTTTTGAAGGGGATGTTGAAGAAACAAAAGGTGCTATGAGAGTACTGCGACTAATGCTGCTACAATTATTGCTACTGCGCAAGCTAAGGATATTAAAGTGAAGCTCTTAAGGAACATTCTGGCGGATGTTGAAGTAAATCAAAAGAAACTATGAGCATGTGGACTTTCAAAAAGGTGACAGAGCAATATCTGAAGAACAACTTATATTATTAAGTTAGACCTTAAAGGATAAGTTGTGAGGGATTTTGAACTAGCTAGAAGGCACTATGTGTATTTTTAACACTACCACTAGAGTTAATGTTACTAATGACGCTAAGGGTATTAAGGTGAAACTTATTGGAAGCGTTTAGGAGGAGCTTCAATCAAACGAAACAAACTGTATTCAAGCAGGTTTTCAAAAAGGTATATAAGCAACATCATAGGCAGCACCTCTGTATAATAGCTAGAAATATCATTGAAAATTTTAAAGGAGCTTACTCGATTCAAAATTAAAAGTTCTAGTTCGCTTTTTAAGAGTAAAAAGAGATTGAAGGTCAAGCAGCTCTTATCTCAAGCTCTTTCATTTTCCAAACGCATCCAGTCAAAATTTTGAGGCAGCCATATTGTTCAGAATAGTAAAAACGGTCGAGCAAAAATACAGTAATATAATTGGCCCATTATACCTTAAACCCCAAGAAGAAGCGGGTAACGAGGCCGAATGCCTCGCCGCGGTCCAATACCTCGTCTCACTCGGCGCCGACATCAACACCGTGGATGCCAATGGGGAAACCACCATGCACGGGGCGGCCTACAAGAATATCCCAGCCGTGGTTCACTACCTCAACGAGCAAGGCGCCGACATCGCCCTCTGGAACACCAAGAACCGTTTGGGCTGGACCCCGCTCTTAATCGCGGAAGGTTACCGACCGGGCAATTTCAAACCCTCATTCGCCACCGCGGACGCCATCACCGAAGCGATGCGGTCCCATGGGGTCGAGCCCCCGAAGGGGCCGAAACCCAAACACACCAACTACGCGAATTAGCCTAGCGATTGGCTTGACCCGGCGTCGGCAGCATCTCTCCCACGCCCGTGACTCCAGGAAGGCGACCAAACGATTCATCCCGTCCCAAGGGGGCATAGGTCATCTGATCGACAATCGCGTTTCCGCGTTGATCCGTATCAACTAGCAAGAGCGTCTCGCCGTTCTGCGCGAGCTTGAAACTCGCATGGAGCCCGGCATCCGCCTTCCGATCATTATCCGCCCAAACAATCAGATAGCCTCCGGGCAACAGCACCGTTCCTGAAGGGAAGCGCCACTGCCGGAGGTTTTCCTCATTGTCCGTCAGATACATGCCGGACAGATCCACCTCATCTTGGGTCGGGTTATGCAACTCGATCCAATCTTCAAAGTCTCCCTGAGGATCCTGAGCCGTGCTCCCATTGACCGGCATCACCTCGTTGATTACCAACTGAGTGACCGAATCCGAAGCAGAATTGATCCGGAAGCTTGGCGCTCCCAAAGCCGTATTCTTAGGCCAAAAGCGCACCGTTAACTCCGGCCCGGCCGAACGGCTCCGACTCATATATCCATGCCTACAAATATTATGCTACTATGGGGAGGCAACCTATAGTAGATAAATTAGCCAGGAAGAGATTTTTAAGCCTAAACACCCACCAAAACAGACCGAGCCAAGGTCCAGCCAAGAAGAGGAGAAATTTTACACTAAACAGGAAGTGCTAGGGGTGGTACCAGAGGCAAAATAGTTGGACTTTCACTTACAATAGAGCAGAAGCTGGAATAAGCACATTTTGGTAAGAGGAGAGCTGTCACTAACAGCAACTGTATTGGAGGTTTAGTCCAAATATATCCTTTAGAAAGAAAGAACATTTGAGAGTCAATTCTCCGCCTCCCTTCGTACCATACAAAAGTCAGTTTCGAATTTTTCCCCAGAAAGTTGCTCATGGACGCATGTTTATGTTTTTATTTGTTTTTTTTTTTTTTAGTGGTTATTATGTCGAATCTATGGTCATAGAAAACCGAGATAGTAATTCTTGGATCAGATATCTAAGATTAGCCTTTTCAGCACCAAGGAGAGAATGCCACAGAGAAGTGTCAATTTCTGCCATTTTGTAACCCAGAACTAACTGGTGTTTAAATACATTGAGTAAAAATAATGAGATAGCCAATTGGTTTAGAACTATCGGAAATCTAAATGTAATCACAGCTTTAGGGTCAATTCAGACATATGGTGGTACACTCGTCACAAAAACATACATTCGGTCCATGCAAAATGAGCGTTTATTATGTGGAACGTATATACGGTGTAAATGAAGGTTTTACAAAGTATATAGTTACACACCAATAAGAGGGAGTGGGAGGACAGTAGACTTTTTAATGCCCGTCTTAAGCTTAAAAAAGCGCATTTTTGCGGCCCAATTTTTAAACCTTTCGGCAGCCGGCTCCAGCACCATGAAATAATTGTCGGCGAACCAGCCGACATTGATCACCGTGTGTGTCGCGCCGGGCAACATCGCGATGATCTGCTCGATCAGCCATACTTCGCGGGTGAACAGCGACGGATGCGATGGCTGGGCCAGCCATTGTCCGAGAGTGACCACGTGTTCTATGCCCGCCTCGCGGGCCGCTGCAGCGAACACCACGCCGAAATGCAGGCCATTCGGCATGGCGGGCGCGCAATGATACGCACGTTGCACACCTGCCATCGCCCGTCGCATGTCGGCGATCGCGTACTGGTCACCAATGAAGATCTCCGCACCGGCGTCCGCCAGCAGCTTTGCACGATGATCGTCCCGCCGCACGAATGCGCGAACCGGGTAGCCTTCTTCGAGCAGTCGAAGCGCGGTTGGAAGTCCGGTCTTGCCGGCGGAACTGGTAACCAGGATTCGGGGTTTGGTTTGCATTGTCGTCTCTCCCTTGCCTTGAAATGTGGACCTGTTTTCAGTCACAACGCTTGCGATGGGGCTTGAGTTGGATGTGATGCTTTACTATTTCAACTAAGAACTTTATATTTTAAAGTAACATTTCCGTGAAGAGGACTGATGGCTGGAAACCGGCGTTACAAACTGCTTTGTCCGATTGCCCGAGCGCTCGATCGCGTTGGCGACCGCTGGACGCTGCTCATTCTGCGCGATCTCCATGCCGGGCCGGCGCGGTTTTCAGACCTTCAGAACGGTCTTTCGGGAATCGCGACGAACCTGCTGACCGATCGGCTTGGCCAGTTGATCGATGACGGATTGGTGACGCGCTATGACGGGGAGCACGGTGCTGCCCTTTACGCGCTCACCGGGCTTGGCGGCCAAACCCGTGACCTCCCACGCTCCTTTTCAATTGATCAAAGGCTGTGATTAAAGTTATGAAGGCAGCTTCAGTAATCTTTTGGTGCTTGGTTCTGTGCATTCCAACCCTGAAACCAGCTTGGTTGGTTCAGAGTTTGTGGTTTTGTATTCCCTAAAAGACGACTGAGAAGAACAATTGCAAAAATCTTTACAGTTGCTTTGATCGACGATGCCCCCCATGGTTATTGCATTCAGACCTGCCCCCTTTCTTGGATATCGGAGTGATGGTTCAGTCTTGCCACTTTTTTGGAAAACACCCATTGATACAAATATGACAGAAGAGTTTTGGAAGTCTTATGGCAAAATTAGGAACTTCTTTATGGATATAAGCCCGAATCAAGTCAGTTCATTCTGTTTATGGACCCTTACTTTTAGGGAAAATCCTTAGGATCGCAAAAAGTTAGGAATTAGTTAAGGGCGTCGACGCTAGGATCCCAAATATACTAGAGCTTTGCTGTTTTTAGTCTTTTTATAGCTGCATGGCTTTCGTCTATTGACAGAGGGTCACTATTAATGTCAGTATATGGGCCAAGACCACCAAAAGATATCTATTCAGCACTAGGAGGGAGATCAGAGGCACAGCTAGGCACTTCAGGTATGATATTATTTGAAGCTTATGCAATGAAAGGGCAAGATATCAGGTCAAGACATTTTTTCAAAATGTGACTTCTATCTATGGCAATGTCTTCTTTCCCTTTTTGAAGGGAGCCATTTTTCTCTCTTAACTGACGCTGAGACTCTCTTGTTATTCCAGTAATTTCTCTATGGAATTTGTAACGCCTCCTGTAGACAGAGTAACTGACGACTTTTTGCATGCCTGTTGCAGCCTGGTCTCAGTAGCTTTGTCGATTGTGTTAAAAGGAACATTTTCACCAAAAAAAAAAAAAAAAAAAAAAAAAAAAAAAAGCCTTAGAGTGAACAAATTGCTTTAGCATGCAAAATTTGCTTCATCAAGAGATAAAAAAGTTTTTTTTTATGGAAGAAAATTCACATTGCAACTCAAAGGCTTGCAGCTACAGCCATTGAAAACAAAGTCAATATTTATAAAATTGAGCAGTTTGCTTTGAACATCACACTTGTACTGCAGAAGCAGAAAATTCAAATGGCAAGAATTGTGTTGAAAAGCTTCCAAAAGTACTAAATTTATTCTGAAATATTGTCTGTTGTTACTATGTATTTTTATTTTTTTCTATATTCTCTATAAAATTTTACACACCCTCTTAAATATAAAAATAAATCAGGAAATCATACATTTCTGCTTGTTTTAAGCTTTAATATTGCTCTTTAATTTCCTTTGAAAAACGTCTCTTCTAAAAGATGTTTTTTTTTTTCAAATTTGCTATAAAAAGAAATAAATTTTGCATATTGTTATAATTTGTATTGTTGTTCATTATAATGAAAGCAAGCATTTTCTATTGGTTTTACAGATGTTGAAATTTGTGTAAAATAAACTGTATTTGTGGGATTTTTTATTGTATAATTTTATTTTATTTTTTAATCTGCAACCAAACACCAAAATTCTTGTTGAGACTTACAGTGAGGATGCTCCATTGAGTACAAGACACAATAACGCTTTTGAAATGATAAAGAAAAAATAGAAGACTGAGGGTTAGAAGAATTGCTTCATTAAGAGTCATATCAGACAGCACAACTCAGAAAAACATTACAGGTAGATAAAACAGCAGTTTCCAAACATCCCTAAACTCTACACAACAATGTCTACTGCTAAATAGAAAACGTAGCTCTCAGAAACTGTGTTTAGATATTCCAGGATTAATAGGCAGATACCGATTAATAGGCAGATAGTGTCTAACTATTTTAATTAGTTCCTTTGTTTTGGATAATTCAAAATAAAACGCTTTATGCACTATATATTACGAAAAAGTAAACACTGTATATGTATTGGAGAAACTAAGAAATCTATGGAAATATAATTATGATTCTGATTGAATTATCTGGTTGAAATTCCATCATATGATAAAGCATGTTCATTTCTTTATATCTCATTTAATCTTGGTAATTCCTATCGTATTTAGCTAATTTACATCCCTTCGTATTGCTTTTAATTTTTTCAAAATTATTTGAAATAGCGTCAGTTAAAAAGATGATGATGCTTTGTCAAAGATACAGTTTAGATGAAGCATACGTTTTATTTGTCTGCATTGACTGAAAAGCTTGTGATTCTTTTCACAGCATTAGCTCAACACAAATTCTAACAACTAGGGATGTTAGATTGTAGTTTTTTATTTGAAGCAAGAAACAGTGATTGAAATGGAACGTTTTGCAATGAAAAAAAAAACGTCTAAAACATGTAAAATTAATGTAAAGAAAAGAATTATTTTGGATGGCTTGTTTTTTTTGTGTTTATGTCTATATCTCGTATATAGCTTGCACAAACTGGTTTGTCTTTTACAAGAATTCTATTGATTTTAGTTATACTGGAAAATAAAAAAATGGAGAAAAATCAAGAAAAAGAGTTAAATTTCATAGTAAAGTCAAACAAGAAAGTCCAATATAATGGTTGAAATGGAACTTTAAATAATGAAATATAAAAGAAGCATCTACAGCGTGGTGAATTTATGTAAAGAAATGAAACTATTTTGGAAGAATTATTTATGATATCCTTCCAAACATCGAATTTCATTAAGATCCAATCATCCGTTCGTAAGTCAAAAATACTTCATTTTTCTTTTTCTTTTCCGAATTCACCGGCAATTCGGAAAAAAAAATTCCGAAATACCAAGTGCCATAAAAACCGTCTATGCTGCCGGATGAATGGTAGTAACCAATATTTCTGAAGTTTGATGTCTTACTATTATTTTTTTTTTTCCATTTGTTATTTTGAAAGGTCCATCATTGTAAGCGTCAAGGTAAGAAATGCTATAAAATCAATGCGACAAATCAATACCAACACTGAAAGATGTTTTATCATTACTGAATATTTTTTATTTATTTTAATTTACTGTTTTGAAGGTCAAAAATTGAAGAAACGATAAGAGAAGCATCAAGAACTATAGAAGCCTCGCCTCTAAGAAAGGGTGAAAAGCCAAAACAAGTTGCTACTGGGGGTAAAGCTGGGGTTAAGATTCCTGATGTTTCTCCACAACCTTTCATTCCAAGTAAGTCTACACTGCTATTCTACTTACAAGTAATCGAATTGTCCAATAAGTTTCATTCAGAGTCCTAGGAATGGAAGAAATCTACATCATTGAGGGAATTGATGTCTTTATCTTCAAACCACTGGGCCATTAAAATGGGCATGTCAACCGAGTTATTTTTATAATCTCTCCTCAGCACCAATTGAAATTTAAAAAGTATGCACACTCTTAATGCTTTTGCCTTGTAAATTCAAATGGTAAATTCCAGGGAATAGTTATACAATGTCAAATTATTAGTTTAAATATTTATTCAATACTTAATTGATATTTATTGGAACATAAGTTAATTATAGTTAATTAAATCACAATAAATGATTATTAATACGTTATCCATGAAAAGAGCAGAAGTAGTAGTAGTGGTAGCTCCGAAAGTTTCAATTTAATTCCTTTAGTCGTTCTCGAAATGTTGCTGAGGTGTCTTATTGGCAACCATACACAAAGTGCCTTTTGATTTAGTTTTAAAGCAACATTTAGTTTTAAAGCATAATGATCCCATTACATACTTGTGGGGAGGGGTTGATATATCAAATATCCTAAGAAAAATAGTTACTGGACCCATCTACTATGATGAACAAAATGGCTGTCTCAAACTTTTGCTTGGATGTCTCCAGAAAATGATTGGGCTTGGGAGGAGGGCTGCTTGTCCTCCAATCTCTTTTGACTCTTAAAAATGGCACTAGAACTTTTTTATTTAGTTCAATACCTCTCTAAATATTCCTAGAAAGCTTCACCTTAAGACTCTTAGCTTGCGTAGTAGCAATTGTGCCAATAGTTTTAGCAATAGTTCCCTTCAACACACGCAGAAAGTTTAAACTTAATACCATCAACTGTTCCTAAACATTTCTGATACATCCCTTTAACAACCTGATTGGGCATAGTGTGTTTCGATTTAGTTGAATACTGTTTCAGTATTCCCAAATGATTAGCTTTAATACCCTTAGTGTTCCTAAGATATCGCTGTTACGCCCTTTTGACTGTCTGCATACAGGCGAGGTGTTGTGATTAAGTTCACCTTCCACCCAAAAAAAATGCTCGAAAATTTCACATTCATAGCCTTAGGCATAGTTGTAATAGTAGCAACAGTGGTAGTATTTGTATTACTAGTAGTAATATTAATAGTACTAGCGGTAGTACCGGTTGCAGCAGTAGTATTAACGTATTGCCTTTACAAGTAGTTGCAATAGAAGTAGTAGTTGAAGTAGTAATAGTAGTAGTAAACAACTCGACCAACGATCATAGACTCTATCATAACTCTCGTTCTTGGATTCATTATGCAACGTATGCTTACAATATATTGCTCAATAGTAAATAAATCACAGAGCTTTTGTGTGACGATAGTGCCCTCATAAAAATTACTTGTGCAGTAACGTCAAAATGAGTACTCCTTCAGGTTTTCATCCATCTGGGTTTGTTACCAAGATCACTTACATATGCCTTTCCCCTCAGCAGCTCAACAATCATCAGAAGGGTGCTCTCTGTAGGTTTCAGGTGATTTGTCTGGCAGAACACCTGGTTTTTGACAAACATTTTAACAAATTGAAGCACTATGACCCCCCCTCCATCTAGTGACAAATTTATAGGTTTGCTTCAAAACATAAAACATGTTACACGTTAAAAAGTTTGATTCAGTGTAGGGATTCATGATAATGTTCCCCCAACAGACTAGCACTTGAGGTATTAGATATATCCTCCTATCTTCTTAGAAATATGAGCATGTAGTTCTTTGATATGTCCATTCATGTTGCTTGCAAAATCACACTATTGAAATGCCAGCTCATCTCTGCAATTGTGAGTAAATGCTATTTGGTAGTTCTGTAACTATCCACCTACTTCATGCCAGCTGCTAAACACTCTTCATGGCTGACAGTGGTTGCTCTTTGGTCAAAAAGTCCAAAACAATCAGCTTCATCAACTTTATCTATTGCTTGCTGAGTGAGCTGTGTTCCAACAATGGAAAGTAGTTCATATTGGCTACATCCTGACATATAAAAGTGATATCAACCTTTTCATTATTTAATATCCCATTTTGTATATTGTGCCTCAGAAGAAGCTAGTCAATATAATTCACTTTATTGCCACAAAATGACAACATGTTTAGCATATCGGTCTCATTTGGATTTTTACAACAGGGAATTTACCTGTTGTTGGAAACCCGGCTAATCTAGCGGAATTGCATAATATCATTTCGTTATTACACTACAACCTTGGGAGCTCTGTAAAATCGCCATTATTATACAGGTTTGCAACTGCCATGGATAAATTCAAGAAAACATGGATTTTTCCAGTAGAGGCGTGGATTATACGAATCCAATAGATTTTTATGGTTTTTAAGATCCTTTTCTTTGATTTTTGAGGGAAAACTTAAAATTCTTGGAAGATAAACTTGGATTTTGTCATATAATAAAACATTTTTAAGAGAAAAAAATTGATTTTTTTTTTAATTCAGAATTGCAAAATTCATTATGTAAATTCCAAAAAGATGCCTGAGAAATAATTTTACTATATGAAAAGACATTAAATTGTGTAAAGAACAAAAAACTGGTAATTGCAAAAATATTTGTATATATTTCAACAAGGGATTACAACAATTCAAAAACATTAAAAAAGAAAACCAAAAGTTTGAAGCTCAGTAGAAATCGTTACTGGAAAAACATCATTACCCAATTTCTTTTCTTATAAGTATAATCAATGTTTCTTTAAGACCTGAAAAAAAGTTGTAAAAAAATTTCAAATTTAGTTCAGAATCCCTAAAGCTATTGTGCAAACTGTAAAAATATTTACAGTGCCTGAGCAATCAATAATTTTAATGTTTTGTTCAAGCTAGAAAAATGCCTGAAATGTTTAAAATTAGTTTTGTTTTTTGTTCGATAAAATCCACTTGATACGTGATTAAGCTTACAGGATTGAACGCCATTATATAATGTCAGTAGGAAGCCCCCCCCCCCAAAAAAAAATTGCAATTATTACAAATGATGATCAATCTCCTAACGAACGCATCCCTTAGGTAAAGGCGCGCTTTTGAAGACAACTTAAACGATCAAAATTAAAATGCCTGAAGTTCCACTGACTTTTGACTGATTTCTAGCTGACAACTCGTAAATTTTTTATTTTCAATTAATTAAAAGCGCCAACTTAGCTGGGTTTGCGGTTTGTGCTAAGATGTTTTTTCTTGTTTCGACTCGCTTTTGAGCACCAGTTTTCATCCTGACCAGAGGTTTTATGGCGGTACAGTATTGGGTAGGTGATTTCTTTGTCGATTTGTCCAGAAATCAAATCACGCAAAACAAGCAACCTCAAACAATTGCGCCCAAAGCATTGGCGGTTCTTACCTACTTGGCAGAAAACCAAGGCAAGGTGGTGAGCCATGACGCATTGCTCGCCAAAGTCTGGGAAGACGCCGCGGTAACCCCAAATACATTACAGCGAAGCATTGCCCAATTCCGAAGAGCATTGGGTGATGACGGCAAAGTTCAACTCTTTATCAAGACCCACGCGAAACAAGGATATAGCCTGGAATGTGATGTTCGATGGCAAGAGGGCATCGAGGCGAAAAGCCGCAACAGTGCACAAGAAAGAGTCGTCGAGAATACCTTTATTAGTGAAATCATTAACGATACTAGTGAGAATGACAATCGAACATTTTCAATATTAAGCTTCAGATCGTTCCTTGTTGTTGCTGCAATAGTCGTTGTTGGCATGATCGGGTATAAGTATCTTTCCCCAAAGAAAACCTCTCAGCTAACTTTTGATACACTGCGCTCGCTCACCGCCACAGATGAGGTGATTAAAGGCTCTTTTCCTATTTCAAAAGTTTTAGTTTTCGAGGATAATAGCTACGTATGTTGAGAAAATGAAGAGATTTGAAAATTTTGACAAATGAATTTCACAAAAAGATTCTCTAGCTTAGGCACTAAAAATAAGTTTAATTTCGCATATCTCTTAATCTTTGCCTTAAACGATCTAGGATTTATCCAAAAAGGAGTCCGTGGGGTATTTATCCTTGGAGTTGCAAATAAAACAGTTCAAATTTCTACGAAACCATAGACAGCGCAAAGGCGCTGCCTAAGTAAACGATGATGTTGGTACAATATATTATTTCTTGATTTTTCTTCTTTTTTGTTTGTTTAGACCAGGGCACTTCGTATCGAAGTTGTCCTAGACACTTCGAAAAGTGTTCATTTCATTGGAAATTGACAGGGCTAGTGAAAGGGCCTTTTTAATAAACCCAAATTGTAATATGTGAAACTGGGACTAAAGAGGTCTAGAAAATCGAAATTATTCATGCAGAATCTTAAATTTCAAAACAGATTCAAGATGCAAATCTTTTAAATAAAGTTAAGTTTCATAATTCTTCATTAATAGAGAAAATTTTAAACGAATTTCTTACGTCAGAAGAGCTTGTTGTCTTTAATACAAAATAGTTTCAGAAGTATGTACTCTGGGAACTTCTTATAGAATGCATTTAGGAAACAAGTCCATTTGGTCTTATCTATCTCAAAGTTCTTTTTTATTGTATATTAGGTGTCATTGGAGGAAAGGGCTATCTCTCTCGCCTTTGCTAGAGAGAAAAACAAGTTCACAAATTAAGATCAATGTTTCATATTTAGCTTAATATATTTTTAATATAAAGCTTAATATAAATACTACATTTTTCCCGGTGAGCGTAGGGAATGATGTTTCTAACTGAAACAAGTTCCGGACAGATTAAGTCGGGGGCATACAGACAGAATGGTATTTTCTGGACGTTCCCGCCCGACGGGACGCAGACGCCGGCGCGCGTCTGGGTCATCGGCGACTCCGGCACCGGTGACGCGAGCGCAGCCGCCGTCCGTGACGCTTACTATGCGTACACCGGCTCGCAGCACACCGACCTCTGGTTGATGTTGGGCGACAACGCGTACGTCAGCGGTACGGACGAGGAGTACCAGCGCTCCGTCTTCTCGATGTACCCCGAGCTGCTTCGCAAGAGCGTCGTGTTCCCGACGCGCGGGAACCACGAGACGAAGCCGGGCGTCTACTACGATGCGTTCACCCTGCCCGACGACGCGCAGGCGGGCGGGCTCACGTCGGGGTCGGAGGCCTACTACTCGTTCGACTACGGCGACGTGCACTTCATCTGCCTCGACTCGCACGGCACCAATCGCGAGAAGGGCTTCCCGATGCACACGTGGGTCCAGGCCGACCTGGCGGCGACCCAGAAGGACTGGATCGTCGCGTACTGGCACCACCCGCCGTACACGAAGGGCTCCCACGACTCGGACGTCGAGGGTCAGCTGATCGACATGCGGAAGAACTTCCTTCCCGAGCTCGAAGCGGGAGGCGTCGACCTGGTCCTCAGCGGACACAGCCACTCCTACGAGCGCTCGTACTTGATCGACGGTCACTACGAGACGTCCGACATGTTCGATCCTTCGACGATGCTGATCGACGGGGGCGATGGAAGGACGGGCGGGGACGGCGCCTACAACAAGCCCGACGGCGGCGTGCGGATGACCGCCCGGAAGCGCGGGGACAAGTGGATCCTCAACGGCGAGAAGCGCTACATCTCGAATGGCGGGCTGGCGAAGGTGATCTATGTGATGGCCCGCACGGACATGCGCAAGCCACCGCTCAAGAGATGGAAGGGCTTAGCGGTAACATTGGTTACCCATCAACGATTAAGAGCGTTATTAATATTGCGGGTGCTTTATTAGATGTGAGTTTATTAGATCAAGGTGAAGCTTCATTAGTCAGTATGCATGGTACTAGCGACAGTACTGTCCCCTTCAATTCCGGTGATGCCGATGGTTCAGGCGTTATCACACAGGGCTCAGGGCTGATTCATCTTAGAGCGAATGAACAAGGCGTTGAAAACCTCTTATTGAGGGTCGAGGGTGCCGAGCATCAAGTTTTTGAATACTGTGATACATGCGAAAGTGAGATCAGAGATTTTTTGTATTCTCAATTGGATATGCAGTGATACAACAAATTCCCCCCAAAGAACTGCGCCAACCTACAACTGCCACAGGACTCGATTTACACTGTAAATGATCGGTTTGTGGCGTTGTAAAATCTAAATATTGAGACTTAGAGCGTGACTGAAATCCCATTCAAAACTTACTATTAACTTTTCAAAAAGCTACAACTGCACGATGGCAATAAACAAAGGAACCCCCACCAAAACATTAAATGGAAATGTAATACCTAATGATGCCCCAATACTCAGGCCTGGATTGGCTTCAGGTAAACAATTTCGCATCGCAGCAGGCACGGCAATATAAGAAGCACTAGCCCCCAGTGTAGCCAGCAGCACCAGACCGCCTGCCGATAATCCTAGAATACTGGCAAAGAGCATTCCTAATGCGCCACCAATTAACGGCATTGTTATTGCGAAGGTCGTTAAAAATGCACTGTCTTTTTTAATGTCTTTCAATCTATCAGCAGCTTGCATACCCATTTCAAGTAAGAACAAAGCTAATAAGGCTGGAAACAAAGTACCGACTAAAGGCATGATTTTGTTCTTGACGAATACATTGCAAAAACAGCTGGCTAAAAAAAACTTACAAATCAAGCAATATATTTAATCTGTAGGATTTATGAAGGGCCATTCTTGTGTATTCTGTTTTATTGTTAGTTTCAAGTTTTATTTCTTCATTGAAGCAATTTTTGAACCTTTTATTTTTGGTACAAGATAGTTGCTAGTTTCCGTGGTAATATCTAGTTTACGAGACTTCTGCTATCTTACAAATCAGTTGAGTTACATGAATCTCAGGAATATATCCGTAGTCTTGGTGATCCCTTTGGAAGCTATTTTGAAGCAAATACCCCCCCCTCCTTCTTCCTCTAGAGGGCACTATACTTTGAAAAACTTTAATAATATTTATGTTATAACCTTGTGAAACCTTAATCGAAAGCTATACTCAAATGAGACAAGAAAAGTGTTTTGAGCCTCCTCATACCTTCACTCAATCTTAATTTAAAATACCAATAAATGTATTTCCTACTTTAGGAAAAAATCATTGATATAGCTTAAAATCCTACTGAAGAACGTGAACTAGGCCTACATTTTCAAAACTAAACCCAGTGAGAATAGGATTCGAAACTGAAAATCAAGTTGACCAAGTTCGACATGAAGATTTCAAAAACGAAATATTGCATGGAAGGCCGGGAATTCTAACTTGAAGTTTTTTAGGAATGGAATAAAAAATGTTACTTACCGGTTTCTTATTACGGAATTCAACAGAACGTTTTTCACCAAAGGATCTTTCTCTTTTCTGTTCATCTCTGTTCTCTGCATCTCTGCATCTTCGTTCTTCTGCCTTCTCAAATTATTTACTTAAATGTTGACGGTTTGAAAATTTAACTTTGCGCGCGGCAGATATTCAACATCAACCCTCAGTGAATCAGAGAGCCTACGTCGACCTTATTAATCTGGGTAGTTTCCAACTTCCGCATTATGTTCAGATGAGATAGACGGTGTTTCGCTGGGACTTCGTCCTCGGAAGATAGTATTCTACCCTGCATCTTTCAGTAGAAATAGGAGTTGAACATAAGATTAAGAGGCTGAACTTAGTTTTTGAAAGGCAAGAACTAGTTTCTTTTATTTTGAACGGAATAACCTGGGTCCTTCACAAATAGACTTTTAATGGCGAAACAACTACTAGTCTAATAGTTGAAAATTTAGTCTAGCACATGGCAGGTTGATCCTGAGAATGAAACTTTCAGGAGTTAATTCTGTTCGTAACTTAGGATAGAAATCAGACGGACACATTCTATTTGATGCCCATTCCATTAGGAATTCCTTCTGTTACAATTAAAAGACTCCTCCCCAGAGTTATCCAGACATGGAGCAAGCAATAAGCCATGTAGAAGTGTTGTTTATATTTTAGTTTTGTTTAAATTTTTTAGCTTTGTCGTTGTTTTTATTCGGAGGAGAGGCTGGGACGCATTAGTTAGAAAATTAATCAAGACAACTGAATATTTACCATCATTTCTCGTGTACATCTGCGAGTGGAAGCTTCACATGCCTGGAGTGGAAAGGCTAGGAAGCATGAGAAGGGTACCTTCGTAATTTCCATGGTCGAAACCCTAATACCTGAGTTATACGTTCCTGCCTGATGTATACTCTCCCTCCCATCTGCCTAGTAAGTTTCATAAATCGTGAGCTTACTAACGAATTTACAGGTTACTAAAACATGGTAGATATATATTTAATGGCTCATTTTAAAGCTCTTGATCATATTTGTCTGCTTTTTACAAATTTGTCTCAATAGCTCCACAAATTCTTGATTGATCATGATAACTTTTTATTGGATTTTTAACAGATTTTTATTAATTATGTTAATATTAAAGTACATTAAATTCATATTAGGTTATATTTAAATTATGTTAATTTATACATTAAACTAAATTAATCAATGTTATAAATAAATAGCAATGTTATCCTATTATAAATAAGCAGCATTTTAAAAAGCGATTATACCATTTTTCCATCAAAAAATATTAGTGGAAATTTTTACAATGATACATAAAAAGGGTAAGATACTCCAAAACCATTGTTGGCACAGAGGGCAATGGTTGCTGGATCGTATTTACAGAGAGGGGTAAAAAGCCTGTCGCCTAACCGTCCGGCAGTGGGAATCAAAACCGGGGTCCCGTATTGCCAAGTAAAAGGTCAATCAGGGGAGTAACTCCAGCATTTTTAATGGGGGGGGGGGGTAGCAAGACGAATCCATATCTGGATAATCAAGGGAGATGGGCTATATAACAGTTTTTTCTCCAATTTAGGGGGAACTGCCCCCTTGTCCCCCCCAAAACGACGCCCCTGAGATCAATCCACTGTGCTACCACATCCACATCATATACCACAACCATGTATATCTTAAAAATAGGAAAATTGGGGCTTCAATTTTCTTGGGTATGCAGTTTTTTAGTACTCATGAGGAGGGAGGATAAACAGAAAAAAACCTGACCAAAAAAGAAACTAAAATAAAAAATAACCCAAAAACATACACTACCAAATTGCTTAAGGAGGTGAAGCCTTTTCCTTGGGAATCTACAAATTGTTGATTTTCACAGACGAAAGAAGTTGTTAAAGCACTAGTTTTCCCAGTTTGCCCTAACGGGTTGATGTGACAAGTCTGACGAAAATGTGGCACGATGAATGTTATATCTGATAGGAATAAAGAGCAAAATTGAGTTTTTTTTAACTTTGATAAAAGTCACTATTGTGAATTCAATCAAGCAAAGTTTTTTTTAACTGTTTGCGCATGTTTTCCTGATACTATGTACTTAGACTTAATAATTGGGCCTTATTTTGCAAAAAAGAAAACAAAATGATATAACTAAATCATTATACTTCATATCTAATAGCGTTTTCTCTCTACGATTCTTACCTTTACGATAAAGTAAATTTTGATAAACTAGCGCTTTACTGAAAGCTGATGTTGCTTTAGTTTTAAGGGAATTTTAACTGTACATTAAGCGTTATTGATATCAATATCTGGTGAAATAATTTTGAAACCCTTTATAAATTAGCCTTTAATATTCTGCAAGTTATTTAATGATTTTTCAACTCCTTAAAAACCTGTCAGGCTTTGGTTTCTTTTAGCAAAGCGCTAGTTTTTGCTAAATTCTATAAATGTGGCGAAATATAGTAAGTCAGTTAATTTGAGATATTTTCAAAGTATATAGTGTTAACAATATAATTAAATAATACTTGTCAATAAAAACATAAGTCAAGAATATAAGCAGAAGAAAATTGGGAACAAATGCTTGTTGAGGCATTAACTCCAACCAACCCCTTCCCCAAAAGAACTAACTTTTAAAGTTCTAAGAATTAAAATTCAAAAAATGTCAATGGATGTTATAATAAAAAAATAATAATCAGTAACAAATGTCTGGCTATTCCTCTACCTCTCAATTTAGTGAATCTTGAGCGAAAAAGTTTAAATATTCTCAAAGTCCATCCCTTGGAGCTTGTAAGCCCCAATCTAGTTTGAAATGAAAAATTATATGATTGATACAGTTTCCAGGGAAGTGGAAAACCGTATCGTGAGCAAGATGGACCCAAGATCGAAAAAAAAACATTCAACTGGGGGTCCCTGAAACTTCTTTCTATCCAGTTATAAGCCGGCTTAAGTACTTCTTCTAGACTTAAGAGGATGGATTAGTCCTTGTTCTGCTCTAGTTTGGGACCATTGCTTTTCCATAGGCCATAACAATTTTTATGACTAAAAATTACAACTCGGGATGTTGCAGCGTTAAGAAAAATTATCTCATTGACTATCTTAACAACATTTTGAATAACCAATTCATATATTTTGAAGTGGACTTCTTCGGATTCCGGAAACTCATACAACAGGGATACGATGCATGAAATTAGGGGGTATAGAACTTATTTATTCAGGTAGAAAGGATGGGGTGTAAAGGCAGGGAGTGTGGTTCATTATTAATAAGGAAGCTGCTAATTCTTACGATATTCATAATAGAATTCTAGTTGCTCATTTTAGGACTAAAGAGTGCAAGGTATAAGTTATAATAGTAAGTCATGGTGTAAGTCTTGGTAGTGAATGCCCCTGTAGTCTTCAGATGGACATAATAGGGAAAGAGGTGAATTTGACTTAGAGCTACAAGAACGAATAGACATGTTCCCGGGTAAAACTATGGTATTTTCACTTGGTTAGTTTAATGCCCAGGTTGGTAGAAATGCTATAGATAGCCTTGTTAAATTTGGTATAGGAAAAGAATATAGTGACAGTTATAGACTGCTGCAATTTTGTTGATATAACAATTTAGTTATAACCAATAAAGTGTTTGGTCATAAAACTGTCCATAAGTTAACATGGCACTCACCCGACGGTAAGACGCCCAACCGTATCCATTACGTTATTGGAAACCAAAGACTGACAGGGTCAACATTGTCTGCATAGCTTACTGCAAATACGTGTCTTGAAGTGACAGTAACAATCGGAACTACTCTGACTGATGACTACTGAAGTTTTTTATATATTTAATGGAAACTAGTGCGCCTTTCTGGCAGCTGAGAGGTTTTATGTTTTATTGTTTCCCTTTGTGAAGCGGCATTGTTTTCAAATGTTTCCCTTTCCCTTTGTTTCCGTGTTTCCCTTTGTGATTTGCAATTTATTCCAACACACACACACACACAAAAATGAACTATTTCATTTTTTGAGATGGGCTACTTTTATAGGATCTGATATTTGCCTCCTCAGGAGATTTGCTTTGCTATTTTTTTGTTTTTTCTTTGTTTTTGTAAAAAAAACGAAAAAGGAAAGATCCCCAACCTAGTCATCCTGTTTGCAGTGGGGGTTTGCTCAGTAGAGGATTGTGAATAGAAGACCTTTTTTGGGAGGGGGCCTCACTTCTGCAATAGGCCCAATAGTTCAGAACATAATTGATTATGAATCTTTTGTGCGGGTATACGCATTGCATGTCTGCGTCTAGATATCTTATCATTCTTAAATTTTGATGCACCCACAGAAGAAAAAAAAAAATACAGCAAATATACAATGGAGTCTAAGAAGTAAGGTAGAATTATCTAACTATCTTAAGGTAGGAACATATAAAGTAATGTAACTGGAACGAGTTTAAGACTAAATAGTTAATACTCCTGTATGTCTCCTTTGAAATCATATTGATTTTGATTTCTACCTATCTGTCACTCTAAGCAAATTGACATGCAGAGCTGCTGCATCTCTACTCGGAAATTCGCTACACTGGGTCAGCGTATCTCTCATGGGTTTCTCCCCTTTAAAGGAAGAAATCTTAGCTTTTTCCCCAGAACCGTCAGGATCATCAGCGACAGCAGCAGCGACGGGATGGCGATGAGCGCATCGGTCAGTCGCATGACGATCTCGTCCGTCCATCCGCCGGCATAGCCGGATGCAATTCCAATCACGGCGCCGGCGCCGGTTCCGAGCACCGTGGCCAGAAGCGCCAGAAGAATGGTCGGTTGCGCTCCGACCATCAGCCGACTGAGCAGGTCTCGCCCGTACCAGTCGGTGCCGAGAGGAAACTCGGCGCTGGGTGGCGCAAAACGGCTGCCGAAATTCATCGTTTCGGGATCGTGGGGAGCCAGCAACGGCCCGAAAATCGTGATCAGCAGCAAAAACACGCACAGGAGCAATCCGATTGCGCCATGTGGCAGCCGCAGCAGGGTTTTCAGAGCCGTCATTCCAGGACGATCCTCTTGTCGAGCATGGCGTAGGCAAAGTCGGAGAGTAGATTCGCCAAGGCATAGGTCATCGCCATGATCAGCGCCCCGGCCTGCAGCATCGGAAGATCGCGGTTCTGGATTGCCAGAATGAGTTGCCGCCCAACGCCGGGAAAGGCAAACACCTCCTCGACCACGATTATGCCGCCAATCAGATAGCCAATGTCTAGGGCGACCACGGTGATGGCCGGCAGCATCGAGTTGCGCAGCGCATGGGCGATCAGAACGCGCCGTTTCGACAGGCCTCGCAGCCGTGCTGCCCGGACAAAATCGCTCTGCAGTGTATCGGCCATTTCGGACCGGACCATTCGGCTGATATGGGCGGTCAGAATGATTGCCAACGTCAGGACCGGCAGCGCCAGATGATGCAATGCCTTGAGCGGTCCATCCGCAAAGGGCGCGTAGCCGGATGTCGGGAACAGGCCGATATCCGGGCCGGCGAGCCAGTTTACCCTTCGCGCGTTCCTACAAATTCAAAAGAAAGGAACTTCAAGGATAATACCCCTCCCCCACAGAAAATTCTACATGGAAAACTCCCACCAAAGTATTAATGACGATCGTACTTTCAAGTTTAAAATCATTTGAAAGTTTTCCCCGGAAAATACCCCCGCAGACAATTATCCTCCCTGAAAACTTTCCCTCGGAAAACTACTTCTCCATGGAAGATTTTCCCCAGGGAAAATCGCTAAGGAAAATTCTTCTTCTATGAAAATTTAGCAGAAATTTCCATGGAAAACTCTTCCCTCAATACTTCCTCCATGGAAAACTTCGTCTATATGTAAAATAATGATATTTTTTTCATTTAAAAATACTTAAAAAATGATGTTAGGATGAATAACTTATGCATTTGGCTTTGCTGGATAATCAGTGTCTAGACAATTCGAATAGCGTGCTCAGAAGTCACTGCCAGGTATTTGTGTTCAGGGGGTCTCTAATTTCACTCAGCACAAAAAGTAGTAAAAGGTCCTCAGAGAGGGGGGAGGGGTAATTTTATACCTAAAGCATTTGCAAGAGTGTACTCAACATCTTAAGGTTTCTTGCCAATCAGATTATCAGTGTCCTATTGCATACAGGACACAAACACAGACATACATATGATTTTATTTATTAGATTCAAACTTTTAACAAAATTCCCTTATAACTAATGAGAGCCAACCATAACGTAATATTTATTATCACAGACGGTAATTTATGATAATTTTTAAAATGTTAACCCATGTCTGTTTAGCGTTCAAATTGAGAGACATGTCTGTCATCGTAATTTTGCAAAGGGAGAGAAATTGAGACTTCTAACGAGTTTAGCCATCTCTTTGGAAAACTTCATTCGAAATGGTTCCTGCGAAAGACGAACATTGAGGGGGGAGGGCTTATTGTTATTTTTTATTTTTTTTTTTATATGTAACTCCTTACATTTCCTTCTTAGAATCTGATTAAGGAAGAGTAAATAGTTTGGAAGAACGGGAGCAATTGTACCTAAGCAAACCGTTATGCTCTATAAAAGCGCTCAAAAATTTATGAATGCTTCGCTTCATAAATATTCACCTTATCGTAGAGGAGAGAAACATATTCTGGAGAAGAAAATAATCTTTTAGATAGTATTATAAGCAATTTCCTGTTGGTTGTCCTTCCAGTGGTCAAAACCTTCAATCTTTAAATATTCTTCCGAAATCTATTGTGCATGAAGATTTGATGATAATTATCCGGAAAATAATAATGAATACCATCTTTTGCCGTTATCAAGCTCTAGACCATCGATCTTGATGCCAGGCGACAAAACTGTAAAATTAGTTATTTACTCTGCGACACGTGTAATGTCTTTGTACTTCAAAATTACTGTTGGATCTCAACACAATATCTTTGACAATCTCTTAAAATGTTGCACGAAGCAATAGCTCCTCTCCCCATTACTCAACGGTCAAAATTTTCAGTCTATAAATTCAAAACCCTCCGGGAAATGAAAATCTCTTGCAATTATGTTCAGTAATATCTTGTCTAGGCTATTCAGACGTGAATTAACTTGATTGGTGACGTGATCACTTCTAATTACTGCCTATTAGGAAATACATTACGCCCCTATGAAATTTGTGGGATCTGTGTCAAGATCATCTAACGAACGAAACTACTGGAGAGTCTAGGTATAACATACCTTTAGACTTTCATTCCCATTGATATTATGAACAGTAATCCCTTCTAACCTTTCAAGGACAAATTTTAGAAGATTATTTTTTCTTCTATTGATTTCAAAATATTAATTGTCAGGAAACCATATCAAGTGAACAGGACTTAGGATTTCAAGAGTTAATTTGTTTAGAATCCTGTAATTTTACCATGAGACCCCTGAAAGCCTATCAATTAGAATTTCACCCACTGATTTTTCTTTTTTTTCTTTTTTTTAAATGGGTATTTTCAGCAAACCATGCCAAGGGAATATTCCTTAGAATTAAAAAATTCGTTTGTTTTTATTTGTCTGATTTCGACAGTCATAAAAAATAAATTTAATTTTAAATTACCAATTAGCATTTGGACAAAATTCTAGCACAGCGGTTTTTTGTTAGTTTAGAAAATGGTTGATTTAGCTTTCAGAAATAAATGTACAGATTGAATTCGGGCACAAGAACATGTCTTAAAACTTCAACTTCCGAATAATAGTTAAATACAGGAAACCAACTTCTCAATGTCTGCTGCAAGAAAAAAGTAGAATCTTAGCCGATCTTAAATAATTTTCTTTTTTCAAAGGTACGACAGGACTAAATCACACCCTGGGGTCACCCCTCTCCTAAACAGTTTATGCGGTGTTTTCCTTTCTATGAAATTTTATGCATTTCGTCTGATACACACTTTACTTAACGCTGAAGAATATTAGGCGTAAGCAAGACTTCCAAGTTCAGTCTCTTTACCTGAGTTCCAGTAGATCCCTCATTTCATGAGGGATCTACGGATCCCTCAAAGGATCCCGGAAGGGATCCAAAGGATCCCTTCCGGCAACAAGCTATAATACGCGAAAATAACTAAGTAAACAGACTAAGAGTGATCAACCTTTGCAAAATCAGATAACAGATTATGTAGATTTTGTAGCAGTTTTTGTTATGAGAGGAAACCTGCTTCCGTTCAACACCCCAGTATCCCGGGTAATACGTCCCTCTTGCCTCATGTGGGGCTAAAATAAATTTTTTAAATAGTCATTTTAAGAAGAATTAGTGAAAAATGTTCCTCCAGGCACAACAAGGTAAGTGCAGCACAAAGCAACGCATTACATATTGCATGCTGTAACACATTATGTAAACGGCGCATTTAAAACCAAAGGATCATAAGTATATTCTAATAAAAAAAAAGATACACCTTGTTGAAATCAGAATTATGCAAGGAATTTGAAACCATATGGTCGAAAGCCCTTGGGCATGTCCCCCCACCTTTGTTTTTTCATGGATTTCAAATCTGGGCGATTTAGAAAAAAAGTCCTTCGGTCCGTGCCCCCTCGGAATCCTTCCTTTATTGTTTAAAGAAAGGCGGATAAACTGCAACTGGTTGAAGTGAGAGTCATATAAGATTTCTAAAGAGTCAAGTATGAGGCCAATGGAGCCATAATATTTCAATCACCAACATTTTATTATTTTCCTCAATAAAAAGCTAGACATGCTACTTCGTTAATCATAAGTACTTAAATCTGCATGTTTGAGGGCCTGGATTGAGGCCATTTGGCTCAATGCCACAACTTCTCTCCCCTTTTTTCTAGTAGAAATAAATAGATATATTACACCCTATTAAAATTAAGGTCCCTTGCGCCCATAACCCACCACCCATCCTCCAATTTCGAACACATAGGTTTGTTTTATAGTAAAACTTAGTAGATGCTTCGGTACTCTAGGCCAGTGGTTCCCAACCTTTTTCAGTCCGCGTACCCCTAGTCAAGGCCCAAAAAGTTTGCGTACCCCTTTCTTGAGAATCGTTGTTTTACTTTTTTCTTAACCGGATTCATCGGCATGCATCTGACCGAGGCGCTCCTGGCATGCGGGGAGCGTGTCGTCGGCATCGACAACCTCAACAGCTACTATGATGTCAGCCTGAAACAGGCCCGTCTGGACCGGCTTGAGGGCCGCAACGGCTTTACCTTTGAGCGTCTGGATATCGCCGACAAGGATGGTATCGCCGGCCTGGCGGATCGCTATGCGGACATCGATAACATCGTGCATCTGGCGGCTCAGGCCGGTGTTCGTTACTCACTGACCAACCCGCACGCCTATGTCGAAGCCAACGTGCTCGGCCATTTGAACATCCTGGAACTCGCGCGATCCCTGACGGATGCCGGCGGG
>JAAAKM020073195.1:193082751-193104958 GCA_010016025.2 Alatinidae sp. Z8VKAUB7J3 | reverse complement strand
CTCATCATCCTCCGTCTATGGCGGCAATACAAAGGTGCCCTTCTCGGTCGAGGATCGGGTCGACAGCCCGGTTTCGCTCTATGCGGCAACCAAACGTTCGGACGAGCTGATGGGCCACTGTTACGCGCATCTCTATCGGACGCCGATGACGGGCCTTCGCTTTTTCACGGTTTATGGACCCTGGGGGCGCCCGGACATGGCCGCCTACATCTTCACCCGCAAGATGCTGGCGGGCGAACCGATCCCGGTCTTCAACAACGGTGATATGAGCCGCGATTTCACCTTTGTTTCCGACATCGTCGCCGGCATTCAGGCGGTGCTGCGGAACCCGCCGGAAGACACAGGCGAGAGCGCGCCGCACCGGGTCTACAATATCGGCAACAACACACCCGAGCCGTTGATGCGGTTGATCGCCGTGTTGGAGGAAGCCCTGGGGGTCAAAGCCCAGATGGATTTTCAACCGATGCAGCCGGGCGATGTCCAGTCGACCTATGCGGATATCGACGCGATCGCCCGGGACGTTGGCAAAAAAAATGACTAGAAAAAAACACAAAAATCATGTACAAAAAGTAAATCTAAACACTTCCTTGATACTTAGCTAGTGTTCGAGACTCGAAACTTGAACTCACCCAAACACAACCCAAAGCCTTGAAAAGGTGCCACAGTCCACTTCTTTCGTGCCATAGTTATAAAGTAAATTACTGCTAGAGCCACAGTCATAAATGAAATCAGATCAATCTAAAAAAAAATTTTTTTTTAGGAAATTTCGGTTTCGGGAAATTTTTGTAGGAAATTTTCGGTTGGGAAATTTCTGTGGGAGTGACTTTCCATTGGAGGTGAGGAGATTTCCAGAAAATAAATTCTACAGAAGAGGAATATCCGATATTACTTAAAAACCACTAGAATTTAATGTCTTTTTCTAATGAAAGTATACTAAAGAGAAATTGTTAGGCGGAATTGTCCGCAAGAACTTTTCTTGGGAAATTTTCAGCGAGGATGGAATTTTTATTTATTTATTTTATTTTTCACCCACACGATACATAAAGTAAATATGGTGGAGTAACAATAAATATAAAAAAACACAAAGAGAAAAACAAATACACACACAAAGTCAACGAAAAAAACGGATAAGACAGTGGTGAGGGGATAGGCGCGCAGAAGCTGTACTGGAGAGTTTCCTGTGAAGAATCTCCAACTTTATAGTTATATCAGGAACTGAAAATTTTCTAACAAGAGTACGGTTTTTTGTCCAAGGTGGAAGATACAGAAGAAATTTGCAAAATTTGAAACAAATTATCCAAATTTTTTAAATTACCATTGTTAAGAAGTGGGAAAAGACCTGATGCGTTTTGGACAGAATGATCACAAAAAGTAGAATAAAGTTTGGTCAGCGCACGTCTATTATAAAACCTTAAAAACAAGCAAATTATACGAAAAAAAAAATCCATGCCGCATTTTTCATTCTACTTAATCAATGAAATCCGTAGAGTCTCAACTAAAACAAAGAGTTGCACCATTGCAGGTACCAATACGGGGCGCGAGACCTTATTCTACGAGAAACTGAATGAAATTTTTATTTTTTAGGGGTTTCCTGTATTTGCCACCGTCTTGATAGCGAATCATATTGCTAAAAAAGACGCTTCTGCGGCAGCCAAACAGATGACGGACGATGACGTCAAAACTATTGTGGCACTTAGTAAGGATCGAAGGATTGCTGAAAGAATTATTTCATCTATTGGGCCTTCTATATACGGGCATGAGGACATTAAGAGGGCATTGGCGTTAGCTTTGTTTGGCGGTGAGGCCAAAAATCCAGGTAATTGTAACTTTTATAACACATTTTCTTTCAGATGTTAGAAATTTGGAAGAAAAGAACTATTATGGTGCCATGGTTAGTGGAGGATATGCCGCTGTGAACCATGCGAAAAGAAACAACAAAAATGTAGCTGTAAATGTTTCTTCGGTCGGGAGTGCAATGTGTAGTTGAGGACAAATCATCCGACGCTTCCCGTGTTTTTCCCCAGATTTCTGCAGTTGCCGATTTGAAGCTGTTTCGAATCTGGCTGAGCTTACAGAGTCCCGCCATTGACCCTCGCTCCAAACCGAATAACCCCTAGTTTCATAAAACTCCTGTTGTTTTGTTTTTTTTTGCAGGATGGAAAGGCAATGTGCTCTTCGTTATTACTTTCTCTCTGCAGCTAACGTCTGGCAAAAAAAAATAGCCAGTGATGGCTTATCTAATTCAGATTCAAACTGATAGGATTTTGGTTTTGTCCTGATCTACCCTCTGAACAATCTTTCTAATTTCAATTAGTAAGCTCCGTCCTTTCTTGCAGTGAATGCAAGCAGACAGGTTTCAGTTTCAAGAAGTAGATACTCTGATTACAATAACTCTAAAAGTCTAGATAGAATGCATATGAAATGTCCAATTGCTCCCTGGCCCCTATTGCCAAAATATGTGTTCTTTTGAAGAAAAATATTTAATTGTTTAAATGTAAAAAACGAGGATTTTTCCAATATTCCAAAAGCGCTACCATGAATTGTTGAAACTTCAACAGTACTTCCTCTTAAAAACGGGATGCAAAAGGCACCGAACACCCCCACCTGCCCGACACCCAACGGTCCCCTCTCCGTGTAAGCTGTTTCTGTGTAATCATTTGGCCCCCTGATTAAAGTGTTCATTCTAAGACGGCTCCAAAAGTGCTACCATCTAATGTAACATATCAAACTAAAGAACGTCCAATAGTATTTATCTGTAAATATGGAGTTAAAAAGTAGACATGTTGTCCTCCAGCACTCAACCCTTCCTTGCAAGTTGCTTGACACAAAAGTAGGCATTATAACCCTTGTCTCAGGTACAGTCATGCAACAATTTCTACTCTGAGGAATTAGGGCATAAAGTAGGCTCCTTTGAGGAGTAGGGTCTATCTACTCCTCCAGCAATCAGTTTAGAAACTTAGAATTAGAAACTTAGAATTTTAGAATTAGAACTTAGTAAACAACAAAAAAGAGCTTGTCAAAACATGACATATAAACTTGTTTCAAATATATTTGACTTGAAACAAGTTTCCCAACAAGTTTCTAACCAGAACAAGTTTCCGTGTCAAGTCTCCTAACTTCTGACAAAGATAAAGTTTGTGACACTCTAGGTAGTGGAGTCTATACTACCATCTGGTTGCTGTAACTTCATTAGTTTGCCATTCTATGGCAATCTCCCCCTTTCTACTTTCCAACTTATTTCTTCTACTTTCTTACTTCTACTTTCCAACTTCGTTCTTCTGCTTTCCAACTATTAATTTCTACTTTCAAACTCTCTAGCATATTTTCATGTTGTAATCCGGTTGCTGCCACTGAGTTAGTTTACATTTTCTCGTGTTTCTCAATATCTCCAACTTCCCCATTCCCATTCCCCACTTATTCAGTAATTACTCCCCTCATCATCTCTCTTTACAGTCTTAATTTAATGAGATTGTCCCTTTATTTTTGCCACCTTCAAAATTAAATCTTTAAATTAATTCAGACCTCTAGAGTCAAATAGAATAACTTTTTTACAAATGAAATACTTCTTTTAAATTTGCTTGATAGTGTTTTAAGTGTTGCGAAGCATGCATGTATTGGGAAATTCAAACAAAGATAAAATACGAGAGGAAAACACAATTTTCGAGTGTATTGATTAAGAAACGAAAAAAAAGAAACATTAATCTGGAACTCAACGATAAATTGAATACCTTACCACTTTGTTTACATTGATATTATGTATCTTTTCCCGAAACAACAGATGTTATAAAAGCACAAAATTTAGCGCATGTCATTGGCTCCCAAGCGCAACTCTAAGGTCTTAAATATTCATCGATAATATTTCGTATTTTATGGAATAGGCCTTGTTTAATGCTACGAAAAAGCAAGTTAGTTTATGTTATTTACACCGGCGAAGATGACAATTAGACGACAGGTGGATAGTGTTTCTTTTTTATTTATATTAGCTAACCATTTAAGAAAGAATCTAACAATCAAAATGTTCCCATAATCCCTAAACGGTTATTCTTCCTTCGCAGAGCTCTTAAATCGTTTCGCAGAGCATACATTAGTATGTCCATAAAAAATAGCTTCGGGTAGCCAAGTATCTGAATACCACATGAAAAAGGCCATGAAAGGCTACTTAAGAAAAAACCCTGAATCAAGCCCAAAACCGAGTTAAATAGAGCGCAAATTTGGGGTAATTAGTGAAAAAAAATGACGTCTACTTACAACATTCAAGGGAATTGGTGTCTTGACTTTTTTCCCTTTACTGTTATCAAAATGTTCTGAGATGACCTCTCGTAAAGCTGTGCAGCAAGGCATTGGTATGAGGTTGATGATCTCAAACATAATCATAT
The DNA here is from genome assembly GCA_010016025.2 of Alatinidae sp. Z8VKAUB7J3. Classification (NCBI taxonomy): domain Eukaryota; kingdom Metazoa; phylum Cnidaria; class Cubozoa; order Carybdeida; family Alatinidae; species Alatinidae sp. Z8VKAUB7J3. Next base: position 193,100,582 of record JAAAKM020073195.1, on the reverse strand, counting down.
TTAGATTTGGAAGTAGAGACAGCCGGTTGTCTATCAAAGAAAAATAATGAAACAAATATACTTCAAATGTTACAAGTCGGAACAATACCTTGAAAAAAAAACAACTCAGCAAGATACAACATTCCCATAAACTTAAATGAAACAGCAAAACCACACTTTTTTACTGGAACAACTAACCTAGGGTCAAATTCTTATGGAGGAGGCTAAAATTTGTTTCTTATCTTGATAGTTGGTCATTTAGATAAGCTTAGGCAAACATACCATTAGGTTTGGACAACCTTTACTGGCAAGGTGACTTTTACTGGCAACTTTTGCTAGGATGCGAATAGATTTAGAAAGTTAAATCATTTGAAACAGGTCAGGGGAACTTATATGGTTCACAGACATTTCTGTATCGTAAAATAAAGTTTTTTTTCCAAATCGGTCAGATTACATATTGCGACTTTCCTGCATAAGAAAAAATTGCTACCCTTGGACAGACTTATTTCCTGACAACCAAAATTACAAAAACACGACTAAGTTCTTAACGTTATCTAAATTAGTGTTTTTCGTTCGTTTTAGGTTTCATCTCTGAACTCTTTGTAGTTTCGGCTTGAATTAAGTTAGGATTTGCTCTTTACTTTTTAAGGAGAAATAACGTTTTTTAATTTAATTTCTATTCGTTTTTTAATTCTTAAAATATTGTATATATTAACAGTAGCGTATAGATTAACATTTTGTGCGTATTGAAAAGCTTTGTATATACATCATTTCACCCCATGCAGCGTATTTCTAGGCCTTTCGACTGTTCCAATCAGAATGGCAATCTTGAAATGTCGGTCCGATGTCATGTAGGACTGCAGAGCGCAGAGGGTCTTGAAGCGGTGTAATGTTATTCTATGATTAATTGGACTTTTAGTTTGCGATCCAATAAGCCCCCTCCTTAAGTTTCTAGGATCATCCACCCTTTGACCGGGCTGGAAAAAAGATAACAAGACATGGATGACATTGTGTCAGCGCCGTTATGTTGATTGCGATTAGTAGATCCAGTCTTATAATGGGTTTAGTACGAAAAAGCAGAAACCACCCGATTGAACACAATGGTGGTTGGCAAGGACAAATCTGGAGCAAAATCTGGGGGGAGGGGGGTGTGACAAGGGCACCAATGACCCAGATCTTGGTGGGGGGCAATGTGACAAAGGTGCCAATAATTGACCAAATTGACAAATTTATTCTAAAAAGAGTGAAAAAAGAGCGAAGGACGGTGCCAGAAGAAATCTTGGGGGACAGGGCCCCCTGGCCTCTCCCTGGATCCGCTAGTGGTTATTGGAAAACGTTACAAGATACTGTGCTGATGGGCATGACAGGACACCATCTGGTTTCCACCGAAGTAAATTAAGTAAAGTATTATTAATACAAGTGCCAATTAGTTTGTGTTAATTAGTCACAACAAGGCCACGGTCGGCACCCGGGTCTCGCCCGCCTTTGCGCTGGCGGTGATGTCGGTCGAGAGCGGCGGGCGGGTCGATGCGGTGTCTTCAGCCGGGGCGCAGGGGCTGATGCAGCTGATGCCGGCCACCGCCGCCCGGTTCGGAGTGAGCAATGCCTCGGTTGCGGCAGACAATATCCGGGGCGGGGTGAAATTCCTCGATTTCCTGGTCGAGAAGTTCGAGGGCGACCCGATCCTTGTCCTGGCCGGCTACAACGCGGGCGAGAATTCCATCGGCCAGCACGGTGGCGTGCCGCCATTTGCCGAAACCCGCGATTATATTCCCAAGGTGCTGGCGGCCTGGAAGGTGGCGCAGGGCCTGTGCAAGACCCCGCCGATGTTCATCTCTGACGGCTGCGTCTTTGTCACCATGAACTGAGCCGCCTCAATATGGCATGGAGGCCCCTCTGGGGCGGCCTGCTCAGCACCTGCGGGGCCGGATGGGGGCTCTACCGCCGGCCTGCGGCCTCCCCGCGGTATTTTCGAACAGAAGAAGGATCGGGGCGGCGCGGGGCCGCCCCGGTCGGGTGTCAGACGACCGTCGCCTCGGTGGCGGCGCGGATCTCGTCTTCGGTCACGCCGTCGGCGCATTCGACGATCTTCAGCCCGCCGTCGACCACGTCGAGCACGCCGAGATTGGTAATGATCCGGTCGACCACGCCGGTGCCAGTCAGCGGCAGGGTGCATTGCTTGAGCAACTTGCTGTCGCCGTGCTTGTTCTGGTGGTCCATCACCACCACCACGCGGCCGACGCCGGCCACCAGATCCATCGCGCCGCCCATGCCCTTGACGAGCTTGCCGGGGATCATCCAGTTTGCCAGATAACCGTTCTCGGCCACTTCATTGTCATCTGGAGATTCACCAGAATGAAGTGTCGTTTCTTGACCAAAACTTGGTGACCATAACCTAAAGCAAAATCTGGCCAAATCTGTGGGAAATGGAAAGGTGGTAGGTGTCTAAATTCTTATTTTCTTTGGGAAAATGTTGCTCGCTTCATCTCAACGCTGCCACATCGTACCACAAGATGCTACAGTGAACGCCAGAACCAGGTCAAAGCTAAGACTAGACCCCGTGAAATTCAAGACAAATTGACATCGAAACTCGTTCATCCCCTATTTTGTGGAGGTGTATAACAAGTCGTAGTGATTTAATATATGTATATGGTTTTCTATTGTAAGACTACGTAAATTGGTCTTGTGTTAGAGTACATTTGTAAATAAACTTAAGTCTAAGTTTATGCGTTGTTTAGGCATGAGTACCTTTTTAACCCACTTCGGGCCAAAACTTCCAGAGTAACAGTAAATCACGGAGCTACTGATCCTCCCACCGTCGTTATTGAAAGGCGGAATAAAAATTGAAGCTCGCCTGATCCGAACTATTGATCCTATTATGTGTTATGTACTTGAAGTAAAACTATTTGTTTTATTTTACTTAATTTGTCGAAATTTTTTCTTTTAAATAAAAAGAACCTTTGTTTTATTTGTTCTCATTCACATTCAATAAATCTAACGCATTCGATCATAATATGTTTAGCTGTAAACACTGAAAAAAGGTGATATTTGATGAAAGTGAAACCGTTTTTTTTCCTTGAATATTTTTACTTTAAAATCCGTGTGTTGACCAGTTCGATTATAATCTTCTATCAATGCGTTCATTTAACAACGTTGATATAGCAACTTGTTTCATTTGAAAACCGACCCGGATATTTCTCCCGTAGGAAAAGCGCCGTTCCACGCGACCCTGGCCGCTGCAAGCTCTACAGGGATCCGTGATGATACGGCCCTGGCCACGACAGCGTGGGCAGGTTTGTTGCAGTGAGAAAAATCCCTGGGATACGCGAATTTGACCCGCGCCCTGGCAATCCGGACACGTTTGTGGACTGGTCCCCGGCGTGGCACCCGAGCCATCACAGTCATCGCATGCGGCAAGGACCGGAATCCGGATCTCCACATCATCACCGCTGACCGCCTGTTCAAGCTCAAGGTTCAGGTTGTACCGGAGGTCAGCCCCCCGAGCCACACCGTTGCCGCCACGTCCTCGGCCACCACCAAAAATGTCGCCAAAGACATCACCAAAGATGTCACCGAAGTTACCTTCGAAGCCAAAGCCCTGGCCGCCCATACCGCCTTGGCTGGGATCTACACCCGCGTGCCCGAACTGGTCGTATGCCTGCCGTTTTTCACCATCGCTCAGAATTTCGTAGGCTTCAGACGCTTCTTTGAATTTCTCTTCTGCGTCCGGCGCATCGGGATTACGGTCGGGATGATATTTCATGGCCAAACGACGATAGGCTTTCTTGAGATCGTCGTCAGACGCACCTCGTTCAACCCCTAGCACTTCATAGTAGTCTCGTTTGGACATGTTTTACCTTGGTTACCTTCTGCTTTGTCGCGTTGAATGCCGCAGTTTTATTCAGGCTCTAAATATAGCTTCGGCCAGGATGACCTGGCCTAAGCGTTCGACTGTTTTAAAACCGCTTACCTTCAAGCTTTCCTGGCGTCGTCGTCCTTCACCTCTTCGAACTCCGCATCGACTGCATCGCTGGTGCCGTCGTCCGCCTGTTCCTGACCGTCTACGCCAGGCTCCGCGCCCGCCGCCTCGGAGCTAGAAGTAAGTAGAATGGGCAAAAGTTATGAAGTTGCTGCAAGGGAAAAAGATATAAGTGACAGACGAAATGAAGACGCAAAACTAGAGGAAGCAAAAGAAAAGTTGAAAGGCTTTGAAGATCTGCTCAAGAATAAAGAATTTCTCGCAGAAAAAGTTTTAGAGCTTGAGAAGATTTTGAAGAACAGAAATGAGATGGTTGAAAGCTTAAATAATGAGCTTTCGGAATCTCGACGTAGACTTGAAGAAAATGCACTTTTGCAAAAAGAATTTTATGATAAAACAAAGAAATCAGAAAAATTAGCAGAACAGAAACAAGGTGGAATTGAAGGTCTTAACAATACAATTCAGTCGAAAACAACTGCAATGACTTCTCTGTCAGATGAAATATTTGAAAAAGAGAAACAGTTAAAAGCTGTTATCGCTGATAAACTGGTTTTTGAAAAGAAAGCAAACGACTGTGAAAAAATTATTGAAGAGCAGTGTTGTCAGCTGGCATCCTTGACAAAAGAGCTAGAATGTGCAAAAGGCTTGGCTGAAGATACCTCATTAAGGTTGTCTGAATACGAAAGTAAAACCCAAAAACTGGAGGGTATTTTAAGAATCTTAAAGGACGAACATTGTGAAAAATATGCAGAGTTGAAAGAAGCTAGTGACAATCTCATTGTAGCAAATAAAAAAAATAACAGTTTAGCCGAAGCTCTGAGTGAATATGAATTGAAGTTAAAGGAGATGAAAGAAAAGGAGAAGGAAGAACATTATCAAAAAGATGCAGAGCTGAAAGAAGCTAGTTCAAATTCAAGTTCTATTTATTTTCATAAAATAACAATAACAAAAACAATATAGCAAAGGGCTCAATGGCCCGCTATTTGGGAAACCAATGCCTTAGTCAACACAGCTGCTCATTTTAATAGGATACCATACGCTGAATAAACCATAGTCCAAAGAGTACAGTGAATTTTCCGATCGCTATAAGTTTACTAAAAGTGAAGCAGAAGAGTTGGTATCAATAGTTTACATGAGATGACCTAGTCTTATAATAGCCACAAGATGGTTATTAGAAATTTGGAATACCCTGTTATTGTTTTATAGTAGTCGAGCCAAGCCTTATGAGGTTGACTGTTTATATAAATTCAAGGAGTACTTGCAGTGCATTCGAAGAAAAGGTGTTGCAAAGTTTCTTTAGTCAAGCTGCAGAGTTTATAATTTGGGGCTTTATATTGCTTCCATCTGTATTTTTCTCGTCTCATTATTACTGCTAAGCTTTTAATTATAAAGTACGCTTGATTTATTTCAGACTTATTTGAAACAGAGCAGGATGAGACTTTTTATAAGGAGGGCAATTTCTAATTGCATCTCAAAGTGCGATTGAATACTTTTAAGAAAGCTTGGGTTAATAAACTTGCTGTCTCTGCGGCAAGACTGTCAACTTTTTCGTTATATTGGATACCTATATGGCTAGGAATTTGCTAGAAAGCCACTGCTACGTCAATCTTAGATAGAGAATCAAGCTTCTCTTAGCTCCTACAAATCAGTTTCCTTTGTGTTCTAGGTTAAGGTTTTTATTAACTTGAAAGCAGTCTGAGGACCCAAAAAGATTGCTACTTTGCTGAAATGGGAAGGTATATTTTCGACCTCCTTTTGCAATTCAACTATTGATGCCAGTTCAGTCTTCAAAACTAAAGAGTTCAGTTGGAGAGATTTTTCAATTGACAGAGATGTGTGTGGGATTATTGCTGCGGCAGCGGGTTAATTCCCATTAAAAAAAAAATTGATCTATAATGAAGACGAAGCAAACTCATTTTTTTTTTTAGTTTAATTTTATTGAAACAACACTGACAAAAGAAGAGGAGGGACTAAAAAGGCAAGCTTTTTCGGCATTTAAAACTACAATTTAAGCAGAAAATCTTCTGGCGGTTTTGTATATCAGTGAAACTGATGTGCCTGAAGACCCTTTGTTCTGAGGTCAGACATAATAGCGTCTAGATATATTAGACCTATCTACTTAAGCAGGTTTCAAGCAGCGGTGCTTATTAGTCTTCCAGCTGGTGATTTAGCTGAAATTGAGGAACCCCGTAGGACGTAGTTGGGTCTCGTGTTGTTTGTTGCCAGATTTTTAATTAGAGTTTTGACTTTTGAACCGATCTAGTTGAAAATTGGTTGTCACTGTGGAACAGCTTGTTGAAGTTACAAAATTTCAGTAGCATATGACTTAGAAAATGCATTAGAATTCTAAATAGCAGGATCTTCAAAACTTGAAGAGTACGATCAGTAGCATGATTTAAGTTTTTAAGAGCAACAGTTTCAAAATATAACACCAAATCATTCCATAGTTCTAAAATTTGGATAATGCATATTTTTAACGACAATTATCACACCTGCTTCGATGTCGAAATGTTATGTGAATCTGCTATTGTAAAAGTCTGAAACGTCTAAGGATCCAATTGATTTTTTTACTAACGCTGAAGTTTACGTAAACAGTCCTATAAAGACCTTTTACTTGCTTTAGCAGCTGTTTACAGGAATACAACGCAAATAGATAAGTGACATGGCTGCTACACTTGATACAAATGACATACGGATATTCAATTCTAACTTTTACCCACTACTGAGTAGTCTTATCCAAACAAGTATCCACACAGTGGTTGTGCAGTAACCTGCGCATGGGGGTGCAATAGTTCACAATCGCCCTTAAAAATTTCTCAAAAGGTTCTTTGGAAAATAAAGGGGAATTACTGTCATAAGTTTAAAGCACATTTTGGCGCTTTTTAGGGGTCTTATTTAATTCTGAGAATTTCGCTGAATAGGCTGAAATTCAATACTGGTTGGGAGTTCGGTATAGTTAATTTGTTTGAATGCAGAATACTGTTTTATTGAATAGTCCACTTAGTAATTTATGTAGAACAAAAACAGAACCGTGGCTTAGCTCAAAACTGAGGCCCCATGGATGTGACCTTAATTTACCACCCTTTTCTACCCTACCAAGGAATGTCAACTAATCGATCAAAGGAAAACCATCGATCGATTAGTTTAGATCGAATGGTTTCTCTCGACGAGCAACTCCACCAGCACTTAATTTTCATATCCAGCCAAGTAACGTCGAACTATTCGCTCGGCGGCTTATTTTGATGGCCTACTTCGCCCAAGACTACAATTATGATTCGTAATGTTGGACATGCGGTAAGCTAATCCTTTCAAATCTTGCTGAGAATCTAGCTTTTGGACCATTTTAAATTTTTAGTTAAAACTTTACGTGCAAAAGGCAATTACTCAAGATTAAATTGAAGTTAGATCCTTTCAAATTAAGATAATAAATCTTTTAATTCTAGTTAGTGATCCGGTTTGGGGATAAAATAATTTAAAGAGTAAAGATCAAGGTCAAAGAAAGCGGAGATGTTTCACAATTTCGTTTGTACCTGAGACCTTTCTTTGTATCCAAGAATCTAAAAAAGCTGAGATAAACCCCTTTTTATACCTACAATAAATCAAGTTAAGAAATAAAAGAATGCAATCTGAAGCATTGAATAAAAAAAAATCGCCCTTCCCCTCAACATTTTTTCGACCTCAAACCAATTATCATAATCATCTTCGATCTACCATAATTAATTTCCTCTTTTTTTATGGAATTCTTCATTAGAACAAATGACGATGTCTAGATACTGATTTCTGGCAAGGCATACGTGTGAACGGGGCTTCATATAACTTTTTACACTGAATCCAAAAATAAAAGTAGAATTGCTTTTTCACTCACTCTCCTGCAGAACAGTTTTTTTTTTTTATTTAGGCTTTTTGAGTGGTAAAAAAAAAAGAATTCTTATCGGAAACGTTTCTAACGTAACTTTTTTTTTATAGCGAAATCAGAATATAATCAGTTTTTGTGCAACAGCTGTTTGTTTCTTCAATTACATTTCGGGATTTTTGGTGGCTCGGACAAAAATAACTTCAATAATCATTGCATAGAATTACGAATGATTCGTAAACAAAAGAAATCCCAGAATTGAGAAATTATTTCCTAACGAGATAGCATAAATCAGTCTTTTTATATATAATTACTTGGGCAATATTTCAGAAAATAGCCGTCCTCAGCAAAACGAAAAAACTTTACGAAAACCATAAAAACCTATCTGTAACTAAATATAAGCGATATAAAATCGACAATAAAGGAGCATGAAGATCATCAACCCAAGTTCAGCTAAGAATACTAAAATGAAATAACAAGAAAAAGGAAAAATGACGTTCAGGCTATTATAATGATGTTTCTTTATCCTTTACGTTATTTTAATTACATGTGTTTTTTTTAATATAATTAGCCTTTTCTTTGAGTTTTTTTTTTTTAATTTTGTCATTCGATAAAAATATCAAATAAACGTTCTCCAATGGTTGGGGTGCCAATTGGGGCCGGCTTTCTAAAACCATTACAACGCAAGAAAGCGACGGACTAAAACGGGACGATTAAGCTTCTAAGGTTCATTATAGAGAGGCAAGGAAGGTATTAGGAAAAGTATTAGGTGTAAAATAAAAACGCCAAAAAAAAATCTTGAAATAAACGAAGGACAGAATTTGGGAAGCGGTGGTGGCTCTTCTGGTATTGATGGGTCAGAAAATTTTACCGATAGACTCTCTTCATGTTATGAACCGAGCAAGAGACCTGAGGATTTGTAGCTTCTCACAATTGTCCTTGATTTTGCCAACCCCTTGACATTCTTTTTAATGAAAAGTACGAATGAGTTTTTGTATGAAACAGCTAACGGCATATACTTTTTGTATATCAGAAAATCTGTCAGGTAAAATAAAAACACACAAAAAAAAAAGTAAATAAAAAGCCAACCTGTCCTTCGCCAGTTGAAATTAAAACATCAATAGCATACACTTCATAGGTTTCAAACTTGTGTTTGTCATGTTCTTTCCTCTGACCTTCATTGGGATTTTGGATTATTGTCTTTTCCCCATCAATTTTGAACTGTTTTAACTGATGACTCAACATACCTTCAATTGGCTTGCATTTATAAGACTCAGCTACTTTCTGAACTGCTGAGGTGATTTCTGAATTCTGAAAATGAAATAATAACAAAATTAAAATTTAGGGTGGATTAGTAAAAAATAATCAATTATTTACTAAATGTTCAAAATAGAGCCTCGTTTTCTTCATTCGAAATAATGTAACAGTGTATTTGACATTACATAAACATAGCTCAGCCGCAAAGGAACAGAGAGACTATTTGTCAAAAATCGTGTGACAAAAATACAATTCATACTTTTTATTGGTCTAAAAATCAACGAACAACCTCCCTGTGGAAAGCACCCCAGATGGAGGAGCACCATCAAAGCTGTTCTTCAAGTACTAAGTGCGAGGTGTCCCCTTTTGTAAGTAATCCGACAATACCATCTTTCTGCGTGGTTACCGTATTTGCTTGGCAAAAAATGGAGCAAAGATATATGTCTCGTCTGATACAGGGAGGTATTGTAATCGTAGAAAACGGCCAGTAATGCCGCATCAAGTCTCTCAAGTAGAGATGGAAAAGATGCTCGGTCTGGGCGAAAACTCACCCTTTATGTTCTATTTCAGAACCTCTTGAGTGGTACTCGCAGGGTTCTAGAAGCATCCCTAAGAACTTGATAACCGTATTAGCTTTACTGGAAATGGACTAAAAGACTTTACCAATGAAAGATATTTATCGGTATCTGTAGATCCAATATTGGTCGGATCGTTATCTAGCTTATGAATTGGGATGACACTCGGACTTCTAAACCCTTGAGAAGGAACCGGGAAGAAAGAAGAGGTGGAAAGGCACTACAATACTTGAGCATAATAATTGGTAGGTCATTTGGACCGGATGAATCTGCCACAAAAAGGCACTATAGGGCCCAAAGGATTTCCGGAGCAGGGTAGTTGACGCGGTCAAGGACAGTATCTGAGCGATGAGGAAATTCAAGGATTTCCTTGCCGTCGTCATCAAGACTTAAAAACTCAGCAAAGGCCTTAGCGGGAGCTTCGGTTTTTGTCTGAAAATATTTGATTATAATTCCGCCATCTAAAGGTGGGGAAGCGATTTCCTTTGACGATGGCATCACTACCTTAATGCACATGAACAGCGCTACCATGCACTTTCACAATAAGTAATCAGTCGCCTTCACTCTTACACTAAAGTGAACGCTTGGACTCCAATCAATAGCACTAGTCTCTTCAGCAAACTTTTTCAGATTTTCTTTTTTCAAAATGCATCTCTTAATTTTCTTTTTGGGCAATCTTACTACTGGGTAATTTATAACTGCTAATAATGGTAGTGGGTCCGAGCCGGGGTATGAAATCACATCTGCACAGCTTACATTTAGGTCTCTCGACCGAACAAAAATGTCGTCAATCAGGGTTGCAGTCTGAGCTGTGATGCGGATAGGAATGCTCACCAGAGGGAATATTTGAAATCATAAAGTTCAAACAATCAATATTACGACCTGTTAAATCGAGAAGGTTAAAATTAAGGTCTCCCATCACCACAGGGGTCATATTATCAGACACTTTACTAAAAAGTTCATTGATATCATCAACTGGATTAGGCGGCTTAGGCGGCTTATACACCATACTTATTAAATTCGTTCTACCATTAAACTCCAATTCAATAGAAAACCTTCATAAATAATTAGCTTTTTAAGGCCTAATTAAATTTATAAGTAAAAAAGGGTAATAATTTCTCAATAAAAATAAATCAGTTTTTAGTCTTGTACCTTTGTGTATCCTTAACACTTTTACTATAATATATTACAAAGATATTTTAAAACTGTTATAACTCAAAACACAGCATTTTGAGATGAGGGGACAATCTTCAAGACAAGTCACTAACTAAAGTCGAGATTCGGTTTAGTATTTCCAGTAGTGTCTTATGTCAGGTGGGGTTTAAGTAGAAACTGTAAGTAAACTTAGGTGGTGGAGGAGTGTGTAATAGCTTGTTGAGGATACGTAAATTAATGTCGTAGACAGATAGTAGATTGGGTATTATTCTCGTCCTTGGAAATGGATTGGCCTTCCAATGGTCTTGGTGATATGAGAAATGGGTTAAAAACCTAAGCTAACCTAACCTAATTGGCAGTGCTGCCAGTCATCAAAAAGATGACTGGCAACACTGTCTAAATCCAAGGAGAAAAAAGGTATTCCAGACATTCAGCGGTGAATGTCGACTTTTGCCAATTTTGGACCTTTGGTTATAAATATCTGAAATTGAATAAAAACTTAAGCTAGACCAACCTAACCTATCACCCTCAAGCATTGCATGAAACTGAAAAAGTTGACTGGCAGCGGTGACTAAATCTAAGGAGAATACAAGGCATTTCGGACATTCACCGCTGAATGTTGACATTTACCATTTTTGTACATTTGGTTATAAATATCAGAAATGGGTTAAAAACCTAAGCTAACGTAACCTAAGCAAACATTATTTAACCTAAGCTAACCGGTCATTCTCAAACCTTGCATTAAATTGAAAAAGAGGACTGGCAACGCTGACTAAATCCAAGGAGAAAAAATTCTTTCGGACATACAACGGTGAATGTCGACATTCATCAGTTTTGGACATTCACGATAACATAGCTATTAAATAAAAATTTGGTCTTTTAAAGATTTGTCGCGGAGAAGTGAACTCCTCAGATGATGGTGGGCAAAGTGACGGCGTTTTCACACCAACAGATCCATGTGAAAAATGGCTTCGTAAACGAACTTCAGTAAAACTGGAGAATGTTGGCGCCAATCATCGTGGTAATGATATTATTCTCAAAGAAGGTATGCCTCAGATTATAACAGCAAGATTTATGTATGGGCCACTCGACTTCGCACTGACTGGTTAGTATCTTATTTTTTCTACTTTTCGTCAAACAGAACCAGTTTTCTCTTTTCAAAAATAAAATTTATTTAAAATTTTATTATTATAGTTTTCTGGAAAAACTTAGGTTTGAACTAAATTGACGTAAAGGTTTTATTTTTAGCCTATAAACATTTGTTGTAGATTTTGTTTTCATGTCAATGATTTTCGCTTATTTAGAAATTTCTTTAAAAGAAGATATTTTCGTGCAATGCTATCGGCATGATGATGGATGTCTAGAAGACCATAAAAGAGACACAATTGCTCAAAAACAAGTTCTAAGCACAGTCTGATAGCACACAAAAATGGCTTTAGACAATATGCATATTCTCTCTAGCTATTAGTAAGGCCTTTGGTCAGTTTGCTAAAAACATCTTTCTAGAACTGAAAATTTTCGACACTCAATTTATTTAAAATACAATTACACAAGGAACCTAACATGTTTAACTTAGTTTTTACACGGTCAAATGTGATCATGGGCCTTAAACTTAGTCTACAGGATTGGCGGCTCAATTTTGTCAAGGCCCATGGCTTTTATTTTGCTGGAATATAGCCTGTCTTTAACTTACAGCACATCCCACTCTAGAAAATTTCACTTACTTTGAAAACAATTTACTCATCACTGGACTAACGAAATTTAGTGAATGGGCGCTTCTTGGAGGCACTTTTTTTCTGAGCTATTAAAATTTGATTAAAACAAAACAAATATACTTTTTTTAGACCAGGGCACTTCCTATGAAAGGAGCTGCTGTAAAACCTCGAAAGGGACTCATTCAATTGGAAATTGAAAGATCAAGTGCCCTTTTAAAAAGTCAATTCTTTTAAAATAGTCAGTCTTTTCAAATAGTCAGTCAGTATTTTAGAATAGGCAAATCTAAGCAATTGTAATCAAACAGTTCGTGGTAACGAACTGTAGTAAGGAGCGGCCCGGCTCAATAGTAAACGAAATTGTGAAATAATTTTTCTCAATGTTTACATCCTGATAAACTGATGTCACACTTGAAATTGAGGTCATAAAATAAGGTCCAAGGTGACATCGAATTTTTGCTAGCGAGAGTGGACGGCGTTAAGCGGTCCTAAAATAAGCCAAAATTATTTTTGTCTCTGGCTGGTTTGATACTTAAATTCAGAGGCCCCTGGGCCAAGAATACTATAATATAGAAACTATATTGTAGGTTCGGGAAACAGGCCCCCTGAAACTTTTTGGGGCTGGTTTGATTGAAATTTATGTCCGTAAGTCTTTGGGCCAAACGTGAGACAGCCACTTCGCTCAGAATCGCCAAAAGGAAAAAATGATAAACAAAATTTTGATCTACCTGCCAATGGGCCAGAAAACTTGTTTTTCTCAAAATGGCCAGAAAATTACAAAAGTAAGCTCCTGGACCAAGAGGGCTTTAGTGTACATAACAAATTTAGACTGGGTAGACGAGTTCCTAAACGGGCCAAAAAAGCCCAAAGACGTTTCCCTTTCGATCAGTTTAAAACTTATATTCATAAAGCTTTAGTCTAAAGGGACTCCAATGCACAAAGTAAATAAAAATATTGGTTCTGCCGAGAATTGGGATGGAAAAAATCACCATTTTTTTCCCCAAACGGCTTGAAACTCACCCTTAGAGGTCTCCTTTTCATGTGGGTCCTACATACTGCATAAATGGAAGATCACTTCTACCAAAATCAGGGTTTCAAGAATGTTTGAAGTCACTAGTTGGAATATGAGCATCATAAAGAAAACATACAAGCAGGCAATACTCTGCTTGGTGATTACTCACTTTCCATGCCATGCACTTAGCAGTCACCTAAAACCAATTTTGAAATATCTTGTTCGTCCTGTCAGCTACAGAAGGGTATAAAAAGGAAGAAATATTCCTTCAATTTTCCTGACCATATGAGCTGTAAGCCTGTATATCAATTTCTGTAAGCCGTATCGGTGTTCACTGCAATTGTAAAATCATGTGAATTGGAAAGTGTTGCTTTGGGGGAATCCACAACTGTGACTTGCTTGTGATTGTGCGGGGAAATGTGACCTTTCTCAAAGCGGCGATGAGACGATGATCTAATAATAATTTTAAAATATTGCTCCAATAGCCTTTAAATGGCTCACATAACTGATTTGAATTATCCTTACTCTATACTTATATACCTTAGTTCTTCCCTACGATGGATGACAGACTTTCTATCAACAAGTGAAATGAATCATTTTTATACAATTCTGGAAGAGTTATGCCAAATTTTCCCCTCACAAAGACTATCTGTCTTGGTTTTATTCTAACTAGCAATGGCTTGGCTCTCAAGTCTTCCACCAAGTTGATCAAATTCAAAAATCAACGGATTTTGAAAAGTTATGTCAGCTTGCCCTCTTGCAAAGACTATCCGTCTTGGTTATATTCTAACTAGCCATGGCATAGCTCTCAAGATTTCCACCAATTTGATCAAATTCAAGCTTCATGAAGCAGCTGAAATAGGAAATCAAAGATAACATAGAACAAGAGAAGATATGCCATTGATCTTTGAGTATGTAAAGTCTCTTGTTTGCAAATCACCAATGTTGTACAACTAGCATTCCTAATTAGCAGCATTGATGAGCCACCAAATGACCTATTTACACTCTATGATGTGAATGAAGAAGAGGATAGATGTATTGTTGATTTGGCCCAGGATCTGTTATTTCAAATAGTTATTTTTGACTTGCTACTCTATTTTATTTTTACTGCCAAATTAAAATAGAAGAAATGTGGGTAAAAATTCATCAAAAACGTATGATAAACGTATCGAAAAAACAAACTTGTTGCATTTGACGACGCTTTCGCCCGTAAAGAGTCAAACAATAAGAATTTGTTGGTTCCCAAAACCAACCATCCTTTCAAAGGAAAGTAAATCTTCTTAAACTTTTTGGTGCCATATACTTTTAGCTTAATTTTGATTAATTTTTCGCCTACATTTTTGTCTTCTTTTTTTTATAATTTGGCGCTCACTACTGACAAAAATTGCAGAAGTTCATATGGAAATTCTTATCCATTATAAATTATTATATTAGTTAACCTCTCTTAAAAATAGTTGAAAATAATACTGCTACTACTAACAACAACTGAGAAAAATCTACTAACAACAACTGACAACTGTCTACTAACAACAGTCATCCTCCTTCACCCAAGAAACGTGTCTTAGCCCTATAAAGTGGGATAGAACCAAATTGTTTCGCACTGATTTCTTGTTGTTTGATGGTCTTCAAATATAGATGGCATCAAATGTATTTTGAAGGCATAGTTGACTTTGGGAATCAACAGGTTGTTCATGTTTTTACAGACGGAAACAGTTACAAAATTTAACTAATTAGTTTTGCTTATTTATTTTTACGGTTGAATTAGGCAATACTGCCGATAATGGGATGCTGCCTTACAATTTTGATAATTTTGAAACAACTAATTGCAAATTTTAGAAAATTCTAAGATTGAATACATTGTAATATTCAAAATACATGTTCAGAAAATTTTCAAGCTGCTTATAATATGAAACTTTATAAGAAACAGACCTACAGCCCAAGATAGAGCACAAAAAGATGTACGAAAGTTCATACCTCCCCCTCTTTGCCATTACTTCATCAATTATTCTTACATTTTATTACATTTAATTATTATTTCATCATTATAATATATCAATAACATTCATTATTTTTTATTTATTATATTTTCCTTTTCTTCCTTTTCATTAATCAATTACAAATTTTTATTTGTGTAAACATTTGTCTATAAGGGACTTAACAAAATAATTTTCATCGTGGACAATTTAAGAATCCACTTGAATTAGTTTAAAGGAGCAGTTTTAAACAAAAAAAACGGACCGAGTAATAGTTAATTAACTATTCTAATAAAATAAATTACTAATAAAACTCTACATTCTTCAGCTACGCTAATATAGTTGAGCTAATCATAACAAAAGGATACTTACCACTTGGAACGGCTGTCGCAGGTTTTTTCGATTGTACACGAGCTGTTGCATTATTTACCTAATATCAAAGTAAAAATAAATGTTATTTTTTTTATAAATTTGCACTGAAAGATGCCTCGAAAATATACTAAGGATTTAATTATGGCAAGAAATGGAGAGTCTAGATTTTAAACAGAAAAGCCATGCGATTACGGCTACAAAAGCGAATTTAGCTAAAGCGTATTTATTCAAACATTTTGCGTTTCAATCTTGTATTTTTCATGTGTGTTTTATTCAATTTAAACAGTAGTTTAAGCTCATTTGCGTTGAATTACCATTAAATCTGCAAACCAATCAGCAAGAAGGCAGGCCAAGAATCAATCCACTTGTTTAAGAATACAATAACTAAAAAAAGGTTTTGTTAATCACAAGATGCATGTAACATCTCAATTGACTTGTACAATATTTTTATTGTATATATTGTACATATTTTTATGTACATATTTTATTGTACATATTAAGAATACAATAACTAAAAAAAGGTTTTTTGATCCTCATGGCCTGCCGTTTACATTTTACACGCCTTAAATCAAAAACTGTCTTTAGTAAACTGGAAAATCTTTAAATCAAAATTAGATGTGAAAACAATGCTTTTCAATCGAAAGCTGTAGTCTTTATGCACTATAATATTTGATTTTTCGATGACGCGGAAATACTCAAAATATATTTCTCAGAATTTATGTAGATAACCATCGATTCAACGATTTGATAATAGAAAATACCCTTTCCTATAAGTATAATATAAATTTCAGTACCCTTTGAGTGAATAGCTTTTAAAATCAAGATGAATTTGTTTATTAATAACACTTGCATGTAGAAACAACCTTCATTCCGTAGGTTTCCTTTTCCAGGCATAGGTAACCATCTGTAAAGATAAGTGGTGGCAATTTATCCTGCTTTAACTAGTACTCGTCTTGATATGCAAAGTCAAGTTCATATTTCCTTCAATATAATGTAACTTTGTTTTTATCGTGTCTTCTTGTAATGCAAATAATAACATTTCGATTCACATTATAAAACCCACTTGTTTCAATTTTCTTATTTGAAGAAAAGTCACACGCGATATTCTCATATCGGGGCAAACGGGCAAATAAAAGTCAGTAGGCTTATAATTACAGTAACAAGTATCTTCACAGAAAAGTCGTAAAAACTAGACTCTCTGATTATCCCATCAATTGAAGCGTAGACCGGGGTTTTCCTCCCAAAACAATCTAAAACTAATACTTTACCAGTCTCTTAAAAAACTAAAATCACATTTAGGGTTTCTCCAATCATACCAGGGTAAGTGTTTCCCCACTGATTAAATTTGTCACAGTCAAAATTTTAACAGAGAAAATCTCTAATATGAAAGTCACATACATTTGGCCACCGGCCGAATCATCACCCATCGTTTGATTGTTTGAAATGCTGCTGGTCGCAATGTTGATCGCACCAGCCCCGCCAGCAATGCCGCCGCCGGGCGCCAAAGCCCCTTCGGTGCGATTGTCGACCACATCGACATCGGTCAAAAACACGACGGCCTGCTCGCTGGAAATCCCACCACCGCCGGCGTCTGTTCCGCTGGTGCGATTGCCCGAAACGACACTGCGTTCGATTCGCAGATTGCCCTGCTGCACATCAACGCCACCACCATGAGCCTGAGCCCCTGTCGTCACGTTTGCGGACACCGTGCTGTCACGAATGACGACCGATCCGGCTGCCGAATAAACACCACCGCCATGAGCCCGCGCGCCGGCAGTACGATTGCCCGTGATCACGCTGTCGCGAATCGTCAACACTGCGGTCGATCCAAAGTGGATGCCGCCGCCCGCGGCCGAACGCAGAGCATTGTCAAAGTTGTTGGCATTGGTGGCTCCGCCGGTCACCGTCATTGCCTGCAGCGTTACATCGCCGGCAGCGGAATGAATATCAAACACGCGTGAATG
>JAAAKM020073195.1:192869765-193082741 GCA_010016025.2 Alatinidae sp. Z8VKAUB7J3 | reverse complement strand
ACCGCCGGCGTCGACGGACAATCGATCGGCTTGCGGCCCGGTGATTGTAACCGTGTCGACAATCTGAAGCTGACCCAGTGCTAACGAGATCGTTTTTGGTTGATTGAACACGACCGGATCAAATGTGATCGCATCGTGTCCTTGATTGCCATTGGCCGCCAAAATCGCCTCGCGAAGACTGACCTGGCCGTTCGTAAAATCGATCTCATCGATATCGGTGGTGACCACCAGTTGTGCCCCGACGATGGTTTGCCGTTCAAACGCTCCCATGTCGACCACGGCGTTGGCGATCCTGGCAAACGGCCCTCCTAGACCCAACTTGTTTTAGGAAAATGGCATTTAATGATTTGATGCACAGATCGATTTTTTGAAGAGATGGACATAATATAAGAAAGATCAGACGTGTATGCTGTTTAGAATCTGCTTGAAGATCATTTAGGCAAATTGCGCCCACTGTACGCCAAAACTGTTTGACATGCGCAAAATCAGTTTAATCCGCCAATTTGAAAAATTCTATGCGCAATCACCTAAAAAAGCACCCAAATGGTGCCAATGCGGACCAATTGGCCACGAAGTTTCAGCATGCACTTGCAAATAGAATTTCCAAGTTCTCAGTACATGAGTATGTCCCCTAAGTACTCAAAATCGTGTCATTTTTAGCTAAAATTTCTCCATGTTGAAATTTCAAAATATAAAGATTTTTTTTTATTAGTTATACAAAAGACACATTGTAAACATTTTAGTAAGTGGCAAGTTAACATCAAATATACAGAAGACTAAAAATATACAGAGAAGGAGAACGAAAGACCACAATTTCTTGTCGTGTATACTAAAATGCAAATTCAAGCGCATTTCTGCTCTTAAGTGGTCTAATTATGAAAAAACTCCCAGCCCTCTTATGCTGAGTTACTATTTCAAAAAGGCTAATTTTCTTCGTCAGATTGGAGTAATGACCCTCTAAACATTTAAAATCAAGTTTCGATAGATTTTTACCCACATTACATTGTAATTCATTGAGAAAATTTATTGAATAGTTTATGAAGTACCAGTTTTTCATAGTATTACCTTATGAGCAGCAATTAGAAATGTATATTTAAAATATTGCAAACTAGTATCAAAACTTAAGCTTTGAGCACCTTGGCAACCTTTTAAATCTGATTGACAATTTATTTATTATTCGCTTTGACAAGGTGGTACCCAGAGCGGAGCGTCTTTCGATGTCACTCAGAGATTATTGTTGCTCGTGATCTGGCTCCCCAGATATATGAAGCTGTCTACCCATTTTATTTCACTCCATTAAGCTTTACTTTTGGCGGGGATGGGTTATTGAACCTTGACATGCGCATGGCTTTCGTTTTATCGTCGTTGATCTTCATTCCGAAGGTTCGCGTAACTACTTCTAGGATTTTAGAATGTTATTTGATAATACCATTCTCAATTCCCTCATATCTTTGGATCGAAATTGGGAAAATATCACAAAATAGCTTATAAAACTATACTTCTCCAGATTAAAATAAACAAAGGTGATTATAAAAAATCTGTCATAAAATGCCTTAGAGCTAGATAGTCGCAAAATGAGAAAAATCTTGTCGGAAGTTTCAGATTACGAGAATTCACCGCATTAATTAAACATCCATTACGCGCACTTCGGTTGGTCTTTTAAAATTCAGGGACGAGTGACGAAGTACATTTAGTCAACAAAAACGCGGAAGTAGCTTAATATACAGACGCTATGACCAAGTATTAATGTATCACGTAGTAGTCAGGAAGGACCTACCAAGTTAGAGCTGAAGGCTAGGTGGTTGACACCTGCCATAACATTTAATATTTTATAAAACAACGTATTATTTCTAAAAGAAAAAAATTTATGCTTGGAAAATTATTTATATTACTTCTTTCTTATAATCAAGTTCCGAATACACCACGCTGATGCAATTTATCAGAACAATTGGTCATCAGCTATAGACCCTTCCGCAAATTTCAGATTTGGTCTTCGTTCTCAAAAAGCCTCATAAGTTGTTGAAAAATAACTGCTACTACTACAAATAACTCATTGCATCACCAAGCCGAGTCATTTTATTCAAAATAGTCCAAAGATCATAGAACAAGGCTTTTGGGGTTGACACAAACCACCAGATCATGGGGGCAATGGTTGTAAATTATGCCGCGGGGCATTTAAGGTTTTTATGGAAGGGATGTTTGTTTAACTTTAGAAAAGGCTCATTTGGTTGAAAATTGGAAATTCCAGTTCTTTTTTAAGCGTCAAAAGTGGTAGAGGGCATTTTGCCCCCCCCCCCATAACCCATCATTTTACCAAACACATCTGATTGAAATTACGAGAGAGCGATCTTGTTCAAAATAATACAAAGAGCATATAGCAAGTCTTTTGAGGGTGATACAAATAATTAGAGCCTAAGGGTGAGGGTTGTAAGTTATGTCCCTGGGGCACTTAAGATTCTCATAGAAGGGATGGTTGCATGAACTTTAGAGCTGGCTCATTTGGTTAAAATTGGAAATTCTAGTTCCCTTTAAGAGTCAACAGTGATGGAAGTCAACTATCCCCCTCCCATCTACCCCTCTTTTCACCAAATGTATCAGACTGAAATTGTGTTATGTCAATCTTGTTTAAAATAGTCCAAAGAACATATGACAATGCCTCCAGGATTGGAAACCCTCAGAACTCTGGAGCAAGGGCTTTAAGTTATGCCCTTGGGGCATATAAGGTTCTTAAGGAATGAGTGATCGTACTCAATTCATATGGATGTCATTTGATTTTAAATTGGAAGTTTATAGTGCCTTTTTTAAGAGTCAAGTGATTTGAGATAAACCATCCCCCCCCCCTTTACGCCCATCATTTTCCATAACAAATATACAAACAAAGTTTTGAGACATCAATTTTCTTCAGCATTGTTGAAAAGCTCAGTAATTATGTGTTTTGGTATGTCGCCCAGTGACTATTTAAAGGAGCGTAGGTGTATTCTGAGCTTAATGTTTATTTATCACTGTTTTCAGAAGATTTTACGTTCCTGAAGTAAATTCCTTTATTAGTAGTAAGTCTGCTGACCCCACAGTCTTTTATGTAAAGCCATGCAATATATCATCACAATTTTTCTAAGCAACTTTACTTCACAGCAAGTACTATGATTACTATGAATTACGAGGCGCGAAATAGAAGATGATTTTACCTCTTCCCTTCTATAGAACCAGAGAAATGCAAAACTGAAATATTTGTAAATAAAAAGATCCATTTAGGAAAAAAGAACTTTTTCAGACCTACTCTCTCTGAAAGTTCTTACCCCTTCTCCTTAGAAGAATTCTAGCGGGTGTCTTTGTCCTTTGAACGTGCAATGACCTTACGGCCATTTGAAAAAAAAAAAAATCATTGGCAATAGCCAAAACGATGACCGATTTTACTATAGCAAATGTCAATTTCTAAATTGTTCCACAGGAAAACTACCATATATGACATACTTCTAAAGATAAAACTGTTCTTGGATGAAAATTATGAAATATATGTCATGACTTTAATATGGGAGTTGAACCTAATAAAAAGATACAATAAAACGTTGAATTAAACCACTTACGGTGATTACACCCTTTTCTATGATTTTGTTTGAATTTTATCTGTAGCATTATGTTGTCATAAAATGCGGGATTTTGTGAAAAGTTTCGATTTCCTTAAAGAATGGAAATTGGTTTAAAGCAAGCTACTGTGTTTTTTTTGGAAAATAGGGGGTAAAACCCCCTAAAAGTCATAGGATCTTAACGAAAATCGCACCATCGCATTCAGCGTATCAGAGAACCCTATAGAAAAAATTTCAAGGTCCAAAGGGAACTTCAGGCCTTTGGATCGGCTGGGAAGGTTCACGGCTTGCGCCGTGCGAGAAGCGATGAATCAAGCTGGGCTAACCGTTGAGGGCGATGGTGCCGCCGAGGAAGCGAATGAGATCGAACTGAGTCTGACTGTTGGGACCATGTTTTCAGGAGTGTCTACGATCGCCGCTTTTGATCGCAACGCCATTTCTTCGGGGCCGAAATACGCGAAGCCATTAGACTTCGCAAATACTGTAATCAATGCAGCGGCTGGCCAGAGTGCCATTTGGAACCGTTTGCGTGGTCCGAACACCACACTATCGGGAGATGCAGGCGCCGGTTTGCAGGCCGTTGAGCATGAGTGGTATCAGATTCGAAACGATGCGGGGCGAGTCTCCGTATGTGGCGGAATGGAGGAAGTGTCTGAAGAGAGCCTCCGATCTTTCAATCTGGCGAATTTGCTGAGCAACGATTCGGAGCGTGCGCCTCAGCCCTTTGAGGGCGGGGATTCTGTTGGCATGGCCTTGGGAGAAGGGGCTGGGATGTTTGTGATCGAGCGGGCCGAAGCTGCTGCGAAACGCAAGGCAACGGCCCTGGCTAAACTGGAATGGGTTGCCACGGAGTTCGTGGCGGATGGCCTAGTGGATCGACAAGCAGCGACCGCTCGTTTGACCGCTTTAGTCCGACGTGGGCTGGAGTCGCTTAGCCTCGCTCCGGATGCGGTGGGCCTCTGGAGTGTTTCCGCTAGTGGCGGGTCTTTGGATCCAATTGAGTCGGACGCCCTCCAATCGCTTTATCCCGAATCTTCGTCACGACCGCACACTTTGGCCGTTAAGGGGTTACTGGGCGAATGCCTGGGCGCCTCGGTTTCGTTTCCATTGGCGGCGGCGGTGGATGAAACATCTGTTCTAACGTTACAACAGAAAAAACAGGAACTACTTATAAAAAATTCAGTGATTAAAAATCTTTTCGTTCGTTTTATCGGCTTAAAATTTTACACAGGAGAACCAATCAGATAGAATTCCTATGAATACCAAAAGGAATTTTTGCCATATCTATTAATCTTTTCGTTGAAATGATTTGATCAGATGAAGAGAAAAGCATGGGTGAAAATGAATGGTTTTGTAAGCATTTTGAAAGCTGTTTCAGACCATAGCGTTAAACTAAATTTTGTCTATGTTTGGCAGTATAAAAATAGGCCTCTGTCAGATTTTCAATTATGTCGGAAGCATAACTGAAATTATGTTGGAAAGCTAAGGAGTCAAGCTTCCCTTTGAAGCTCCTGCTTAAAAGGGGAAAATTCACTATCTCCTTAAAGTTCAAAGAGCTCGTTCTTTTTGCTGAATGTTTACTTCATGCACGCTATTGCTCAAGAGATACCTGTGGCTCGTGGAACTTATTCTTTTCAACTACGACAATTTATTCTAAGACCTTTCAAACAGTTCGCGGTAACGCGCTGTAGTAAAGAGCGACCCGGCTCAATAGGAACAGAAACTCTAAAAAACGGAATTTTAATACCAATTGTTACATCAAAAGAATCACATTCTAATGCTGATATTAAATATATAAGTTTAATCAAAAGTTACGAGCCTGAGAAAATTTGCCTTATTTTAGAAAATATGGGAAAACACCTCATAAAAGCCACAGAATCCTTACGAAAATCCCACCATTAGATTTAACGTATCAGAGAACCCTTCTGTAAAAGTTTCAAGCTCCTATCTCGAAAAATGTGGAATTTTTTATTTTTTGCCAGAAGACAGATCACGGATGCGCGTTGACCGGTCCGGCGAGCGGGAAGTCGACGGTCCAGAACCGGCGGAACCCGCCGTAGCCCATCGCCGTGGCCGATTGCCGGATGGCCGGATCGACCGAGTCGAGGCCGTCCGAGACCGCACGCACCAGGATCGCGACCGCGTAGATGGTCAGACCGATGATGAGGTTGATCGGGCTGCGGGCGGGATACCCGGCGACGGACGGCAGGAGGATCAGCAGTGCGAGCGACGGGATCGTGTAGAGCAGACCGGTGAGGACGATGACCGGCCCTTTGACCAGCTGATAGCGCCAGGCGACCCACCCGAGCGGCACCGACAGCACGAAGCCGAGCACGATCGCGATCGCCTTGATGGACTCTGCGGTCGCGTCCGTCTTGGTGCGGCGCGTGGAGGGGGACTTCGCGGTCTTGCGAGTCGTCGTCTTCTTCTTGGCTGTAGTCACGATATCTAGCTCTATCCAACTAGGGTTCTATGCAAAGCGCGGCCGCCATCCCCAGACGGCCGCAGATATGTCTACCGCTTGCGGGTCGAGCCGCCTTTGCGGTCCCGCTTGAGGAATGCTTCGTAGTAGCGCCGGTACTTCTCCGGCACCTCAGGACGACCGCCGCGGTTCTTCAGGAGCTCCTCGTAGGCAGGAAGCTCGCCCCAGCGCTCGTTGTCCTTCTTGTGTTCGATCCGCTCTGTCGGGTCTTCCGGACGGTCCTTCGCCGAGCGGTTCTTGCCCTTGCTCCGGTCGTCCTGCTTGCCCTTGCGATCACGACTACCCTTGTCCTTCTTCTTGCCGCTCTCCTGACGGCGGTCTTGGGTGTTGTTCTCGCGGCGCTTCTTGTTGCCCTTCTTCTTCTTGCCGTCCTGGTTGCGCTGCTGGTTTTGGCGGTTGCGGTATCTGGCGGCGCTGGAAGGCGCCCTGCGCGAGGACGGTTTCAGCGGCGAGGTGCTGATCGTACAGTCAAACGGTGGGGTGATGTCGGTCGACACCGCGCGGGCGCGTCCGGTACGCACCGCCCTGTCGGGGCCGGCGGCGGGGGTGATCGCCGCGGCCTATATCGGCGTGGCGGCGGGTTTCCCAAAGCTGGTGACTTGCGACATGGGAGGCACGAGTTTCGACGTTTCCCTGATCGCCGACGGTCGTGCCTCCTTGGCGCCGCAGACCTCCATCGGTTTCGGCATGATCGTGCGCTCGCCGATGATCGAAACCATCACCATCGGCGCCGGCGGCGGTTCGATCGCGCGGGTCGATGCCGGCGGTTTGCTTCAGGTCGGGCCGGAATCGGCGGGCTCCGACCCGGGTCCGGTCTGTTATGGCCTCGGCAATGACCGTCCAACGGTAACCGACGCCAATGTCGTGCTCGGACGGATCAATGCCGACCGCCCCATCGGCGGGCGTCTGGACCGCCTGGACGTGGCCGCCGCCGTTACCGCGATCCGCGAGAATATCGCCGATCCCCTGGGGCTTGACGTGATTGAGGCGGCGGACGCGATCCTCAGGGTCGCCAACGCCAAGATGGCCAGCGCCATTCGTCTGGTTTCCATCGAGCGCGGCCATGATCCCAAGAGTTTCGCCGCCATGCCCTTCGGTGGCGGCGGCGCTCTGCACGCGGGCGCGCTGATCCGCGATGTCGGCTTGTCGCGGGCCGTGGTGCCGCGGTTTCCCGGGGTGACCAGCGCGCTTGGATGTGTGATCGCGGATATGCGTCACGACCATGTCCACACCATCAACCGGTTGCTGGACGATCTGGATACGGCCGCGCTGGACGCCGAGATTCGTTGATATCAATGTCCAGACGCAGTTCCTGCGTAAACACTTCCAGGGTCTGGGTGCGCAGTGTGTGGAGCTGAGCAAAAGGAATCGCCGTGCCGCTCAGCGAGCCGCCGTCGAAATCCTGATTGGTCTGGTCACGGCCATCATGCCAACCGGTAATGGAGTGCAAGGTCATGCGATCATTAATATCCCAATCTATGCGCAGACCAATCTGGTCAACTTCATACTCGGTGGGTTCACGCTTGTCCGCGCGGTTGACAAACGGATTGGAGCCGTCGAAGCGTGGGTCCTGAGGAGGAATTTCACTGGTATCGTCAATGCGATCGTAGGTCAGGATAATGTCCCACGCATCGCTGGGCGCCCAACGCAGCGCCAGGGTTTGCGCGGAATAATCCACGTCTCCCTGATCACCACCAAGAGTAGCGTTGCGGTAGTAACCTTCGCGACTGCGGTCAATGGCGCCAATCTTCAGCGCCAGCGTATCGTCGATCAGCGGCACGTTCACCCGGGCCTTATAGTTCCGCGCGGAAAAGTTGCCGCCACCCACGCTGGCACGACCACCAAATTCGTTAAACTGCGGTTTAACGCGGTTCACTACAATATTGCCGCCGGAGGTATTCTTGCCGTACAGCACACCTTGTGGCCCGCGGTTTACCTCAATACTCTCAATATCAAAGGCGTCAATCAGTTGGCCGGTGCTGGAACCCATCTGCACACCATCAACAATGACACCCACCTGAGGGCTTTGGGTTTTTTCGATACCCGCGTAACCAATGCCCCGAATATACAGCGCGCTGGCACCCGGACCGGCGGTGTTCATGCCGATATATACATTAGGCGCCAGGCCGTCAAAGTCTCGCAAAGTAGTAGGTTTTACCTGTTAATAGTACGTAGTACGTTGTCTCTCCTTTCTTGTACATAGTATAAACAAGAGACAGCTATTAGATAAAATAGCTTCATAGTGAGAAACAAATGTTTAGTATGAAGGAATAAAATCGATTACAATATTTGCCAAAATCTAAAAATTAAAACATTAAAACAAAATTGTTTAGAAATGCTTTGATTTTAATGTGCAACAAAAAGTAGAAAAATTACTGCTACTTTAAAAAATTGAAACCTTTTAAGACAAAAAAAGCATGGATTGTCATTGTTTATATTGTAACTAATCAAGAATGACTTTGTATGTCCGGATACCTTTTAAGACAATGAAATATGAAACCTTATAAGACAAAAAAGGAGGGATGGATTGTCATTGTATATACTATTACTTTCATTCATATTGTATTTGAAGATAGAACGTTAAAAAAATTTGTCTCAGTAGTTCAGTTTTGTTTATTTTAATAATTAAGAGGGTTAATGGTGCCAGTGGCAAGATCCATGTAATTTCACTCTCTTCCGTAATTTAAATATTTTCTATCTTTCATAATTTATATAATTCTTTAAAATACAAACTTCCCTTAAAGTAACACCACTATTGGTATTAAAGATGGAACCAACAAAATCAGAAAACGTATTTTGTATAAATTGGGGAACCCTATTTCAAAGAAACTTTTGAATGTCAGCTTTATAAGTGTGAGTATTCTAATTCATCAACTGTAGAATATCAGTATACACAATTAAAACTTACTTGTTCATATCCACCTGGCGCATAGCTTTGCCGTTTTCGGGCCCGATATGTATTGGGCTCATATTTTCCTCGATCTGATTTGCTTCTGCTGACCGAAGTTTCATCTCGGAAATAATTTCCTTGTGGGAACGCTACATAATTAAGCTACCTAGAGTTCGGTTTCTTTATTCAACTGATTTGGGGAGTTTGAAGGATGGTAGACGTGATTCGTGGCCAAATCAGATCAATAAACTACTGAGCCTTTGTGGTCTTATGGAGCTGTGGAATGAAGAAAAAGGACCAGTGGATGAAAGCGTGTTAGTATGGAAAGAAGACCAGCGAGCCCTAAACGACCAAGAAATCCAAGAGTGGTAAGCTCATAAGGATCAACCTATGTCTTTGAGGTTTTTCTCCCATATTTAAGTGTTGGGGGGAGGAGGTTTTTTTCAAATTTGGGCTGAATAGATAGTATTTGAAGAACTTGTTGTTGGTAAAAGGGGATAATTTCGATTTGCGCGAGAGAAGAAAATTTTTGGGGAAGTTTAGGCTGGCGGCCGTCCCCTGCTTTTGCCCTATCTGTGGATACTGAATAAGAATTTATTTCATACTGTATCAGAGTGTGAAGAGCTGTCGGAGTTGCGGGATGAATGTTTTGGGACAGTATTTGGCAATCAATACTGTTTAATTGCCCGGATGACTGAGAGGAATGTGTATACTATTAAACAGCTGTGTAAGTTTCTTCGTTTAGGGGTTAAACATAGCGAATCATGTTTAAGGGTTTTTTAGGAACTGAATTTTATTATTGTTGTTGTTTGTCGGTTAAATTATTGAATTTTTTTTTATTATTCAAAATTGTGTGTTATGTTGATATTACTTAAATACTTGTATTATTTGAAGTTGTTTGTTTGTTAAAGTTGTAAAGTTGTATGTGTGTTGCTATGGCCAGCAGGCTATTTGCAATAAATCTTATCTTATGATTTCAGCTTATTATTTTTTTCTGATTTTTCAGCCACGGTTCAATTATTTCAGCATGGCAGAAATCATTTGATATGACATCAAAACGATATTTGTTGCATGCTAAAAGGGAAATAAGAAACAAGACCCTAAATTATTTAAATATGTTATGGTTTCAAATATGGTTTCTATGGCTTGGTTTCAGATGGTATGGCTTCAAAAAAAAAAAATTAAAAAAATCCCAAAATTTTGGAAAAGGTAGAAATACAGCGCACAATAGTTATTTTTTTTCTAAATCTTAATTCATTATAATTTTCATGACTTCAGGGTCTCGCCGTTGATGAAGGGCGTGCCCTTCAGCGACCACGCAAGAGAGTGGACCGTCCGCCGGCGCTCCTGGGCGCTCCAGACGACCCTTCCCGTAGCAAGATCGATGGCCTCGATGGTCGATGCTCGACTGCCGTCTACCACGCACGCGAGTGCGATCCGATCGAGGGATCGTGAGTATGCCAAGCCTACGACGGCGTCTCCGCTGCCGCGGTAGATCGTGCGTAGGGAGTCCGAGGGTGCCCAATGGGCGACGACGATGCCGTCGGCCGATTCACCCGCGATGAGCCAGCCTGCCCCAGGCGCCGTCGCGGCTCCTACGATCCACGTGAGGGGGATCGTCAGGTGGGTACTCTCAACGATCCGACCGTCTCGCAGCGCGAGAAGCTCGTCGTCGCGGAGCAGCAGCTGTTCGTGCTTGCCGCCCACGCCTGAAGCCACGGCAAGAAGACGCGCCTCCTGCACGGGGCTGGACGGCGTGCTCCTCTCCAGCTCAGGATCGAGTTCGACGAAGGACCCATCGTGCGTGAACGCGGCGAGTCCGCCGTCGTAGCCGACGTGTATTTGTTTTTTGTCGATTTGTACAAATCGTGGATAGCTCAAGAGGCTTAAAGATAGAACACAGCGTAACCTTGCATTCGATATTTCTGGGTTTGAAAATCTTAGACCAGAACACCAAACTGCCATCGAAGACAGGATCAGTGGTAATTTTTTTCCCTTAGAATTCAGTAATTAGATGCTCTCGTGGACTAACGTTGCGGAATCATTTGAATTGTTTTTTTGTTTGTCAAAAACGAAAAGAATTTTGACGTTTCAGGGTTAAACATATATTCAATAAACACATCATCGTGGTACAATTTAAACCCCCTTTGTTCATCAAAGACAGCCAAAGACTTTTCAGAGTTATAAAATTTGAATCTTTAAAAATAAATTACCCTCGTCAATTCTATTCCTTAGAAAATCAGCAATTAGGTATATGTGTCCAATATTTGAATCTTCAGTTACATAGAAATAACCTGAATCAGAAATATCTTATTATAAGTGAACTAGCCTCGTAGAAAGAGTCACTGGTAATTCTATCCTAAGAAAATAAGCAATTAGTAATTTTACTCACTTATAAAATTAGAAATTTTTTAAGTGAGTTCAATGTAATTTTTGGAAAAACATATTTTTAAGTAGCTAAGACACACCAAGTCTTCTTTTTATCACTTTATGGTGTGCGATCTGTTATTTAGTAACTGTAATAATGTATGATTTCATGTCTGCGGCAAGGAAAGGGAAAAAGCTTGCATAATGCTCTGCATAATATCAAATATGGAATTCACTTTTTTAACCACGGGAAAGACAATTAATAGAGACCATGGTCAACGTTAACACATAATTTGTGTCTCTTTGTCCGCTCAACATGCACAATCACACGTTATTTCCTTATTTGTTTCTTATAATACTATTTCATTATATCGCCTAAATATTGGAGAAGTTTAAAATCCTTAGGAATTCCATGTTTGTAACAATCCATCACAACGCGCTTGGTCTGGGTTTGGGTGCGCTTCGATAAATAGACCTGCGATGCCAATTTCAAGTAATTGGTTTGCAAAACATAAGCTAAAACAAAGGAATTCTAATCCGTTAAGTAAAATTATTAAAGGCTATAATATTTTGGCTCAAACATCTCGTCATGGTAAACTTATTTTCAAGAATGCAAGAGCAAGCGTTTTGTTAAACTACACTAACAAATATGTGTTTTACGTTCTTTTTATTTGGCATTCCCATTACAGTTCTGATTCTGGATGAAAAGAAACGAAAGCTATTTTATTTAAACATATAATTAGTAATACTAGGACCAAATTCAACGAATCCATTGAGTTATTTCATCAGGGAGAAAATGCCTTAATAATTGCATACCAAACCATTTTTTGATCAAAAAGTGCTAGACGAGAGGGGGCAAATACATTCTTAAAATCCGGGGGGAAAGGCAATTTTGTTCCTTTCTGTATAAGTTTTTGAATGAAATACAAGAAAAGGATATTCTTCAAGATCTTGGGGAAATGATTTCCGCCCCCTCCGATAAAAAGAAAATAAATTGACGCCAATGCTCAAGGGCCTGAAGAATTCCCTAACTTATGTTTCTGAGGCTATGGTGACCCTGACACGGTAAAAATATTTAAATTGTACCATGAAGGGGTAAGTCTCTTGAAAAAGTGTAAAAGTTCCCTTCATTTTCATTAATTTATTTTTGTATCTATTCACTTTTTGAACACTTAACCCTTTGATGCCTGAATTATGAAAAAAGAATGGGAAAAATATTTCGGCCGTTTCAGGCTTCGTTATGACCTATTCCACGACAGAAATGGCAAGAAAAAAAATGTATTGATAAAGATGATGAAATAAAAAATTTGATTTTTTCTTTAGTTGTTTTTACCAGTGGATAATCTCGTTGATTCGACGATTGATGAGAACACGTTACTCCCGCAGCATTTTATTTTTCAGCGGCGAGAAGGGAACGATCATGAAGACTTTGATGTGACGTTCCATCATGGTAATCGACAAGTCTCAATCATCAAAGACGGGCAATTGAGTACCATGTCCATTGCTTCTCATACGCACGGACCGCTTTCTTTTCTCTATTACGTGCGGACTCTTCCATATCTAACCCCTGGACGTTCATTCGATCTGAACATCCACCACGATAAAAAGAATTATGCGATTCAAATACAAGTGGAAGCCGTCGAACATGTATCCGGTCCCTGGGGAGAAGTTGAAGCCCTTCGATTCCTAGCGGTGATGCCATTCCGGGGAATTTTTGCCAATCAAGGAAATTTTCGTTTTTGGTTAACGAACGATCGCTACCGTGTCCCTTTGGTCATGCAAGCGAAAGTCATTGTCGGATCGGTCAAAGCCGTGTTGGAAGGATGGACTCCTTAATCGAATGAATATGAACGATTAAGGATAGAGCGTATAAAGCATACGCGGAAAAGGAATGGTTTCGCGAACGTGCTCTAATCCGCAAACCCACGCGACGACGCGCTCGATGCCCATACCAAATGCGTAGCCAGTATATTTTTCCGAGTCAACGCCGGCGGCTTCAAGCACATTTGGGTGCACCATGCCGCAGCCGAGGATCTCGAGCCATTTGTCTTCTCCCCACTGCACGTCAACTTCGGCCGACGGTTCCGTGAACGGGAAATAGGAAGGACGAAAACGCAGCTCGGCCTTGCGTTCGAAGAATGCTTCAACAAACTGGTGCAACACGGCTTTCAGGTTCGCGAAGGAAACATTTGCTGCTATGTTTGTTCCTGTCGTTCGTCATGCGCTCGTTGTTCTGTTTCTTCCCTTCTTCATGACAATGTCTGTTCTTGAGTTCTCTCTTGTGTCTGTTGATGAGTTTGTGCCTGTGTTCTTTTGTTCCCTTGTGTACCTATGTTTGCACCAGTGTTAGGTCCTGTGTTTATACCCGTCTTTGTTGCTGTATTTCATCGCTCCTTTGTTCCTGTATCTTTTCCTGTTTTTGCTCCTGTGTTTACTTCTTTGCTACTGCCTTCCTCCGTTGTTATGTTCATGTGTTCCTATGTCTGTTTTGTTCATGCGTTGGATCCTATGATCGATCCTCTTTCCTTAGCCTCAAAAGGTTTTCCCTGTGGTATGGTGGCATATCGATCGTTAGCAGTTTTATCATGAAAAGTACAGCTAGTAGGTTTGGGTGATTATTTGATACACCGATATATCGATATTTTTACTGTCGCTAATCAGTATATCGATATATACTGATCGATATTTATGATCAATTTTTTGTTCAGATTAACTATAGGTTTTGGCAAAATTCAGTGCCAAACCATGATTTGGAATTACTTTGGCTCAGGGTAAAGAAAATAAGCTACTGGCTATTTTGGCTATTCAAATCAGCAACTTGTCAATATTTTCCCCTGTGAATTGGTTCAGCCTTTCAGTGATTAAATTAAAAAGGTTTTTTTCAACTGAAAGTAAGAAGCACTATGACTTAAAAGAACAGAATTTGTTCCTTATATTAGGAGGATATCCCATCCTCAGTTCCTTTCCCTTTACACCATTTTTCTTTTTGTATTTCAGTAATGTCTTTGCTCTAATTAGACAGTTGTTATTTTTCAAGAGATTTTCTCAAAAAATTGGGACAAAAAGACTGTTATTGCAAGATGTAAACTATTCTAGTTTTGCGTCGGGTTCTGTTTAAAGGTAAACAAAAAGCGAGCAATGCTTTACATCACCGTGACAAGACCTCTCTGGCAGAGTCACTTGTATATGTTGTAGATTAATCTTGTATATGAGGTAGTGTGTCACAAAATCCCAACTGCGGCTATTGTGCTTGTTCACCAGCCCTTTTCTGCTGCGGATCTAATTTCAACAATTCAGTCATTTGAGATAGCAGCTTTTAACATTATCCATCTCATAGATCCTGAAAAGTTTAGCCAAACAATGCTTGGAGGAATTACTGTCTACAGCAGAGTACAAGGATGTAACAAGTTCTTTGACTTTCTTGGCATCCTTGGTCAACCGAAAGCCTGTAAATACCATGACGAATTTTGGCTCCTTGGGTGTCAATAAACCCCCAGATTTTAGGGCGTTGTTACCAGCTTGACATTTCAATGATAGACATCTAATATCTACAAAAAGGTCATTTTGTCAGAAAAAAAATTTAAAGGATGAAAACGTCTCTCCTGATAAAGTTCAAAACTGATAAAGCTCTTGAAATCAATTAGTAGATGCCAGTCAAATTTGATACTCATGAAAAAAAGATTCGCGTCTCGTATGAAAGTGTCTGTCCTAACTTTTAGGGAACTAGAAGAAACAATAGACAACGAGGTCGTTCTGAATGTCATCAGAGAGGGATGCCGTCTGCACTTCAAAAAATACCCACTCTATTACGCAACCCAATCCACAAAACCAATATGTCAGACATCCAGTTGTGTTTTTTAAATTTGCAGATCACCGTAATGCTAGAAATTGATTAGATAAAGTCCAAACTCAATAATCTTCAGAATTTTACAGTTCGATTGCTCTTCGATAATCTAGCTGGCCAAGGCAGTCAAGTCTGCTTTATCTGCGTGTAGTGCACGCATCGACTGGCAAATCAGCTCTGATGACGCAATCCTATCAATATGCGGGTAAAGCACCATTTCCTCTTTTTGGTTGTGTTCATTGAGGATCTGTATTAGTTCTTGCTCAAGCAATGTCGTTGATGCTTTACGACTGACCGCAAAGCTAATTTGCTCTAGTAATTCGATGATCATTTTATGTTCAATACACATGACCTTAGTAGGTCCCATTTCTATCATGCCCGTCGCACTTTCGAAGTAAGGGAATAATACCGACTCTTCCGCTTCAATATGACATACCAGACGCTCTTGAAATTCGGAAAACAATCTCATTCGCTGCACAAGATCGTCTGAATCGAGTTTTTGAAACTGAGCAAAAATTGCGTCTAGTTCTCGATGGTCTTGTGAAAAAATGCCATTGATCGATTCAGTCATTTTTTGCTCCTAACTGTTCATTGAAAATAAAATCACGACAAGAATTAACATGACGACCCAAAACGCCGACATAAATTGCCAAAACCACAACCCACGACTGTTGTCCAACTGCGGATCATCCTGCAAAAACAAAGGATTAGGTTTTGTAATATCTGATACAAAATCACCTAACCTTTGATAGCGCAGCGACAAATCAAGGGACACACCTTTCGCCAATGCCCGGTCAAACCACAATGGAATGATGGGGTTGATATCATGGGCATCGTGATATCTTAGCCGATCAAAATCCAACTCACTTCGACATCGATCAATGTTTTCGCCATAAGGTAGTTGTCCGGTAAACAATTCGTAGGTTATGGTTGCCAAAGCATAGATGTCCCCCTGCACACTGGTGTTTTTCCCCAGAAGATAGCTTTTATAGACAAAATGAAACATCATAAGGTTCAGCGCTAGGTATTTCAATTCAATTTATTAAAAAAAAAAAAATAATAATAATAAAGATCCTGGAAGTATATCTCACAGCTTTTTACTAGCTGTGTGGAACAAATTTATAAAACTTCTAAAGCTCTGTGAGAGACAAATAGCCTATTTCTTCATTTTGACACTGGACCTATATATTATAGAACATGTCTTGTCCAGGTCTGTGAAAGTTTACATTATATAATGTCAACTGAAATGAAAGTCTGTTTCTGAGATGTCAATTAATTCTTCTAGCAGTTTTGTCGGGAAATAAACAATTTATTTACTAATAAACTAGAATAGAATCTACAAAGTCACAATTCCATAGAACATAGATTACTAGACTTTTACTGCGCGTAAAATTACATTAAGAAACCCGAGATGATATAGTTTCTTCCAGGGGCCAAAAAAACGCATTATATGGGCATTGCATTGTTCTACTCTCTTCAAAGGTATATTATACACTGTCCATAATAGAAAGACGCAAAACGAAGTTTTATTTGGTGTTTACTGTAAGGCCAATCGGCAGGATAAATTAACTCTAGCCTCATAATTTCTACCTGACAATGTTGAATGATACATAAGCCTCAAAACTAGATTTAAACCACAGGACTTCTACAAAAGTCCGGAACAATCATCAGTTATCTCTGCACATTTTTTTTTGCAGCTGGGGCTGAGATGTCAATTAATTGACAATGTTGACTGATACATAAGGTTCAACACCAGATTTAAATCACAGGGCTTCTACAGAAGTCCGGAACTATCATCAGTTATCTCTGCACTTTTTTTTTTTTTTTTTTTTTTCGAGAAACCCTTGCAGACCTAGCCACCTAAAAAGGACCAAAAATGTGTTTCCGGAAGTTCAATTTTAATGTCGCAACAAGATGAGATTAAGGTGGAACAACTCCTGCCCTTTGTAGAACATAACTGCATAATAGAAGTAGCTAGAGAAAGAGTGGGCAGCTTCCCCTTAGATATCCTCAAAAGTAAGTTCAAAGCAAACTTCTGATAGAATAAGGTAAACTAACCCCCTCCCTCCGCCTGAAAAAATCTAGCTGTGCCAATTATCATATTCTAATAAATCCTATTTTTCTCTCTCTTGAAGGGAGTAGTGCTTTTCCTATGAAGAAAAAAATCCATTGGAATTAACGTATTACGTCCTCTCTCGTAAAAACCATATTCATCAGAAAATCCGTAGGCAAGAATATTTAGCAAGAAATTTTATACAGCGCACAGTTGCCGCGTGGGTGTGGTACGCTCCCAAGCAGACTTAATACCAAAAGGGGTTTTAACCGAACAAAAATGTCGCTTCAAGACACTTGAAGCGATATGATTTGACCAGGCACTTTGATAGAAATTATTTCACAGAAAGGGGTAAGTTGGCCACCTTCCTCGCACTAACAAAACCGACGAAATGGCAAAACATACAGGGAAACATAGGGAAACCCCGTAGAGATGTTTATATTTCAAGCAAGGGGTAGGACTTGGAAACGCACCCAAAAGTGCGTGCGTTTCTAATTGCTAAAGGGAAAACAAAAGCACAAAATAATATATAATTATGCTATAAATAATATATAAATTATTTATAATATAAATAATATACGAATTGCTAAGGGGAAAACAAAAGTACAAAACAAAATAACCCCAATCTCGGGTTCAGGCCCCAAAAATCCTAATTCTCCACAAACTTCAAAGCACTTCATATTCAAATTAACGAACCGCATGCTGACACGCAAACCGATTTTTCTCCTACATATCCTAGTTGTACACTTCCAAAAAGGGTTTTTATTGAAAGATTATAAACTCATGTTGTGTCCACCACTATTTTATTTTGTGCAACATCCCTCTTATCCTGGAAAAGTCTCATTGCCTCGTCTTCTGTGCAAGGTGAATCCCAAGTCTTCATTTTAACATAAAAAACAAAATCCCTACTTCCCGATGTTGTAAGTCTCATCAAAACTGAATATCTCTATATTGGGCCCACTTTGAAAGACACTAAGTGGTTTTTCTAAGATATCTGGGAAATTTGGTGTCGGCTTCTAGTTTCCTATTATTTAAATCTGTTATCTAAGTTCTACAAGTTATATCAAGGCCGCCAACATAATTCTAAATAATTTGACCACACAAACTAAAAACTTGTATAATGGACCAGATACAAGTGGATGGCAAGTCTTTAAGGTATCACATCCCCTTAACAATCACAAAAATATTGGTCCACATTGGTCATTAAAATTGCTGGATTTTAGCTCTATTAAGTGGTCTAAAGATATGAAATAGAAAAATTATTTTTCCCTGTTGAAAATAATTACTGTTACTAATCAATACAACTCAGGTCTTGAATCTACTCATAAGGTTATCAGTGTATGTGTTTATTAGGTAGTGGTATCAAACAGTTTTTTGTAACAAACTGTAAGTAAGGAGCGACTCGACCCAACAGTAACCGAAGCTATGAAAAAAAGGAGTTTTTATAACAATGGATGCATAAAAACGATTGACTTTTTATGCGGACTCAAAATATATAAAATTCATTGAGTTTACTCTTACCCATCAAAACCTAAAAGTCTAGGAAAATATACCTTATTTTTGAAAAGGAAAACTGAAGGACATTATGCAGATAACTAACAATGCCGGACAAAACAAACATTTCCTATTACTTTTGATAAAAGTAATTTACTTTTAGTTTTGCAGTC
This sequence comes from Alatinidae sp. Z8VKAUB7J3, assembly GCA_010016025.2. Classification (NCBI taxonomy): domain Eukaryota; kingdom Metazoa; phylum Cnidaria; class Cubozoa; order Carybdeida; family Alatinidae; species Alatinidae sp. Z8VKAUB7J3. The sequence goes on along the minus strand of JAAAKM020073195.1, from coordinate 193,063,854 downwards.
TTTTGTCTTGCAGTTGGTTTTTCTTAGCACGTAACAAATATCACTTTCCACTAAAATAACCATTCTTCTAGAGCAGATGAGACAGTTACAGCGTTTTGCTCTCTTTACACTCTGTTCACAATTGTCTGATTATTTTTGTCACAATGATGGTTTTGAGCATAACAGCTTAAAAGCTGGATTATTTCCAGCTTTTAGTTCTTCTTTTATCTTTTACCATGGCGTGTTATTTCTGCAACCACTTCTTTTCTTCTCGGACCACATAACAGCTTATAAGCTGGATGATTTGCAGTTCCAAAACTCTTAATTACTCTTCCTCGTTGTCCACAGATATATTTAATTTTATAGGCGGCCTATACCTGCTTTTTATCATCAGTGAGCTGTAGACAGTACACGTAGCACGGTGCTTAAGGAGTATGGAAAAAAAGTAGCTGCTCTGCATGCAATTTCTTTTCACAGGTTATTTTGAAATTTCTGATGCTTGTAAAAGGGCATCTACACCTATTATAAAATCAAAACAGGACCGACACTAAAATATGAAGCTGAACAAACGTGATTTGCATTTCGGTTTTCTCAAAAGAAAAGCCGATAGTTTAATAATCTCTGAATTTAACGTTGAACCACTTCCCCAATCACATAATTAGGTGACCTAGTTCTCCAATTTATTCAATCCCTGCTTCGTTTGTTCGAGTGAATGATTTTTTTTCTTTTATAATTGCCTACGTGAGGAAGGTGAACTTAAATTTAAAAGGTGTGTTAGATGCCAAAGTGTTTTCTATTGCAGCAACGACCATGTTAGTTTTTAACAGTAGCTGTGTATTTTAACTGAGGTTTGCTTTTATCATTCTAGCTGTCTCTAGCTGCCATGGGTCTGTACCTGACGATTCGACATGGCAGTGTCGTATCTGATTTTGGTTGCGTCCCTGATTTCTAGCAGAGCAACAGTCCATCGAAGTTTTTGTTGCAACTAGGTTTAACTACAATTTAATTTTGCTATAATAAAAATTATATGGTTAGGCCTATATTGACATGTTACATGGTTTTACTTACTGTGCTCAATTAAAATTGACATTTAGTAGCGTCAAGACAAGAGAAAAAGTTTGCTTTTAAAAAAATAACTTGACTCAAAAGCTTATCGTTCTTTGTACTTGCTTAAAATTTGATGCCAAGAAACAAAAATCAAGTTGGCATTTTTTTAATGGTTAAAAAATTATATAGCAGCAATGGGTTAGAAAAGGAGCAGTTATTTGACTTCCCTTTCAGATATATGCTTAGGGAATAAGAAGATTAGTCTAAGAAAATACTTCACGAAAATAAACCAATGGAATTAAGGCACACTTTTTGACATCAAAATGTAGCACAGTATTCTTTTTCTCAAATCTTTGTTTGGTGGCATCTCAACTCCGTGATTTTAAAAAGGTGGGGCTATTTTTTCCGCACAAATAAAGGAGTAATGTAATGGGCTGAATTTTCCTTTCTTTCGAGATTTGTTGCTCAGCACTTGATGTAATAAGAATAGTAAGAATAGAAATGTAGTCAGATTAGAAAATATAGTAAGAAGTATAGTAAGAATAGAATGTAGTAAGAATAGGGGAAAAAGACATGCTTTACTCTTTTTATTATTTGTTACATGCGCTGCCCGGGTTTGGTATTTGTTTGCTTGTTTTATAAGTCTCATCCAAGACCTTAGATAAAAGCAACTCCTCGTCTACATTTCCCTTATCCGAAGCATTAGTGAAAACCGAATTTACATCGATGGTCTTTGATATAAGTTCTTTCTCTAACACTATCCTTTCATGTTGAATCTCTCCGACTACCTCGAGAAGCTTACGAAGTCTTTCTTTGCACTGGCCTATGGAACTATGGCTATTTACTTTGATAGTGAGCTGCTCTTCAGGTAAGCTCAAGAGCTTAATGCCCCATTTAACACTTTCATATCTGTATTTAAGGCTATTGTCTGCAATACGAAAACGCATGATAATCAATCTGTATTTCCTTAGATCAGTTTTGAAGTTCTCTGTAAGAGATTCAGACGCTGCTCGGACCCACTTTGATCCAAATCTAGCTCTTATTTGATCGTCAGATAATTTTTCATCACGTAGGATTCTATTACAATTTGTAACCATTTGTTCATTTCTTGTTAGTATATTCGGCAAATCTTCCAACTGACTATCAATAGATTCATTGCCACCGCTATTTCTAACAAAGTTCGCCATGTCTTTTAATGAGGATGGTAACTTTTGACCTTGCAATTCTTCTAATGCATTTGGCAGATTCAGTACCCCAAGAACATCATTTAATTCTTGCGTGGCTTCATGCAATTGTGCAAGTTCAGATTGGACAAGTTCATCTCTCCTTATGTTATATCGCTGAATTACGTTTTGGAGTGACACTGGAGCCAATTGCTTCATAGCTGCATCGTTCAATTTTCCTATGACTGGAGTTGACTTAGCAACTGTTGCTTCCATTGTAGATGGTAAGCTAGCTAAATCAGGGACTCGATCATGAAGTATAAGACCAATGTTCTTCTTACTTGCATCTAATACAGAATGATTGGCCCCCAGCCCACCATTGCACTTCCTGGCTGAGGGGCCAAGAAACGGAGATCAGCACGGCCAATAGGTACTGTAAAGTTTGATGCCGTATCCTTTACCTTTTTATATACAGTGGCTGTCGTCAGCAGATATACTAAAATTAATATAAATAAAGCATGATGTTTACGTAGAACAACAAATTAATTACATATTGTTTAACGCTCTTATCTTCTTCAAAGCAGTTACAGATGCTAATCTCTTTGATTTCTAAACTCTTTGACTTGATTGCTATGTGAAGGTTCATTATCAGGTGAACAAGGCAGTGGTATCGTTTCAGAGGGAGGGGGCAAGAGGCGGCTACCCCCAATAATTTGGAGGAAAATAATCATAGAGCTCATTTCTGAACGTAGATCCCTCTTGCCCCCGAATAAAAATACTGGAACTATACTGCTAAATAAAGGTCACTGGTATTGAGAGAAACTAAATTAATTTTTTTTTTTTGGTGTATTAAGTTATCATAAGTTAATTTAACCCGAATTCACATGCATCTCTACTCAAAGCCAGGTTTTTGAATAAGTTCTTTTAAATTTCACTGGTTTCCCTAAAAGTCTTTTTTAACCCCAGTCCTTGAAAATCAGAGAGATGTTTTCAAACATAATAAAGTGGCCCTGATGTAAAATTTTCAGGTTTGGATTTTGCAGCTTTTGCGTTGACGGAATAGATTCTTGATGTTGTACTTATCTAATTTTTAAATTTCGATTAGAATGTCCTACATAGAAGTTTTCGGAAGTGTATGGGATCTGATAGACTCCACTTTGTTGCTCCACTAAAGTTCGATCCTGTCCAGAGTTCAGAAAGCTGCTTAAAGTATTACTATTTTTGAAAGGCACCAAAAACTTTGTCAATTAGTCACCCGGTTTATGCAATGCAGCTGAAGGGGTCAATTTCGGATTTAATTTTTTTTAATAGAGCTCATTTGGATTTTAGTTTTAGATGAAGTTTAAGTTTTTAATGTGTCTGTTGTTACTGTTGTTCTATTTGTTTGTTTAATTTGTTCATTTGTTTAATTAATTTGTTTTAACACATTTAATTTGTAGTTGTTTCGGATATCTTTTGTCATGGTAATCCTACTTGGGTATTATTTTTACTACTACACATATATTATATATTAGAGCCAGAGGGAGTTAGTATTTCCAATCCGCGAAACTGTCGATGGACGGGGGGGATTTTTTTCGGAAGCAGACGGGAATAATGCCCCCACTCCCTGTTCAGCCAACTGAAAGCTTTGGATCAAATACTCACTCAGGCCCTTCATGTGCATCCAAAAGACAACACGTGTCTCGTTGGTTAAACGTTTAGGCAGACAAACGTGGTCCGGCTAAAGGAGATAGATTTTAAAGTAGTTAGCGCTAAAAAAAAAAAGTTATTGCTGCATATTTTGCTGCAGTACGGGTCTGTTGTTCTATTGAAATATAGAGTAATGGCATAGCCAGGATTCTTTTCAAGTACAAATCCATTTCGGCATGGAGGGGATTAGTATATGAGAAATTCTCCAAGTATTTGATTTTTCACTCAGAATGACTTTTCGCGTGCATTCACCACAGGTTCACCCAGCTACAAAGACTACACAGGTTCCCTCTGCTACAGGTGGCCCAAAGACTGCATCGCGTGGTTCTGTAACTCCACAAATTTGGTGTGGCAAACAACGGTATACTCAGAATTATGTCGGGGAGGAGGCTAAGGTATTTTTGCTGGGAAGGGGGTTCGAACGCGAAGTACCGGCCTCGCGACAGGCGGGAAACAAGTCGTCCAGCGGCGTCTGCTCAAGAAGTGTGTACCGCCCGGCCAACAGGAATACATCCCAGTCGCCGATCCCAAGCGCATCCATGCACACCTGGTTTTCGTTGACCCCCAAGCCGATCGCCTTTACGTGACCCGAACGCCGAAGTTCGTCCATCGCGCGATAGCCGCCTTCTTTCAGGTCCGCAAAGTGCTGAGCGTTGGCGGAACCGTGTGTCATCTCGCCGATATCATGGGCAAGCAGGATGTCGATGCGGTCAAGGCCCAGTCGATGAAGATTGTCCTCAAACGCCCGCATGATCCCGTCATAGCTGTAGTCGTAGACGACATTGAACGGGAGCGGATCGACCATTCCGAAATCGGCTGGATTGTCCACCGCGCCGGGTTTGAGCAATCGCCCGACTTTGTCCGACAGTGTGTAGTCAGAGCCGCGTATCAGATCGCCCATGACCCGTTGAGAACGTCCGAAACCGTACCAGGGCGCCGTATCGAAATAACTTATGCCGGCATCCTTGGCGGATTGGATCAAGTCGGCTGCTTCTGATCTGGTGAGGTCCACAAAGTTTCCGCCCAGCGGCGCTCCACCCAAACCGAAAGTGTCGATCAGGAGACCGGTTTTCCCAACTTGTCTTTGTTCCACTGTATTTCCTTCGAACTTCTAATGACAAAAGCGTTTCGGCGACCGTCGACATTCGCGCGCTCTTATGAAGCCATGTCGCCAGATCGGGTATACAAATCGAAACAGAATGGGGTCGGTCAGATCGATGGGTCTGTATGGTGCGGTCGAGAAGACTCGAACTTCCACGGGTTGCCCCACAGCGACCTCAACGCTGCGCGTCTACCAATTCCGCCTAGCTTACCTGGAAGTGCCTAAAGTAGCAAAACCGGGACCGACAGACAGACATACCGAAAGACAGGCAGACCGACAGACAGACCGACAGAATTGGCGATTGCTATATGTCACTTGGTTAATACCAAGTGCCATAAAAAACCGTCTAGTGAGAAGATTTGCTGCTTAATACTAATTCACGAATGTTAACCGTTATTTCAGTTTACCTTTCGGAACCGAAGACATTAAGAAAGACATTTACCGTAGATTACCATATATACCGTAGATTCCATAATTTTACTGGATCGCCTTAAGTGTCTAGGAATTCGCGGTGCTCCGTTACTGTGGTTGGAAAGTTACTTTCATAGAAGATCCAGGCAGGTGGTATTAAATGATTTTGTTTCATCCTCGCATCCATTAAAATGTGGAGCGCCTAAGGGTTCCATTTTAGGTCCTTGATTTATTCTGTATATGTCGATACCACGCGATTTTATTTTCTAGGTATTTATGATAAATGAAGAAGCCTGGAAGTTTTTATGAACCTTAGTTTACTCTGTATCAACGTGAAAAACACCTTTCTCATGAACTTCTGAAGACAATGAATGCCTGCTGATGTTTGTGGTCCTGTTGGTATCTGGGGAGTCAGTGCACCAAGTGAATTACCTGGGATACCTAAGGGTTTTCATTGATTACAAACTATCGTGGGGGCGCCATAGTAATGCTATTTCTTCCAAATTTGGAGTTGAAATAATACGGAAACTGCAGCATTTTTTGCTTAAGTGAATTCTGCTAATGATATATCATTCAGTTATTCACTCACATATTTCTTATAGCTGTCTTACCAATCTAGTGGTCCATCCCTAATCGATTTAGTCAATTTAAAAATCGACTACATACACAGCCGCTTGGTATCTAATGGAATTATGCCAAATGTGAAACAAATTGTGACACATATTGCACGGAGAAGTACAGCATGCCTAAAGGCGTGCTGAAGGTGCCGGCTCAAGTCCGGCTCTGAGGTGTACACTAGAGGTGGGTAACAGGTGATCTCTCTGGTGTTACTTTTAACTCGTCGGTCATACAGATTGCAGGGTTTTGATTTGAACATACGCTCAGTTCTCATATATTATCTGGTTGGCTTGCCTACAAAAAATAATTAGAGCCCTGTTTTTGCTATTAAGTAAAATAAAGTATTTCAATATCTATTATATTTTAGTCAATATGTTTAGTTTTCTTTTTTTAGCGTCCTGATTTTCAAATTTCAATGTTCTAAAATGCCTGTTTCAACCTAGTAAAAATAATTTATTTACAACCAACTATAAGGCACAAATAAAAGTGGAGTTAGGAAATCCAGATAATAACATAATAAATAATAGAATTAGCTAAGCAATTTTTATGAAAACGACAATGAAATGAATTTGAGTTCTAAATGTTAAAATAAAATAGTTATGCAATGCTTCTTACTGATATGACCTCAGGGAGCAATTTATTAGCTAAGCAATTTATATGAAAAAGACAATGAAATGAATTTGAGTTCTAAATGTTTGGCTCGGACATTCGTGTGATAGGTTCGACGAAAGGCTTAGATAAACTTTTACAACTAGGTGGTGATCTTGAAGAACCTTTAGCATTAGAAACAAGTTAAACAAAGGATTAAACAACTAATGGAAACATTTTCTTGTTCCTAGACGTCTAAGAATGCTGCTTGTCGTCAGTAAAGTGATGCAGAGGGGCAGCAAAGCTATCTATCATGTCATTTATGCAGATAAGGAAAAGTGTAGGGGTAAATGTCATAGTCCAATTTTTTAGCACGGAACGACAGTAGTACGGTTAAGCAGGTGTGGGATGATTCTAACTCAGGTTTTGTATCAATTACGGGATATCGGTATTACGGTAGTGCGGTGGAGCGTAAGATAATTTTGTTATCAAAAGTACTGCTGAAGCATCGACAGAAGTCATTTGTTTCTAATAAACAGAAGGGCTAAAGGTAAAAATGCGCATATACGCGGTATACGTTGCGTATTCAAGCAAAGAGAGTATATAAAACGTGTATGCAATCATTAATTGCTTTATAGGAAACCAGAATCAATCCTGATTTTCAATATACACTGATATTGTTTTTACTTGGCGTTTAATTGTGATGTAATGATGATATTAAAAAGTACCAATTACTGTATTTGTATATCATCAGGAACAAAGATATTATCAAAGGTTATTTAGAGTTTGATATTGATTTTTGGTAGCTATCACTCATGGAAATAATGTGCTAAATAAATCTATCTATCTACGTATATGCCGCAAATGGATAGAATTCTAGGGTGGCAAATGCTCAAAAAAATGCTTTTTAACACAAAAAAGTGTATTTACCATAATCATAAATATTCTCAACATTTTTTTCAATATTTATATTTTAGAGTCAAGAGGACCCAGGGAATGAAGAGTTCTTTTGTAATCCAGTCATTTTAGATTATAAATAAATTTGTTCCTGAAAATCAGCTTTGTGTACACAGTTCTATTACCATACACTTACTTTCTTAGATGGTGACTTAATCAATAATTTCGTCACTATTGCACCTGATAGTGAAATCTTAAAACTTTTCAGATAAATGACAAACAATCGTCCCCTAGCCTGTTCTCAAACGGAGGATCAGTAGGGCAATCTTTGCATACACTAGATGCGTACATTCCATGGTGCACAAAGCGTTCAAAAAACGCTAATAAGTCATATTTGACATAGTTAGCAACCGGCGCGATTGAGCGCATGATGGTCTTTGGCAACAACGACCGCCCCGGTGTCATGCTGGCCTCAGCCGCGCAGACTTACCTCAACCGATACGCAGTCCGTCCCGGCAAGCGCGCCGTCATTTTTACAAACAACAATTCGGCCTATTTCGTTGCGGCCGATCTGAACGCGGCTGGCATAGACATCGCCGCAATTGTCGACAGCCGCTCAGAAGTGCCCGACATCGCGCGGGCTCTGGTTCCCGACACGGAAATCCACGCTGATCATGTGGTGACGACAGCGCAGGGCCGCCGTCATGTCAGCGGCGTCGAGATTGCCCCGCGTGGCGGCGGCGCTTCCCGAAGCATCCACTGCGATCTTCTGGCTCAGTCCGGGGGGTGGAACCCCGCCGTGCACCTGTGGTCACAGTCCCGCAGCTCACTGCGCTACGACGAGACAATTGCCAGTTTCCTGCCCAATCAGGCGGTTCAAGCCGTGTCCAGCGTTGGTGCAGCGAATGGCGAAATGACGCTTTCGCAGGCGCTCAAAAGCGGTGCAACCGCCGGAGCCGCCGTCGCAGGTTCGGCCACGCCCGCGATCCCCGATGCCACCGATCTGGACTACGCGGTCGAGCCGCTCTGGCGCGTCGAACAGGCGACAGGCAAGGCCTTCCTCGACATGCAGAATGATGTAACCGTCGATGACGTGCATTTGGCGCTGCGTGAAGGTTATGACAATGTCGACATCCTGTTCCGTGTGAAAATTAAGGTCTTATTCACCTGCTGATTGTTGCTCTCATTTTACCACTAGGACATTGCTTAGTTTCAAGCTCCTATCTACAAAAATATGGCCCTAGAATGTCGCAGGAGGACTAATTCTAACGGAAATTAAAATTTATAGTGCCCTTTTTAAGTGACAGAAAATATTAGGCCTAAGTTACAAACTTTGACCATTGTTTACATATAGTAAGGGTTATTGGGAAGTGTACAGTCGTTTCCAGGGGGAATTTTTTGTGTTGAGGGGGAGGGAGTTAACGTGGGAGGATCTCTGCATGGAAGAGTTTGTCATAAGAGAAGAGAATTTCCATGAAGGGGCTGCAGGATTTTCTAGCATGAATTAAAATAAATGACAAAAGAAAATTCAGATGAAAGTAAGGAGCAGCATTAAAACCTAAGAAGTACGGAAATTATTATGTAAATAAGGAGGTTCATCTCCTCCATGATACTTTGCTCTTTATGCTAAAGTATTTTTAGTAATTTTAACTATTTATTGTACGGCCTTTGTGATTCACGGGTCATTATTAAAGAATTGGGACAAAATTTAAGCTTTAGTGAAAAGAGCGAGGTATTGACGAGGGGGCAAACCCTTCATATTGCAAACCGTTCATTACACAAGTTAATTTGTAAGTAACGTATATTTTATTACTAACAAAAACGTTCGTGAAAAAAGTTCTAGTTGCCTTTTTAAGTAATCAAAAATTGGAGGGCAACTAGGCCTCCTTCTCCTCCACCTTTTTTTTTTATCAAAATCGTCTGAGCAAAACTGTAAAAAAAACCGTTTAGCCTCGCTCTTTACGCTAAAGTTTTCTATTGATTTAAAAAGTAGAGTTGTAAGAAAGAGTCACACTTTAGCGCAAAGAACCAGGTGTTGAGAAGGGGACAACCCCTTTCATACATGGAATAATTTCTGATGGTTTAAATCGCGGCCGACCTCTGGTCGCTCGGAGTGATCCTGTTCCAGGCGATCAACGGCAAGAACCCGTTCATCCGCACCACCGCGGTAGCCACCATCCTCGCGGTCGTGCTCGAGGAGGCCCCGCCGCTCGGCGACGACGGAGAGGCGCTCGTCGCGGGCTTCGCGGAGATCGTCAAGCGCTGCCTGCAGAAGGACCCAATCCAGCGGTGGAAGGACGCGGCGTCGATCGGCGCGTCGCCGCAGCCCTTGGCCATGCGGGCGCTGGAGCCCTGTGTGATCAGGACGAGCTGGCCCTCGCCCGCGCCGACCTCGCCCGCGAGGATCCGCTTGGCCAGCGGGTTCTCGACGGCGCGCTCGATCAGGCGCTTGAGGGGACGGGCGCCGTAGACCGGGTCGTAGCCCTCGCGCGCGATCTGCGCACGGGCCTTCGCCGTGATCTCCAGCGCGATGCCGCGCTCGCTCACGCGGTCCATGAGCTTCTCGAGCTGGAGGTCGACGATCGAGGCGATCGTCTCCGGGTCCAGCCGGTGGAAGACGATGATGTCGTCGATCCGGTTGAGGAACTCGGGCCGGAAGTGGCTCTTGAGCGCCGCGTCGATGCGCGTCTCGATCTCCTGCTGCGCGAGCTCCTGCTCGGCGACCAGCTGGCTGCCGAGGTTGCTCGTCATGATCAGGATGGTGTTCGTGAAGTCCACCGTGCGGCCCTGGCCGTCGGTCAGGCGACCGTCGTCCAGTACCTGCAGCAGGCTGTTGAACACCTCGACGTGGGCCTTCTCGACCTCGTCGAGCAGCACGACGCTGTACGGACGACGCCGCACCGCCTCGGTGAGCTGCCCGCCCTCGTCGTAGCCGACGTAGCCGGGAGGCGCGCCGATCAGGCGCGACACGCTAAAGACCCAAGCGAGTGAAGGGAGGCGAAAAAACTTCAGCGAAAACCAGCTATTTGTCAGTATATTTGGTGTGTCATATGAGTGTATAGATATTGGTTTTAAAGACAGTTTTACTGTTAATATAAAATAAATGGTCATAGATAAATAAATGCCAGACGTGCGATTAAATGTTTTTACAAGATAAATGCCAAAGTTTGCGACTTTTGGGACACCTCAAAACGAGCTCCAAAGTAAAAAAAGAGTAAAAAACGAGCTCTTTTGGGATATTATCTTATGGGTTTAAAATAACAGAAAGCACAAGTGAAAGAAAAACAGCCCCAAAACAAATAAACTAATCAACCTGATCCTTGTTTCTTTAATACCAGCTGTTTAAGAGAGGGCATTCCTGTTACCCCAAGGAATTTTCCAGGCAAATGATTTTGAACTAAGCAACAGTGGGTAAACAATCCCACTCGTGTTTTAGTTCTATATCTATGCTAATTCTGTCAATTTTAAGCAAGCGATCTGTTTAGATTCGTTTGGATAAAAGCGTTTTGTTTGCATAATGTAACAAAAGATACTTGGAGTTGGAGGGTCAACTAAATTTATGAAACTGAAACGAAGGACAAACAGTGGGGAAGCTCGTGATGTAAGCAAAAGGTGCTATTGTTATAGGAAGGATTTAAAAGCGAAAGTAGAAATTATTCTTTAAGAAAGTTTAAACAATGTCTGGTTTAAATTACAGCAAGGATACTATTTAATTGGTCGTTTGGCTAAATATATCAGTTTTACAAGAAAAAAAGAAAAGTAATGAAGAGAAGAAATGGCTGGTTTTGGAAATATGGCCGTATTCGTCAGATGTACTATTATTATTATTATTTTTTGGAATAGATTGAAACTTAAAAAAAAACAAATTTTTCAACTAAAAGTAAGGAGCAAGATTAAAACTTAAAACAAACAAAAACCCCTTATATTAGGGGAATGCTGCCCCCTCACTCTTTATGCTAAATTTTGAATTTTTGTTTTAGTTATTTAAGAACAGTTCCTGAAACACAAGGGCCATATAACTAAAGTTAAAAAGAAAATACAAAAAACCTTGGCTTGAAGTGTGAGGTATTGAGAAGGGGTTGCCCCCTCATATACAGAATAAATTCTGTTTTTTTTAAGTTTTGTTTTTGCTTTTTACATTCACTTAAAAACCTTTTTTGTTTATATTGAATCTCATGAAAGGCAGAATCAATTCACAGGGAGCAATATTGCAATGTTACTGGTTTTGAGTAACCAATAGTTTACTTTTCTTTATCTTGAGCCTGAGTAATTCCAAATCCAGACTTTAGTGATATTTGTTAATGCAATCAAAGTCCTTTTCTGTATTTTATTTACAGTTTGTAATATGTTTTGCAAAATGCTCTTTAGTTACAATATTTATGATTAGACTTTGGCAAAACCAAGAGTAATCTGAGCAAAAATTGATCAGAAATATCAAAATTAATTTACCAATTATTGAAACAAAAATATCAATATATAGATAGCCTATATTGTTAGGCTACATCAAATTATTGCCCAACACTATTTTAAGCCTCATACCTTTGCTTAATTGTAATTTATAAGGTTTTAAAGTTTTTTAAATCTGTTCTTAAATTTGGAAAAAAAATTCATGGGTTTAACTAGGGCTATATTAGGCTACCTTAAATTGCAACTTGGAGCAATCTAAGGATTTTTCCTTGTAGAAACTCCAGAGTTGATAATACATGACACATAGTTGAATACATACACGACTATTTTATGATTGCACATGGTAAAGAATGTGATTAAAGGCTCTTTTCCTATGTCGAAAGTTTTAGTTTTCGAGGCTAGCCCATTAAAAGAGAATATTTAGTAATAGCCTACATAACTGATTTTGGTAAATACTGTTTGCTTTTTACCTAGAAAAACTCAAGAGAAATCTGGCAACCGTGTCTCATACATCCTTATATATTTTTCTTTTTAGATTATCGAGAGAGTTCCTATGATTCTGGAAGAAGATACGATTACGCTCCTAAGCCAGTAACCTACGGACTCGGAGCTTCTAGACCAGCAAGCTATGGCTATGCCGCTGCTAGGCCAGCAGTCTATGGATATGAGGAGGCATATCCTGTAAAGAGGTTTGACCAAAAAATCAAATACAAGTTTGACTACTATGACAACGACAATGACTTACAAACTGATACTGATTTGTACTACAATGATTACCATAAAAGTAAGTACTTTTTCATCGTTATGCCCAAGCAACATTGTATACTCAAGCTTTTTGATAAAATTATAAATGATTACAGCACTCTAATTGTATCATGTCCATAATTTGATGAGTTGATTAATGTTTAGTTTAAAGCGCAATACTTATGATTGACCAATTACAGTGAAGATTTAAAGCGTAATTTTTGGTACTCAAAAATATGAAAGTTTGGAATAGAAGGTTTTCTATTTGTATGATAAACTTGGCAGAAGGTGAAAGAACATTGTATCAGTAAGTAATATCTGGGAACAAATTAGTGCTGATAAAAGCTTTTGCACTACTTTCTTGGGATTTCAGTTCTTCGCTTATGCGGTGCAAGCCAAGCGCTGAAATTGAGGAAAACGCCATCATTCATAAATCATGTGCTTCCTTATGAACAGACCTACATTTTTATTTTTAATTACCAATGAAGGACAATAATTTTCGTGTTAAATTCTTGAAGGTGCCTTTTGTTTTTGGCTCTTTTTGAGGTAACCGCTATTTGATAGACTAATGAGCTTTATCTTAGTCAACTACAAAATTAAGCGGTAACATGTTTCTTAAATTTTAGACTGTAAGGCAAACTATTTTTTATTTAACTTCAAAACCTTAGTATTATCTACTTCTCTCCCATATCTTACTTTAGCAGCTTTATATATTTTCATATATGCATGTATGCAAAATGGTCTATATTACCACTGATAAATATTCCACTCTCGTGAAATCCAAATCAAATTGGCTTTGTTAATTTAATTTTACCGATATTTGGATAGAGGGGTGCTGATTCATGAATTTGTCGAAGGGGTAAGGACTTCTGTTGAGTTTTTTATGAAGCAAAAAGATAATTTTCTAAATCTAGGGAAAGAGCATTTTGTTTTCAGGTGTTTTTTAATGAGAATACCAAAAAAGTGGTACCTTTTCGAAATTTAAGGGGTATCCCCCCTCAAATTAGTATTTTGTTTAAAGACTAGTAATATAAGGTGGCAGACAGTCAATAGGAGCGTTTAGACTTGAAATTTGTATGTTTTATACATTCAGCGTATTTGAATTTGAAATGGGAAATGACAATCATATCCTTCATTGGCATCATTTAATGGCGAAGTAAGTACAGTCCATGCATTATAACTGAATTATAACTCATTACATATTATAAATGATATTAACTCATAAATGATCATTATAAATAATTTAACTGTTGAATATACTAGATTTATTAATTATATTAATTACTGGCTTGAAATGACTTCATCCTATTAATTTCAGGAAAAGGACTTCGTCGACTAGTATTATTGTATCATGTTTTGTTATATTTCATTAAGATAAACCTAACTTCACTTCTTGGATGAGTTTCTAATAGCCGACAAGCACCACAATGTGATTATTAACCCCCTCACTTTCTCAAGGGGAGCTTTATCCCATTGTGTCATCATTTGTCAGAGCGGCAAGACAAACACGTACATACACTCTTCTATCTCATTGCCTAAAGGAGGCGTCAGTTAATCAAGATCATACGAAAACACGGCTTTGTCCGGCACTGCATGTTCATTTGGAGCTTTTTATTATATTTTCTTCAGTGTTGCGTTTGTAGGGGGGGGAGGGGTGGTTGACAAGCAATAGGTTTTTACAGCTTCATATTTTGACTTCAGTAGCAAATTCTACAGATATCTTTGACCAAAAATAAATATCAAATTCTTTCATCAACAGACCCCCCCCCCAAAAAAAAAGAAAGAAGAAGGAAGTATTCCTAGTTCACCCCGCGTGCAAACTCGCGTAGAGGCCCTAGGACTGTTGCCTAATTATCATATTCACTCTCAGGTTTAGTAAATCAGGAATCTTTTATTCTTTCATTTTATTTCCTTTCATACCGATAAGTACAAAAAAATAACAGAATTAATATAAACACAAATGGAGAAAGCGCTGGTGTTTCACTCACGTAGTCTTTTCGTTTTTGGCCATTTTTTTTCTCGCCAGTTTTGCACTTGTATCACAAGTACACCCCCAACCCCTCCTCCAAACCCACCGAAAAATATTACATTCGTGGCTACAAGTATTATACAAGTTAACAATTAGTATCACCAATCAACAATTTTTAACAGGAGCACTAATTCTTTCTTACCTATCCCAAACCTAACAATCTTACAGTTGGAAAACTATAAGAAATGAAAATGTGTCAAGAGAGTCCTTCAGTAAAGTCTGCGACGAGATGCTGAGCGAAATCAAAGTGCCTTTCCATCTTTTATGCAACCGCGCTGTGCTGCCACTTATTGAAAAGAACATTTCAATTGAACTCACTTCCTACTTGGCACAAATAAATCACGTTTTGAAATGTGATGAACGAAGCACCGTTCCTCTCCGACGTGTTCGTAAAAAGTCTCAGCTAGAAGATTGATAAAAAAAAAAAAAATAGAGAACAAGTGAATGCGTGTAATTCAGGCAAGCTATGGCTTTCTATTTGAAACGTCTGTGGTCGCCCATGAGATGGCTTAGTAAATGACTTGAGGCTCCATACGAAACGGAAATTTACCAAGGAACTGAAAAACCATATGTTAAGGCCGATCCAGAAAAATGTAATCCGTATTGCTGTTGACCCCTCCAAACTCTGGAAGTACAGCAAGACTACCAAAGCCTAGTGTGCTAGTGTGCCTGAAAAAAAGTGGGTTGAACATTTTGCAAGGGATTTCAGTGCTCCCAACAAAAACATAGAGGAGTTCTTTGAAGAACAGCTTGACCTTGTTCTTTCAAGTAAGATCAAATCTCTCCTGGTTGTGTTGCCAAGTGCTGTTCACTCTTTGATTCCGAAATTAAAGAAAAAATCATCCTTTGGTGTCTATTTCAGATAGACACCGATTCTATTTCAGCAAGAAACTGAAAACTGACTTGGTAAGACTGACTGGCTGACTGACTTGGCTGGTAAAACTGACTAAGACTGACTGGTAAAACTGACTTGGTAAAACTGACCTGTAACTTGTAAGTTTTTTAATCGAGCAACATTTAGCACTATTGTTTCAGATCTTCGTGGTGTTTTCGTACCCAATTTCGTATGGAAGGGTGCTCATATATATCTCGGAGAGGGCTAATTTGTTTGGAAAATGAAAGTTCTAGTTCAGTTTTTAAGATTCAAATGTGATCGGAGTGCAACTAGCCCCCCAGGCCCTTTTCCCAAATGCGTCAGATAAAAGTTTGAGACAAATAATTTGTAAAAAATAGTTATAAGGTCAAATAAAAAAAAAAGGTGTCGACACAATACTCCAGGGCCAGGTGTACTCATTGTAAGTTATGCTCTGGGGGCATATATCATTCTTATGGAAAGGAGACTCGTAGAAATTTCAGAGAAGGCTCGCTTGATTGGAAATTGAAAGGTCTAAATAACTTTTTAAGCTTCAAAAGAGATCACAACCCGCCAGGGGCCAGGCGTTGTAGGTTACCTCCTGGGGACATATATGGTTCTTATGGAAGGAATGCTCGTAAAAACATCAGAGAGGGCTCATTTGATTGGAAATTAAAAGTTCTAGTTCCCCTTTTACAAGTCAAAAGTGATCGCCCTTTTCCTCCAAATGCATCAAATAAAAATTTTGAAATGACCATTTTGTTAAAAATAATTCAAACATATTATGTTACAACTCCGGAGTCGACACAACCCCTCAGGGCCCGGAGACAGGCGTTGCAAGTCATACCCTGGGGGTACAGATGGTTCTTATAGAAGCAATCAAACATTGTAATGAAATATTGCAATAAAAAACGAACAAACCATAATTTAAAAAAACTTTCCGAAAAAGAAGTTTTCCAAAGGAAAGTAAAGGCCATTTTAAACTTAAGATCAGCAGATACAAATACATATTCAAATTCAAACTCAAAACGACCAGAAATTACTATTAAAGAATAAATGAAACACGAAATGAACTTAAATTAAATAAACAATCATGTAAGGAGCAGCATCTAACCTTATACGGACAGAAATTATTACGTATATACATGGGGTTTCCCCCTCCTCAAGAACTTGCTCTTTACGCTAAAGCTTTGATTTCTTGTCCCAATCTCTTAAGAACGACTCCTGAAACACAATTGACATTTTTATTGTAATTTGCAATCAACTGTTACGAAAGAGTGTAGACGGAGAAAAGGGATGATGCATGAAACCACTCGAAGAAACTAGATTTTCTGGCATGATCTGATTAACGAACAGAAATTAAAATTTTTAAAAAATACGTTTTTTCTACTTAAAGCACAAAGCAACATTGAAAAAAGGACGAAAATTGGTCTTTATGATGTTGGGGCTGCACCCACCTAAATCCCTTGCTCATTAAACTACCGTCTTTATTGCTTTGACAAAGCTATTAAACGGCCTTAATGTTAATGAAGCCTTTATTAAAGAATTGGGAAATAAGTCGAACTTTACTGTAAAGAAAGAGGGGCTTAAGAAATGGAAACGTCCTCATATACAGAAAAAGTTTGTTTATTTCAAGTTTTAATGTAGGTTCTTACTCATAATTATAAATCTTGTTTTTTCTATTTAATTTCATAAAAGGGCTACGGCTACTGTATTGAAATAAACGACGCATCATTCTGACAGGATTCTGAGTAATGGATAATTCTTCTGGGCTTGGGCTGTTTTGGTGGGCGTTTTCAGACTGATAAATCTCTTCCTAGCTTATTTATCCTCTATGTGTTGCATCCCCGTAGCCGCATAATATATGTAGGCATGAATATATAATGAGTCAGAGGTAATAGTTTGAGACTGTCTGTGCAGGATTTTGACTCTTTTTGATAAAAGAGCATCGTCAAGTGCTGAAAACCATGACAACTTCTAAGATTAACTGTTGTTTGCTGTCGTTCTGAACATAGCTGGGGCTTGCCATGCTTCCATAGCATGTAAAGGCCCTATCACGCAGCCAACGATACCGATACCAATAACTATCATCGAGAAGACATAGATCTCTTTTCGATGATACTTTTTAACTTTAATGGGCTTTGGATTGATGACGGGTCGAAGGGCAGTTCTTCCTTGGTTGGTCAAGTCACATGGCGCAGAGAGGCTGGTCTCCAATTGAGTTGACCTAGATGTCGATGTCTACCGGTGGATGATTGGGAGCTAATGTTGCGACTAGAGAAATAGAGTATGCTAACATCGGAGGTCATCTAGCTGGGTCACGGTTTGGATCCCCGGTGGTGACATATTTTCTCTAGTTTTCTTTTCAGAAAAAATAATTACTATAAAACAATCGCTGGCCTTGATTCACTTGATGGCGGTCACACTGCAACCAATACCCACACCGATCCTTCCCAATAATAATGGTTATCTCATCAGCCCGCGAGGATAATGATTTCACAAGGGCATGATACCTTCAGACTCTGATTTTCATCTTATCTCAAGTACTTTTTTGATCCACACTAGCTTCTGATTGTGTTCTGATTGTCTTTTTCCTGGTTCCAGAAAATAGAATACAATAGCGGTGACAAGGGAAATACAGCAAAACATTATAATGCTATGTATAGGACATATGACGTAAGATTTGAACGCGCGTTTTTATAAACATGATTTATGATTCTCTGAAGATGCGTTTAAAAAATGTTAATAAGCTGTAGGCGCTGTATTTTGCTGTCTTTGATCCATGCATTAGCACGATTTATGGCTAACAAAAATCTATAAAGCTATTGAGATAACTAGATGACAACCTTATGAAAAACTGTCGCGAAAGTCGCGAGATTTTGTCTCGCGACAATTTCTTCCCGCTACTTTTAAATTTTGTCAGAAAAATTTCGACCTTTAAAGTAGCCGAAATTTCAATGTCAGATTAACGTCAAATCGACGTATTCGATCGTCAAGTAGTTGATACCGTTTTGTATTAACGGTAATTCAATAACTTCAAAAGTTGCCTTTAAATAACAAAGTAAATATTACGTTCAGGAGTACAACTGGAGGTGGGGAGGGAGGGGAGGCTTCCCCTGCCCTAATTTTTCTACCGAAAATTGTACCCTCATCTTAAGCACAACTAGAAGGAAGGCCTTGCCCTTGAATGCAAGACGCTAACTGTTGGTCTTCATTTTTATCACCCACGTAATTTTGAACAAATAATATAATTATATATAAGCCTCATATAATTCTCAAGTCGATTCTTAAATTTTTATGCTATGGATCTATTGTATTTTTTGTTAGAAATTAGGCTGTTAATTGTGGGTGGGAAAAAAGGTATATTAGACTTGTGTAGAGAACAGGTTGATTTTTAATAAAACGAACTCCTATGACTCCGTCGCTTCATAAAAATATATAAATTAGAAATCTTGCCCTAATTCTGATAATGCCCCCCTGCGCTCAAAAAAGCTCTAGTTGCACCCCTGACGTTGTTCCAAAGTCGACAGAACTTTGATAGAAGTTGTTATATAAGGTAGACGTTCATGCGATGCCAGTTCTGAACGTAACGTAAAATCTGGCAATCTGGCAAGTACGTCGATTCCTGCTAGGCCGCACCTTAAGCCACAATTATAAATGTTCCAAAATACATGTGATAACATTTTATGTATTTCACAATACCATTTACTCGTAGATTGTGTAAAAAACCTTGGAGAAATTAGTTTTGAGCTCTTCTTGTGCAAAGGTTTCTTTTTCTTCGCCGGTTAAAGAACTCAACATATCCATCACCATGCGGTCTCGTTCTTCCACCAAAGATTGAAAACGTTCTAAGTCCAACTCTTGTTCGCTCAATACAGAACTGAGTTGTTCGCTGTTCTCTTTAAATTGTGGGGGTTCATTTTCTGAAAAATATGGTTTAGCTTGCATTAGACACTTGCAGCTCGATTTTGACGCTGAGCTTCATAAGCTTCCTGCTTGGCAGATTCAGGTATACTAGCCCATGCATTTTTAATCGGTAACAATAAACTAATGACCTCGTCTAAAATCTGCGTACTATTTTGTATATTACCATCATTTAAACGGCCTATGATGTAATCATAAAGCGCATACAGATTTTGACTAATTTCGCCACCCACATCCATATCAAGCGTATCTCGCAGATTGAATATGATTGCCGTCGCCTTTGATAGGTGCTCCGATTTGGCTTCAAACTCTTTCCTTTCCATAGCGCCTTTTGCATTAGCAACTTTTTCCAGCGCTCCCTGCATTAACATCAAGGTGATTTGATGTGGGTCAGCAGTCGTCAAAGACTGCTTTAAGCTGCCTTTTTTATAGGCTTGAATACCTTTAAGTGCCATAAAGTGCCCTTATTATTGTCCTAATGAAGCCAACAAAGCTTGACCCGTTTGGTTTAATGATGCAACAGTTTGATCCAAAGATACATACTTACTACGTTGCAATGACTCAAAATTCAACATCTGTAACTCAAAACGCTCACGTTCAGTGGCAAGCGTGTCTTTTTCGTCCTTAAGCGAAGTTTCACGAGTACGCAATAATCCACCAAAGGTTGTATATTCATTAATATAGTCAAATAACAACCAAGCTTTTTCACGTCAGAGAGGCGAAATTTGCGAAGGATGTCTTCTTTGACGACTGGAGGTGAAGGCAAACATGGATTCGGATGCTGCCAGTTAGTTTCGTTGCTTTTGTTTTGAACATACTGAAATCAGCACAGTCTTTACTGCTGGGATAACTAGACACATCCCTCTTCGTCATTGAAGTCGCTTTTTACCACTCTTTTGGAACCATTTTTGCCTTAGGTTTGTGAAGAGTTTCGTATAGCCTTTTTTCTGTGACCTTAGAATTAAAATTACTTTTTGTATCTCCTTTCTTTACTAACTTCTTTCCGATACTTTGTGCACTCCCCCACCCACCCATCCCCATTCCCTACCCCACCCTTCTCTAGTAAGATTGAGATCAAGTGCTCTTTACCACTCATGGTGTTACCACTCATGGTTTTGCTGCCTTGATCCTATGCATTTTTTAAAAATCTTTAATGTCATTCAATGAGCACGATTTCGCTGGCTCTCCTTAATAATCAAATCCTTGAGAGGCAAAATATCGATATTTCATAACATTCCTCCCAGCGGTGCCGGCAAGTTATGGGGCAACCGCGGGGAGGGACGCGGGGGACAAGCTCGATCCTCCAACTCACCCAAATCCGTAGTAAATTCTACGTATACCACTGTACATGTAACCATACTAATCGTAGGATTATTTTTGTTTTTATTTCATTTTATCAATTTAACTTTTGGTATTGTCAGTCAATTAGCAGAAGGATTTTGATAATTCAAAAGTACCGATGTTGGCTCTTCCCCTCTCCCCGAGTTTGGAATAGTTGGCCAAGTCCCTACTGGAAGGGCTATATAGGGCGGTGAGGCAAATCTTCAAAAAATATAAATACCGCAATGCAGACCGCAGTCATACCTCTGTCCACCTCGAACTCTGCAAAGCTCACGCCGTCGCCATGGTCCTGCCGGCCGCGGCCGCGGGCGGATCCACCCGAGCGAGCCGCTCGCCGGCGCCGTCAAAGAACAGGGCCGCGCCGTCCCGCACCCCGACCCGTAGCGCCTCACCGACCTCGACCTCCCGCCCGGCGCCGAGCAGGGCCCGGACTTGAGCCCCTCCCACATCGAGCAGCACCACGGTCTCGACACCGAGATGCTCGACGGTCAAGACCGTTGCGGCAAGACCGCCCTCTCGCTTCAGCAGCACGTCTTCCGGCCGGACCCCCACGGTCGCCACGCCCGAGGGCGTGCCCCGCAACGCCAGAACGGCGGGCTCGAGCAGATTGATCTGCGGGCTGCCCAGGCGCTGGGCTACATAGATGTTGCCGGGCCGTTCGTAAACCTCCCGTGGCGCACCGAGCTGTACCAGGCGGCCCTCGGACAGCACGCCGATCCGGTCGGCCAGGGTCATGGCCTCGAGCTGATCGTGGGTGACATAGAGCAGGGTCGCGCCGAGATCGCGCTGGATCCGCTTGAGCTCGACCCGCAGGTCCTCGCGCAGCTTGGCGTCGAGCGAGGACAGCGGCTCGTCCATCAGGTAGACCGAGGGGGTGCGGACCAGGGCCCGGCCGATCGCGACCCGCTGCATCTCGCCGCCGCTGAGCTGCGTCGCCCGATTGCCCAGCTTGTCCTCGATGCGCAACAGCGACGCCACTTCATGAACCCGCGCGTGGATCCGTCGGGCGTCCCAGCGCCGGCCGGGCGCGCGCAGCGGAAAGGCCAGGTTGTCGAACACGCTGTAGTGGGGATAGAGCGAGTACTGCTGGAACACGAAGGAGACGTCGCGAAATTATTAAAGACATTAAAAGTGCATCACGAATTTCCGTTTTATTATGATAGATGTACATCGTCATCCACTGTTCTTTAACCGTTATGTTCTTAAACAAACAAATGTTGTCATGTTGACTATACTAATATGGCGAGGGGTTGTAGACTGTGTCATTTTGCTCGTGTCATTTTGTTTTTATCTTTATATCTTCATCCCGGCCCAACCTCTTACGGTTCTATTTTTGTGACATCCACGGCCAAGCTTAAATCAAGCGCAGTTTCCTAGTTCTTTGAACTTTACTTGCAACAAAACATATTTTAAACGGTTTCTCTTTTGTAATTTTAAAACTTACTATTGCTGAAACTTTTTAGGAATTAATATCGTTGTATTTTCAATAATCATTCTGCTCTCATTGGTTCTTTCCCGTAATCTTAATAATAATGGTGATGTATTTTGTCGATTCTTTGACAGATAAAAGCTACACTGTTCAGAATACATATCATTTCCACTTATGGTCCTTTTGCACTAACATAACTTGAGGGCCTTTCAGACCAAAAATTGTGCTGTGCAAAATAAAATAAAAATGTTCACGTTGCGTTTGTTTATCTTACAGAGCAAATGTTGTCCATAACAATAGGCAGAGCTAAGTAGACTAAAGATCTACATAGAATTTTACGTTGCACAAGATTGTGTTACGTTATGGATAGGTTAAAATGCTAGCAAGAAAAGGGAAGTTCTGGATGAGCAATAATTTCAAAAATAAATTGAGAAGAGTCAAATCGAAAGGGGACATCTGCACTCCTAGATTTTTTTTGCATTCCCTAGATCTCGGGTATCTTTCTAATATCTTTTTTAGTTATTTTTTTCATTTTTTTTGGTATGTTCTTGAAAAAAAAAACAAACATACCAACAGAGACACAAAAAAAAATACAACGAAAATGTTATTAAGGATAAAACAACAGCAAAACACACAAGATACAGGGTTGGTAGCCTACATGAAGATAATGAAAAAACACTATCTGATACAATGAACAAACAATTACTCATTTAACATTTTCCAATGTGTCAGCTTGTGGCTTCACTCTTTTAGGGTTCATATCACCTTGCTGGCACATAAAATGCACCCACAATCTGACCAAACACTTCATACTATAACATTCACATGCACCGTCTAGGATTGACTTCTTCTCTTTTCTCAGGTAATTGCTAACAAAAATTCACAATTTAGTTTTCACTTAGCTCTAAATATACCATAAGCAATTTCTTTATTCACAAACTTCACAAAGACAGGAGCCACGGTGTTTTTAGAATTGCTTGGGGCAGTGTGGTTCATTTTTCTTCAATTATTTTTTCGTAAATGGAAAAGCAGTCTGGTCTAAGGAATTATTTAGTGTGGTTCATAAGTCTGAATCTGGTAGCCTTTAATACCTGAGACTTAGTTATACTTGACAGACCCATCTTGTTCACAATCAAACAGTTTGTGGTAACAAACTGTAGTAAGGAGCAACCCGGCTCAATAGTAACCAAAACTCTAAAAGATGGAATTTTTATGCCAATAGTTACATCAAAAGAATCGCATTTTAATGCTGATTTTAAATATATAAGTTTCATCAATATTAGTCTTACCCGTCAAAAGTTACGCACCTGAGAAGATTTGTCTCATTTTAGAAAATAGGGAGAAATACCCCCTAAAAGTCATACAATCTTAACGAAAATCACACCATCAGATTCAGCGTATCAGAGAACCTTACTGTAGAAGTTTCAAGCTCCTATCTACATAACTAAAGGCGGTAGGCTAGTACATTAGGTGTATTTAATAATTACCAAGAACAAATGCTAAGTATATTTAGAAGGAAAAAGGCTGCTTTGGAGCTAATGCCCAAGGAGAAATTCAATAGCGAAATAGAGAACTGTTTAGGGAAGGTTCTTGTCGATAATGGATTTGAAAAAATTAAGAAAAATCTTTGGGTTCAAGATTTAGGAACGGGTGTAAGGAAAGTCTTTATTGTTAAAGATTGGAAAGGTGGAGATTCTACTCCAATGTGGGGATATTCTTTAGACTATGTGCCTCATTTTGATAATTCGTATAAGAATATTTATTGGCACCGAACAAATAAGTCAGCAATGATTGACGTATTCCCCTTGTACTTCAATTTTAACCAGTATGCTCTATCTAGATTTACTGATGCCGAGAGCTTGGCCAAGCAACTTGAAGACTTAACTCCTCACTTAATCCGAGACATGAATAGCTTTTTCAGCCAAGGTAGCGAAACAAAAGTATTGGTTAATATTCTCGAGAAGTGCGAGTCTCACAAAGCAGCGGGCTTGGGGTTTTGGAATTGGTCGCAACTACCTCTAGCATATGCCTTTTCATTAAACAAAGTCGGACACAGCGCAAAGGCCGAAGAGATACTTGAAGAATATTTGAGAGGAACAAGTATAGACTCGAAAGCCAAAGAAAAGCTATTTGAAAGGTTCAATATTGTTCTTGCCTAGTGATAATTTATAGAAATTGTTCTTCGCTTAATAGCAAGAATAGTAGCCCTCTTAAATGTCTTCTCTGGAGAATTCTCGCTTCGATGAAGTCCAGATCTGAACTTCGGCAATTGGCCCGTATGAGACTGTCAGATTTGATTTAGTCCTACTAATCGAACCTGAAAAATTTTGATCAGATGTCTTTGAGGAAAATATTTTGATGTTATCTATTATTATCAAAATTCCGTTTTTCAGAGTTTCGGCTACTATTGGGCCGATTCGCTCCTTATTTATAGTTTGTTACCACAAACTGTTTTATAATGAGATAAGGGTTGGGATGGCTCGGACACGTTTTGCGGAAGAAGAAAGACAGATCGCCAAAGATCGTTCTTTTCGGCCGACCACATCTGGGGCTGAAACGAAAAGCACGTCTTCTTCAAATGAGGTGGAAGATGTCGTAAGAAAGGATTAAAAAAATGTAACTTCTTGGAAGGGTGTAAAGAGGGAAGCTTTGAATCAACTGGGACGGAGCAGGAGTGTGCGTAGTTGTGTCGGTCTCAGGTGGCTTGTTGCTGGAGTGAGTTGTTACTACTACTAGTAGTAACATAGTAAACTAGTAGTATAAACAAACCCTTAAAGAAGCGCACCCGCACATTCTTGGTTTGACATAGAAATGTATAAACTCAAATATATGCAAATCGTGTCACTGAATTTGCAGCTAAACTATTCTAGCTAAAAAGTAAAAAAAAGCAATCGAAATTCCCCCCTATTTATATAACGTCCCTAAAAAGTTTTTACGGGTAAGTTCAACATACATGAGTTATATTATGTGGATCGGCCATAGACCGAGGAGCCTTTTGTCTTGTTTGACTAGGGGGCGGCGGAATACTCATATAATTTGATCTAGGAACTTCTTTGACGGATGGAATGTTTTCGACGGAATGCCTGAAAGGATAAGAAGGAGGCGGGTTGTACGCTGGAGGCGGCTCCCCATTAATACGAACTTCAATTTGTACATCTGGAACACTGTGGAAAATCTGAAAAAAAGAAAATATAATTAGAGGTGCACACGACCAATTCAATACCACTATCTACGATCTCAATGACCGCTATCGCGGAATAAAGGGCACCCGAAAAGTGCTATTTATTAATGAGAAAGAATGTCGAAAATTGAAGTTTAAAGCCGGTGATAAGGTAGATGTCACCTCCATTTGGCCCGATAACATCACGCGCACTATCAAAGGGTTTTCGCTTGTACCTTATGATATTCCAAAGGGTAACCTCGCTGCTTATTACCCTGAAACCAATAATCTGGTACCCATTGACAGTATTGGTGATGATTCTTATACCCCAACATACAAATCCATTGCTGTTTACATCGAACCCAGTCAGCACAGTTTGAGCATTACTACTGAGAACTAATCTACGTAGTTCCCAGGCCTATATTAGATGCTCGCATGTAATCCAAAAGTCCGATCGCATCGGGAGAACGTGACTTCTCAAGCCCTGAGACGACACCTTGTTGATCAGTGGTACTTCGATGTTGCCCGAGCTTTAGTTTTCCTTCGATTTTAGTGAGAGGGATTTTGCAGGCGACGATGTATTTAGCCAGCTTTTCTTGAAGTTCTGTGGTAACCACTTGTCTGGATTGTATGAGTTCTGGTTCATACTTTGCCACAGACTTGTCCAGTACTTGATGCACTTTATCCTCGGCAAGAAGCTCGACGTGTCCATAAGCGTGAACTGCCGCGTAATTCCATGTTGGCACGTTAGGCGAAGCTGCATACCAGGTGGGTGAAACATAACTATGAGGGCCACTGAACACAATTAAAGCATTATTATTGACGACTTCCTTCCAATGAGGATTAGCACGGGCAAAGTGGCAGTACAGCGTGCCAAACTCACCTTCTGCTGGCTCAAGTATAAATGGCAGATGCGTTCCCCATAGATCAGGCTTTCTCGTATATCTACATGCTTCCTGTTAGGTTAGATTGACTTTCCAACTTATTCAAAAGTTTTCCTCGAGTTCAAGGCGGTTTTTTTGCTATCTCCCAGCGGCAACAAATGTTCGAAGCGAAGGAATCAATAGAAAAATAAAGAAGATAGATTACAAATGATTTATTATTCATTCTTTTGATTATAAGTGGTAATAGGTAATTGAGGGATGATGAGATGAACGCCAAAACTTTTCTTCGTTCCATACAGTCTGAAAAGTTGTACTTTCTTACGTAATACTATAGAGCACGTGGATAGTACATCTACGTAATAGGGAATGTTTTCTAAAAGATGCAACTGTATGTTACATAATAGAGAATGTTTTTAGGAGATGCAAGTGTCTGTCACGTAATAGGGAGGGTTTAATTTGGTTGTCAAGCAGTAGGGTTTGGGGTGTTACGTAAGAGGGTTTGTTAGAGTCCAATAGTCAAGCAGAGAAGTTTTTTTTAAGAGAGTATTCTTCAAGACGTTTTCCTCAAGACGTTTGAAGGCATCCAAATACGTTTCAAGACATCCGAAGACGTTTTCTAAGACATTTTTTTTTTCAATGTGTTTTTCTTCGTGATTTCTTTAGTTCTTACGTAATAGGGGATTGTTTACTTATATTAAGGATGACAAAATCACACGTGACTTGTTCCTTCGTGCCCCTGGGGAAGCCCCACTTGTAACTGAGGAGGAAGCGCACGCTAGTGTTAGATAATGACGGTTTACACATGGGATGCTACATAATACTTTAAGAGATTTTGTTCTCTTTCAATGTGTTTTTCTCAGGGAACCTTTATATTCTAAGAATTTTTGTCCCCATTAGGATTCGAAGGGGCGTTTCCAGATCAGCGGTGCGATGCGAAACGCGATGTCTTCGGCGTCCGGCGAGCGCTGCCCCATGTTGGCGGCGTCGAGCAGCGCGCGGATCCCCGGGTTGCGACTCTCGGCCAGCGCGCGCAGGCCGTGGAACACCAGGATGCGGTTCTCACCGCGGAGTGGCGCGACGTCGGCCACGGTGCCCAGCGCGACGTAGGTCATCGCGTCGATGAGGAAGGTGCGGAACTCCTCGCTCATCGTCTTGCCGCGCGTGAACATCGACGCGAGCTCTTTGGCGAGGGTGAACGCGACGCCGACCCCGGCGAGCTCGCGATCCGGGTAGCCGGCTTCGGGCAGTCGCGGGTTGAGGATCGTGTGGGCGTCGCAGACGTTGGTGGTGGTGCCGTGGTGGTCGGTGACCACGACGTCGCACCCGGCGGCCTGGATCTTGTCGACGTACTCGACGGCGTTGGTGCCGTTGTCGACCGAGATGCACAGGCGGACGTCGTTCTCCTGTATGCGGCGAAGCGATGCTTCGGTCAGCGAGTATCCGTCACGCCGATCCGGGATGTAGGGAATGACGTTCGCCTCGATGAGGCGGAAGAACTTGGTGAGCAGAACGGTGCCGGTGATCCCGTCGACGTCGTAGTCGCCGTGGATCAGGATGGGCTCCCCGGTGGCGACGGCGTGGCGGATGCGTGCGGTCGCCTGCTCCATGTTGGCAAACGCCCGCGGATCGCCGAGTTCGCCCAGGTCAGGGCGCAGGTGGGCGCGAATCCGGTCCGGGTCGTCCAAACCGCGCGCCAGGAGCACGCGCGCCATGAGGTCGGGCAGCCCCATGGTCTTGGCCAGCGCGCGCTCGCGTGGATCCCAAACACGTCGTAGAAAATAACAGTCACAAGAGCGAATTCTGGACTGAACATGTTAGGTATGCCCTTTTGTCTTTGGGTAGGACAATGTTCTTTTTCATTTTATAAATTAAAATTTTATTTATAGCCCTGAATCATATTGAAAACAAATTGAGTTAAGCACATTTTTTTCGACGAATAAAAATCTGGCGCACATTAAAATTAAAGAAAAATACGCAATCGACCTGTTTCGCTTTTTTGTTGTTTTTTGCGTTCTTTCTCATTTTATTTTTGACATATTGAGTCTCAATGACGTTTTTAATCTTCTCTGTCTGATCGTATTTTACGACGTGTTTACAATAATATACGAAATAAATAGTTCGTGTTTCTATACTGTAAAATGTAAGAGATATTGTCTAATAAGGTATTTTAGCATGAGTGGATTGATGAGTGGTGAAATAAAGTTCAATTTGTCATTCAAAAGACTTGACAAAAAATGTCACGTTCTAGTTTGCGTTCACATTCTAGAACAGCTCCTTACTTATAAATTTTTATTTAAGGCGAAATGTTTCTCTACATGCGAAAAAAAACTTAAGCTCAAAATCCAAATATTTTTTGGTTTGGACCAATTTTTGATCTATTAATACATGGAAAACGCGATTTCATAAAATTCTTGTTTTTAGTTGTTTTAAAATTATGAAGTTGTGAAAGTAGCACCACATTTTCGCTGTTGTTATTACATTGAACTATAAGTAAGCAAAATTAACGAGTTATATCTAACAACTCCTTTTGTCCGCAATAATTAAATATTAATAATTTCAAATTTTTTTGAGATTCCCAAAGACGGTCACACCTTCAAAAGAAACTAAAACTTTGGAAATAGGAAAAGAGCCTTTAAGCACTTTCTTTACCATGTGCAATCATAAAATAGTCTAATATGCCCGCCGCGGCAACGATAAGGACGCCATTGGCGGCGCAGTTCTTGATAGCATCGGAAAGGAGCGGATGAGCAGTCCCAGAAGGAGACAGCTCGCCTCCACTCACGTTAATGACGTGAGCGCCATTTTCAAGAGCTTGTGTTATGGCTCGTGCAAGATCCAGCTCGGAACAGGGAGCGAAAGTGCCTTTTTCCCCATCGGTAAAAATGGGGACGATGAGCCCCCGACAACAAGGGGCAATTCCTTTAATGGGTCCCTCGTGCTGGCCAAAGATAATACTGGCGATATGTGTGCCGTGCTTGGTGGCCGGACCAAAGTTGTCGCTCATGCCTGAGGCGAGCGTCTGAATTGGTGTGAGGTTTGCCGTAGTGAGGCTCGGGTGAGTTTGATCGACCGGGCCGTCCACGATGGCTATACAGATGTGTGGATCGCCAAGGGTTTGCGACCAAAGCTCAGACACGCCAGCAAACACAGTAGCATCCGTTAAGGTTGTTCCTGTCGATGTGTCATCATACATCAGTCATCCTTCTCATTCCTTCCCGAGCCGACCATGTTTTCTCGCGTCGTGCCTTACAGAACGCAAAAGCTTCTCGAATGTCCACGTTGCTGCCCTTCAGCATCAACATAAGCAGTAATGTCGCATCAACGCGCAACGGCCTAAGCACCCGAAATATTGAATACTATTGGGATCAAACCTTTCACGACACTCGTATTCACAGTCCTCCTGGCGCATGTCACACCGGTGTTCGCAGATGGCTCGAGCCCGCTCGATTCCCCTAGGATCCGAAAGTAATTCCTGTCCGGGATCACGAACGATGGCGGCTCCCAACATTCGGCGCGGAATCTGGAACTGGTGAGGGAGTATGGCCGTATCTGTTGGATACTACCCCTATTCTTCCAAAAAAGTTACTACCCCTATTCTTCCAAAAAAGGTACTACCCCTATTCTTCCAAAAAAGCCGAGAAGCGATCATTGGTGTCATTTCCGACTTCGCTCGACGATATTTTTCTCATTCCCGATAGCACTTTACAAGAACCTCCAAAGTTAAGGAAATCATAGAAAGGTCCCAATAAGCCCTTAATTTCATTACCACTCACATGTAACGTATCGACTATTTCGCATTTCAAACACTTATTTTTTACCAATAGCGGCATTGGATAAATCATGTAAGAGTATGTTAGTTGCTGCTCACATCCATGTTGAATAATATTCGCGTACACTCTTGATCGAAAGAGATATTATTCCACCCAATTTCTTATCCATATATATTGCTAGGAATTGTCATTATGTCATTCTCATAAAATTAGTGTTATATTGTGCTTTATGCTATCTGCCCCCTTCAACTTGACTTATTCTGCAGAATTTGTATCATCATAGAACTTCAACCTACGTCACTTCAACCTACGTCAAACTACGTCATAGAACTTCAACCTACGTCAAAGATCCCTGGTACAATTCTAGATAAATTCTTTGAATTTTATCAAGCTAATGCCGGCTTAGCTAGCTAATACTACTTTGGAGGAGACTGTCCCTAATTTATTTGAATCTCCCTATAGATTTTGTAGCTCTATATACTTACTCAGTGACATTTGCATGGATGAATATATAGGCTCTTGAAGAACGGGCACATGTCCCAAACTGACTACACACTGTCAAAAATGGCACCCAATTCGTTTGCCGACATTGTTGCGCACAGCCGTACCATGATGTACGATTCTAGGCAGTTGCAAACATTTCTCACAAATTAATTTACTACCGTTGGCCCCTCGCATGTTGGCACCAGGATACTACTCACAAGAATGTAATGCTCATAAAGCTTGTCCAGAAAGTAAGTACCAAAGTGATAGTAAGTATATTGTAACAGAGAAAGATAGCAGTGATGTAGTATGCTCTTTCTTCTTCTTCAAGAAGTATTCTGTTTGAGGCCACACTCAAAAACAGTAAAGAATAAGCTGTTAGCAATAAGTGTTGAGAAAAAGTTTGATTCGTGTCAAAAGATGACTAGCAGAGACTATATTTCCAAAAACGGGATAGGGATATTTTTATTGTACTAGCAATAGCGTTAACAGTAGAACTAAGTAAAGTTATCGTGGAAATTTATGACAAAATAACCTTTGCTTGAAGTAACGGTTTTTAGTTGATCTCTATGCTTTCATTCAGGGCTTTATGTTTGTCATTCTAGTCGAGCAGGAGGCGATTTTGTTATGCAATATGTTCAAAGAACTATGGCAGAGTTTTAAAAATGTTTACTTTTTGAGTTCTAAGGGAGTGGGAGGGAGAGTAGAAAAGAAGAGAAGCAATGACTTTATAAAGAAACTTTTGTGCATTTCTGAAATGTGATCGAGAAAACAATTTATGCTTCAAGAACCTTAACAAGGATATAAAAATTTTGTAAATTTGTTGATGTATAAAGTGGCAGGTGATGAACTGAAGTGCTTTTTCTTATGTCTGAGATCAAAGGTCAAAGGTCTGAAGCCAAAAATCGGAGGTCAAAAAAATCTAATGTTTATTTTAACATCGGGCACGTAGGTCTGCTAGGAAACATTTTGTAAACAAAGGGATATAAGGTATTCCAGACAGAAAGGTCAGTGCCATAATGACTGACACAGTAATTGTGAGATCAAATAGTAATTTATTGATAGCCGGGCAATGTACGGCAAATCCAGAACCTCATTCGCCGCATCGTTGTGATGCATGATGAAGAGCTGGTGACCATGCGTATGGTGCGGTTGGCCGATATTGAAGCGAATGGTCCACCCGCGTCAGCCCCCGTGCCAACGGCGCATGTGCCCAATCGACATGCCCAAGAGGCCGTGGCCAAAATGTTACCGCTTTGGAAGCAAGAGCAGCAGATTATTGAAGATGCGCTGAGTGCATTTGGTGGCAATATTTCTCAAGCCGCTGCGGCGCTTGAAATCAGCCCTTCAACAATTTACCGCAAGAAACAAACATGGGAAAAGCTGGAAGCTGAGGCTGCGGCTCGCCGTGTTTCTGCCGCTTAGCGCCTCAGTTTTAGCACTATGAACTCAAAACTTCAGGGGAAGAACTCAAAAATCGGAAAAAAGTGAGGAATTAAAAGATTTAATTCTTTTCTGAGGTCTAAAAATATAAAACTGGGTACACCAGAAAACTATTCCATTACACGACTCAAAATAAAGAGCGTTAAGAAGATAAACGAGCCGGAACGTGAGTTCATTCCTCTGTTTAATTAAAGAAGGGGAGGGTAGCTGGCATCTCTCCGTCTAAAAGTTTGGCCTTGGATTCAGACTGCCTCTAGATTCTTAGGCTTATTTTCTGCAAGACAAATTGGTTTTGATATTAAGAATTCAGATTTGCTTGGTAAAAGCAATCAATAAAACAACTAATAGCATGGTTTAGAAGTTTAAAATCCTTCGTAAGTTCCAAATTAATGCCCGAGTGTCTGAAGTTTTTTACCGTTTTAAAAAGTAGAGTTGTGAGAAAGAGTCAAACTTTAGCGTAAAGAGTGGGGCATTGAGGAGAGAACAGCCCCTTTCATATACGGGCAAATTTTAGAATTTTAGAACAGTAGAAGCATAGGTAGTACGAAGGAATTCAATTTAGAAAATTGACTGCTAAGATACAGAAATAAAACATCTGAATATAATGGCTAAATAACAGCTTTCGTTTCTTTCCTTGCTTAGCTGATTGAAGAACTAAATATTTTAAAGGAACGGATTTCTGAGCGAAAAAAACACGTTGATTGTCAGTGCTTGATAGACTAGTTACACTGAACTGACTGTTGCAATAGGTTCCAATTATAAAAAAAGCCTGGCCTAAATTTTCAGGTTTCCTAATATTTCCAGTTTCCCAATCAAACTCCCACAAACGTCGCCAAATCTCGTCGGGACTCAAAATGGGAGCTCTGAAACACTAGATCTTTCTAAATATCGAATTTCATTAAGATTTGCTCACCCGTTCGTAAGTTACAAATAGCCCTTTTTCCTATATTTTTCGAATAACCCTTCCCCACCAAAGCCCTCAAAGAGATCCAATCTGGTGTGATTGTGTTAATCAAGTATATGAGACTTGTGATTATTTCTTCCCACAAAGTATCATAACGATCTCTCCACTCTAAGTATTTTCCAAGATTTCCGGTTTTCTCCTCAAGCCCCTCGCAATGTCCCCGGATCCAGTCAAGATTCAAAATATGATTTGTCAGACATTTGGTCCTTCTGAATATCAAATTTCATTAGGATCAAGTCACCCTTTCGTAATTTATTAGTACATAATGTTTTCGATAATTTCCGAATTACCGAATCCCCCCTAGACTCCTCCAGAGAGAGTCAATATGTACCAGTTATGTCAACCACATATCTAGAGATAATGCTTATTTTCCCCACCAGTTATCATCCCGATAATTCGACTCTAAGCGTTTTCCAAGTGCTATACAAATTGCAATGAAAGTTACTTTAGTCTAAAATTTGGCCCTCAAAGAAAGTATTAACGACCCGCAAACTCATAGTAGAGGGCTGTTGTTACCGGTCGAATATCTCGCTTTTCCTTGTATGGGGTGGCTGCTTTTGGTCTGCTATCTGAAGAGATGCCCCCAAAAAGCAGCAAAGGTCTTTAATACAGATCAACTCAACGTAGGATAGCTTTCCAAAAATGCAAAGTACCAGACAAGATGACTACTCGAAATTTCTATCAATGTGGCTTTCATTTGGCTTACCACATCCAAGGCTTAGGCACTCTGGCTTGGCGAAATAGGTTGCAAACCTATGGGATAAACCAACATTTTCCGACCTTTAAATAGAAAGTAGACAGGCTATACAAACACGTTTAAGTCACTGAATGTACCCAAACGAAATAGAAGAACTCCAAATTCCCGGCCTAGAAGAACTCCAAATTGACTACAGTCCTATCAACAGATGTTCAACATGCCTACGTTTGACGCATTGCTAAGTTAGAGAAAAAGGAAAAAGATAATATATTTCTTACGCTCTGCTACAATTAGAAAAGGAAAGAATTAAAAATCATATTATTTTTTAGCTAGCGCCTTTCTCTAATTAGCACTGCACCAGTTACAAATAGCGTCGGCGTCTAATTAGCGCTGTGTCATCTGAAATAGTTTTCTTATGCTCCACTGCTTTTCAGTTAGTGCGGCATTTTAAAATTGTTCCATTCATCAAACATTAGGCCTTGTGTGACTTTGTTGCAGAAATTTCGTTTGCTCAAATGGATAAATCTTTTATTTGGCTCACTTGCCAATTAGCGCCGTACCTTGGCCTGCAACTTTTTCGATAGCGCTGCGGCGCTAATTACTTTGTTGTTCCCAGTTCCAACACAGATTTACTGGACCTAAGCAACTAAGTGGAACAACCGAGACGTTTCCTATTACAAGTTAACCCTTTTCCAACTCGTACTTCCAACAGATCTTCCTTCATTCCGAAAGATTTATCTACCTGCTCTCACGTCTTCATCCACGAGGATTCAATAAAGCCACCTCTACAACATCCATATTGTGGACCATTTCGAGTAATCAAGCAACATGATAAACATTTTACTTTGGACATTAATGGATGGAAAGACAATATTAGTATTGATTGTTAAAAGCCAGCTTTCCTCGAATCAACTGAACAATTACAACAGCAGCCAATACCCCAAGCTTCAAAGACTACAAGCTCAGATGTACCACCTTCATCAATACAGAAAACTCGATCTGGAAGACGTGTACATTTTCCAGACTGATTCATTTAATTATATTTTTACTTTCAACTTTAACATGGAACATTTCAATTATTATCACTAACATAAATCGAACACTTCAGTTACAATTTCAAAGAAACAATTTTTATTACAATAACGACAATTTTGTACATAACTTATATTTTAATATCTATTGTTATCGTTCGTTCCTTGCATCACTCTCTAGGAGGGGTGCTCTGTCGTAAATCTTACATCATCTATAGCAATCTCATGTAATAATTGCATGATAGGGATTTCCCCCTCTCTATCTATTCTTAGCAACTTTGTCATTCTACTTTTATTTCACATACATAAATACTCGATCTTGTAAATCTGTAATGCACACTTTTCACTTCGACTTCAACAACAAGCTGTTCGTAGTAATTTTGGTCTCTACTAGTTTTGCTACAAGAGGATAACAGTCTTGCCGCTACCATTGCGTATCGAAGTCTATACGTAAAACTGTTCAACTTAAGACCATTCAAGGAAACATGAGAGCATGCGATTACAGACTTTCATCTATTTCACACAGTCATTTTAAGCTTTACAGTGGTTGGCAAAATATCAGTGAAGGTCGATTTTACCCAAATCATCACTTGTTGGCTAAAGGAGTTCAATATCCTTTGTTAAAAAAAAGAGTTGTCTTACAAGTCGTAAATAGTGTTTGGAACATGATTCAAACAGGATCACTGAGGTAGTGTATTAGTCCTTCCTTAATTTCAATGCTCCTTGCCGTTAGTATTTGCATGGTCATAGTCATTAAAAGTAGTAATGTACATACAGCCGAATACTTCAAGTACCTGGCTTCTAGCCTGATCAAAATGCTAATAAACCAGTAGCTTAATTTTTATTGTCATTATCATTATCATGTAATTGCGTGAGTCCCTAATTGAAGCCCCATGTTTATATACCTTTATCTCTATGGTATCTTACTAAAACTTATTCTTATTGTTATTATCATTAGCTGTGACCCAAGGTAGCATTAAATGATCGGTTTTTAATATAACTAGAAATAACAGAATTAGGAAGGAGATCATTAGAAGTACAACAAGGAAAAATACAAATTATTTAGAAAGTGCGATGTATAAAAAGAGGGAAGACAGCATAATTAGCCAAAATGAACAAGAACAGGTGAGAAACACCAACAAAGTAACCACCAAACTATTGAGGGCATTGTCCCTCTGTGCCCCGTATGTTGACGTCTCCGATTGTAAGGTCTCGTTCTTAAAAACACGCTATGAACATTAGGCATTAGAATTGTGCAGAAACTCAAGTACTGACCTAGTACTAATGATGCTGTCAAGGGGACCCCCCCCCTGCATAATCGGTGCATAAGTAATAAAAAGGTTACAAACCTGTCAAGATCCCCTTGAGCTCTGAAAGCAGTGACTATACCAGCATATGCATCAAGTTCTAACAGAATAAAAGCAGTTAATGCACAGTGTGAATATATAAGATACCAATAATATAAAAATAAATAGAGATATTTAGAACTTTCACAACAAAAGTACATAACATACTAGATATGTAACAGTCCAATACCCTTGGAGGGTCCAACGGACGTTAAACGCATGATGATTATGATGATAATAATGATGATGATGATGATGATGGTGATGACGATGATGTAAGCAACTTATAGACCCCCAAATATCAACATAAATATTAAAATGCAACATGACAACTAGTAAGATCAGTACTGTGATTGTCAACTTCGTTCTAAAATGATTAGCACACTAACACTGAGGGGGAGTCATGATTCTCAAAGCTGAATATTTGAACAGATCATGTAACCTCTTTAGGGGATAGCTTAAAAATTTTAGTTACTCTTAAAAACAAGCTGTTTTCTTAAACCACCTCTGATTTATCTTACTTTGGTTTACACAGGGCCCACTCAAATGATCTTAAACTGGACGAGGGCAAAAGGTTTGGCATGCCCCACCAGAGTAATGTGTGGCCAGAGTTAGTTTTAATCAAATATTAATGTAAATAAATAAAAAATATGGTTTTGCAAATTTTTGAAATAAGAGTACACTTCAAAAATGCCAGAGCCTAAAATTGCATATGGCTTTTACAAGACACACTCAAAACTCCAATTTCGATGTAGGTGTACACAGTGGAACTTTGCTTTCCTGCCTAAGTGGAAACTGCATGGCCAGGGTATACTGAAACGAATTTGCTACATTTGCAATGATTATTCTGTCACTTAAACATTGCATAAAAATGCGATACTAGAATTAAGTAGTGAAACGTTAAAAATATTGACCCGGCAATTGTAGGCAAATGCGTCACAATTGATCATCCTGTATTTTTTCTGCAAACTTTATCTGCTTGACACATTTTCGTGCTGTTTTCCAGTTCTGTGACTGACTTTGCATACCGCCGGTTCTACAGCAAATACATTTTATGATTCCCTATTGACTCGTGCGAGATGCTGAGTATATGTATGTAAGGCAGGGTTAGCACAGAATTCAGCGTTGGCCGCACCTGTAGGAGACAGAGAGGGGTGGCGCACTTAAATATGGTTGCACACAGATAGAGTGTGTGATCGAATTACAAGGGTTCGAGTGCACCAGCCTCTTCGACTGGATTATTTAAGCTCCGCCTTTTCCCGTTAATGGCCTGTGAACTGTTTCAAAAGTTTCAGGCTTAAGATTAACAGCTACAAAAAAGCAACACAATGTAGTTAACTTTATCCTTGATGGGCTTTCACCTTGCATATGTTGTGAATCCTAACTACAAATAACCCGAAAAATCCTCTCACAAAGATACCACCAAACAACTGACTGGAAATTGTTTTCGTTAAAACTTTGAAGATCTATCACATCCGCACCAGAGGAGACTACTAGTTATCTTTAAGTGGCACAATGGGCCAAAAGGATCCTATACCCCTGGGTAGTCTTAAGTGCGGCAAGGCCTGCAGGGGCTCACCTTAAGAGGGGTTTGAGGCTCAAAATTTGTTACTGATGACAAACATACCTTAGGGTGCAGTGGATAGTCCGTGGATGACTCGGAAGTCCCTGACATCACAACTGACACCATGTCTTTAGCAAGTAACGCAGTATACCTTGGTGCTACTGGGTCTATCACCTGGAAACTAGATGATTTGAAACACACAGCTTAGCTTAAGATGCATGTGACGTAAGAGTTTGCTCTTGCACCCTGATCGCTGCAGCCACTACGAATGGAATCAGAAGTGGAATACAGCAGTATTATTTACTCACCGTTGCATGAGTAACAACAACCAATGCTGTTAAGGTGAAGCAAATGGTGGATAAGTTTGTTCTAATGCTACTGTCAGAACAAATGTTGGAGACGCTTCTGAACAGCTTGTTGTTTACTTTTCATCAACATTAAGACCGATATAAGAACGTATTTATTAGTGGCGTCTAAGAGCTAATGGAGAACGAAATAACAATTCATCATCTAAGTTAAAGACTGCTTACGTCCTAAATCCTGCATAAGCGAGAAACAAACGAGTTTTACATCGTCGATCTACATTCCTGGGGGTCTTCCTATTGTCCTGCTTCCTTCTACTTGCCCGTGCATAATAAATTTTCTTGTAAAAGAATTGAATCTTAATGTCAAAAGTTGAAAATCATAGGCGCAACGGGCGAAAAATATTGGGCTGGCTGTGGATTAATTTTGCGAAAAATTCTCCTTTGCCCGAAAATTATTGGGACATGAATCGACGGTTCTGCAGACGGTTGAATCAATTTATATTGAGGAATTATAAAAGGCCCCAGATTTTTTTTTTTGCCAGAAAAAATATAACATTTTGACAAACTGAGGGGCTGCAGCCCCCCTCAGCCCCTTTGGCCGTGCGCCCATGTTTAAAATACATTTAAACTTATATATTCCTGTTTTTAGTTTTCGGAAGAATGTACCTGAGGATATTTTCAGAATTCGAGAGTATTAAGTTTCAAAATGGTTAAATGGTTTGGGTATGTTACCAGGAAAGAGGAAGCCATCTCTTCGGGAAAATAGCTATTCCTTAGAGCCTAAGAAATATGGGATTCCATAGAGCTATTTTGAAATATTTGCGGCACCGTGCGATATTCGATATCATCTACCCTGACATGGTTTATGCAGCTAATTAAAACATTATGTATGTAATTTGGGTTGATCTGAGTTTATGAGCAAAGTCCCACAGAGGGAAGACAGCACGTGCAACCAAAGTGAATACGATAGTGAATATAAAGAATGCTTTCAATTTCAAACTTTACCTACTGAGCTACACTTTTCTCTTTCGTTTGGTCTCCTGAAATGTGTGGGTACATGCACCTTCAACTTTACATACTAATTGATCCTAAGGCATAAGTGAAGTTGCTTTCATGATCAAAATCGCAGCTTACTTGCACAAAATACTGCCGCTTTTGAGTTCAACCCCTGCTTACTCTGCGCAGTTCTTCAACAACTTGCTATTCCGACACTCCTAAACCGGTCAAGTAATTATAAAGTTGAGAACTCCCGATCTACTGATGCGTCATACTGTAGCTCGTGGAAAAAGCAAAATAGGGAAGAGGAACCACTGATCACAGAAGCTAGATCGCAACTCAGCTATACTAAATAATACTGAAAGTGAATCGTACAAAATGTGCCGTTAATTGTCACTCTAAATTTATGGGTAGGTTTGATGACGTGAATGCTTACACTGGTCACAACAGAGGAAGCATCCTATTGTCTTAATAAAATTCAATGACGCGTGTGTCAAGTAGACATGCGTCTTACAGGGAAGTGAGCATCACAGAGAGTAAGTGCAAATATATCCTTTGATAATTAAGTAAATTTTGAAATGTTA
This sequence comes from Alatinidae sp. Z8VKAUB7J3, assembly GCA_010016025.2. NCBI lineage: Eukaryota > Metazoa > Cnidaria > Cubozoa > Carybdeida > Alatinidae > Alatinidae sp. Z8VKAUB7J3. Next base: position 193,024,406 of record JAAAKM020073195.1, on the reverse strand, counting down.
GTAACAATCAAGAAGCGATCTAAATTACCTGGTTGTGTTGAAGATATTGAGTAATATGAAAACACTGGTCAAAGTTTATAACTTGCAGCCCCTCCCACGGGGTCTGTGGGGGAGTAAGTCGTCCTCAAAGACATAGTTATTAGGTTTTTCGACTATGATGAATAAAATGGCTATCTCAGATTTTGATCCGGTGACTTTGGGGAAAAAATGAGCGTGGGAGGGGGGTCTAGGTGCCCTCCAATTTTTTGGTCACGTAAAAAGGGCACTAGAAATTTTAATTTGCATTAGAATGAGCCCTCTCACGACATTCTAGGACCACTGGGTCGATAAGATCACTCCTGAAAGAAAAAACTAAAAAGGAACAAAAAACAACAACAAATAAACAGGCACCTGTGATCAGTCTTCTGACGAAAACTATAAAATTCCACATTTTTGTAGATAGAAGCTGCGATCAATCTTCTGGCAAAAGTCACCTGTGATCAGTCTTCTGGTAAAAAATATGTAATTCCACATTTTTGTAGATAGAAGCTTGAAATTTCTACAAAAGGGTTCTCTGATACACAGAATGCGTTGGTGTGATTTTCGTCAACATTCTATGATTTTTAGGGGGTGTTTCCCTCTATTTTCCAAAATAAGACAAATTTTCTCAGTGTCGGAAGTTTTAATGGGTAAGACTGAATTTGATGAAGCTTAGATATTTGAAATCAGCACAAGAATCCAATTCTTTTGATGTATCTATTAGTATCAAAATTCTGTTTTTTAGAGTTTCAGTTCCTATTGAGCAGGGCCGCTCCTTACTACAGCTTGATACCACAAACTGTTTGATAACATTTGCAAGTTCAAGAGTTCGAGAGCACTTACGTAGTTGCTGAAGCGGGGTACAATTATTATTTTTAAAGCACGTTTTTGAACATTTTCTAGTTTTGCTGACATGCCTCCGAAAAAAATTGTCATGGGTGGGAGATTTCTCAAAAATTAATAGGCGGGGGGATTGGAATAAGAATGTCCTGGATGGAAAATTTAAGAAAAATTAATTAGCAGGGAGGGGGGATGTCTATTAGGCACCCAAGAGTAAATGGTGAGGGTGGCAGAGACAATAAACCCCTTCAAAACATTTCAGTAACACATTTGACTTTGTCTCCTAGGGCTGCCTTACGCAAACACAATCTTCTGAAATTTGCAAGAGCAATTAGCAATCAGCCAATAATTACTGGTGTGGTTTGATGATAGTTTTGCTGCAATTCTCAAACACACGGTAGGCATCTCCTCTACTTTGAAATGTTTGTTCTGTTCAATTCAAATATCTCTCATTAGAACCCTATCATGCTCTTTTAGTGTTTGTTTTTGTTTCTTTACATCAAATCACACAAATAGTGCCTAGATGAAATGAAGCTACCCTCTAAGGAAACGTTCATGTTGACAAGGAGGATAGTCAATCATGATGGTAATGGTGATGATGATGATGATGATGATGATGATAATGATATTTTATAATGATGATGATGATGATAGTGGTGGTGGTGGTGATAGTGATCATAAGGGCAATTGTTGATGAAGACGATAATAACCATTATGATGGTAAATATATATGAAAACAATGAAGATGTGGAGGCGTCGGGGGAGGAGGAAGTCAATCATGACAGTGGCAATAATGATGATCACTGTGATAATGGTAATGGTTGATGAAGATCACGACAATGTCAGTGCTAAAAACAAAAGTGGTCTGTGTGTTTTTCTGATCTTGCAAAGGCATTTAATAGAGTGCTTTTGCAAGTCATGGAATAGGTAATGCATAAAAGATTGGTTGCTGAAAGTATATCTGTTCATACTAGAACCACAACAAAAAGCAAGAAATACAAAAATTGGAGAAAGAAATAAAACAACACAGAGATACACAACGGTTGGGTTAAAAGGGTTGCCGCTTGGTTTTACCTGAGAAAACGTCTGGTATGGTTAATGTAGCTCACAGTTGTTTACAGACCTTCTTATTTCCGAGTTTGCTTAAGTTTCTATCTCCAAGCATTATCACCTGGCACTTATATCTGTACTGACTTATTGTGCAGAGTTTAAATTTTGTCTACGTTACCAAAGAGTCCTAGGCGTTGTTAAAAAATCAGCAAATACCGGAAATATCGTCTTCCTTACCAAGTCCACACAAACACATAGGATCAAGGCATTCAAAGTTGTGCTTTAAAGTCTGTGCTCATTTAATGCACTAAAGCCAACACGTAACTTAGTAATCTATTAAAAAAACCCAAAGGAAACCAGTAAACAATGCATACTATGTAAAATGATGCATTTATTCCCATCGGTTTTCAAGTCTATTTCCGAGTCTCAATATTTCATTTCACGAAGTTTTTCATTGGACATCCAGTCATCCATCCATTTTCAAGGAGATTGTGTGCACGGTCTTTAAATTAGCGACCTTTCTTTCCTGCAACCTTACTTAAATACTGTAAATAGATCTGCTTCTACCTGCTACCAAATTATACAGATTTTATAAAAAGCATTATTAATGTGGTGTTGGGGAGGAACCTGGGATCTCTCGCACTAAATGATTCAGCACTATCCCTGTGCGAAAATGGATGCTTGTATTGGGGGAAAGATATTAAAAAGCTGAAGGTATTGGTGGAGTATTAATTTAATCTTATAAATTGTTATTGAAAGTATGGTACACTCTTGGGTAGTGGTAATTGGCTCTTTATGCACTATGGTGCCATAGTGTGGCGCAGTGGCGTGAACGGAGATGGTATATCATTAGGGTTGGCTTGTGAAAACATGAACGTACGAATTTCAGTCATGTTTTTAACAAGGAAATATCTGGAAAATGTCTAAGAAATGATGAGGGGTGCTAGAAGGTGCCAGAAAGCCTAGTCATGGTATGGTACAGTGGCGTGAATGGAGATGGTGCGTCACGAGGTTTGGCTTGTGAAAACATTAACGAATGAATTTAAATAATATTTATAACAATGAAATATCTGGAAATAGGAATAATGAGAGGGATGTTAAAGATTTGACATGGTGAATCACGGAGTGTTTGCTTGTGAAAACATGAACCTTTAGATTTAATGTATGATTTCTAACGAGAAAATACCCGGAAAATGTCTTCGGAATGATTAGGTAGTTGTCAGAGGGTACCAGATGGTCAGTCGTAGTTTCACACGACGGAGGGAATTGAGGTGGTGCATCACGGAGGGATGGCTTGCGAAAAAACATTATTATTGGATTTAAATTATATTTTAATCATGGAAATTGCTAGAAAATATCTTAGGAATGATGAGGGGGTGCCAGGGGAAAGTCATACTGTGATTTGGAGGTGTGATATGGGGTCGTCAGAGGGTGCCAGATGATCAGTCATAGTTTACAGGGCGGCGGGAATTGATATGGTGTATCACTGAGGGATGGCTTGCGAAAATATGAATTACTGGATTTAAATTATATTTTATCAGGAAAATTTCTTGCAAAAATGTGTTAAGAATGATAAAATGTATCGCTGGGGGCATGAAGTAGCCACATATGGCCATGGTGGCGTGAATTGCTTTGACTAGTATATTCTATACCTTAAAGTTAGGGTATTAGTGGCAGCGGATACACAAGGGAAGGTGCATTAGTGGCAGTACATACAAAAGGGAAGGTGCATTAGTGACAGTAGATACAAAAGGGAAGGCGCATTAGTGGCAGTACATACAAAAGGGAAGGCGCATTAGTGGCAGCGGATACACAAGGGAAGGTGCATTAGTGGCAGTACATACAAAAGGGAAGGTGCATTAGTGACAGTACATACAAAAGGAAGGCGCATTCCTTACGGTACTCACAGAAAAGACGGTGCATTACCCGATCGATGTTTTTGCTTTTCGCGAAATTCATTCTACGGGGAAACCGATAGGACGTGGACCGACATAAACTACCTCCTACATACGTATAAAATACAAATTTCAATGTTCCTTCAGTTTGTTTGTGTATTGCCATAGAAACAACCCTAGTTCTCTCAGCATTCAGCCCATTTTCTATGTAGTGCTTGCTTCGAATGTTAGCCCAAACTCCTCTAGGCAAAAATAATTTTAAAGTACTATTAACTTCTTAGGAAAGCTACGGATGGCAATTGAATAGAGACAACGATAGTGCAAAAATATAACTGCTCCGAGATGACCTTCAGAGATGAACAGAGATTTTCAGACAACTCAGATGAGTTATACATATTCAAAATAATGAAACATTCGTAACACAATAAAATCGACAGCATATTTGACTATGAACAGTGAAACACATAGCAGCAATTACAGCTTACCTTTAAGTGAGTAAGTTGTGATAAGTTTCCAAGACCTAAAATACTAAAAATAAATAACAAATAAAAATTATATTACACTCTAACTTCAAGAATGTAAGACATGGGCCATCTCCCAGATTACCGTAGCAAATGGTGATTCTATAGAATAGTTCCTCGCAGTCTTGGATCCTAGGTTTGCGACCTACCAACGGCCAAATGAAGACGTTTGTGGCGGTGCAACACGGCATAGTAAAGGGAAGCCGTTGTCCTATAAACAATGCAAGTGCAAGACTGCCACATCTCTTAAACTTTAATACCTGTGTTTTCAAGAAAGCGCAGTACAGTACATTGTCATGTCGGCAGCAAAATATATTCAATTCGATTAAATTCCATGTAAAAGATGAAATTCTATATTAACCTGAATTTCCTCTCATGATTTATGTATACAAACCCATGGAAGCCTTGAGGTGGCCAAGGTTCAAAGAACGAACTGGTGGAAAAGAGCTCCTTTCAATCGACTTGTGAGAAATTTAAACAAGAAGGACAGGTTAGTAGTGTGACATTACGATTATATGTGTCTCAGTTTTTATTGCTTGAAACATTAACTGAAATGTCGTTCCTGAAAAAAGGTATGATAAAATTTCTTACCGATCAAAATCGCACCACGACCAATCAGAAGGTTATCACCTAAAAGGCGTGATCCCCGGCGACCAACAGGAGAATGAAGCTTTCACTGAAGTACACTGGAAACTTGGACATCTCCTCTTTGTATTTACAACTCGCAAAAGCCGTTGACAACTTTACTGAAAAGTTTTTCCGATAAGATACGATGTCATAGACAGAACGTAGACAGACGCTAGAAACCCTGCCGTAATAGTACAGCGCAAAGGGAGTTGGGGTAACAGAAAATGGTAAGAAAAGAACACTAGAGAAAAAGAAAATATGTCACCACCGGGGATCGAACTCATAACCCACACTATCGTGGCGTGTGCTCTACCAACTGAGCTAGGTTACCTCCGATGTTAACATACTTTTATTTCTCTAGTCACCACATTAGCTCCCAATCATTTGTACCTGACGGACCCACAGTCGCGGGAATTAACTGTCGCGAACGGGCCAAAAACAAACTGTCGCGGGAAGAAACTGTCGCGGGAAGAAACTGTCGCGATAGCCGCGAGATTCCTCTCGTGACAGTTTCTTCCTTTAAAGTAGATACAATGGCTTTGCGAACTTTCATCTTGTGAAATTCTGAACTCGAACTAGAAAGTTGCATACAAATTCCAATACCAAAGTTATCTTTCCCAACAGCACCAGGTTCCCTGACATTGCAGACATTCATGATCACGTTTTGAACTGGAACGTAAATTATCAAAGCAATAAATTCAAAATTCAGCTTCTATTGGAGTCTCCTGAAAATTGTTGAATGTTTTGAGCAGAAGTAATAAACTTGAATGTCTGTTAAGGAAGTGGATATCGTGGTAGTATATTCATACGTTAATATGCTTTGATCGCGCTACAAAACGCAAATATCTTTGCTTTGACACAAGAAGACTAATTCCTCATCTAGTTAACCAACTCTTAGAGTTTGCAGTGGAGATTCCATAGGATGCCAGTTTAGGCCCGTGTGTAAGCCTACCCAAGCCCTGCGTAACGCGCCAAATATAACTCTCTTCCTCTATCTGCCTTGGCGAGTAAAAATGTTCGGGGTTGTGAGGCCGATTTAAAGTAACAATCTGAAGATACTTGATAAAACCATTCACAAACTAAGTCAAAAGTTACGACTACCACAAGGCAAAAATGATAACAAATGAACCTATAATTTGATGATGAAATAAGAACAAAAGTCTGAAGTTATCAGGTTTTTAGTTAAAGAGTGTACAGAAATCAGTAATTGAAGTTGCACCTTGGACCGAATAAAAGGTGAGTACAGTAGTCCACCGACAAATTGCTCCTTACAGAATTTCTGTATCTAATAGCAGGGGCGTAACCGCTAACTTAAAAGTGGGGTGAGGTGGGGTGGGGCCGGGGTGAGAGGTGAACGATTTTTCTTTCTTATACTCAAGTTTGTCATTAGAAAATAATACTTATCTTATCTTTTGAGGGTTAGGATTTGACATCGACTTCTCGTTCTTGTTTTAGGGTTTTCCTTCTTCTCATTGCAACGTTATTTAGGAAAATTAGGGGGCTGATGTCCTTAAGACCCCCTTTGCGACGTCACTGTGAAAGCTAAGGGGCACAGCCGGGGCATTTAGGCGCATGTTTCGTCAGAGAAACTCCAAATCCCTGGTTTCGTCGAAATGCAAATGACGTCGTTCCGGCCATAACATTGATAAGAATGCCTCCCTCCCCCCCAAAGACTAGTGCATTTTCAAACGACGCGACAGTGTATTAGAGGCAGCAGGACTCGAACCCGCAACCCTCAGGTTGTGAAACCGACTCGAAATTTGCTTCAAAGGGTTTATCCTAAGTGTCTACGTATCGACGTAGCTTTTAGAGGAGGTCAAAGTTTGATGCCATCATAAAATGTTTTTCCAGATGAAAACAAAAAAAGCAATTAAAAGCCGTCATTGTTCACTTAGTAGACTCGACTAATTCTTAACAGGCAGCTTTAGAAGTATGTGACCACTAAAGGCAAAAAGGTTTCTAAGGCCACAGCCAAATTTGATATCGTTGAAACACATTCTACTCCATCTTTCTAATTATTTCTATCACGCCGTCACTTCAAGCTGGCTTTTTAGATGTTTTGCTTCGTCGAGAAGCAGCTCTAACCCATTATAATCTTAAGATGTTTTGAGAAAATCAACTACCGTTTACAAAAAGGTATTACCAGTTCCGGTGGGAAGTGGTCAAGTCGTAGTCAGTGGTATCCGTTGGAGGGGGGGGGGGGAACGATTTAGATAAGTAGCTTTTTTTTTCTTTTTTGATTCATTTTTTGATATTTTTATAACAAAGTGACCTAAAGTTTTATTTGTTTACCACGACTCCATGGCCCTATTTCTTTTTTGTTTATTACACATTATGCTATTTAGTACTTTTGCTTCAATGATTTATTCTTTTAATTTTTGTTCGGAAACTTGACACTATTAAAGTGTTGATACATACAAATAAAACATAATTAACCCCAATTCAAGGATAAGCAAGTATTTTTTGACTTAAAATCTTTTGAAAAAATAATTCCGAAACAACACGCCATGTACGTGTTTATATAGCGACAAATACATATTGTTTAACATGCTGTTTAAAATTCAGCTCTATAAAATAAATGTTATTCAAATGTCGTTATTTATTTATCTTATCTAGGTACTAATTAATAATATATACTTTCATACGTGACGGGGGAGGGAGGTAGAAATGAAAACTAAACAAGAAATTTTCAAAGACGATCATGTGAACAGAATTTCTAAATTAGTTGAGATCTATGATATAATACGTTGAATACGATTGATAGTTGAAATACGATGAATCTATTAGATTCATCGTAAAAACTGTTTTTTTTCCCGAGAGACCCTTCACTAGCTCATCTAAAGGTCTTAACTGTCAACCCCAGGTTATGCCCTGGTCAGTTTTGACGTTTTAGCATGCAATTTTTTTTCTAAATTAGCAAATTAATTTATCTAAATCTAAAATTAATCTGAAATTAATATTAACTATCGAAATAAACATCGAAGGAAGTTCATACATGATGTTTGGTCACATTATCCGATAACTTCGATTAGCAACAATGTGTTTGTCACATATTTTGCAATGAAGGACCTCCCCGTCAGTACTAAATGCCCCAAACTCCATCGCAAATCCTCGGAGCTTTTGGGACTGCGTGGCTGCAACTTTAGGCATTGTTTAGTTAATATATTCCTGCTGAAACTGACGGCGGAGTGCGTAACAGAAAGCTGAGCGGCTACTAAGCCGCTCATTGTTACAACACTACAGCAAATAAAATTCCGGAATATTCAAAAAAGCCAAAAATGCATTTATATGCAATAAAAGGCCAAATATGCATCTAGGTCTTTAAAAGGGAAAAATATGCAGTTATCTGCATTTATAGGCACTTTGAATAAAAAAAATTCCCTAACAATCAGTCGTTTATCTTGTTGATGAGGCACCGAAGAAATCCTTAATATTCTAGCATCACAACAAATGTCCTTTATTCTTAATCTAGTAAGAAATGGAATGAGGTCAGAATATTTAAAGTTACTTAAATTCAAGAATGTGTCGTATTTTGTGACCATGCACGTAAATCGTGGGTGTGTTTTGGACAACGAATTGACATTCAAGCAGACTGAGGAACGATCCTTCATATGATATGTTTTCGGTTATCAATCTTTAGGAAGTAGTATCGAACACAAACAAAATCTCGATTCCAAAGTAACGTCACCAAGAAGCCTATGCAGACGATGAACTGCACGAGCTAGGCCGATGAAAGAGAGGTTTTAAGGGCACAGCGACTAGATGAATCGTGTTTCTTGTATGCGTACAAGCAGAAGTTTCCAGAATGTACAAATACGGCTTAAGTAGCCAAATCAGTCGAATTAAGTTGCCCGGAACTTGTAGTATAGATTTTATTGAAAATAAAGGACTAAAACGTAAGTTGCTTGGTTGAGCTGCCAATAAAAATTGTTTATCGTTTTTTGAAACAGTTATGCAAGGTTATGCAGGTACAAGTGAAGGCTTAGCCAGGGTTAAAAATTTGGAGAGACATTTCTGAGCTTCAGACTTCTCTGAATTTTTGGAGGGTTAAGGTTTTAACTACTTGAAAAATGTTTATAGATGTTGAATCTTGACAGGTGGATTAGAGAGGGCTGGTGGGAAACTTAGGGGTTAAGCAGAAATGCTTTAAAGCGGGGGGGGGGGCTCAGGGGGCTGATCCTCCTTCTTAAACATTTGAAAAATGTTGGGAAGCATGAGCCCCCCTTTATCATCTAGTTTTCGGTTAATGTTACAGGAAATTTTTAATTTTGTGAATTGTTTGATAAATGTCATTATAATTTTTGGTTGGACATTTTCAGCAGTGTGAATATTTGCACTTAATTCCAAAATTATATTTTGCGTAGCAACGTAGAGGAGAATAATAACGGACGTGGCATTTGCTGCTAATCACACAGCCCCCCTTATAACTTTTTAAGACGGCACCTTTGGGGCTAAGGCTCCAGTAGGTAAGGGTCTGCTATAAGTACGTATAGTTAGCAGAAGGTTGGCAGAATCCTTTTAGTGCGGGGTGAAAGCTCTTACATTCCTGTATACGCCTACACTCCATGAATCTGTAAACTAAAGATGCCTGGTGAATAACCAATGATTGATGATAACGTAAAGCTAAAGCTAAGGAAAGAAGCGAATTGGGTGGTTCAGAGGGTTTACATTACTCTAGGAGATGTTTAAATATCAGGATAAATATCTGCTTTTGAAATGAGATTTCAATCACTAAATCATAAAGTGTGTATATATATAAGTCATAACCAGAAATTTAAATTATAACGCCCGGCGCTTGCCCCAAAGCGACACACGCCACGTCACCTTCGGGCCATCAACCATCTGCGCTTCCGCAGGGCTAACCGGTGCTGCAACGCCAAGCGAAAACGCAAAGGCACCCGCCGCAACACTCGTCGTTAGATACTTCGTCGTTCTTCTCATATTTCAGTTCCTCCCTGGACCTGTCGAGCAGGCCGAGAATGTTCACAAAACAATTGGCTGGTTCCACAACCAACCTTTTTTGAATCACCGGTTTAAAACGCGTCTATCCCGGCTTTGCGAAGCGTAGACGATAACGACTCTGACTGAGCGCTTCAATCGGAATCACGCTATATCCTTATAAACTAAAGGATTACCAATCGAACGCCATATCACGCATTGATGGCAGACATCGTGTAACGCCCATCGCCGGATAAATTGCAGTCCAGCAATCTTTTAAGGCGTGATCATCCCCAATATCCCCGCCATTGCTTTTTCCGCCAGCTCCGCCAATTCCGCTTCAGTGCGGTTTTGGATCGGATGCGGGACCCAGACAATGGCCGGGTTGAAGGCAAGCGATTTGGACTGCGCTTCGGCCGCCTCCTGGAAAGCTTCGCTGCAGACGAATCCTCCGGGAATGCCGCGGCGGTCGAGATTCTGAATGTCATGCAAACTGCACGACGTACAGGACCCTCAATCGGCCAAGCCTTCGACGACGACGTCGCAGCGTTCGATGATATCCTGTAGCACGCCCTCCGGTGCCGGCTTGGTATGCGTCGGCTTCTCGAAACGCAGCACGTTGTGCCCCTGCGATGTCAGCAGCTTCTCGACGCTGTCGAGGAATTCCGCGCTGCGCTCCTTCGAGATCGAGAGCAGCCCAATGGTCGCGGCCGACAGTTCGGTTTACAATTTATTATTCTATACGTGACTAAACCGAAAAAGTTGTTAAGTCATAAAGACCTTGGTTACGTTGTGGCAACGAAATGCTTAAGACAGCGTTTTCTGCGGAATGCTACAAAATGGCTCCGCTAAGGGAATTATCAAGCAAGAAGTGTAGAAAATTATGATACATTAAACTAACTTGAAAGTATATTTGGTCAAAGTAATCCTTTCATATTTGATAATTCCAAACCTGTAGAAGTATTTTCAGCATCTCTTAGAAAATATTGTGCTGAGCACGTCTTTGCCACCGCGTAACCAAGACCATTTTAACGTCGGACTAAACCGCGTATAGTTTGGCTAAGGCCGCTATAAGACAGTTTGGTCTTTGAACGGACGGTGTTTAATCGTTTTAAGATTATGCATCTAAACCTTTACAAGGACAATGTTTCATTACCGTTTTTTAATAACAGTAAGGTAAGAAAAATTAGTTTTAAAAAAGGTTTTTACTGGTACCTCATTTTAACCGGTCTTGTCTTATATCGGTGTCTTGTACGTTAACTTAGTGCAAAAGAGCACCCTATGAAAAACATCCATCTTTAGAAGAACTTGGCACTGTTCCTTACTCACGCCTTTTCAATAGAGACAATGTTCGCTGTCGATGAGAAAAGGAAATCTGTGTAATCGAAAGGTTAGTGCAGGTTATTGACAGTCCATTAAATAGTTACTATGCTTCCTCCTTATGGCTTAGACGATCCGTAATTGATCAAAGAAGCACCAAACCATGCAACAAAAGCACCCAGCGATAACGGAGAACGTTGTCACACAGATCTTATAAATGTCACTGAAGGTAATTTTTGTCATCTCTGTAAAGAATGTATTTTTGCATTTCTAATTGGACTAACGCAGGGGGCTCCGGTTTTGATCTGCAATGGAATGGAAGATTGATTATTTCTTGCAATGAGAAACAAAGTACCTCTGTAAAGCTGGACTTCGGTGAAACTGGGCCCACGTAAATATCAAACCAATATTAAGCAAAAATGCAACAACAGGTATGTCAAGGATAGGTTCTATTAACGAATAAAACCTAGATATAGGTCCTATGTGCAAATTACTCTCAAGGCCTATATTTTCATATATATTTACGAAATGAGTAATAACTTTAGGGCCTTAACCAACGGAGTGGAAATCTAACAATATCTTCTCGTTATTCATAAAACAACGAGATCAGGAATCATAAAATTCCCTTAGCCAATGAAAGGTTTGCTCAAGTACATCGCAACAGTAGTCCTTACAATTAGCGTGACAGATAGCTTATCTCATATAAAGATAAAAATTTATGAAGATGCCAATTACGATTTATTTTTAAACTCTTAAGGTGAATGAAATAAACAAGAATATTTACTGTTTTCTATGTAAACTTTACTATTACGATACAAAGTAATATAACCAGTAGGAAAAACTGATGAGTTTCCTTATTAATTCTCCATCACTCTTTTGAAAGTAATAAGTAAGCAATTTCGTGCTAAAGTGGTAAATTACAACCTTAAAACCGAAACAGGTTCTGCATTGACACGGCTACCAGCTCAATTAATTATTTAATTAAAAAAGTCATTCCGCCACAAGCAACAAAAATGTGGTTATGATGTGCAACTTAACAAGTCACCTCGGTACCTACCTGTCCAGCGCATAGACCAACTACCAGATCTGCGATGAACGAGTCCTCTGTTTCTCCACTTCTGTGACTGACCATCACACCCCAGCCATTGGACTGCGACAGTTTGCAAACAGAATAAGAAAAACTTTAGGCTGAAAATATAAGGAAAAATAAGAAACGGCAGGCTGAAACTGGAACCAAGTGTTCTTGTAAAAAATCCACGTGTATTCTGCATGCGTGGCTAAGATACCATTAGCTGAATTGTTCCTAATTCTCGTGACAATAGTGTCATAAAAGAGTATTTGTAAATGAACAATATGATTTCCCATTCCTCTTATTACTAACCTTTTTCCTCTTATATCCTCTTACTAACAACCAATGAACTACTAACACGCTAAGTCAAGTCACTCCTGTATTCTTGTAAACAAATAAAGTTCTTGTATTTTATCAATTGCTTTGTGATTAGTCAATTTGTTGTATATATGTAAATAATCTTGTTAATGAAGAGAGTGACTGAAGAACTGTGAGAGTAGTCACAGTTTCTCTAATAGATTGAAGAGAATCAAGATACCCTGCATGCTGAATGAAGAGTTGCTCTACCAAGCGCTGGCTGCGGCGCTTTTGTTACATTGATGGAGGGCCGAAAGTCCCTGTGAATTTTGCTATTGTCAAAAATTAAAATTGATTTTTTGGGTCGCTGATGCCTTCGCCACGCTATCATCTTCTGTCACTGGCCGCCGCCCGTTGGTAAACATATTTCAAGTCATCCTCAATGCCTTGGTGATACTGACTTTTGAGTGAGTTACATATCTTTGATGCTTGTGCTTCGCCGTTCCTGAAGATCACTCTGCTGAAACGTTGAGTTAATCATTTTTCGTCCTTACGAAGTTATTTAAGTTTATGCCCATAATGTCTGGCATGTTGCTGCTTGTTGATTGTCGACCTACATAATTTTACCGGTTATATTGACAAATTTTTGAACTTTATGCCCTATGTGCTTGGCGTGTTAAAAGTATGTCACCACCGGGGATCGAACCCGTGACCCACGCTTTCGCGACGTGCGCTCTACCAACTGAGCTAGGTGACACCCGATGTTAACACACTTTTATTTCTCTAGTTGCCACATTAGCTTCCAATCATCAACGTTGGGTCACGGGTTCGATCCCCGGTGGTGACATACTTTTCTATTTCTCTATATTCTAATCAAAACTAACATTTCAAATCCTCTCTTCTCGATGATCTTTTAAATGTGTACCTTTACCACACTCTTTAATTGTTATAAATATAATTGTCATATAAGAGAAGTCGAACTGAGTAAGTAACTGATTGTTTTGAATAGCTGACCTTACTGTCAATGTGAATTCTCTACAATCAAATTTTTATCTTCTGGACTCGTCTCCACATAAAACAACAAAGGTCATTTTAAGAAAACTAACAGGAACGATTGGCAGAATTCAATACAAAACCCGAGAACAATCTAGATGCTATTTAATAATTACCTAACACCTAGGTTTTGTGGATAGTAAGGGTTTTCAACGCACTATGACATTACAACACGGGAGGGTAGTGGACCATAACTGTAAATCCTATCGTAACGCCAAAAACGGAATAGAAATAGACATTTTAAAACTAAAGTGGTGACAAGAAAGAATAGTATAAGTTTTGGGGGGAAATCTATAATACAACATTCACAGTTTGTTTTTTTCTTCTACAATTAAAGAGTTTCTGTGGACGGAGAAGTTACTTTTCAGTTTAAAGTTTAATATCATTTACATTACCAACTATATTGTTTGTTAGATGACTCGATTGCGTCTAGCAAAAGCTTTTGCTTGCTAATCTTAACTCACTTTGTAAAGAACCTTGTATTAAGTAGACACCAGAAATTGATTGGTGTCTGCTAAGATATCTCGGCCTATTTTCAAATCGGCTTATTTTCGAAGGTCGGCTTATTTTCGAGGAAATACGGTATGCTCGTACACATTTCGTACCAACCTTACTTCGCTGTTGAAAGTGCTATAAAGTATATCCGATACACTTAGGTATCGTGTAACTGCTTCACTTGACTCTATCCAGTGCAATTTCTGTTATGATTTTTGTTCAATTTCCGTTCCGACATTTCTTCTTTCAGAATTAGCTGTCCTGTACTAGAATTTCATGCCATGTCTTTACTCAAATCCTCTTGAAAGTGAAATGGAATTTCAACTTTTTCTAGACGCTGTCAATCATATGCCACTGAACTCGAAAGGTTCTTGAAATCTATAACGACCCTGGTTATGTAGTAAAAAAGCCATGCTTCAGATAATGTGATATAAGAGACCTTTACATAAATCCAAAAATATTTAAGGCAAGTAGCCAGTCATGCCTATCAAGGAACCATATGAGCTTGGGAGTGGGACATAATTTTTTAAGGGGAATTGAAAATTGAACGTTATGATAATTATCATTTTGGGCCACGTATGATAATGTGAGAGGCATTGATATTGACAGATTAGTTTTTTACCAACAACGTCATTAAGTGATTGACCAATTATAAGAAATAAATAAAGGAAGGGTTTGGACAATACTTTAATAGAGAGGCGAAATTTTGTCGGGGGAGGCTTGGCCCTCAAATCCTGTTGGCTACCTGCCTGCTTGTTGGTGACACTGGTATCATCAAGGAAGAAACATAAATGAAATAGCAGTTCAAAATGTTATGAAGGTGAAAGTCAGAAGGGTCGCTACTAAGACTTTTTCAAAAAGGTTGTGAGAGGTAATTTACAAGGGAACGAATTGAAAAATACCTGCTCAGTAGAAAGATGTATTCCTCTGAGGAAGACAATGTTATTGCTCTTATGAGTCTGATAGTTAGTAGGAGAAAACGTAAAAGAAGATGGTGGGTACATCTCATATCAGACAGGGAATGTCGACTTGCACAGGACTTTTGTTATCTGAAAGGGCCTTAAACTACACCCAAAAGATGCCATTGTAAAGCCATCGTAAAGCCTTACTTACAGAGGTAGGATACTAATACCGCGGATTCACGAGGGCTAAAGAACGATCAGTACTCTCTCTAAGGTAATACGTTGTTATACTACATAGATTCTTCAAGTATTATAACCTACGTCTGCTCGGAAGTCGCTGTGTCATTGCATCATTTTGCAGTTGTTTATCGTATAGAGTAGCTAAGACCATTTGAACGGCGAGTGATATTTCGTGAGCATACCTAATTGAATTTAAAACATATATCAACTGAGTAAATTATACAGTATCGTCTATTTAAACCATAGACATCTTAAGTGAAAGGACTGGAAACTCAAATGTCGGGAATTAGAAGTTGAGTCCATCAATGTCAATGACGTATGAATGGGGCATCAGTAACACTTGAAAATATTTATATTAGAACATCCTGTGGGAGTTTTGCAACAAAAGGCATTTACTCTTTTTCCTTCGACTGTTGACCAAAATTCAAACTGGTTTCATTTAAAGCACATTTTGATGACTTTTGAGTTTTAAGTGGTTGTGTTTAATTCAAAGATATTTTATGATGCCTCGTCATTGTGCAGTCTATGGTTGCAAGGGCAATTATAAAGGTAAACCTTACGTCAAGACGGTCAGCTTCTCATCAGACTCAGAGGAAAAGGGTCGCTGCATTGATGCAATGCCCAATGAATAACATTCGTTTGTGGCTTCACATCCTGGAACTCCAGAGCCTTCAGGTATAGAAACAGTCAAAGTAGATGGTAAAGATTTTTCAAGAGTAGGTAGATTTTCATCAGGCATCATCATCATTCTAGGTTCAATGACATCGTCTGGAGAAGCAGATATCAAAGCCAATGAAATTGCAACAAGAACACCAACTGCAGCTATAACACCATAAGAAAAATTCATTTTATCCACCTGTTAACTTTGCAAATTTTTCGTTCTTACTTAACTTTTCCATAAATTCAATATTAGACAAGGCCACAACTGCAGATTCAACTACAGGTTTGTCAGGATCATTTAGCGCTTTTTCCAAAGCTTGTTTTGCATCTTTTGATCCAACTACCCCTAATGCAATAGCTGCCTCATGGCGCACGAACATACTTGGATCGTTAAGAGTAGCATCAGTCAATGGTCCAATGCCACTAGAATAACACATCTGCCCTAGAGAGAAGGCAGCTTCATGACGGACTAATTCATTTTCATCATTTTTCAATACTTTAGATATGTATTGGACTTTATCTTCTCCTCCAAAATCCACAAGAATGCAAGTTGCTCTAGTTCTAACTACATAATCTGGATGGTCCAAAAGGCTCACAAAATAATCGGTGTCCTTTTGTTCATACTTTGACTCCATTTCGGCAAAAAGAGTCATTCTGTCATCAGTTACAACTTGCAATTTGTTTTGAGATTTTCTGTGTCCTATATTAGGTTACTCGATTTGACTACAGATTTGAAAAAACCACAAAAACGGCGAAGATCTATCAAATAAACAAATTAGAAAAAAGAGAAAAAGATTTTTCTCAAGCGTCCTTCATCAAAGACTTTATGTTGGCTTTCAGTTCTGGACCTTTTTTGCAAGGCCCGCGCCTTGGAGAAATTTTCGAAAATTGGTCAAATTTTGACAACCAATGACAACAGATCAAACGTGCTTATCGAGTCCTGTTATGATGTTTGCAGCTTATTGCCAGTGCTGCCAGGGCTTTTTAAGCATTTTATAGGCATTTGATGATAGTGACCCTAAAATGAGATCTTGTCCAAGGCATGCATCTTGGAGAAATTTGCAAAAATTCGCCAAATTTTGACAACCACCAAAACCTCTTCTAACATGCTTATTAAGTCCTGTTATGATGTTTTCAGCTGATTGCCAGTGCTTTCAGAGCATTTTAAGCAGTTTAAAGGCATTTGATGATAGTGACCCTAAAATGAGACTTTGTTCAAAGCCCGCGCCTTGGAGAAACTTTCAAAGTCTTGTCAAATTTTGACAAGCACCAAAGCCACTTCTAACATGCTTATCAGGTCCTTTTATGATGTTTGCAGCTGATTGCCACTGCTTTCAGAGCATTTTAAGCATTTTATAGGCCTTTCATGATAGTGACCCTAAAATGAGACTGAGTAAAAGGCCTGCGTCTTGGAAAAATATCAAGAATTGGTCACATTTTGACAACCACCAAAACCACTTCTAATATGCTTATTAAGTCTTGTTATGATGTTTGCAGCCTATTGCCAATGCTTTCAGAGCATTTTACGCATTTTTTAGACTGTTGTTGATAGTGACCCTAAAATGAGACTTAGTGCAAGGCCTGCGCCTTGGAGAAATTTTCAAGAATTGGTCAAATTTTGACAACCAACAAAACCACTTCTGACATGCTTATCAAGTCCTGTTATGATGTTTGCAGCTTATTGCCAGTGCTTCCATAGCATTTTAAGCATCTTATAGGCCTTTGAGGAGTCTCAAGATAATTATGGCTTAGCTGAATATTCTTCGCCCTGGTTTCTTGTCATCCTCATCGTTATATATCATTTGGCGAGTCCATTCCATTTAAATATCATTTTGTATATTTTGTTGTGGTCATGTAGCCACACATTCAACATCATGATTAATGTCAATTGCCAGGATTGACATATTGGTGGGTTTTAATGTTTATTTGTCAACTGTAATAAGTGCGAGTTTCAACAACAACATGGATACTACAATCGGGTGTTGTGGCTTAACGTCATCAAAAATAGAAAGTCAAAAGTGTTGCAGTGTTTATCAAATGTCTCATTTCTTAACTTTTGATTTCAAGAGACAGATGAGCTTTATGTTAATGCATCAAATCAACCCCTTACTGTTTCCATCAGATTCTATTAAAGCTATTTTCATCTTGAGTATACTGGTACTATATATACTATGTGTGTTCTTACAATGTTAATAACAGACTGATTAAAAGACTGACTTCTGACGTTATTTTACCTGAAGACCTGAAACTATCCAAGATCCAAAGTGGGAGACAAAACCGAACTGATTTGCAGTACTAACTATGAATACTTACCTAATTATTTGAGAAGTTATTTTACTGTAAATATATTACCAAGTAGTGACATTAGGTTACCTAATTGCAAGTTTTTACTCTTATGTTATGCATATACATAACACTTATGAACTGTAACCTAAAATTGTTTCCTAAAAATTATCTCCAAGTTTCTGATATGAAGTTCCATTAATTGCGCAATGTTTACAACAACACATCCCTTGGACATGTCTCTAAACGTTTGAAAAATGCTGGCAAAAATTTAAATCACATGTTTAAATTTAGCTGGTGGCCTTCTCATTTCTTGGAAAGGTTCTGAAAAGACCACCAGACAATGAAGCAGGAATTGGTGTCCAGTTTTGTGGAATTCAGTGGAAAAGTTTTGTTTGTTTGAATCAGAAGATATGTTAGCACATCTTTGATCCTTTGTAAAAAAGTTCACCAGGATGTGAAATTTTGAGCAGTCATTTGTACCTTAGTCAATTAAATGTGGACAGTCAAATGACCGCTTTGGGCAGTAATTGACCACTGACCACACAATATTTTTACCCCTGCATATATTTGTCATCTTCACAGCACGCTGAACACACACAAATTCACATCAAATCCTCTCATAAATGGATATTTCAGCTCTATTTTTGTAACTGGTTACAATATATATACCTGAATCTTCCTTTCTGCTCGGAGTATCCTCATCTTCATCTTCATTTTCTGATGCTAAATCCTCTACCAAAGGACCAAGAGCAACAAGAGATGCAAGCTGACCAAGATGCTTTTGAGACTCCTATCAGAGCAAGTATGATTCATGTATATATACAAAACAGCTAATTTAAACAAATCAAAACCGACAATTTTACATTGACTGTTTCAAGACATACATTATGCAACTCCCTATATAACTATATCTCATCACAACACACTAATCTAACCCATTTTGATCATTGCAGCCTGCTAGAAATCATCAAACCTTTTTAGATAATATCCTTTCATCTAATTATCTTGATAGCCTGCATGTAATCCAATGCCAAAAAACTTTCACTGATATAAAATCAATCTGAAGTACAATACAGCTTCCCTTGTCCTTCTTTGTGTACAGGTGTAAAATAGTGGCCAAATAGGAAAGCTTTACACGGAAACATTCGCCAGGTAAAGTAGGCGCTAATCTAGCTTCGTACTCCTCTCAAAAACCATTGCATTCTGTTTCTTAGCTACATCCATTGTCATATCCCCCTTCAAATATAATCATATACTTTTTATATATAATCAAATTTGAAAACTGCTGATTACAATAGCACCTTTCGAGAAATAAAAAGTCATGTTTGATATAAATTGGCCATTTTATAAACAGCTGCACATTTACATTTGCTCTTGAGTTGGTTTGGGTAGTGACTATTCTTAGCTTCAAACATTCATAAAAGCTACTTAAACTTTGTTCGATTCCACCTGAAATTGCTTCAGAGGTGATAAGCAGGGGAAAATATCACTGTTCCATCATACACATCAAAATTACATTTTCTCAGTCCGTAACAGGTTACAATGAACGGTTGATTGTTGTGGTACCCTGTGTTTTGTCTGTACATACTAGTCTTTAGAAATAATTAAAAATGCAGTCAGAAACTTTCCGAGTAGAAGACTGTCGACAACCGATATTTCTTACTCTGGGCGCGGAAAACTTTGTCCGTATTATAATTATTTCAACCAGAGGCCAATCGGCTTTCTCAATGTTTGACATTTTGTTAACCCTCAGTGGTATAAAACCGAGTTTCTTAAAACCCACCGTAATCTATATTTATCTTTATTGTATTAACAACGAATCTAATGTTACTTCTTATCTAAAATTGTTCAAATGAAAAGGAAGTGCCCTAATTTCCTTATATTAAAAATAATTGAGAGAGGCTATCTTGCATTTTTCCAGACCAAGTTTTATCCATTGATTACCTGCTATGAAATTTCCGTCAAGATCTGGCAATAGTCAAATATCTTTCGGATTTTGTAGCGAAAAGCATCCATACGTAATCTTCCAAGTCTTCTTATACGTAGGTTACCTTCTTTCATAGTTTATAGAAGGGCAAGACACTTGGTTTAGTAATCATGAGGTCCCGGGTTCGAATCCAGTCAGCGCCGTTTAATTGCAAGCTATTGTGGTAATGCTCCGCTCTTTGAGAATTATATATATGTATAAATATATATATATATATATATGTATAAATAAATATATATATATAATAAATTTAAGTTGTTATGCGCATTTATCATTGTAAAGTGTAATGAATTATAAAACGAGTGTGTATGCAGACGCCAGAGTGCAGAAAGCATTTTGTATCACTTGCATGAATTCTTTGGTTCGCAAGAGAAATAGCCTTTAGTAGACATCACTGTTCACATTGGGTCTTGACATCATTCGCCTCTTGTACCAAACCATTTATACTTCCATAAATCCATCTAAGTGCAGTAAAGGCTATCCTTTTCATAATATACAGTTAATGCTAAATATAGAATATACAAATTATTAAGAGGACTAAAATTAAAATGTCAACTCTCTGCATCTCATCATTCCAAAGAGTCAGGTCAGATTCAGCATTTAAATTGATGACTCTTGCTCATGATTTTTTAAACGTGTCTTAGAAGAGCTGAGCCTGAGTACATTGATTTGGAATTTAAAACCAATGGTACCTGTACTCTAACAAAAAGAGCACCTTTCCTCTACTCAATGGATAGTTAAACTCTGCTAAAATATCAATTCCAGGTGACAAAGACCAACCTTTATATCTTATCTCTCGATTTCAAGAACTCGATGCAAAATGGCGATATTAACGTATATGATGTGTGCAAATCTACTTAGCATGTACTGTTATGTTCTTTCAGCTTAATGGGCTCGTTCTCAAGCTAAACAGGATGATACATGGTTTTTGTACTTCTGCTGGACCGTTTCGCGCTTGCCAAAAACTGTCCCGTGTCGGTTGCGACACATTATTCAATTCATTCATCTGTAAAACAACAGTGAAGTAAACAATAAAAACATAGTCATAATAAGCTGGTTAAGTCTCAACTGCTTAGTTATACTTCTCAGGATATCGTAAGATTAACAACAAAGTGCAACATCCTGTAAAAATGAAATGATATCAGAAGGTTATATCTGTATTCAATATAAGCATTAGCAAACTTTTGAAGCCATCCGTAACATACACATTCATGGCCAGTTACTGAAACAATTACTGAAGTGCTAAAAAAGATGCTCTACGGTTCAACATGGGCAAATCATGTTTAAACAAAATGAAGATAGTTGATCTCCATACTTCTTTAAATGTAATTTCTTTTTAACTAATACTATAAGTCTTGCTATATATCAATTTAGACTTTAAAGAGACACTAGAGAAATAGAGAATATGTCACCACCAGGGCTCGAACCCATGAACCATGCTACCTCAGTGTGTGCTCTACCAACTGTGCTAGGTAACGTCTGTTGTTGGCATACTCTATTCCTCAAGTCGAGACATTAGCTCCCAATCTTATCCTATCTGAAACGTGTGACTTGACCAAGGAAGCCCATTACAGTTAGAACATATCACTGAGAAGGCTGGATTTGAAATGTCAGTGGTAAAAAGGCACTAGAGAAATAGAAACTTGCAAGTATCAAAAGATTTGACCACCGGTTCAAGTTGTGGTAACATTACAAAGTGTTTGATTTATGGTGAAGAATAAATGCTACTCATAAGAATGAGCAAAGCATTTCCAGCAAAATTAATTTAACAGTTAAACAAATTATTCTACAGTATAAGCAGCCCAAGCTGTAAAATGACATTCCTTGGCAAAAATTTGTCCTCAAGATGCTTGCATAGGGCTAGCATAGGGTATTTTGGGCTGCAGAAAATAAAAAGAGTTGAGGCCCCACCTAACTTGGCACCGCCTTCTTTCTACTACTAATGAGTTTTTTGCGGTGCTCTTCTTTTGTCGTAAGAACATATTTTGTTTTTCCATTTATTGCTACAGAGTTGTACAAAAGTGTGCGTTCCCCAATGTCCTGCGATTGGCAGTCTCTTCCGGTAAATCACCAGACTGCTCAATCCTGAGCTCAGTAATCCATTTCGCCACGGTCGCCGAGCTTTGCATGCAAAGGGAAAAGTACATTACAGGCCTTTTATTTCACCAGGGACTGAAAAAGGATTTGGTTTTACAAGATCCAATCAATGAACGTCGTTAAATGGTTGTCATGACAACAAAAAGCATGGGCCTTCTGTGCTTTTCTGCGTGCATTTTTTGTTTGGGGCTCAGTTCCTGTTTCGAGGTGTTCGTGACCAGCTGCGGCGGGTTGTCTTTCACTGGGCGGCAAGGGTAGGGTAAATCTATGGGTAAAGTCCTAGATAGATAAACGTGAGGCATTTGAACCTAAAACTAAAATAGATCTTGCAAAAATTTGATTTGACAGATACGAGGCTGGGGGACATGTCCCCAGTGTGGCTGGGGTGGTCTTTTTTCTAATTATTATATTAAAATAGAAGAAATAAAGAGATGGCGATTAGCTTAGGTCAGTTTTTATGAAAATTTAAAGGCATGCAATGCATGTGTTGCATTCACTGATGGCACGTCCCTGATATAATATGCAATAGCATGCAATGCTCACCGCGCATGCGGTTTAAGCACTCTGGCATGGTACCACATGAATCTTTTAAATTGCCTTGTTGCAAGTGTGCTTGCTTCATAGCTAAGATTCAGTCTCGTGGGACCGGGGATCGAACCCATGACACGGTGGTGACATGCTTTTCTATTTCTCTAGTGTTCTTTTAAAAACTAACATTTCAAATCCTCTCTTCCCGATGATAATTAACATTCTATCATTTTTGCACAATAGGCATTTTGATGGCACAATATTACTTCGCTGAGGGCATGCACCACCTCTCCTGCCTATGTTGGGATACCTAAGCATTTATCTCTTGGACAGAGGCCTTTGAGCGTCACTCCCCTCATCTTTTCTTCAAAAATATTTATCTACTACTACATACTAATGCTATCTAGTTGTATAGAAATAGTTTGCTGAGTACAAACAAACATTCAAATAGCAAATACTGACTGAGGATTTTAATCTCCATGGATATTTATTGATGTAATCAACGTTAGATGCACGACATTATATTGAAATCATGAGACAATATCCTCCTTAATCCTTTCTCAGAAGATATTATGCATATAAAAGGCTTATGATTAACTAAGTAATCCCATTAGAAAATTTTAGTTACCGTCATTTCCACTTTAGTGGAAGATTTAATATCGGTTGTTATCTGTAAAATATTTTCAGAGTTCATGAGAAACAAATTGAATTCCCACTCTGATCACATCAGGCTTAAGTTGATCTTATTTTTGGCATGCATTTATTACAAATTCTCCAAATCAGATAGAAACATTGGCCGTGGCAAATTGCTGTTAAAATTATGGTTTCTGTAGATTGTTTCTCTCAAGATTATTTTGTTAATATTACTAAACATTCTGTTTTCGCTTCATGTAAATGTTTAATACGTAAAAGTTAGAATCAAGTATGCCTTGCTGCTGTTACAATTGTGAATACGACAACAATATGCTATAGTAGCTGACGAGCATTGAAAGGACTGACACTGAAGGTGCTCTTAAAATTTCAAAAAATTGCAATGTCGGTATTTTACAGACCAAAAATCAAAATGTCCCGTACAGGTTGCCGTAGGCATGAATGGGGGTGAGTTCTCTGATATTGAGAAACACGTATTAAGTGATAGATTTAATCATGTTCCTGTCTAATGATGTCTCAGTTTTTTTCTCTTTTGCCTTTTTAAGTGTCTTGCTTTAAAAAAATTAGTTTAAATAGAACACTAGAGAAATGGAAAAGTATGTCACCACCAGGGATCGAACCCGCGACTCACGCTCGATGATAGTTTAAAAAAATTATTTACCCCACTACTTAATTCTTAAGGGGACTGTCAGGGGGGCTAGTTTTGTATATTTAGAGTGTAAAACAGTATGAAAATACCACCCGTAGATCATTTAGCCGCTCTACCAGCCTATCAAGCAGCTTGCATTTACATGATAATAGCAAAAGCTGGTAGCCAATTGGTGTAGTTAGGGGATAACGCCCGCTCTAATTACATTTTGCTGCCTCCCGGACAAAATATTGCCAAAATTATCTTATACATTTTTTTCAATATTATAGTTTACGCTTTCATGATGGCAGTTGCTCTAAAGCAATCTCTTATAATCATTGTTCTCTTCCATCACCATAAGCGATCCACAATAACTATAATTACTATTGGCCGTTAGGAATTATAAATTGATAGCAAAATTATTTGTATTGTAGTTTTTGTCATTTAGTTAACATTCTACACTATGCTAACCCTTAAGAAGAAACAAGATCAGATCGTCAAGCCCATTCTTCGTATAGTCGTTGCTTAATAATGGTTTATTTTTCTTGAAGATGCCAACTGACTGGACTAAATGAGCAACTTGCCTTTAGGTGATGGATGGATGGATGGATGGATGGATGGATGGATGGATGGATGGACGGACGGACGGACGGACGGACGGATGGATGGATGGATGGATGGATGGATGGAGGATTTCGTAGTTGTAATATACACGTACATTGTAATATTGTTGTATACGACTAGCACATGGACTCTGTTATCGTTTATTTTTCTCTACTGCAACAAGTTTACTCAGAAAAACATTCTAAGACCCTTGGAATAATTTTACATAAAATCAAGCAAGTCAAAACTTTGCCGCCAAACCCAGCTCGCACTAATGAGCGTTTACGTTAATTTCCTTTTACGTCAGCAGCATTTTTGTAGCTTACCACATTGTGGTTTTCGCTATTTTAGTAACTTTGAGGTATATTCTCTAATTAAGCACCCGGGGGCCTATATTAAATTTTCGAAATTTAGAGGGGCACTTATTCAAGGGGAGCGTTAATTAGATTGTGTCGCTTATCTGAAAGTTTTAATATTTTTAAACGAGAAAATGAAAACCCCGTTTGTTTCATAAGAAGAAATTTTTTACAGCACTTATCCCTTGTTTTTTATATTATATCAGAGGAAGGGGGCGGCCTTTTTAGGGGCGGGCATTGCAAATTTATGACATAAAAGATTATGGGGCGCCTATTTAAAATGTCGGGATTTAGGGGGCGCTTATCAGAAGAGGGCGCTTATTAAAGAAATACGGTAGTTCAACTTTTGAGGTTTGATACTAATACGAATCAAAAGAAGCAGGTTTTTAAGCCTAAGCCTACGAGTTGTTTATGTAAGTCGATACAAAGACACTCGAATAAAGTGCGAAGTTGCCTTCGACTCAAACTCTTGTTAACAATAGTATATGAATTATATTTAGCCGTATTGCGACATCTAAACTAACAACAAAACTCCAAAAAATGAAAAGAAAATAAGCTCTTTTTATTACCCTTGTCTGAATCATAACAATGCGTTGTTGTCTCAGTCGTCTAACGATATCAAATATATTAACCACTTTGTCAAACTCGGCCTGCTCCATCGCAATGCTTAAGGCAATAAAGACGCCAGTTCTTCCACAACCAGAACTAAAGGAATAAAAACATATTCGCATTATTGATATACAAAATTATTTACTTAACATGTAGAAAGCCATTTTATAGATAAATAATGCATATCTAATGCATAATTGAGATAGATGGAGGAAAATAGTGAACTCGTCAAAGTGCCCCAACGGTCCTAGGACTACGGGAGTGACTTGACTTGACTTGAATGCATAACACGTCAAAAAATTAGTGGCATCCCTTTTCATCTGTTCTATGTCATTGTCAGAAGCAGATAAGATAAACAACATGTTCCTAGTCGTCTTACCGGTATATATTTGTTATATTTGCTATATATATATATATATGTATTTATATATATATAGGATAATCATAACAACCAAACCAGTAACGTTTCGACAATTTGTCGGCTTCAGTCCATGACAACCATTTTTAGATTTAAAATTTTGTGTGGCCGATTAAAAATTAGCGTGATATACAGCCGCACTACTACCGGCGAGAATATAGAAAGGAGTACGCAGTAATTTGATAAAAGCCACTATTTCATTCTGACAAACCCACAAATTTGGGGGAAATTTATAAAAACAATTAGATCAAACCGCCTCTTGACAGACATATTCAAACTGAACCGCCTCTTGACAGACATATTCAAACTGAACCGCCTCTTGAGAGACATTTTCAAACTGAACCGCCTCTTGACAGACATATTCAATATCAAGGAATTACCTCTTCCTTTCTGTGCTACTCTTTACCTGTAATTTACAGTCGCTCAGAATGATACTTTGATGACCAAATGTGAAAACGAGGCTTAGGTCTACTTTGCGTTAACAGGTCTTTTCGTTTACACCCAGCCATAACTATTAATTTACGTGCAAAGTTCTAAGCAATAGATATGGTAACTAACCTTGTAGTAGATGCTGAAACTGTAAGGTTGCATCGCCATATCGCCTTCGTAGAGGCATTTTTGAGTAAATAAATGATGATTTTGCAGTTGATGCATTCCGTACTGAAAAAATGGAAATGAAAGCAATATCTTACAGCATTTTAACAAAGCAAATAAATATCTGCCTCGCGGCAACACAGTTAGAGGCCTTGTCACACCGCCAACAATACCACCACAGTAACGATTACGATAACAATAACGATAACGATTACGATTACGATTACGACATTGACAACGACAACGATAACGATAACGATAACGATAAAGTTATCTTTAGCTGTGATGTAATTGATAACGGTTAGACTGCAAACGATACCGATACGATATTCCCAATGATATTGTCGGCGAATCGATCCTCGGGCGGTTTTGCCACCGATACTCGAACCTGCGTAACCAATATGCAACTACAGTTGAAACTAAAACGGCCTTGGTTACGTGGTGGTAACGGCATGGTCAGGACAGTACTTCCTACCAAATGGTAAAAATATTTCTACATGTTTGGGGTTAATAAGCATGAAACGATTCCCTTGACTAAAAATACTAATACATTAATAAAATCTATCACAATTTTTAACACATCTTGCGTGATACCTCTAATAGCATAGACGTTTTGAAGCGGGATTAAGAAAACAGTGTATTAAGCATGTCGTCGTTAACCTCATCTTTTGTTGGATTTTCAACTTTCTTAACCGGAATCGGCTTGCCCACTATGGGTTAAAGGAGAAACAGAGATAACGTAAACCAAGGTATAGAATCGGAGCAATTGTTCACTAAGCGTTACAAGACGTGATCTAGTACGGGGGTAAACACGACACAACATTTAAAGCATGCATGAATTGTCTGCCATGACACAACACATAACATTTATCACGTCAGGGAACCACACAATCTCGCCTGAACAGAAACGCGGGCCCATGCAATTACTGCTACGTCAATAAAGCAGCAAGATTGTAGTATAGCGAAATTGTGAGCATACGGGTAAAACGCCGAGAAGGAAGCTAAAACTATAACAGTGTTTCGTACTATTACAAGCTTTGCCAGTTCCTTATATACTGGATACTGGAGCGCTTATGCACTGGATGTTTAGAGCTGCAACATGTAGTCTTCAAAGACCTGACGAAAGTATGTAATAGCACGAAACGTTGTCAAAGTTGTAGTCTCCTTCTTAGCGTTTTGACCCACGGTGTTACTTTTATCATAATATTTGCATTGTTAACTAGAGCACAACTTATACTTCATCGACCAAACAAATAACAATTAATAAAAATGTACGAGGGATATGGACATTGCAGAATTGAAAATAAATGTCAATACAACGAGAGTACCTCATTATCATAAGTATTCATACCATCATCAGTCTATTGGGGTAACAATGAATAGGAGGGTTCAATAATTATAAATTTATATCTATATTTATATCTATATAATACATATTTATATATATTTATATAAATATATATATATATATATATATATATATATAGATATTCAAAAGCCTACGTCCTCCTATGCGTATAAATATAATATAGCCAAGTAGAAGTTCTACCATTTTTACGTCCCCACGATCTGCTGCAAACATGAGAGCATTCCATTCTTTCTACAAATGAATAAAGTTTACGTGTAAGACATGGAGAAATCACATTGAAGTTTGAAGCAGGTAAAGACTTTGTAACAATGAAAAACGTCAACAAGAACATTACCATAGCCCTAGGGTTCTCAAACGTTTTGGCTCGTGGACCCCCTAATGAGATTTTAAGATTTCCATCGACCCCCTAGATTTTTATTCAAGGAAAATTATTACGATAGTATATACCAAGTAAAATAGTGATGGTGGTAACTAGTAGTAGTAGTAGTAGTAGTAGTAGTAGTAGTAGTAGTAATGGCAGTAGTAGTAGTAGTTTATATTAATGATCTGACCACGCGAAAACAATCACTACCCCAGTGCGAAACTAAAACACAAATGATTCCTGTATCAGCCCTGTCTGGAGCGGAGAGAGGCGTGGGAGTGGATGGAAAGCGTGGGAAGTGATGGGGAGGGGCCGGTAGGGGGTACACTTTGTAATTTTCTTACCACATGGTTATTCATCGACCCCTTTTCGACCGCCTGGATATTCATCGACCCCCATTCGACCCCTAGGGTATTCATAGACCCCCTAAACCGGTCTCATTGACCCCTGGGGTTCGATATCGACCACTTTGAGAACCCATGGCCTAAGCAAATTGTAAAATTAGACAGTCATTACCTCACTCTGTTGAAATCAACTTGTTTTAAAGTTCTTAAATTGATAAAAGATGCCTAAGTTCTACCAAATATTACTTGTTCACACATTTAAGAAGAACTAGTGTCTGCTTTTTTATTAGTATGTCGTTACCATTCTAAAATAATCTACTTAGCTAGTTAGCGTTGAGGGGAAATACAAAATATGAAAAAATGGAGAAAAAATGAATTGCAGCCTCAGAGGAATGCCATGCCATTCCTACTACTTGTGCGTAATTGGTTACAGCGAATATAAACAACGCAACAGTGAAATGATGTTACAAGGCTGTAGTGGCTTGCCTATTGATACTTGACAACTCATTCAGGAGTTCCAATATTCCGGGAATGATCCTTTAGTTATTAAACGCGTACATCTGAAAAACACTCTCATATTTTTTTGTGTAAATATTGTCCTTACTCTTTTACTAATTTAGCTATTTAATTAACATAAACGATTAAGGATCAGCTTATGTTCCTCCTATAAGTTTCTGAAGAGGCTGACCAATTGATCCGTGATATAATTATCCGATGTACAGTTTAATAAGTAAATAGACTCTAGACTCCCATCAAAACTTTTTGCGTACCAGCATACACTGCTAAAGCTCCTTTCCCGAAACAGGACAATTTTTCATAGACCAAATGGTTGTATGTCCCGTGACCAGCACTTAACGTTGTTTTGTTTTCGATAAGCCAGTAAATTATATTCCGTACAGATATATAAATTAAGTTGTTACGTCATTAAAAATGCTTAAGAAGTTGCCCATAGATCCCTATATTATTACATTTTGAAACTTTCGGTTAGCTTTGAACCGTTCTGTGCTACTGAATTGATGTTTCACGGAGCTCAGGTAATTTCGTAAAAACATTGTGAACATGTAATGTCTAGAGGATTGCCTGTAGTACCATTACAGAGTAATTATGAAGCATAATGCATCACTTTGCCATGAGATTGGTGGCTTAATATGCAGCCATAGTGATAGTCTGCTTGCACATGTTTCTAACAGAAAAGGGTGGTCTTTCAATCTACGACAATTAGTACCATATACTATATATCGAATGACAACTGTGACTGTCACCAAAAGAAAACTTTATTGCTGCAGTGGCTGGGCAAGAGAATCAGAGGATGCCGAGGAATGTACACAGCGTGAGTTTGACAACTTCTACTTTATCATTTTTGCCTGAAATATACAAATAATGATAACAGTGTGGATGCTTCAAGTCTCGAAACAGTTCAAAACAAATACGAAACTAGTAACAACGTTAGCGAATATATATATATGTAACCTAAGAAGAATCTTCTTAACCCAGCATACACTATGTGAATAACTCACTTTTTCTTTTTCGTTTACCATCCAGCTATATGCAATGTTCAATGCCAAAATGGTGGTAAATGCTCAGCTCCAAATGTCTGTACCTGTACTAAAGGTTTCGAAGGAAAATATTGCCAAAACGGTAAGTTAAATCTTTGAAAATTTACACTAGTTACGTAGCGTGTTGACATTTCCTAGATTCCAGACTTAGAAAATATATATTTCTTCTCCTTCTGCTAGAAAGGTTAACAGGCAAATTGAGGCCACTATTCATAATCCTTATGATGCAATAGGACTTGGACATGCAACTGTGTCATTATCATCATGGAACAATAGCAACTACATAAAAAGTACGTGACGGCCAGCGACAACCAAAGTGGTAGCAGGGTCATGATCATTGTCATCATCACCACCATCACCATCACCACCGCCATCATCACTGCCGTCATCATCACCACCACCACCACCAGCATTACCACCATCACCAGCATCATTACCACCAACAACATTATTGTCATCATAATAATCATCATCATTATGGACATCATCATGATCATCATCGTCATCATCAGCACCGTCATCGTCAGGATCATAATGATCATGGAACTTATTCAAGTGTTTTCAGATATCATTTACATTTTGAGTACTAGGAAAATTCCTTGAAATTAATAAACGGGGGGGGGGGTCCTAATAAGGAGCGGGGAGGTTTATAAATTTTAAAGACAGTAATTAAGGGAGGCTACGATTATTTGCCACTCGAGAGCAATCGATTTGTCTGACGTCTCCAGCTTTTAAACGTTTTATCAATTTTTATTTTAGGGGTTTCTCTACTCTGTGAAAGATAATTTATTGCTGCTGCTGGTCTGTCTAAAAACGATTCTAGTACAAACAATAACTTCATCAAAAGAGAAATGCCACAGAATCTTTGTCCTGACGCTGAAAATAATACCCCACTTACCATGACTACAAATGATAGCAGCGGCAAGGAAAGCAATGATCACCACAAAGAATTCAATCTTTCATCTGATGTCATGGAAGATCATTCTCTTTGGAGGTACAGCATCCCAAGACTTGGTCTTACGCAGAGTGAAAATATACAGGGGTGGGTGCAAAGACAGCTGAAGGCCCTCAGCTATAAAATGCTGTATGACGTTGAAGCCAAGTTTGTAATTCTTTACGCTAATCAAAAGGACTTTGAAACCCTTTACACAGATGGCTATTTCATTCCAGAGACTTCAATTGCTAACACTCTGAAAGGCATTTTAACAGCTTTCTACTTACAACCGACATTTGTGATATTCATTAGAGATGGCCGGCGCTCTTTGAATGCACAGATTGGTAGTGTAGGACTTGCCACTTCTGCATTGCATTCTCAACAGGGAGAGATGAGAAATCCCACCTTGGGATTTAACTGCGATCTCGTGAGTACTGCAATGCCTTGGAAAGAGTTGGATAGAGCTTACAAGAACGGAGACGTATTGTACATGGCCACTTAAGATGATTGTGAAAGCGACACAGAGATGCCAGGGTACGACGTACAAGGGATGTTGAATGGATTAACACGACTGTAACATATAGATGGTAAGAGTTGATCATGTCTTGAGTCGCTCTCTTCTTGACAACGAAAAAAGACAGTTACTCAAGACACGATAGACTTTACCATCTATGGCAATGACTGAGTCGAATAGTGTTAAAATATTTAAAACTACTGTACCAGGTTTGCTTAAAGAGGCATTTTAAAAGCCCAAGATGTAAAAGATGGAATCTCTTTTAACTTGCTACAAAGGTTTAATTGGCGAATATTCTATCTTAGCTATTTTAAGTTACTGACAGCTGAATACAAAAATTACCGCATGTGGGTTTGACCGTGGTGAATCGAATGCCTCTTCATATCCTGGCATTACTGTAATAAACATGCTATTTACTGTCGCATGATAACCAAAGTCACCATTAACTTGAAAGCACATGTAAACAATAATAAGCAGAAGAAAGTGACGGCTTTTAGCATTAATTACCCACGTAAGCTTGGTCAAAGTTTTTAAGCGCGAGATCGCACTGGGGGTAAGTGAACACTTTCCTGTAAACCTTTGTTTGTAATGTTTGCAAATTTATCTATCAAAACCAGAGTAAGGGAATATCGCAATACAAAGCCAGCATAGTCAAATACAAGCCTTATCAGAGTATTCCAAAAAGTACCGATACCCAAAGCAGAACATGATCTTACAGCATTTGAAGCCTGATCAATCCATCAAAAGCTCCGTTCTCTATTGCAGAGATGTTATTCACACCAAGATTCCTGAGAAGGGGAAAGAGAACAAATTACAAAGTGCAAAGGTTTCAAAGATTTACGTACATCATATTGGGTGGAGGCAATTAAAATGATGATATCATTGTGACTGTTGCATGGATGGTGTCTGTCAAAACAAGGAGGAAAGAGGAGGAGAAGGAGAGTCGTCATATAAACGTAAACATCAAATACTATGATTGTTAATATTAATATAACAAGAATCTAAAATGTATTTTATTTCATTCTTTCACATCATTTTGTTAATATCACTGGTCTTAAAGTTGCCAATTTTCGACGATATCGTTTTTTTTACTCTAACTCATCCCTCACTTTTGTCATAGCACATAATCCAGGCACGCAGCTAAGGGCAGGCATGGAGGGGTCTGTGCCCGCCCAACAGGTAAAAAGTGGCTATGTTTGCCCCCAGAAAAATCCTTACCGGCATTAAAAGATGGATCACTTTTGTATTTCAATTCACTATACGAGAAAGACGAGAAATGTTGAGCTTTCTAGGGATTGTAAAATTTTGAGGCTTCTAGGGATTGTAAAAATTTAGAGCTTTCTAGGGACTGTAAAAATTTAGAGCCTTTTAGGGACTGTAAAAATTCAAATTTTTCCAGTCAACAAAACCATGTTGGACTGGCTTGGAAGAAAGGAGGGATGGTAAAGGGTTTCGTTTAGAAATTACCCCCCTATCAAAACGTCACAGGTTGCGTGGCTGACACGACTTCAAATTCCTTTATATGATCTTGTCACCTAAACTGGCTTTAAAGTTGCCAATTTTGTCGATCCAATTTTCTTTTTAATCCAAAATATCTCCTCACATTTCTCGTAGTACATGACCGCAATGGCGATACATTCAAATGCCGGTGGGCACGACGGTCAGATGAGTGTGGTGGAATTTGCAACGTTAAAGCTGGAATGACTCTAAATGAGGTATGCTACCCCTTCCTCCTTCATTATAATTTACTATATAGATTTTAAGGTACAGGTGTATCCCGGCTCCTTCACTCCACATTGCTAGACGTTTTCTCCATCATTCACGATGCTGTTCATATTTTTCAGCCGTTTTAACAGGGATTCCAAGATCTTGCCTGACTTGATTATTTGATCTTTTATAAGGACCAGGTAAATTTTTACCAGCTTGTAGATCCATAATAACGTGCCGTTTAGTGCCTAAACACTTATTCAAATACCAAATCTAATATTGCTTTAGACTGATTGACTTACTTATAGTTTCCACAAGGAATCTTTGTGTATTTCTTGTCCACCTACAACTTACATCGATATCGATTTATTGCCATATGGTTAAGGGTAAGCTCCCTTATTGTTTATAGTGGAAGGAATTGAGGATAAATTAGGCTACAAGCGCCAGTTTGGGAAAGCTTTATGTTTCGGACATGTCATTTTGTGATACAATTTTATGCTTACCCGATTATAGCTATCAATTGATCTTTCAAATCCAAGTTAAAGACGTCTGAATGAATACAAGAAAGCTTTGGAATTTTGGAAATCGATTCATACAAGCCAAAAGTATCAATTTTGTGCAAATGAGAGGAGGTGAACCTTAGATCTGACTTGTCATCTTTGGAGACGTTTTTTGCTCCTCTTTCTTAACTTCAGAACTGCTTGTGAAATTGCTAGAAATTTAAGGAAGGTGCGTGATTCAAGTATTATACATTTAAAGCTGCTACTGTTTTCGTTGTCCTTTTCCATCTGTTTTCATCAGATAAGAAAAATCCCCTTCAATCCATTTCTCTTGTCTAACAAACTCGTATCTGGCCACTGAATCAAAACAACATCACTTAGAGATAAAGTTTGAATCTTCAAATCAGACTAGCAATTCTATGACCCCTTTTGACGTATTATTTAAAACTTTAGCTACTACTTGCACAGTATTATAAGCATCTTTATCCAATATAGTATTTATTGTGACTTGGTATATATAATCGTGTTTTGCCAAGTTCCAGTTAGTTAAATATCCTGATTATCATCAGACACGTTACTTAGCTTGTATACAATTCACGGTTATTCTTTTGGGTCACTGTTTGTTGAAATAAATTCGTGCTCCTGTCACTGACTGTAGGCAAAGTATGTTCCAGCAATTCATGTCTGTGTAGAGCGCTCCTGCCGCAAGTTACGCCTTACACATAATTCCACTACAACCAAATATTTGAAAACATTCGCTTCGACTTTCATATCTTCACACACTTATGATTCCAAACCCACTGTACGCCAAGTAGCTGAGCTTGCTATGTAAGACGCAATTATACTTTTGTTGTCTCTGAATCTGCGCAAGTCTTTGAGTCAATCTTCGAGTGAAGTGAATTAAATCGATTGTTACTAATTATTCTGCCTGACATTGGCACTCCCATATGCTTTTACGTCAGATCAGATTAAAGTAAAAATTTCAAAATTTAAATTAAATTTTACTTTTTGTATGGCCGCACGGAAGCTTCAAACTTTGTATCGTCTTGAGAATTTACAACATTTAAACTGATGTGTTTCTTTGCACAAGGTGATTCCTTCGCCCACGTGTCACAAATGTGTTGAAAGGAAAATATCTTGCTGAGTAACCTACTTTGGGCAATGTTATTTATAAATCTACCCAAGGAAGTGTCTAAAGACAAAATCATACATTCTGTTAATAATTAGTGTTTTTGCTGCGGGAACTCAAGTCCTAACTCTTGAAGCTTAAATTCAGCGAATCTTTGATCAAATGCGTGATGCAGTTAAATGCGTGATGCAATCAAATGCGTGATGCAGTTAAATGCGTGATGCAATCAAATGCGATCAATCTCCCTTCTGTCCATAGTAAGATCGTGTTTTTACCAGCGAATGCAGCAACCTCGGGTTTCTGCCTTTGCATGACGCCGTAAAAGTATCAGCTTTTTCATGACGTCCTAGCAGTATAACAACGCGCATGACGTCGCAAAAATGGGGTTCCTCACAAGGTGTTGTGTAGGTATAGTCCCTTGCATCACATTAAGAACTTACGATCTCTTACACGATGTCGTTAAAGTACAGTTTATAGAAAGACGTTGTAAAAGTATGGCCCCATGGATGACGTCGTAAAATTTCAATTACTTTCGAAACGTTGCCCCCTGCATGGTGCCGCAAAAGTACGGTTTCTTATAAAGAGAGCATCGACTAAGTACCCTAGGGCAGCTGCGTCGATTGATACGCAACTCATTATAAATATCAAGGGACCTTAATCCGCACACTTTAAGATTACAATGAGGAATGGAAGAGCATATGCAGGCCGTAGCTACGATGCGCTACAGAGGGCCTACCCCCTTCTTATTTTACCATCAGCCTCCAAACTTTCCCCGTCAATATTCAAAGATGAACAGCTTTTAAAGATGTTGAAAGAACCGGGCCTTGAAAATTAAGAAAAATAACCCAAAGTTTGAAATAGCCTATCTACATGTTTTACCCTGGCTACGGATCTGAATTCTTACGCCATTCAATTTATTGTTAATTATACGAAGCAGAAGAAAATTAAGCCTAGTGTTTAATCCTTAAGCTATTGTTTATTTGCTTTAATGATAGATAATAGAACTACTACGATCATTCTTTAGGATTATTTATTTTCGGCGCACTATGGAGGCCGCCATTGCACGTATGTACGTGCAGGAATATATCTTTATTGGCTTATCGGCTCTTCATTTCACTTCCTTGATTAGCTGAATAGAGAGTTTCACCGTTCATAAATCGCGCCTTCTTATTCTGCTTTATTGCACATAGGCTGGCTATTTACATTTCCCGCCATTTCGCGTTATACGTGCAAAGTGACGGCCGTTTTTGGTTACTCATGCAGAACAATAGAGTTATCCTTCCAGACTTTTTATATATAGTTCAGTGTTCTAGATAGATCTTGGTGCATTGTGACTGCTTTGTTTTGTCTATTTAAGAAATGCAGCACTTTCGTCATTACCTAAGTAAAACCCTATCAGAAATATCTAAGAAGGAATGGGAGTCCTACAAAAGGGTGTCATTCTCGAAGGGTGAAACTGGTAGATGTGGCACCTCATACTATCCACTTTTTACGCTCTTTTTAAATGTTCAATTCCCACTCAAGTTAATGATTATTAACTACTACTTATGAAGGGAAGCTAAAATGTTCATTTGCGTTGTTGTTTTGTAACACTGTTCTTAATATACCAGCACAATTTCCTCCTTTACTTTGCTGCTTTGCTTCATTGCTCTTTATATTGCTGAGTCATTCCAGTGTAAGGATTTGCACGTATTCTGTTTCGATGCTATACTATGAACTAACCAGGATTCGAAACAGCAAAGGACAGCAAATAGACAATAGGAGAAATTTGTCTATCAAGGGAGCTCTGGCTCTATTACAATGTATATAATTTAACAGCTACATCAAATCCATCTAAATCAAGAAACGAACAAATCTCTTCTACCTTTCCTGCTACTCTTGGAGTGGATGTAGCTCGCACTCTCTTTAAACAGTGTATTTGAAGTTTCTGGGCTGTTTTCAGCTGATGATGCCCCACTGGTTGCTTACACGCATTTCGACTTTAAGAAGACGGCTTACACGTTTTACATCGTTTTGTACTGCATCTGGATTGAAGAAGGCTATTGTATTCTCTACAAATATTAAATGCCAAATATTCATGGTAAATGCTATCGTCTTTGATACAGTCAACAATTTCTACCCATTGTGTACCTGTCAATAACAGGCTGGGGTTAGTTTCGGACATAAGCAAATGAATTGAAACAGCAGCATCATTTTTGGCCGGCTTTAAAAGAGAGTGCAATTCTGGACTCAGACGGCAGCCTACGATGCTTGCCAGGGCCTCAGACGCTAGGAGGGCGGCATAGCTCCTCATCTTTTTTTGCTGCACTAAGTAAAGAAATCCAAGCATGAGTACATGAGTAGAGTTTTTTTCTTTAAAAACTTGTTTCTGTTGAACGAAAATATTTCAAAGACGAGAAAAAGAAAACGTATCAGCGTGTTTCGACAACTTGGTGTGAACAAAGATTCTGTTTTAACTATCGATTCACTTTTAGTATCTGAGTCTCCGTCAAAGAAAGATCCCCTCAAATTCAATATTTATCTAGAATTCCAGCTCATTTAATGAAAATACCTGTTGAGTTGCTGTGGAGGTTACAAGCTTGATTAAAGGAAGCCAATCACATTTTCTTCGTCATGCCTCAATTGTAGCAGTGACAGAAGCAAAATTTCAATTTCCTTAGAAAAAAATTAAGCAGAGAAAGTGAGCTCTTGCCTGCGGAAATGTTAAAAATTTACAATTAGCTTTATTGTAAACAACAAGATTACTCTGTTGTTTGCTTTATTTGTGTAAAACAGATCGTCAAGGTAAGATCTTATCGATCACAATTTAACACATTCTCAAAATGTTCTGCCTACTTCTCTTTAACTCTTTCCCCGTCATTAATTGACCCCATACTCCTATCCTTAACTGAGACAAGTCCAGATTGACTACCGTCTCTCAATTCATTAGCATGCCAGTAAAATTATTTACTATTATGCCATCTAGCCGCATCTATACTTAATTTTATTCAAATACAAAGACATTTTTTAAGACCCATAGATATGTATCTGCTTAGTCACATCAAAATAGAACATGAAAACAGAGGACCACAAAAACCAAGGATTTGAGTGCGCAATGAAGTTCTCAAATACTGTTGTCGTGAAGAAGGTGACAACTTTTGTTGTCAGATTGTAACTGGAGACAAAGCATGGGTGTTACATATCACACCCAAATCAAAGCAAAATAGCATTGCATAGAGACACACACTCCCCTGTAAAGGTGAGGGCCAAACAGACTCTGTCCCATAGCAAAATCATGGCGATGGTGTTTTGGGATAGGCACATTGTTTGGCTGGTCAATTTCATGCCACAAGGAACTACTATCAATGCAGAGGTATACTACTAAACCCTCAGAAAGCTATGCAGAGCGATTCAAAATAAAAGACATGGTATGCTGACAAAGAGAATTATCCTTCTTCATGATAATGCAAGACCTCACACTGTAGGTCGGACCTGCAATTTGTTGTACAGTTTTAGCTGGGAAGCTTTTAGAACACCTACCCTAGAGTCCTGATCTTGCTCCAAGTGATTACTATCCGTTTCTACACCTCGAACAACGCCCTCAGTGGCAACGGTTACAGTGATGACGACGGCGGGAAAACGGAAGTGAACTATTGGTTATCGAAGCAGGTGCCAAGTTTTTTATCAAGAGGGTATTTTCGAACCAACGCTCGATAATTTTAACATCTGACGGCAATCAACGAAGTGTAGGTGATCAAAGTTGGGTTAAATTCTCCCTGTAGGCTTTTGAGGGCTTAAGAGGGCTTAAGTCCTCACAAACTATAAGAATGAATGTCGCGGTTGCAGTGAAAAGACAGATACAAGACTTCAGCGTCCTCTTGAGCAAGAGATTATTAGCATTGTTTTAGGTAAGAGGATTCGAAGGTTTTTGGATTTTCAACTAACTGGGATATTTAAAAGGGGGATTGGGAACGATAGGTTTCAATGAGAGGCAGCAGTCTAGGCAATCCTCGATGACCACGACTTGTGTTGGTATGTGATTTAAGGTAGACACACTTTGGGAAACAACCTTGAGTTCACATCTTATGGCCATTTTACGTATTTTCTACTCGGAGGTACCAAATGTCATATGATCCACGGCTTATCAGGAGGATGCACTGAGAGATTTCCAAATATCATACCGAGCACTTTCCGATTTTTGTATTGGTATTGGTATTTGTTTGGAAACTAAACTTCATATTAACAAATTAAAACAACCTATGATTTCTTCCCTTTGTCATGGTTTCTACCATATACTAAGAATGTATGTATGCCAATTGTATGCAATTCCTTTGCATTTAGCACCTTGGAATTTTTTCTCTGCAAATTTATTAAATAGAATTTGACATTGCGGAGGTTTTCCTTATCGCAACCACTTTTGTATAGAGATTTCGGATTACGTCTGGTGTCGGAATACTTGAATGCCCAATTCACATCAGTATCACTGCTAAATATCCTGTAGTAGCTTTGTCATACATTATTTGGGTCATAATTATTCGCTTATTTTTACATATTTATGTATGGCATGACAACCTGACCCTGCTGCAGTAATTATCATGACTTTATGTTCATCTACTTTATCTGTATGTAATTCTTACTTGGGTCCATCCTTTACGCAATGATTACCCAAAAGAGCTTCAGATGGGGGCACTCATAGTTTTCATAAGATATCAAATAAACAGGCCCTCTGACACAAGGAGGGGGGTCTTAGGGAAGGAGCATGGTCCCAGCCACTTGTTTGCACTAAAGCCAGAAATAATGCTTTTTAGAGGCTTGACACATTCAATAATTCACTTGCCTATTACTAATGTTTCTAAAACATAACCAGATAACCAATGTGTTGTCTCTGAATAAGAGTCGTCTTCCCCATTCTATGCCGTCACATATCACAGTGGGTCTCATTTGACACCGTGTGAATTCTAAAATGATTAGGGCCACGAGGAGAAGGAGAGGGTCTCTCAGTTTAAGTTCTGAGAGGTAAATCCCTAGAAGATATTTCGTACACTTTCCCAGACTTTTTCATTATTTTTACTAATTTTTAAAGAAATCCTACTGTTGTAACGGAAATCTCGCACGCTTCCGTGATGAACGGTTCACCCCTAGGTTAACTTTCTCCTGGGCCTGCAACCTCACACATGAAAAATTGGCTCCAGTTCGTTACAAGCTCATCATTAAACTCGACTGAAGTTTCCCGTGCCTTAAGTAACTGCAAAATGAAAGAAAGGTTAAAAATGTTGTAGATCCAAAGGAAGGATAACGGTGGTATAGATGTTTTTAGCCTTATGTTAACAACATCCAGGTAAAACTTAAGAGGACAGTGACACGAGTGACCGTTCTGTTGTCCTCTGTTCGGTGGTACAACAGAGTCTTTACTGAACTCTTACTTGTAGTAAATAATAAACAATCCAGCATCATCCGCAGGCATTGTCACCAATGTCAACACATCTGTACCAGGAACTAAGTTTAGAACAAAGGGAACTTAAAAATAAAATTATTTTGACCCTCTCTTACATACAATTCCTACGTCATTATCCGCAAATCGTTTTATCCAGGCAGGATGTTGCAGCCTCATGTTGCGAGCGATGTCGCACATTACATACAGAGGCAATGAGATCATCGATGAAATTTTAGCTTGACTACTTTTTTATCCCAAAACATCCGTTGCAAACACTCCTATTTTACAACAAGTGGCGAGAAAGAGGCTCGACGACCAGAGGGCAGCTGGAGTAAACGCATTTTTATTGTTGACGTAACTAACCGTATTTCCTCTTATAAGCGCCGCCCTGTAATAAGCGCCGCACCTTGAAGTATAATTACTTTATTAGCGCCGCCCTCTAATTAACGCCTCCCCTCTAATAAGCGCCGCACCTAGAAAAATAGCGCTAATTAGAATTTCTTTTGGCTGATTTGTGTGATGACGTGGATGATTTTGTTTACATTTAAACATAAGTGACATTGATTCTGTTTCGTTCATTGATGCTGTTCATATTGTATTTTGAGCTTCAAATTGAATTTATTTCTTAATCATATTAAATTTTTATAATCGCCACCCTCTTACTAGCGCCGCACATTGTCGGTGAATTTTTAAATAAGCGCTCGGGGCGCTAATAAGAGGAAATACGGTAACTGATTCTTTGCTTGATTTAACTCTCGTACCTTTCTCTTGATAATCATCTCATAACCATTTTTTGTGAAAATACTTCATAATTTGATAGTCAAAAATTTGGGGTTACCCATGGCCCAATTTACATCTATTACCAATAGACAGAACTCCTGTTTCGTAACAGAACGTCATTCAAATCTGCCCGACATTAAAACTTTGAATATTCTCTCTGTTATCTTAAATATTTCTTTGTTATGTACTATTTATAGTTGTACATTTGTGAGCAAATTGTATATTCATCACATTTAATCTAGGTTATTTAAATGTACTTTGGTTCATATATTTTATGGTAAAATAAGTTTATACATACGAGACGGTGCGGTCTGTAGAATCAGTACATAAAAACGCACATACATACATACATACATACATACATACATACATACATACATACACCAACACATAAACACATACATACATGCATACACATATATATATATATACATATATATATATATACATAGATAAATAGATAGATGACCATGCTTGACATAACACACGAATGTTGCTGAGTCGATGACAACAGCTGGCTCCATAGCCTGCGTGCAGATTATCCCAGCTAAAGTGGGTACTACGTCAGTAGCTTCTTTCTGTCCGCAGGTTACTGGCTCAAGTAT
Source organism: Alatinidae sp. Z8VKAUB7J3 (assembly GCA_010016025.2). Classification (NCBI taxonomy): domain Eukaryota; kingdom Metazoa; phylum Cnidaria; class Cubozoa; order Carybdeida; family Alatinidae; species Alatinidae sp. Z8VKAUB7J3. The sequence continues at coordinate 192,982,512 of JAAAKM020073195.1, read as the reverse complement.
TGGTAAGCTGCGCCATACAACTTAGAAACTGCAGGAAAGTACGCGACCACGCCCCTCGGCACAGGAACAAAGGCATACGAGCTCAATACATTGTTGGGTTAACAACTGTGTTTAAATATTATTTTCTTGACCGATATCATGTTTTTACTGTCAGCGATTAGACGACCCTTTCAGGTGAATTTTTCCGCGACTTTTGAAGTGTCTTATAAAATAGGATTTCAATTCATGTAAGGTTACACATTCAATATATTTCAACTCAATTAAAATATTCATACTGTTATACTGTGGTTCTTGTGGTTCTGCTTTCTTCTCATGAGTTCAGCCTGCATTGGAAGATGAAGCACTGGATATTTATAATTGTTGCTCAATCGATTTCGATGCCTTCGTCACGAAAGCTTCCTCATTTGCCATCCGTTGAATAATGACAACAAACTTGCCACGTGGATGTTTACACAATCGCATAACACTTGAATTTGCATTTTAACATAGAAACTGAAGTTGAAGAAGGCCGGTTTTAAATTATTTTTCACATTCCACTAAGGTTCCATTGGTAATTGTGTGGAAAGGGGTTTTTCGTATTGATATGCATATCTTGCTGTGAATGTGACACAATAACTATCACAATCAATTTCAATGTTGATAAAGCTGAAAGTGGTTACGGAAAAAATTGAGATTTGGTAAATATTGGCGTGCATGGCCCCCTCTGCCCCCTGTTCCCTTGTCCCTGAAGAGCAAGAGTTTATTCCAGCAAACAGTGACAAAAAGAATAAAGTTGCATTGTGCACAAGGTGAAAAAACGTATCTGATGATAATCAGTGTATTCAGGAAACTGGAACGTGGCAAAAAAAGCTTATATGTACCAAGTCACAATAAATACGATAAGATACGATAGTTATGTTACAGTAGTAGCAAAAGTTGCGAGAAATACGTCAACAGGGGTCATAGAATTACTAGTAAACAAGTTATTTGCACTCGTATGTACATAATATACAACAATGACTGCGAAGGTACTTTCCAGATACCCCGCACCACCATCGTTCAAAACTGTACTGAAAAAGTATAACCCCACCACCTTATCCAGATACCCCTCACCACTATTGTCTAGGGGGTATCTGGAAAAGTAGCAAAAGCCAATGTGTAGGTAATCCAAATGAGTTAACAGATGGAGAATGATGCCTAAAGTTGAGACGAAACAAGCTGGGCCGCAATAACAAACGGAAGTGCGATGTGAATAAGATAGATATACAATACACAAATTCTAGAGCAGTTAGAGCTAGGTCAGAACCAAGGGAACAATAGTATCCTGCAGTGCAATTTCCAGTTGGGCTTGGTAGGCCACTTGTTTCGCAGTACTGACCTGCAAAGTAAAGATATTGACAACAACTACGTCAGAACATGGCCATGTATACAACCTTTATCCACATAGAAATGGCAACCACAACGAGGCTGAGTACTGCAGCATGGAAGGGCAATGGACTAACACAAAGCAGTTAATGGGACGTACTTCATTTGTGGTAGAATTGGCTTATATTTAAGTTATATTAATAGTATGATAAGTTTACAACTTTCGTACAGGCGACGGAAGTATCATTCAGCATTATTTTTGGCATTACCATTCGTAAATCTCGTTATTCATCATTACAAAGTGTTCCAAAACAATCCATGAAAACACAAGCTTCCGTATATTCAACTTTCACATTCGGCAACATGGACCTTTAATTTGCAATAGATATTGTTATAAACAACATGAAAGGGCAAAGGATCAACAAGATAAACAAAAAGACGAAGAAAAAGAAAATGAATGAGCACAAAGACAAGAAAAAGAAAGAAAAAGACGAAGGAGGACGATGAGCAGATGAAGGAAAAGGGCAGAATTGGAAACACAAGCATAAGAAGACGAACGACAACAAGCATAGCAACAAAAACACGAAGAAGGGACTGCAGGAAACTTTAGATTTAGCCTTCTACTCACCTGGTGTGCATTGGATAGGTTTGTCAGATCCTTTTGGGCAGAAATGTCCAACTGGACAGATGTCCCCAGTCTGATTAACAGCGTACGTAGGGCACGTGAAGGCATACGAACTGTTGTATGTCAAATTCGAGTATTGTTGAGGGCGTGACGTGTATGCAGCTCGTGCACAATAATATCCTGCTTGACATGACAAAATACATCGCCAAACTTCAAAAATAAGCATATACTCCCGTATTCTATAACAATTTTCACAAAAATAAATAAGAATTAATGACCAGAATCTGGCTAAGAACAGCCACCAACGTTTTCTTTCCACCTCATACTATTGTCATGAGATTTGCTTCACCCGATGAGTCTCAAACCTGCTTAATGGTATATTGCGCTTATTCAAGCTCACCACCATTTACAACTTTTACACTTTATTTACACGTTCCGTTCCTTAAAATTGTCACAACCCAATGTTTTGTATCTGAGATACTCCGGAAACACGGCACTGTGTGAGTATAACACGGGGAGAATATCTTGATTTCAACAATAAAAATAATCTCAGCTTTCAAAACGTTTTATAATAAACCTACTAGTGCTAACCAGTGTTACAAGAGGTCACGCGCAAGTAGTCTTTGGTGAAGAAGACTCCTTATTTTGATTAAAACAGGCTTTTGATACATTTGTTGAAATCTAAAATTCCTTTATACTTGCGTTCCTCCATAGTCTTGGTTAAAGTAACTGATATTTTCTTACCGCTGTAAATACTGCTTTTGCCTACGTTATTGAAGAATTAAGAGGAAAACTGTCAAAAATTATGTAATCAACTAAGCATGCAATCAGTCCAAATTCCGAAGTGGTCTTACAATTCGCTGTAATGTTTTGTTCGTTTCATTTCAATCAGTTCTAACGACATTTCTCTGCGGAGTGTCAGACGAAATTTGCTGTTCAGGTCAATAACAATTTTGCTTTTTCTTGGTGCATTTATGTTCCGTACTGTAAACTTCCTTTTTGAAGTATTAAGAAATAAGCATTATTCCATATATCAAGTAATAGTTATGCTGTCGTTCTTTTTACTTCTGACAAAATATGGCCTTGGGTTGCTTAAGTAGTTGCTTAGATAATTTACGACGATTTTGAAGGAGACGAAGATGGGAGCGGTGCCGAGCTTGTTGTAAATGATGAAATACCAAATGATGGTTGGATCTTTGATCTCTTTGCTTGACACATTATCAGAAGTGTGATATTTGTTACATATCAACAGTTTGTAATCAATTCTTAATGAAAAACGTTCCTTGATTAGTTTTTCAGGCGTGCTAAAAATTGTACCTCGAGTTGCTTAGCTTTGTGCTTAGATTTTGGACCAAATCGAGGCCTCACACCTAAGCAACTGAGTTGCTTATATAAGAAAAACGTGCATGTGTGAAAAGAAATTTTGAGTAACCTGGGAGATGATCAGGAAAAAAGCAGTCACTTATCTTTTTATTTGGTCAGGCCGTTTAGAGGCAAAAAAAACTATGCTATTTGTATTTTAAAATCAAATCTACTAGTTTAAGAGGAAAAGCATAACATTAGAAAATCTCACTTATCTCCTTAGTCTACTCTTGACCCCCTTGGTACCCCTTGTCTCTAGTTTAAAAACCCCTTAAAATCTCAAATATCCTGGGGCCCCGCTGAGACACACTGCTTCAAGGCATAGAAATGTACTACAGTTATACAGAAATTATTAATCTGTTGTTGTTTGGGTTAAAAACACAACTTCTTTGGATCCATATGCATAATTTATCGACTTTTAATCGTGCTCAATTGCTTACGTTAAAGTGTACCTCCAGTGGTCAGAAATGTTTTGATATTTTGTTCATCATACTTAATTGATATGCCTCCGTCGATTCTTTCTGTCTTATGATGTCCGTATTTTCTGTAAAAGCCCGTAAAAGTCGTTAAAATTGCAGTATTGGGGGCTCAGATGATATTCCTTTACATCATCGCTGTTTCCTTTCTGTAGATTTTAAGATAGCTGTATTTCTGTCTGTCTGAACTCAATGCACATATATCCCACTTTAGAATGCCTTTAAGCACTTAGTCCACTTCGGTTAACACCATTTCCTCCTTAACGACTTTTATTCAGCTTCTCGAATGACTCAAATTTCAATTGCACGCATCTTGCACAAGGTCAAAACAAGCATTATTATCTGTAAATAAACTAATAGAAATCAAGCTTATTGCTATTGCTAGTCTCTCTGTAAAGTCATGCAAAATATCAGTAGACGGACAGTGAGAATGTTTATGATTTTATTTGACTTGGCGTTCATAAATTTTACGATAGGCCTACATCTAATAGAGCTGTCACAGAATGGATTGATTCGAGCGAAATCACGAGCATCAAGTTTCTCTTCCAGAATGATGACTATTCTGTTTTCTTCTCCAAACTTTGATGTTTTCATGATTCATTTGGTTTCGATATTTCATATTTAAATGCTACAATGATCAGTATCAAACATGTCTTGCTGAGTTAATCTTTAACGGAGGTAGTACCCTATTAAACGATCTATTATTACACACTACACCTTTAACTGTATCGTACATACCACATGTTACTTATTTTAAGTTAAAATGATATTTTGTGAGTATATATCGACAATAACTATTTAATAGCTGCTCAGAATTCTCAAAATTAAAAGCATTTATCCGGTAAAAATATGTTACGTCAAAGGTCTTTACGTCATTTGAGGAGTGCGTAAAAATTACCCGACTGTGTTCAGACCATCGGGTAATTTTTACGCAGGGCTTTCCAGAAAGCTAGGAAAAGGTCATCAAAACAACCACTTCACACATTAAACGTTCAATACTAAACTATACTATTCTGTACTATACTATACTACACTATACTATACTATGCTATACTATACTATAATATACTATACTATATTATGCTATACTATACTATACTGTTCTATTGTATACTATGCTATACTATGCTATACTAAACTGTGCTTTACTGTACTGTACTGTACTATAATATACTATGCTATGCTACGCTATTCTGTTCTTTACTGTACTATACTATATGATAATTATTTATTATGTACTACATTATACATTGCACTTCTAAAGCAGAGTATATAACAATGAATTCTACAATAAGTCCGACATTGGTGGTATGGAGACTGTTCTACTGGCGTCACAACTTCGTTGGACTGGGTAAATGGGCGAGGAGAGAATGCCTAAGATTTTAATGTACAGCCGGCTTGACAGTAGGCATAGAAACGTGAGAAGATGATTGCTCAGATACAAGCTAAAGATCAACTTCTCATCTGCCAATGTACGTTATAAGACCGTGGAACAATTGGCCATCGGTAGGAAAATTGGTAATCTATTTGTCAAAATGGTGTCAGATACTTTGAAACGGTGCTACGACTTTTTAGTACGCGACGATTCATCACATAGACAATTCATCATGCGACTATTCATCACCTGAATTTATTTATTTATTCCTCCAGATACTGTTAAACATGTTGCAATGTCACTTGCCTCGTTATGACGGGTAAAAACAGTGAAAATTTTATATCTTGTAAAGCTTATTAACTCTAAATTTACAGAATGAATAAATGGCAATGAAGTTTTTTCAAAAAATCACTACCATTACTTGACTTTTCTAGAGAAGCTTTTACCATTGCTCAGCGTAGGGACCCTCTAGGAACTGGGGCAATAGCACATGCTGCACCTAGATGCGTACATTCGATGGTGCACAAAGCGTTCAAAATAGGCTATTAGGGCATATTTGACATAGTTTGCATACACTAGATACGTAAATACCATGGTGAACAAAGCGTTCAAAATAGGCTTAACAGGCATATTATACATAGTTTGCATACACAAGATGCCTAAATTCCATGCTGCACAAAGCGTTCAAAATACGTTATTAAGGCATATTTGACAGAGTTTGCATACACGAGATTCGTAAATTCCTTGGTGTACAAAGTGTTCAAAATAGGCTTATAAGGCATATTTAACATAGTTCGCATGCACCAGATTCGTAAATTCGATGGTGCGCAAAGCGTTCAAAATACGCTTAACAGGCATATTTGACATAGTTTGTATACACTAGATACGTACATTCCATGAAGCACAAACTGTTCAAAATAGGCTTATAAGGCATATTTGACATAGTTTGCATACACTAGATGCGTTTATTCCATGGTGTACAAAGCGTTCAGAATAGGCTTAACAGGCATATTTGACATAGTTTGCATACTCCAGATGCGTACATTTCATGGTGCCTAAACCGTTCAAAATAGGCTTAACAGGCATATTTGACATAGTTTGAATACACGAGATCCGTAATTTCCATAGTGCACAATGCGTTATAAATAGGCTTATCAGGTACATTTGACATAGTTTGCATACTAGATGCGTACATTCCATAGTTTAGAAACCGTTCAAAATAGGCTAATAAGGCATATTTGACGTAGTTTGCATACACCAGATTCGTAAATTCGATTGTGCGCAAAGCGTTCAAAATAGGCTAATAAGACAAATTTGACATAGTTTGCATACCCTAGATGCGTACATTCGATGGTGCACAAAGCGTTCAAAATAGGCTCGATTTCCATAATACTAACAATTGCACCTAAACCTTTCAAAGCCGCACAGCAGCCTTTTCCAACCTAACAAGGAAAGGAGATAACGTCAAATGATGGGTTATGGAAGGAGGCACGCGTGCGCACGACTGCTTGCTTAAAACCATTTGTAGCTCGACGGGACATAAATGTCCAATGCCATAATTTTCCTTGTAAAAGATAACAAAAGACCCTCAATGACCTGAACGCCTGATTGGACACTGATTTATGTGATATTTTTTCACAACTCTGAAACTGCCTTTTGAGAAACAATTAATGACTTATCATGTTAGAACTGAAATTGTCGCATAAAATAAGATTTTGTCTTTAACCATTTTTCTAACGGAAATTTCTTGGGTAACAAAGAGTTAAATTTGGGAAAATCTGACGTAAAACATATTCCTCTGGGTATTTTTTAACCCTATCTTACATTGCTAGTAGGCCCGCGGCTACACATTTCAGCTCATAACTTTTAATAGCCTGGCCTGATTGACATGAAATTTACTGGGACGTCTTATGATGAATAAACTTTATTAAAATTTTCTAGAAATTTTGCGATATTGGCGCTTTTTTGACCTATAGTGGAGTTTTTTGCCTTTCTGTTTTGTTACTTTTCTTTGAAAAACATGATGATTATATCTTTAAACTTAGATATTCTTTCCTGACTTTGTACTGAGGATTACGTAGTATCAAAATTTGAAGTGAAAAATGCAAAATTTGTTGAAATTCCGAAAAAAATGAAAAAATATGTTGTGCAATAAGGTGAAGTTTGCTAGAGAACCTTATGTAACAATATATGCAAAAGGATTATAAGAAAATCACATCTTTAGATGAATTTTGTACCAACAGTGAATTAAGAGTTATACTTTCCTATCTACCTTAACTCTTTTGACTTTCTGCAAACTGATACTTCAAAAGCCTTGAATATACTTTCGTTCGTTAAGAAATATTACTTTGACGTCAAAAAAATTTTAAATTTTTTACTTTTAACTTAAAGAAACAAGCACTACAATAGCATTCTATCAAACTTGGGATGAAAGGAGATGAAAAATACTACGCCCAATTTAGTTTTGGAAGAGAAATTCATGTATCACCTAACGTCAAAAGATCTTGTCAAAGTCTTTCAGCAAAACAAATCCTAGCAAGACTGCAGGTATTTATAACTGGTCCAAAATATTAATTTTCTTAAACATGCCTTTTAGCACTGGCAAAGCCATCTACTAAGCTATTCAAACTTATCATTAAAATTTTCAGATGTTTGCAAAAAACCAAAAAAAGACCATCTTTAAAAAGGCCCTAGAGATGACCAATCTAACTACCATTGCATTTCCATATTACCCACACCTACAAAACACTTTGAACAATTAAGCAATTGAACTCATATCTTTTTAAGAGCAAAATACTTTATCGGTATCACTTAGATTTCCGCTCCAATCATTTAATAGATACCTGTTTCTCATACTTTAATATTTTAATATACTTAAATGATAACATACTTGAAATAAATGCAAACTACAATAATACATCGTGACTTGAAAAGAGGGGTTCGATACTATTATCCATGATGTCCTCTTTGAAAAGTTATATGTGTTTTCATAATTTAATAACATGGCTTTTGTCACTAACGTTGGAAAAAGCTCTTATCTTATGGCAAACAGTCTTATGGCGTCCTTCAAGGATCTGCCCTTGGTACTATCTTTTCCCTGTTGTATATGAATGACATGCCACAAGCAGTAGATTGTAGTTGCAGTGGTACGTATCCCCTGTTTTAATGTACGAAAGAGAGAGGCGGACTTTATCTCCAAACTTACAACGGAAATAAGAGGGCAATAGAAATGTGGTTTGAGAAGAATACTGATAAACAGCTAAAGACTGAGCATCGCAAATGAAAATGTATTTGATCCAAAATCAGATGTAAGAAGTTATTAAAGTTCATAGAACAGAAACAAAATTGAGTTTCAGAGGCCAAATCATACGAAAAAGTGGATTGGAATCCTCTTGCAATGACAGGCAAAATAGAAGAAAGTCAAAGGTTGACATACCTAATGGGTTTGGGTGACTGGCTGAATGTCAGCCTTAGAAGAAGACTCACAGCAGTAAGAAACAGGGAGGGACTGTGCGTCATGTTTACTAAGGTCCCAGTAGGATAGGGCACACCGAGGAGGGAGAAAATATTAGGTAACAGCCTTTAAATTACCTGCTCTCCCTAAGTGATTGCTTCTTTAAAAATGGACTCTGATAACGGCTTAACGTGACAATATTGCAGACGCATTTTATAGCACCCTCGTCAGTTTGGTGTGTGCAAACAATTTTAAAGCAAAGTCAACCCCGTTTAATAATCAGTAGATAGCCCTGATCTCTAAGAAGTCTAACCCAAAATATAGCTAAAGTCCACAAATGTTGAAGTATTAAATAACAGAGATAGTCTAGGATGAAATGTCATTTGAAATCGTATTTTATATTATATTCCTCATCTTCACTTCTCTCGTTTTCGCTTCTTACAATTGCCACTTCCGATTTTCTCTTCTTCTTCTTAATGCGGCGGAACGCACAGGATGGAGTACGTTTTGTAGACGTAGTTAAGCAGTGAACTTTTGCAGCTGGGGTCCAATAATGTGTCGGGGAAACGTTCTGTATGCACTATTTCTATGCACATTTTAAATGTGCATCCTTATGTCGTCATCAATGTCTGTTGCCACATTTCCTAATGCTTGGAAGTTGATTGCCTAACCGCATTAAAATGCAGCTACTGATATTTCATTTTATAGGAAGACTTTCCTTTCTCCCATTTATTTTGATTATATCATATTCCTTATAACAAAAAGGATGATCAGTACGCTTATTTGGATAATAGCATAACTTTTATCAAGAAGTTATTGATTTTAAATTTGCGTAGCAATATTTAGAAAACTACATTCATTAAGAGTACCTCATTTTGAGTACGAGGAGGTAGGCTTTTTAAAGTTTGATAGAGACGTTATAACGTTTGTTACCCCTAGCTTTTTATCGGATATTTATATGTTTATCACTTTCTGTGAATTTTTTAAGCTATTCCATCAGAGCAACTTTTGTTTGAATTTGAAACCGGAAAGACAACTTATTACACACAGTAATTTATTAACGACCCTTTGATGTTACAATAAGACCCTTAAATTAACATCAGAAACGCAAGATGCTCTCGGACATCTCTTTATAATCCTAAAATCCAACTACTCTAACACAAAACCACCCTATTAGCAAACATTTTAAGGTTCTCTTGTGTTTCAAGCAACATAAACGCAGCCGACTCCTTTTCACATCCTTCCGTACTTCCTCTACTTTTCTACTTGTTTACTATTTTTCTTTTTGAACACGTTGTTTGCTTCAAACATGCATATCTATCTGATCCTTAAAGTGAAACATATTAGTCGTTGACGACGACATTCTCTAAAAGGACTCAACCGCTGCAACAAATTGGCAGGGAAAATGAGAAGACCGCCTAAGACTATTAAGGTATAGTAACCATTTATCATTTAATTACAGGTTTGTTCAACAAAGAGAACATCTTGTGCGCTTCTGGACGCTACATCTGATCTAAAGAAATATTAAACGACGGGAGAGCCGAGCAAAGGAAGAAGCAATATTTAGTATGTATGTACACATCTTTAGCCGCTACAGTTGCAACAGACGGGCTGCTTTCATTTGCATTATCTTCATAATCTCAATAGGAGTAAATAGTTTACTCTTTTCCGTTAATTAATTCATTATTGTAATCTCTTTGTGATGTTTTAACTTCAGTTAACTTCATTGGCATCGACCTCTTCGGATCTTGCAGTGGAATAATCCGCATTTAGATATTCCAGAGCAGAACAATCAACAGGTAATTCATTGCAAAAGGTTTTAAACTCCTTATCAAACCTTATGCTTCACAACTTTTGTAGCTTTTTAACGATAATCGAACAATTTTCTTGTAGATTCTTCGCGCCAAGTTTTTGTGTATTTAAAGTCAACCACGGATGTTGCAACTTAGGTCAAGTAACGGTCTTTTGCCGCTCCTGCAAAATGACGTGGTCAGTTCCTAACTAGAATGTTTCCGTACGTTGATGACATTTCCTAAACGTGACGTGAGACTTGAATAGCCTCGTATTGAAGGGCATTAGCGTGCAGTAGTAAGAAAATAGACAGAGCCTTCACTCAAGGAACTCTCAATTCAATTCCGCAACCCAAATACATATTAATAAATGACAAGTACTCTCATAAGACTCGTTTTCTCTTCCTATTGCATGCCTTTGACACGACTTTCTATCACATACATAATCAATCGCAAATCAGCACAGGACTCTGGACAACAGCCTGCGACCCTATGCAAGCACAAATTGATCTAGAAGATATGAGCTAAATAATCCGATCGTTTCTGTTGTGTTGGATGATTCAATACAGGGTCTAGTCGTACCCCCTTTGGGTAGCCATGCTGTGCTCTACAAGAAAACACGCAACCCAGACAAACAAACAGAAAGAGCACTAAGCTACAAGTGACAACGTACAGTATAAGAACACAGTCAAAGGAAGATTACCCTTTTATTGTGTGGCTATTACATACATGTAAACAGGTGACAGTAAACTGTCAGAATTATAAATCGATCGTTATGATATTTTGACTTAAGACTGTTTTTAAAGTAAGGCTTTTTAATTCGCCGTTTTTTGGTAAAAGGTTCGTAGTTCGTTTTTACTGTGGACCTTGCGAGTGTACCTTTGTCGAAGGTAAAGGTCACGTTAGGTGCGAAACTGTTGTGTACGTTAATGCACAAGTGATGATTTTCTAAGTTACGATTCCAGTTAATCTCCTTGACTATATACGGAGCAAAATTGGCAACGGTATACGTTCAATATACGGAAATACGCGTTTGTCAGCTACCAACCTGTTCGTAATTGGTTCGAACTTAGGTATTCTCAGTTGGTAAGCTGTCATTTTCTATATACGGTCAAATACGTACCTTTATCCAGCACTTTCATATTTAAGCTGTCGCACGGCTATTGCGTTTTACTTATCACTGTCATTTGGGCAAGGCAAGTCCGTTCCGCAAGCTGCAGATCATCCCATGGCAAGCGATGTGGACATAGTTTGTTAGTTGCTGCCCGTTTGCCCGTTAGCCCGTTAGCCCGTTTTGCCCGTTTGCCCGTTAGCCCGTTAGCCCGTTTTGCCCGTTTGCCCGGTTTGTGACCGTTTTAGCATGTCATTGTACATACCCGTTTTGTTTTGTTTGTTTCAATGGAAAGTTATTTTCCAAGGGTTGTGCCACTTCGTGTTTGACTACCGCTGCTTTTGGCGCAAACAGGACTTCTTAGATAATTGATAGGTTTGCCTTTCGTCAGAACAGGAGTAGCTTACTTTCAAACAGTTGACTCGAGCCACTTCAACCAGACATCTTATTACAAACTCCCTATAGCAAATCTACTAACATCTTAATCTCAACCCCGCCCTACTCCCAAACAACTCTACCTACCCTTACGGTTATTATTTATGGAACCCTCCTCATGGACATATGATGTTCAAACTGATAATGCCTCTTTTTAAAGACATGTAGTAACTGAAGGGCAGGGAGGGCAAATACCCCTATAATTTGCAAAGTAAAGGTATTTTTGTTAATAATCTAATTTAGTAGCAGGCATGCTTCTTTGCAAACGCCCTAAAGTCATTAGGAACAATTTTAATTTCCGTCTTTGTGAAGAAATATCCTAATCTTTCCAAATTTCAAATTTCAAATTTCAAACTTTTTTGGACGTTCGGTGATTAAAGATTGTGTGTTGAAGGAGCATCATATGAAATTCTTAACTTTGTGTTCCCTTGAAATAACGTCACTGTAGAATGGGAATACGTCTGTTGATATAACACCTTCCTATCTCGCTTTGTAAACAAATTACTATCGCCGATGTTCTCTTGTTATTGCTATGAATGGGCATTGACAAAAAACCCGGTGCCGAATGAAGTAGTCAAGATGGCCAAAGATTACTGGCCATGGCAACAGAAAATGTAGTAAGTGATCGATCTTTTCCTAAAATGAAGAGAATTAATACGTAGGGCTTACATAAAAGGATCAACGACGAATAATAGGTTGAATCACTAACTTATGCTACACATTCACAACAAAAGTTTCGGTGAACTCGTCAATAAGTCAATCAGTTAAGCAATTACTCGATCGATCAGTTCATAAATCAATCATCTAATCGATCAATGTATCAATCAATCATTGTATCGACTGATCAGTCAATCAATCAATCAATCGATCAACCGATCAATCGATCAGTAAATCAATCAATCCATCTAGCAATGAATCAATCAATCAATCAATTAGTCAATCAGTCAATCAATCAATTAATCAATCAAACAATCAAACAATCAGTCAGGCAATGAAGAGATCGGTCAATCAGTCAATCAATCAACTGGGAAGGTGAGGGGTCGCTTTTTGGAGCCTCTATAAACATATTTGCCTGCCATTCTCATTAAATTTCTAAGAGCAGCAATTTTTTGAAGTCTGGCACCATTTACAGTAAAACCTTTATATAATCTTTTATGGCGGACATCTGTCTATAATGGACCCTTCATGGAAAAGTCTCAATTACAGTCAAACTTTTGTATCAAAACCTCTTAGTATTGGAGAGTTTACAGAGAAATAAGTGAATAAAAGAAAAACGGGAAGAGAAGGAGAAAGAAAAAGGAGAGAAATATCTCAAATTTATAGCAAAACTTTGTTACATTGAACAGAATTGAAACGCTTACTATTTAGAATTTTGAAGAGTCGGTCATACGTATCCTTGACGCCAAAACGGTATAGCCAGTTAATAGACTTTGTAGAAGCACTTTTGCTGGAAAGGGTAGCGGATAATTTCCTGTCATTAATCGTATGTATTCCAAGAATACTCTTTGTCCAAAACATTTCTTAACTGCTTACTAGAAACGATCGAAAATGCGCTGTATCTTCTCTGGCGCCACATCGAATACTACTTCATTCATTGCGTGCCAGTGGAAGAGAGTAGCCTGGACTTTATGAAACTTTGCCCTAGTGCTGTTCCCCATCTTCGTGTTAGGTTTATTTTTCGCCCTAGTTGTCGTCTTTCAGGCTTTTTTTGGGTCAAGGATGTAATTCCTAGGTTGCTCCGTTCGGGCGTCGTTTACCGTTTTAAGTGTCATGGACGTGATGCCATGTATTTGGGTCAAACGATCCTTCAATTTCATAGACGCCTCTTGGATCATCTGGGTGTTTCCACCTTGATTGGGAAAAACTCTCTAACCCTCCTTGCTCTAGTATTCGTTCTCATGGCACTGAGTGTAACACACACCTTTCCATTTCAAACTTTACCTTTCTCACTTCAGCCTCTAATGAATTTGGTCTCCTTTTTAAAGAAAGCCTCCTTTTGTCTAAACTTAACCCAAGCCTCAACCTAACGTCATTTCTATAAACCTTTCTCTCTTCTAACACTTCATTTTACCCATTGCTTCTCTCCTTATCACTTATTTTCCTCCTTAGGGGCAACTAGTACTTCGCTATTGTTTTGTTATATATGGTATTGTTCTAGTTTTACTTTATTACCTCGTTTTTTTCAAGTTTGGGAATGATGCGAGGAAACATCGAAAGTTCAGGATCTAATTATTTGTTTGTTTTTTATTGCGTTAGAATTAGTATGATTCATAGCATAGTATGATTCTTTTGCGCCCAATACGCTGGGTATTAATAAGTTTACTAAAGTTTGTAAGTTTAAATTCTTTGTGACATCTGAACGCAATACTCATTGAAGCACTGTAATTATACATTTTCAGCAATAACACAGGATTTGGGCCACTCGCTTTCTTAAGACGTGGGTTAGGCATACTTTGCATTGGTAGGGCCTACCATTCGACGACGACAAATTTTGCAAAACTTTTCTTCGTTGCAATGTACAGGGTGATGTTCTCAAATGCCTTTTCCATTTTGAGTGAAGTCCAGACAATAAGAAGATTGGTGCGATCCGTTCGGAGACCTGACGTGTACTGTACTTTAAACAACTTCAGCCACTGTTGTTGTTTTGACTGAAAATGAACGAGGCCTTTGAATACATGGAGACCCTATTCTCAGTTATATGGTTAAAATGGCTAATTACGCTGCTCATTACCAAGTTCTTTACCTAAATGTGCCAGTGCTTAGTTGCACCACATCCTCTGGCCCTGCTAATTGTTTGGATATCGACACCTTCATTTCGAACCTCGTCAAAGGCACGAGTGCCAACTTCACTTATACTAGTAATTATGAACATTGCCTTATTAGAAAGTTATCATTGTAGCCACATGCAACTGTTACGTGTCTTTCTAGGTAAGCAGTATTCATAAGGAGATATGTGTAGGATGCCTGAGAAGACGTTTAGGTCTTCATGCTAACCTTACTACTGAAGAAAAACTCGCCACAGCTAAAAACCTTCTCAAAAGACACAAAATTGGATTAACATTAGGTGAGTAACTTTAGTCACAACTTGTAAAGCTATTATTATTACTATTGCACAATTCCAGTATCACTCTCCTCCACTCTTTCCATATCCTATTTTCCACGTCCTCTTTTTTCTCACCCTTTTACTGGATATCTTACACCCCATATTTACCATCCCTCTTGCGCCAGCTCCTGTTCTTTAAGTACTTGTTCTTGAATCTCTTTCCTTTTCCACAGTCTCTTCATCAACCTTTGTTCTTTCCTTTCCATGTTTTTTCACCACCTGTTCTGGAACCTTGTCTTCACTCATCCCCTCTTCAACGTAACTTTCTTTAATCCTTTCTGCTTGATTAAAGAGAGTTTAAATATTTTTGGATACAGTTGCACGATTTCATGTCAAATAAGTATTAAGTGGTTTGCAGTTTCCTTCTCTTAAAGGAATCTTTTAGGCATCTTAGAAAAACGTGAAAAAGATCTGAAATTATCATCTAGACAGTGGACAGTTCGAAAAAACTATATTGCTAGTTTTAAAATGATAGAAAACTCCTAAGTACGGCATCTAACTGATAAAAGCATGCTTTCTAATTGACCTCCATCTGAAAACTGTGTTTAAATGCTTCGCCCTCAAGCTGTTTAAGACCCTGTCAATGCTAAAAGGGATCACAACGAAAGGCTAATTATCTCGTTAGCTCAAATGATAAATCTTGCCAAAGATAAGTCACAGCGAAAAGAACCAGGTCACAGCGCAAAGAACTTGTCAAGTCATGTATTATTGCCGGTTTCTCTTTCAAAACATCGACAAAAAGCAAATTTCCAGAACATTAAGGCCACGTTTAAGATCAGAACACATTCCTTCTTTTTTTAGCTTCACTTGCAAGCGCGTTTCCAAGACCTAGAAAAATGCTTGCGCATTGTTTATAATTAGTATTAGACTTTATACTAGGCTAGCTTGGTAGAAAAATAACTCATTTCTTCTCTAATTTTTAGTGATCAACAGTTTAATAAGTTTTAATAAAAGCAAACATGCAAACCAATACATTACAAAACGACAGAAAATTATACAAGGAAAGAACGACTGCTCTTTAAAAGATTGATTACTGAAAGCCATCGCAAATTGTAATCAATTAGTTTTTAAATATGGAGGATATGTATCCGTATCTCTATATATATACATATATACATCTATATGACAGCTTTCACATTTAGAATTAATAATTATAAAGCAGCTATTATTTTCTTTGCCAATATCCTGCGTACTCGTTATTAAAACAGTACTTTGTGACATGATAATCAGAACAACCGTAACTTTTTACATGATCTTGCAATTAGCTTTCGAATGCTAAAAAACACTAAACTTCGTAACAAATCAACTTGATAAAGCCTTTACTTACATGGTAACAAAAGTTGTAATAATGCGTAGGTGGAAGAGGTTTAGAGACTATTAAGTTCAGACATTACAAAGACACTCCAAGCTAAAGCTTCTCATTGTATATCAATTCTATCCGTTTCAGTCAGTAGTGTAAATTATAAGGTTTCTAGGTTTCTTGGATGGAGTGGAGGATTTCTTTTCTTTCTTAAGGAAATCTTTCTCCGGCGGAGTTTGAGATACTCTGAAGTGCATTACTGACCTGTTTTTCTGCTTATATGTTACTGACCCTTGCAGTTCAGGGTTTACACAACGTGTTTGTGTACTACTGTTGGCATTAAACTGGTGCATAGTATCTCTGACTGGAGCTGGATTTGGAGAGTAGGTTCTGACGTATGCTACCCTGCTTCCCCAGAAATGTTGCTTCCTTGAAGGTTGCTTCCTTTTGTAGTGGACACTGGGCAAATGGATTGGTCTTTGCACTACCTGCTTTAGTCAGAAGATGAGCTTCAAGGTATTTAGAGTATTTGCTTGACTTTACTTTTGCGATTCCTAATGCGTGGAAAGATTTTCATTTGAGTAGTAGTTTCCTCAGAACAACTTGCTGGAAAGATTTCCTTCTTGAGAATTGCTTTCATCTTGTAAGGTAAGCTGCTTACATGAAAGCTGTAAAGGCTGGTTTATAGTCCTGCTGTGCCGCATGATTTTACAGCATGCAGCAACTTTGGTCATTCCCCACATTGTGACGGATTTTTGAATCTGTAGTAAGTAAGAAACTGTTTTAGTAAAATTGGATATTAAATGAAGTGAGTGATAAAGAGGTTTAGTTGAGCAACCTCTTACTTCTTAATTACAAGATTTAAAAACATTGAAACCGTTACGGTAAGTCAAATTTGTGAGGTACTGCTAGTGAGACGCTTTTTGCCTCCTGTTAGAAACTAGAACAAGCTGGTTAGAGAAGGTGAGAAAGTTCATAATTGAAGGTTGTTACTACCTTGAGTGAACAAAGAATGTTTCACGAAAAATAGATAATATCTTCGATCCCCGACGGTGACTAGTTTCTATTTCTCTAGTTTTCTTTCCAAAAAAGATGCCTAGGGAAGTGATTGACAAAGGAGTTAAATATGTGATCACCTTAACTTCATAATTAAAGATATAAGAGGTTTAAGGCTTTGCGAGGACTAAGGTAATTGAAATCGGCGGATATCTAGGAGTAGTACTTTCGTTTGGTTTTCACACCTCCACGTCAGACGTCTGAAACCATTTCTTAAAGGTGGCCCCACTCTCCAAAACGGAGGAGAATCCACCATCTCAATCGATTAATGGGCACCCCAACACCGTGTGCTTCTTGCTCTGCGTACCCGACCACACCTGTCACAGATTGGTGAGGGGATCACTCCCTGCCCGTGAAGATTGGCAGCTGTTCTGCCATGACAAGAGACCGGCCTATTTGCATATAACCACTGTTCTGTTTGATTCTAGATCAATCATCCACTTCTTGGAGGATCGGAGTCCTATGCAGATTTCCAGTGAGTCTTTCAATCATAGTTTAGTTTGTGTTTCAAACAGAATAAACCTTGTAAAGGGAGGTTTTACTGGATGTTACAATTCTGAAATATGGATCGTTGTTTTGAACTATAAGTTGAATTTACAAATATATTTGGTGACCGTTATTAACGACCTCAGTCCATTAATGGACAATAATGTATCATTTGCCCCTTTGTATTTGTTTTAATATCTATTTGTCCCTTGTTAGTTGTTACCACTTTCCTACTGTTCCTTTGTTATTGCGTTTGATAATTTTTCTCTCCATCGTACAGATCGTACAGATTATTCTTCCCCTTAGTAGCACACAGTTTATACTTACTCTGAAGATGTCAATAAAAATGAAAAATATATCAATATGTCTCCTTCATTAAAGATACTTAGCCTGGCTGTAATTTTTATAAGCATACTTGGTGACCGTCGAAACCGGGAACTGGTTACGTTTAAGTATTGTAGAGATCTTCTCGAGATCTCTCTTGAGGACCGATGATGTATTGTTAATGTTTAAGGCCATGAATACCAGACTTTTGATAAGGCCTAGCTTGTAAGTAACCGGTATATAACTATAGAAATTGGTTAATAGACCTGTATGTGTGGACTTACGAAATACACTGGTTTGAAAGAAACCATTTAGTCCTTTTTCTAACAAAACATCTAGAAAGGGAAGCTTCCCATTAGCTTCTTCCTCTATTGTGAACTTGATGTTCCTGTGTCTAGAGCTCAAATACTCTAGAAACACCAAGGCGTCAGACCTACTACTAAACATGCAACATATGTCATCGACATACCTTTTATAGTAAAGCGCACTATTACCTGAATATTCACCTAGCCATTTATTTTCATGTACACCCATAAAATGATTGGCTAATACGGGCGCTAATGGTGACCCCATACTGACTCCATCAACCTGATCATAATACTGGTTATCGTACATAAAATGAGCCTGTGAAGTTGCAAAATAAGCCTTTTTAATAAAATGTGACATCTCTCTTTGAAGAGTACGTAAACGTTCCACAAATGTAACAGAAAGAATCTTGGCTGTTTTTGCAACATCGTCTACTGGTCATAAAATGTCTGAAAAGGAACTAAAGGCTTCAAAACGTAGTGTCCACATAATGTGAATTCAAATATATTACAATTCCTTCTTTCCTTCACCAAAATGACCGAACATCAAAAATCTCTGAACATGTATCATGAACTGTATGTGGAAGGAGAAAATCAGAATTTGGACTGCCTGAATGGCTTGTGTCTTGTGACCGATCAGCTGGGTATACTCTTTCACACATTCCATTTCGGTCATTCTGACGTTAGTAATCTGAGGAGTGTAAGACGAAAGAAGCTTTTTAGTACACAATGTTTTCGCTATTTCATGCAATATTCTTGTTTTGTACGACAAACAAAGTATTTGATCACCAAAAGTGGAGTTATAAGTGAGAAAGGTATACACATCGCAAGGGTAAGTTTGACATTTGGAATGCCAAAAGTACCCTGGGTACTTTTTGTCAAATCCATATTTTTCCTCTCCGACACCCACGACCCCTCTTGGTAAGGTATCGACCAAAAGTACCCCCCCCCCCGACTGTACCAAAAGTTTAAATTTTGTCGCTAGTGACAAACTTTTGAAGCAAACATTTTAGGACCGTCAGGATAACTTTGTTGAAATACTTGGGGCGGCCAACTGGGCAAAAAGGTTGGTCCCGCTTCACTATACAGTTGTCACAATTGAACTATTAGACGTCGAAACTTCTCACGAAACTCAGGGAGTCTCAGAGAGTATAGTCTCAAGGAGAGTATGGCATACTATTACAGTAATGATGTGATTGTAAAAGAAGGGGCAAAATAAAAAGTAGTTAGAAAATAGACTACAATTGTGGTCTGATAAATTTTGATAAGAGTTGTAAAGCACACTTGAATGGTACTCGAACTTATAGAGAAATGCATACTCCGCAGTTACTCGAAGTTGTGTCTTGCTTTACTAAACAATTTCAATATGTAGAAATGTTTATTTGTATTGGCACAGACTGCCTTGTTCAAACACTGTGTTTGTTGTTGCTCTTACCAAGGCTTATGTATTGGTAGTTCATGCTTTAAAGAACGGTGTAATGGTGAGAGTTTAGTAAATGGAAGTTAAAAAGTACACCGTCTTTACTTGGTTGCCCTGTTTACTTTCTTAAAAAGTTGTAAGCTTTATCAGATGGACTCTATCTGATTCCCAGAGAGGGCGGTACCGCTCCTTCAGGGCGCTAGAAATATCGAAGGGGGCAGAAAGGACAAAAGAAGTGTTAGGAGGGCGTTGAGGATAACATAGGTACTGTTTGGGCGGTGAGGTAAAGGGCGCGATGGAACAGCCACGAAGCTACTAGTGCTAAGATGTTCCGACTAAATTTAGAGAAACGACTTCGTATGTTTCCGTACAAGATACAGATTACGAGAGACACAATACTCAAGATTTCTGCGAGTCCGAAAGCAAGGTAATTCAAATACAGATTTGTTTTTTTTAAGGATCTGATTGGCAACAACCTTGAGTCAGCAACGATCTCCACAAATTGATAGTATCGTAGGGCAGCATTAGTTCTCTTTAAACGGTTAAATGTGGATTGATATATTTATATATATATATATATATTCTCAGCAGACACATTGCAATTGTATATAATGATGGCTCGATGGCTCAATGGTTAAGGCGTTGGTTTAGTAATCATGAGGTCCCGGCTTCGATAATTGGCACTAATTATTGTTTGATCGTTTCAAAAAAACGTTAATTAATGTCACTGAAACATTAAATTGCTGATAAAACGTTAATTAATGTCAGTCAAAATGCATTTTTAGTCTAAATAAACGTTAATTAGATCAACATTAATAAAACCCGCGTTAATTCGTGTACACGTTAATTTTGTGTATTAAGGTATTTCAGGGGCTACTGGTGTAACTACTCTTTTACGCTTATTTTCAGAAGAAAATTCTTTATAAGAGAGCAGAACTTAGGTCCTCAAATATTACGAAAGCCCAATACTCAAGTTTTGTCGCCTAAGAAAGTAGCAATGATATAACTGCAGTCATAGATTAAGGATAATCTTGGCGGCATATTACTGATATTTCTTTTCATCACAGTCCCATCCCTTTTCCATGAAAACTTTAATTTATCAAATAATTTTTATAAAATTTGCTATATTGTGATCCCAAACTCTTTCTGGCACTGCTATCATGCGCAGATGTACTCTTGGCTCGATGCATCTCACCCCACTGTCTATCAGAGTTAAAGAGAGGCTTGAAGAAGTTTCAGCAATAAATGTTGGAATTGTGAGTAGTGCGAGTCTGAGTGTGAGGAGTGGGTCATTTGAAAGTTTCTTATAAAGAAATGAGTGTGTTAATTTTACGATGTTTTTGGGAACAAAAATCAATTAACTAGTTCATTAATTGCAACATTTTACCGCATAGTATACACAATGACCAAAAGCAAACGATAGATTCCTTTCATATACTTGGCTCTTTTAAAAGTGGTCGACTACAGTTGTGTATTCAGGTACGTCAACAGTGGCGAACTCTTTTCAAATTCTTGGGAGAGGGGGCGATTACCACCCTACATATCAGGGGGCTGTACCTTATTTAACTTCAGTACTTCCTATTTTCTAGCTAAAAAATCATTTTTATTTCTCCCTATTTAAAAATTCCTGACGTCCTCTATTGTTTTCCCATACTTGTAAAGTAACTTTAGAAATGTTCTTGCCTGCCACAGGCCATCTTTATGCGAATATTTTACTACTAGCAAGATAGAAAAAAGCTGTGATGTTTTATTATACTTGCACATCACCACAAGAGAGAAAGCAAATCAAATAGAGCAGTCTTTACCGGCAAACTTTTGATTCCGATGCCGAACTACCATGCCATGCTCACCAGAAAATGTGCAACAAATAGACAATATAACGAATGAATTAAAACACGCGAAAAGGTTAACAAAACATGTTATCCTCAAACTTCTGTCATATTTGGTAGACAAGCTTAATAGGTATAGAACTGCTTCGACAGTTTCTTACACCTTCCACACTTCAGCATGCATTTTGAACTACAACATCTACAAAGAGACCCAGTTTTGCTTGGACAGATTTGATAACGACTTGTTTTAACCTTTTATCTCTTCAATTCTCCTTCTTCTTGCACTACTACGCTTTAAAATTGCACGAAGCGTTAACATTGTCAGATTACAGGAGCAGAATATCAACTACTTAAACATTCTGACGTCTTAGTTTGTGTTTTAAACAAATATTTTAAGCAGTAGCTTCTCTCCAACTAAAAGGGGGCAAACAATCCCAGTTAATAGAAATGGGGCAGCTTAAGACCACTTACAGTTTTTTCGTTAAGCATAATGTCCAGAAAGAAAAGTTTTCTTTGGCCCAAAAGTCAGTAGGTATGATTAAGTCACTCTCTTGAAAGATCGTTATTTGGAGAATGTACTGTCTTGCATAGTTTCGACTGATGCTGATAAATAAGTTTCAAGAGTTGATAGCAATAGATGACTGCACACTTGTTATCAACTTGTTTTTTACCCTATCGCCCCGTTATTTAGCTCATGGACCAAAAAATAGAATGCTAATGTTTGGATGCTTTGGCAATTAGGAACATCCACCATGGACCATGGACCATGTACCAAAATCTCAATTCACATTAATGGATAGAAAGTGAAATATCAAATAAGCGTGATGTAAAAGGTAACAACAAATAACATTAATTACTTAAGAACTATTGCAAACGAAATCTTCATAACTTGTACATTTAATCAGTTTATCTATAGAAAAGAAGTGATATTTCCCCTATTGTTTAACACAGACGAACAATGAACGCAAATTACCATTATCGCCAAAAAGGTATTATTCAACACGACTGTTAAGTTAATCTAGTGATGAACATTTCGCGTGTAATTTTCACGTTATGATAATTATTGCCAATTACTGTATCTCTAATACTTGTGTTTTTAATCCTCGTTCCTGTAAATTTGCCTTAGATCGATCAACGTAATGACGCAATTATCACAATAGATTAATTATCGCAGTTGCTCAGTTATCGCAGTAGTTTAATTATCGCAATAGCTCCCTTATCGCAGTAGCTCATTTATTGCAGTAGGGCAATTATCACTGCATGGTAGTTATCATAATGCGGTAATCATGGCTGACTACCCCCACAAGAAAATATCGAGTTCCTGCGTCACTTACTCGTCCTCTTTCCATTAGATTCGTCAACATGATGATAACTCTAGCATCTTGTTCCACAACCATTCTCCAGAAGTCTTCAAAAGTTCGCGTCAAAGGAGCTGGTAAAAATAAGATGAGTAGATATTATTTATTACCCTAATTGTATCAGCAAACAGATGACTTGCGTGTAATCATTGTTCGAAACTTTAAAAAAGGAATAAAATGATTGAGCGTCTCTTGTCACATATGTCCCAACTTTGCGACAAGGAAAGGATAACAAATATACGTGGCCTAAACATGTCTGCGAACCCTTATTCGCTTCTTTCTTGTGACAAACCCTTACTATTGTTCTTGACAGATGACTTGCGTGTAATCATTGTTCGAAACTTCAAAAAAGGAATAAAATGATTGAGCGTCTCTTGTCACATATGTCCCAACTTTGCGACAAGGAAAGGATAACAAATATACGTGGCCTAAACATGTCTGCGAACCCTTATTCGCTTCTTTCTTGTGACAAACCCTTACTATTGTTCTTGACAGATGACTTGCGTGTAATCATTGTTCTAAACTTTGAAAAAATAATAAAATGATTGGGCGTCTCTGGTCATGTGTGCGCCAACTTTGCGACTATGAAGGGATGACAAATATACGTCGCCTAGACATGTCCCCGGAACCTCACCTGCTTATTATTAATTTGCGAGAGGGTCAAGTGCTGTATTTACAGGCAGAGCGGGAATCTATATTTGGAGAAGATATGAAGGGCCTAAAGAAAGTCGGCTGGCCACACAGACTGGCCTTTAACTGTGGGGTGAGGTGACCGCAGGAGTAGTAAAGCGACCCTTATGGCTGGTTAAAAACGTATCTGTAAAGTAATGGGTGCATTAATCCATGAATCTATCAATTGCTGTATAGCGTCCACAACTATTTTACATTCAAGATCTCAAGGATGGGTTTCGTGTTTTATGTATGTACGTTGCGTTGCAACACGTTTGGTGCAGGTTTCCAAGGATTATAAAAGTGGAAAATTAAATATTTACACTGATCGCTTCTTAACAGCGACAATTCATTGCAAAGAAACATCATCATGTGACTATTCGTCACCTTAATCTATTTATTTACTCCACCAGATTACAACAAAACCTACTTGCAGGCCAAATACTGCACTGCTTTTCAATACGTAAAGATGCCAGTTTCACCAAAGCGAAAACACCTTGGTATTGTCTTCAGGTGATGAATAGTCGCATGATAAAATGTGATGAATGGTCATGTGATGAAAAGTCACCCAACCCCATGATAGTGCAGTTGAGAGTGTGTCCCAGTTCCAGTGGAATTCTATGTTCAGCAGCCTCTCACAGTTTTATTCCCACACCAGCTTCCTAGCTTCATTTTTTAGAGCCATCTCTCTGTGGTCATTCCTCACACACTTCCTGTCTCCAGTGACATCCTGATTTGTTTCCTCATTTGCCTCTATATTCTGAAGATGTTAGTCTTGCTATCATGCACGTTTTGGAGTTCTCACTCCATTGCTCCTCTCTCGACTAGATGAATGGTTTTCTTAGCATGCTTCTTGGCATGCAAGTACTGCTCTTTGCATTGGTTGCCTTGGTTGCTTTTCTTTGCAGCTTTCTAACATATCCTCTTTTCCTGCACAGCTACTCTGACCTCATCATTCCACCACCAAGTTAGTTTCTGTGATGGTCCCTTCTTGGTCTTGCCACATACTTATAGTGTTGACCAGGTGTCCTCCTCTGAGTGTGAGGGGTTCGCATTGTGCAGGGTCTTCTCCAATTTGCTGGTGAACTCAGACCTACAGCCCTGGTTTCTGAGTTTCCGCAAACGAAGCTTGGGCGTGCACTGACAGTGTTTTGGCAAGGGAAACTTCTGTGACATATCACAGATGAGAAGCCAACACTGCGCTATGAACTCCACTCATCTTGATCATGGGGACCATCTTGCACAGACAATGATCTAAGAGTCATGAATGAGACTACAAGCCACGGGCTAGAGAGATGGAACGGCAAGATATCATGATGATTGTTTTGAAACAACTTTATGACATTCGCGTAGGAATGGCTCACGATCGAAAAGCAATCAGGAGTCATTTTAAAACAATTTACCTGAAAGTATGTCTCATCTCGGGGGTACCAATACGAACAATTTCTAGTTGATAATCCGCTAAAACATGACTTGGTAAGTCTAGGTACGTCATAGAATATAAATATTACTCGAAACTGCGAAAAGATTGTTGCAATTAACGGTTCGCACATTATGGTACAATCGTCACAACCAGGTCCAAAAAGGAAGAATAAAACTTTAAACCCAGCTGCAATTTGGAAAGAGCTCATTGGAATCGGGAGAGAATAAATAATAACGTGTTTCTGCACCAATGAGCCCTCGTTAGTCATAGCCCACACAGAGTTGTATATTGTATATTGTATCTAACCTTACAAATACTGCGACAATCACGCACCTTGCAGGAGTTTGTTTATGGTACAGTAAATAAATATTGTACCAACAGAGAAAACATTTATTACACACAAAGTTTCTCGTCTAACGCGGATCACAACAGTACAAATCGTCAGATTGGGATCAAAAGGAAAAGACAAAATGTGAATTATCCGGAAAGGCCCAATGAAACGACAAAAGTTTTGAGTATAGAAAAGTGGTTATCTTGTTTTTAATTGATGTGCTTTAAAAAAATAAATCGTCAGAATGGAATCGAAATGTGAAACGGCCGATATTTTTGAGTACAAGAAAAAAAGTTTTCTTGTTTTTAATTGGCCTACTTTCACGGTACAATTCGACAGAATAGTTTGTAGGTTATCCCGAGTACGTAGCCTACGGTGAATTCCGACGACGCTTTGACATACTACTTCCAAGAGACGAGCGCGAGAAGGAGCCCGTTTTGGACGAAAAACAGGTATGAAGTTTGTTGCTTGTACATATTTTGTACTTCTACACATGTCCAACTGCCGTCAAGCGAAAATTGAACATTAAAGTGGTTTCTTCAGACGTTTCTGCTTTATGGGATGAGGATAATCCCGTATATTGAAGCTGCGAGGAAGCTCACTTCTTGTGTGCTATCGCAGTACAAAGTTCACAGTGAAGAGGTGTCGGACTGGAAGATGAAATATTAACAGATGGAACGGACTAGCACTGCAGTTGTATTGTTATGAACCGAGGAAGGAGCAGAGGAGCAGGGGAGCAGGGCCTCACCTGTCCACCATGCCACCACTTGGTGGCATGAGATTTCGGAGATGTTGATGTAGAGAGACGTTTATTAACGGATGATGCACTGGAGAGAAGATAGTGGAGTAATAGAATAAGGACCTGAAACAATAGAGGATTCATTAGCAATAACCGGTACACTGCCCGTGGACCGAAGGCGGAGAAGTCTAGTCGTTGTAATGGTGTTAATTTTCTAGATAGTCAGCATAGGTCGAATTAAGGAAAGAAAGAACGATCGTGAAATATTCGAGGTTGAATTATTTGCCTTGACATGGGACTTGCAATTGCACTTTTGCGAGGTAAATAACATTTCTAATCGCAATTTGCAAGAAAAGTCCGTCACATATCTCTACTTGCGATTCGTTCAGTGGACCCTTAGTCAGTCTCCAGCAACGTTGCTTATAATTGCAAGCAACCATCTATCCACTGGTCTCAGCCTAAGTTAGATTGCGGAGTCTGCAAGCGTGGTGACATATTTTCTATTTCTCTAGTGTTCTTATTCAAAACTAATAAACTTAAGTGTGAGAATGGATGGCAGCAAGTATCGTGTGATTAAACTTTGAGCTACAGCTTATTGAGGACCTACTGGGTGGGAGGAAAGTCTACGAGAATTCTTAAAGATGTTTATTGAGTTTTGAAGTCAATAGTTGCTGACACTGTAAGAAACGGGGGTAAATGGTGATGCGAGTCTTTCCATAGTTAATAAGGAATGGATCGTCAGAGAAGCAAATTTTAAAGATTTGGTAAAGGAATATCATATAAGGTTTTTGCATCTCATCCATTCAGAAAATAGTGATAAGTTGTTAAGGGCTTGCCTTGCATGGCTCACTGCCATAATGGACTCAAAAAAATTTTATCTACAAGCTGAGTTCATGTATGCAGATATTCCTCAATTTGATTTGTTTGGGATTTACCTGCTTTAACGGGCAATATCAGATGGCTATTACTTGAATCAAATTTATCATATTGCAGAAACTGGCTTTTGTTTGAAATTGATGTTTTTAAAATCATTAGTTCACCGTGAGGAAAAGTAAGACAAAAATTATGAGAGTTAAAGAAAGATTCACACTTGAAGGTGTGTGTAATGCACCGTGGCTTGCTCTGGTTTTCATAGATACGAGTGCTTCAGAATATTTTATATCAGAAGTCAAGAATTTATATAATAATTATTGTACAGTATACCAAGTGATTCCATTACTTCACAATGCACCAGCACATTGATCACCTAATACGCATATCTCCTACAATGTCAAAGTTTCAGCTACCTATCTGCCTACCTTACTAAACGACCTCTAGTTTGAAGTTATGGGATCAAGGACCCCCTCAGGTATGTCACAAAAAGTTGAAAACTATTCAGACTCGCTATGACATGTTTCGTGTACATTTATTACCCTACATTTTTGGTTTCTGCGATAAAGCTCACCCGATTTTCAAACAAATGTGGCAGTCTCTCAATCAAAGACACTGATGAGCAGTGGGCCCGACATTGAAACTACCCTAAATAAACAGGAAAACCACCAAATAGGCTAATTAATAAATAAAGAGTAGCTGGGGCGTCCAAGGGCAACACCCCTCAATTTAGACTACCGGGCAGAGAAGCGAACCATGAGACAGGCTCAATCGCCCAGTAGCACGCCTCTCGTGGATTATGGAAAGACCCTGCCATCAATGAGCCCCTATTTGCAGTCTCTCAGTCAGGGATCGCTGATGAGTAGTGAGCCAGATATTGAAACTATCCAAGGTCAACAGTAAGGCCACCAAACAAAGTGACAAATAAATAAAGGCGATTTGGAACATCCAACGGCAGTACCACTCAATCTGAGCCACAGGGTGGCAGATACACATCATGGAAAGCATCTGCAATAAATAGATACTACACAAAATCCTACCCACAACAAGGCCACCAAACAAAGTGACAAATAAATAAAGGCGATTTGGAACATCCAACGGCAGTACCACTCAATCTTAGCCACAGGGTGGCAAATACGCATCATGGAAAGCATCTGTAATCAATAGATACTACACAAAATTCTACCCACAGACCGAGATAGGCCTACCTTCTGCAGGCGTGTTTATAAATCCCGTCGAACATTTGCAGCTCGTCGTTAATAGACTGTTAACATTTCAGGTAGTGTCAGATGGATGCGGTAAGGATAACAATTTACTTACCTCCATGATCTGTTTTGCAGCAATTGCCAAAGTGTAAGGTGTCCTAGGATGTGCAAAAGTTGAATCATCCATTTTTCCTAACCTATTGCCACCTTTCGTACTTTAATGGGCGTCGCACAAAATACATTTTCTGCACAAGAATGATCTTCCTGTTGTACGAAATATTACTAATTTTATTAACTTGCTGGGTACGAACGACCAACTCGAGATCCTGCTCGATTTGTCACTTCAGAAAAAGATGTCATGCAAAATTGTATGTAATCTTATCACTCGGATACACCATGCCAAATAGCTATTGACAGATAGACCGACCTTTCAGAAATCCGGTACCCGAAATACGCACTGCAGACCATGAGTAGCAAAATGGGATTTAAGCCTTTTAGAAACACGGTACCCGAAATACGCACTGCAGACCATAAGTAGAAAAGTGGGATTTAGGCCTTTTAGAAACCCGGAACCCGAAATACGTACTGCAGACCATGAGTAGCAAAATGGGATTTAAGCCTTTTAGAAACCCGGCACCCGAAATACGCACTGCAGACCATGAGTAGCAAAATGGGATACAGACTTTTAAAAAACATGGTACACGAAATACGCACTGCAGACCATGAGTAGCAAAATGGGATACAGGCCTTTAAAAAACATGGTACACGAAATACGCACTGCAGACCATGAGTAGCAAAATGGGATTTAAGCCTTTTAGAAACACGGTACCCGAAATACACACTGCAGACCATGAGTAGCAAAATGGGATACAGGCCTTTAAAAACATGGTACCCGAAATACGCACTGCAGACCATGAGTAGCAAAATGGAATACAGGCCTTTAAAAAACATGGTACCCGAAATACGTACTGCGGACCATGAGTAGCAAAATGGGATTTAAGCCTTTTAGAAACACGGTACCCGAAATACACACTGCAGACCATGAGTAGCCCGATTGGCCATGGTGCGCGCTCAGCCACGATTTTGACAGAGATAGACGATGGGGATATTGTGCGAGTAAGCTTATAACTTATGCGTTTTTATGAGCGCGTATAAAGTTTACTTTTAAGACATTATTACCCTAAACAAGGTGGACTCCGATGCTAGGTGTGGAGTTAATCTTTTTGCATTTTTTCGGGGGCTGTTATGAGTATTTCGGGGGACTATACGTTGCAGCTACTTAAGGTAAGCCTACAGTTATTTGAACCGTAAAAGGAAAATTGGGAGGCGGACGGTAAATGTATCGAGACTCAACCCTCCCCTACAGTCCCCCTATAACCCCCCTGTTGGTACTGGCCTTAACTGAATGTTTTCGTGACTTTGTACCACTTTTAGCGTATGCTGCAATTAATGATAATTTTTGAACTTCAATGTTATTTATTTATTTTTCATCGTACTAAACATTAAGTCAGATGCTCACTGCTTAGGCATCAGGCTTTTATGGTAAAAGCTACTTGACATTTGAAAGAAAGCCAACAATAGAAATAGCATAAGATCGAATGAAAAAATTAGCAGTCAGAAACACATATACAAAATAAGGCCTTTTTGTAGACCATACTTTTTTTATTCCAATCAGATAAATTTACCCAAAATTTGTTCAAACGAACTGATTTCTGCATTGAATGCTGTGAATGTAACTTACGATAATTATTAAAGCCATTTATATGTGAATCTCTTGGCCTAGCCTTAAAAAATACATAAGTGTTCCATTTAGAGCTTTCTTCCGAAGGGCTTTCTTTTTCTAAAATGAATGCGTCGACATTTTTCGTAAACAAGACTGGAATTATCGTGGCATCTAGAGAAATAAGTGGTGTACTTATTGTGATGGCTTAAAAAGATAGTGGAATAAGGGAACTAGAGACGAAACAAAATGGAATAAGGAAACTGGTGACGAAACATCCGGTAGAAGAAGGAAGCTGATGAGGCATGCTATAGAGTATTAGTGGTGTGCCACAATGCTTTATCACGGTGACTACCGTAGTTCTAATGTTATAGTAAACATGTCTATAATGCTGCATGCATGAGCGTAGTTTGATGGATCCACGTTTGACACCAGAAGTTTATGAAACTAATTGGGATTTGTCTTACCCAAGTTGTGTTTGATTGCTAATTACGGCTTTGGGTTGTGTATACAGATAACGAAGTCGGTACACAAAGATGAGTTAAGAGGGTTTTCTGATAGCATTGTTTGGAGCACGTGTCTCAAATTGCAACTAGTTGCGATTCAGCAAAGCAATTTATGCAAACTTGAGACAAGAGTGGCTATGAGTCTTTGCTAGTTCAATGAAACTGGTTGGTGTAGAGTGGTCATACTGATAATAAAGAACTATGGATTACAACAGCCAACTCTATGAGACGATGAAAAGTTTCGAAACAAGGTGACATTTTTTTGTGTGATCTTGATAATAAAATTCTTTATTGATGCAAGTCTGATGTATCTTGTTTACCCTTGGCAGGTTTTCAAAATGCTATTGTGATGCATTAGCTGTAGGCCAGATTCACTTCTGTAACAAAGGCGTTAGGTAAGTTGCCACTACATATAATATCAGCTGTAAAATTACAACAGAAATCAACGGAGTATCATCTTTAAAAGTTTAGTAGTGTCCGTATAAGAGTAATAGAAGATCGGTGCCTAAGTAAAACAACCATAGATGCACCCCTGCTATGTAAAGAGTAAGTGCTTTATTTTAGGTGATTTGGCTAGGTGTCGGAAAGTTTGATTAAATGATAGAAATTGGCGTCAGTATTAGTCAAAAGTGTCAATACCGATACCGATACCGACTCTCAAAAAATGACTGATGCTTGAGGTCGCTGATATCTTGTACACCAGAGGCACATGGTACGTACTCTTTTCAAAGCATTCAATCTCCAGTTCATTTTTGCACGCTGCTATGTAATGTTTTGTTAAGAGTTGGATTAAATAATAGAAATTGGCATCAGTATCAGTCAAAAGTGTCAATACCGATACCGATTTTAACACTCAAAAAATGACCGATGCTTGAGGCCCCTCATATCTTGTACACCAGAGGCACAGGGTACAGACTCTTTGCAAAGCATTCAATCTCCAGTTCATTTTTGCACGCAGCTATGTGATGTTTTGATACAGCGTGGATTACGTATTAGAAATTGGCATCAGTATTCGTGAAAAGTGTCAATACCCATACCGATTCCGGCGCTCGAAAAATGGCCCATCCTTGAGGTCCCTCATATATTGTACACTAGAGGCACAGGGTACGGAGTCTTTTCAAAGCATTCAATCACCAGTTCATCTTTGCATGCTGCTATGTGATGCTTTGATACAACGTGGATTTAAGTATTAGAAATTGGCGTCAGTATTAGTCAAAAGTGTCAATGCCGATACCGTTTGCGACACTCAAACAATGGCCGATGCTTGAGGTCCCTGATATCTTGTACACCAGAGGCACAGGATACGGACTCTTTTCAAAGTATTCAATCTCCACTACATTTTTGGACGCTGCTATGTGATGTTTTGATACAACGTGGATTAAGTATAAGAAATTGGCATCAGTATCAGTCAAAAGTGTCAATACCCATACCGATTCCGACACTCAAAAAATGGCCGAAGCTTGAAAAATCTGTCCCGACCTTTCTGACATTTTCAACTATAATTTCGTTAACTGTAACGTTCAGGTTACTGTCACATAAATGCCTTTACTACCCTACTTTCTATCCAAAGTGCTTTGGAATCTAAGGCAACTTTTGTTCTTTAGGCCTACAGACACACACCACTTGGCACTACGAGAAAATTGTTCTGAACTAAACCTTGATCATTTACAAAATCTTACCTAAATCACACAAGTACTGTTGAGAAAAATGTGAGTGTGGTTGTCAAGAAAAAATACATGGTAATATAATAGTACCTTATCACTTTGCCAGGCCATTTTTAATGGCATTCAAAGTAGCAAATGGTACGCCACGTGGCCTCTCAGAAACTGTTTGACCAAATCCTCTAATACTTAGACCCTGGTTTGGCAAAAAAAATTCGCTCAAACTGGATTCTCGGTACACTAATTTGTAATTCCAAGACAAAAACAAGCAACAATCTATACATTTGAACTTGCGACTTATGCACTGCAAAGCTAGCATAAGCCTAGGTCTAAGAGCTACGGGGCGTTGGTGCATTACGATCAGCTCGGGTGACATTTGACTGTTAGCGGACTGAACATCTTGTTGAGCATTAAACGGTGAGTTCTGAAATAGACATTGATTCATGTGATTTAGGCATTAACAAAATGACATTTACTACGACCAGGTATTAAATTCTAGACATAAAATGTACGAAAGACAGATGTTTTAGCCTCCCTAAAGATGTAGCGCTATAAGGCTCAAAATATACACTCTCTTCTCCACCATTCTAAATCATAATCACTAATAATACTGTTATGATTTAAATAATTTATAAAAGTCTAGGAATCAGTGAAGACTTGATGAAGTAGCCTCATTTCGAATCTGGTTTGCACCAGAGTACTTTTGGTAATGAAGAACCAGCTGCCAAAAGATTAAGAATAGAGAGAATTGATCTTGTACATGTTTTTCAGGAAGCTTGTGATATTCTCATTAGCCAAAGCATGAGCCGTTTTGCTTTCACAGAAGATCTTGTTGCAGCAACTCTCCTAGACACGCCAAGGTTTCAAGAGTATGGGAGAGTGTTTCCAGAAGAAGCCCGGAGTGCTGCTGTGAAAGCATATCCTGTAGTTAACTATTGTAAACTCATGTCTGAACTTGTAGTTGTTTATACAAGACCAGAGTTCAGGAATAGCAGTGAAGCTCTTGCACTGCTGCAGTTATTTAGGGAGAGCAATTTAATGGATACTCTGTCTGAGACAGTTAAGTTAATGAGGATTCTTCTCACATGCCCTTTAAATTCTTCAGAAGCAGAAAGGTGTTTCTCTACACTAAAAAGAGTGAAGACCTTTTTAAGAAACACAATGTGTTAGCAGTGCTATCTATTGAAAAACAAATGGTAAGGCAAAGTCCTCTCTTTAACATGGAGGTTATTGATAGATTTACCCATATTAAGGGAAGAAGGGCAAACTTTTTGTATAGGAAGTAAGTTCAAATTGCAAAATACTCTTCAGTACTTAACAGTAGTTGGGAAACAAGTTGCATGCTTTGGCAGTTGTTACACTCAATAGCATTTCATTATGAACCCAAACCTTAACAAGTATATTAAAAAATACACATTTGTCTATTTTATTCAACCCATGACCGCTGAGTACAGAAGAGAATGTGGCACTTTGTGGTTACATTTGGTTGTAGTCATTTGTGACATATTTACACACAGAGGTGTTTGAACTCAGTTTAGTTTAAAAGATTGAATTAAGATGGGGCATAATTCCATCCGGTGCTTCACAAATCCCACAAATCACCGCTTTAAAGGCATATGACCCTCATTACACCCTTTCTGGGACCAGTTCTCCCAAAAGGGACTCGCTGTGTTGATTTGGAAGGCAAGGAAGGGTATGTTTACATTGATAAAGTCATCCAATGGTGACGGGTTGCTAAACGTTAAAGCACAGTTGTCATAATTGTACTTTGCGGACTGTTTTTTGCACACTTATTGCTGTCTGTTCGTACCCAAGCTAATTTATGTGGATGAAATGAAAATCACCACAAGATAAATTTGTTATTAAATTCCATTATCATCGAATCACAAAACTATGATCCAAAACAAGCATGACCGTGACTGCTTATAATCATCAGCAATGAAGATCAATTACCAAGTAATTAACAGTGTTCATTGGCAACTTTAATATTTCATAACATACACCAAGGCACTGCTTACTTAAACTAATTAACAGCAATAACTGCACCTTAAAGATTTACTCCTGTAAAATGATAATATTCTGTGCACAATTTGTTAGTCACGACTTTCTAAAGTGGTACCAGATAGTACACAATTTCAAATAAACATACACTTAACATGAATCTCTGGATTACTCCGTAACAATGCTGTTTCACAGCTTGCTATTAATAGTAAGAAATCGCTCACATAATACGACAAGGTCAGAGAGAGAGAGGTTTCCTAACAATATACGTTTGATAACGATTTCGGGAGGAATAATGCCAATAGAGTATCTTACATCATGTGAGTGTGAAATCCAGTTTTGTAGAGAGGGAAACATCGCCGATGCTAATCGGTACAGAAGATTGCATAAGAGTGTTATACGAAAGTCGTATTCTTCAGAAGAATACGACCAGAGCGATATCCAAGATTTTCAAATTAAGTGTTATGGGAGCTGAAAGTAAATAAGTATGATGTAAATGAGTTCAGCATGATGAGGAATATGTGGTTAATTTGAAGATGTGAAGCTCATCAGCAAGAAAAGGTAAAGGAAGAGGCTAACTGTCCTAAAAAGTGGGAAAGTGGGATTCAATGTTGCAAAAGAGAAGGTGGAAAAATCCTGTATGATTCCCCTTATTGTCCAAATATAGTATGCGCTCAAGCGAAAGCGACTGTTACGAGAGGTCACCTGATGTAAGTTGCGATCAGTTTGCGGAAAACAAAAGCTTATATTGATTCTAGAGAAATGCATCTTGTCTACATGTCGCTGACAAATTTGACCTTGAGGACTCAAAAATAGCAAAGGTTAGACCTGAATTCAGTGTTCTAGAGCAGAAATTTAAAATGATTGGTGTAATCCATGGAGCTTTGAACATTACAAAGAGCAAGAAACAATAGTTGCAAGTTCTCATTCAAACAACTTAATGAAAGGAAGGCTATAAGATATGGTCTACAAATATAAAGTGGAACCGGGCATTGCCTATTGCTCTTTTATAGGAGCGTGCTAAGAAAGGAAAAAAACCGAAACGGGTTTGATGCCTAGTAATGGGTGTTGCTGCTTCATGTTAAGTGCCATACAATAACTGTTATATTCCTTTTAATTTTTTTTTTCCTTTTACGAGCTTATGGCGAAATAAACCGGTTTTAATAAACGCCATCATGACACGTAGGCGGAAATAGGACTTTGACCCCTATGGGTGCCTTATAGAACCGAAATTTTTTCAAGTTACCCTTGCAGCTTGTTACTTAAAAGTAATTTGAAATAGTTTTTATACAATTTTTAGACCTAAAGGAAGGTATAGCATTCCCCGGAAGTCACTATGTCATAGCAACATTCTAAAGTCTTTTATCGTTTAGACTGGCTAAACGATGAGCGATATTTGTTGAACATACCTAAGCTGAATACAAAACAGATATCGACGGAATAAATAATGTGATATCATCTAGGCTTGATTCATAAAGAATGTTCATCAAGAAAAGTCACAACATTTTTCTCTGTTCGATTGTCTAACTAAAGACTACCCTAGTCGATAACCTATGACCTAATCAAACACACTGAACTTGCCCATGGTTTCACAAAAGTGTTGACGGTTGAGTGCCCCTCTCAACAAACATAACCATGCAAGCGAGCTTTTAGCCTAACCTTCACATGCCAAGTTGATCATGTGATGTGAACAAATAATATCCTGATTGACCGAGAAGCAACTGTACGACGTGGCATGTCTTGGAAAATGGTCAGTTTCGCGAGTGGCACAGAAATGGCACGTCACATTTGCCTCGTGGCATGCTGTATCGGTGCGAAAGGTTTCATACTTTTAGATTCATTGCCAAGTGACATGCCACGTGGCATGCCACTTGCGACGTGTCGCTCCGGTGTGAAGGCTACCATAGACTATTTGTTTCTTTCATTGGACAATTTCTTCTCCGTGCCTGATATGAAGCCACCCTGTGACGCAGTTAAAAATTCTGTTGCCAGGATAAATGGGAAGTCATTGTAATATGAGTTCGGTGTGCTGCAGCCTGTGGTCAGGTCTGACTTTCTGATCTGCCGATCCTTGTGAAAGGTCTAACGAGTATTCCTCGTGTGTATATTTAGATTTTTTAGCTTAACTACAGAATCTGGAGCTCGAGTGGAATATCCATCACAGTCAAGATCAGACTGATGAGACCTCTGATAACATCGATTCTAATCATCAACAACGAAAACGACATCCAGTTCAAGGTAATTGGAGAACACTTTCTCTGTGCCCTGTGACTTGGCCACGGAGGGACTACCATCCGCCTCGTTTATCTGTCCATTGAAAGTTAGAAAGTATTATCAGTGTTGTTGATAACCCATCCTATTCCCCTCGATTGCTTTGCACAACGCGGTATTGTTGGCCTTCCTATTTTCCAGTGATAGTTGTATGTGACGTGCTCAGACGCGTTACATATAACGATGCCAGCTATCTTTAACTTCTCAGTCAGGGCTCGTTTTCCTGCCAAAAGTGAAAGTTACCGCCACTTCCCTACGAGACACCAGTCGTTTGAAATTTTCACGCAGTTTCTTCACTCGTACTTCAGGTCTTTGGAACGGCCTTCTTTCTGACTTCTTTCCCCCTTGATGAATTCTTGATTTCATTAAATCAATCATGCGAGTATCATGCGAATTTACAATAAGAGGTTAAAAAATATACCTCTATAATTTCGTCAAGACGAGCATTTACTCAAAAATTTAGTAACTTCAGTGGCAACCAGAGTCTGAATCCACATTTTGTAAATATCTGTACCTTTGAAGTGCCAAATAATAATTCATGTCTGCGTGTGAAGATTGATTTCTGAAGACTTCCTTTACGTACCGAAATGGCATTTGTAAGATTCGTACAATCAAACAACTCGCCCACACCACAAAGTTTAGACGTCAATACGAAAAACGTTTTCCCCAGTCGTAAATGTATGGCAGCTAAATTTATAATACCAAAATTGAATCCATATGTCCGTCCGTTTGCAAGGGGCAGGTGCACACGGTTTTGCGTGTACGGAATTCAAATTTGAACCGTGTAAGGGGTTATGATACCACAAAACCCATACCTTATCAAAGAGAAGGAAAATGGAATAAAGAGAGAACTTTCGCTATCTACATGGAACGAAGACGTTTAAGAGTAGTTTGGAGGGCCGCTGTTTCGCTCTTCAAAGTCATCCCACAGACCCACATATCTCGAATAAAGAACCAATCTGCCAGCAAGCAAGAATATATACCGGTATTAACATTATGAACCTTATGAACATTACGAACATTATCAACCATTGAACAAACTATCTTCTTTGGGGTCATATTTTAATATCAATTCTTTGCAGTAGTGATTATATAATAATAATTTGCTTTACATGATTCACTCAACTCAAGATTGTTTACTGGGCAATTTCTACCAGGCCTTTATTGTAGCTCACGTACCCATAACAATACCAAACCAGTAATTAAGTATACAAATATTAATGCTCTTGCATAGCAAATATGTAGGCCATAAAACCAAAAGACTAGAAAAGAGGGTCAATCAGCAAACACCAGAGAAAATTCATAGTACACCTTTAGTATTACAGAAAGTTTGTTTGCAGCAGGGTTCAAAGTCATTTGTTTAAGAACACTTGATAGAGAATCCACTTTGTTTAGCAGAGTATAGCGACCAACAGTTCAGGTTATTGAGGAGAATATGTTCCAAATTTCATCTTTCTGTACTAGAGGCCATACATATCTCTACATACACCTTTTATTTGTGAGGGACAGGAATTTGTATTTAGATTAGCTGTTTTTCATTAATGTTGTCCTACGTGCTAAACATTTTACCTGTTTTCCGTGATGTCTGAAGGTTACTATGAATCATGTCTCATTTACTGATCCTTTCAATAGCTGTAAATTGTGTTAACAATGTCTTATGTACTGATGTATTTAGTGAGAAGAGAATCAGTCCTTATAATACTAATAAAAACACATATTTTACCAATAATTTCGCAATAAAAACGTTTTAATGCAACTTCAAAGGTGTTGAAGTATTTACAACCTGAATATCAAAGCATAAAACCACGTTTTATAGAAGTTATACACGTTAAAACAGCCGCGGGCCTACTAGCCCCCCCTCTCCCCGCCCCGTGCTGGCTTAAGTCATCAAAAGCCCGTGCTAGGTAGGGTTAAGGTCCTACGACGAAACGTACAGGACAGGGGTCGAAATAACCGTCCGGCTCTGGCTAAAGCCAGCTCAAATTGTCGTTTAGCTGGTTCAACAAGGTATTAAATTTCAGAAAAAAGCCAGCTCGAAATTACATTTTGTATGAAAATCAATCAATTTTTGTATTTATGGATAGACATTTTCATGAGCTGGGCATTTCCGTTCATCATGGATGAAAGTTTTTCACATTTCTCTCCATAATGCATTGGTTAAAAGGTAATGAAATCGCTGAAAATGGTGCTGGAAATAGGCATTTTGGGCTAAATAATCCACTACAATCGTACACTTTTTGGGGCTTCGCCCCGGCCTTGCTAGGGGGCTGACAGTGCCCACCAGACCCCAGCTAAAACAGCCGGTTCGATTGAATTACCTTATTTCGACCCCTGCAGTAATAATGCAGTCGATATATGGAGTGTGATTTACGTCAAAGCTGGCACTGACGCATTTTCTTCACATGTTCAGACAGGTTATATTTTTGTTGTTATTTGTACAATCGTACAGGTACTGATGGTAAAGTTCAAACTGTTCAAACTTTTACTTAAATATATTAGGAAATGTGTCATTGAATGACGAGATATGGTTCCAATATACAAGTATTGCATTCCACACTTGCAAGTAGTTCCTGATTTTAAATATACGCCTAAACATGAAAAGGTACAGAAAAATCATATTTTAACACACAAAGAATGACGTCATAACTATAACTCTAATAAATTTTTATCTAATAACATATACAAAAAGATCCGCTAATAAATTTAAGGAAAAGTCACGAAATTGCAGCACAATAACTGCAGCGGTTGTGGAGTTATGAATACTTTATTCAATTACGGGCCTCTCAGTCCACCGCCCCTCCCTCCACCCTTGGTAGGGTCAAGGCTGGTGTATGACAAGGCTGCAACGTGCCAGGCTTGTTGTTGCTTCAAGTAACGGGTTACATTATAAGGAGACATCATAAGGGCACTTTGGCGCGGAGAAATGGGAACCCGATGACTCTTCACATCAGTGGTGATTAATCTATACTTTTGTGGTAGTATAGCCATGCCAATAACAACAAAGGTGCAGAAACAAGCCAAGGCGTGCTGTTTCAAGAAAGCTCAACTATAGTAAATATGGAACTCTACCTGCATTGGCAGAAGCAAAAACAGTAGGTTACCGAAGACACGAGATGTGCTCGGATTCGTGTAAGACTGCAAAATATGGATTATAATTACATGGGATGACATACTAACAATGCATTGCGAAAAAGAAGTCTAACGATGAAATGGCAAGATCCTGTAACTACCAAAGACGTCTATACATACGTACCAATGGAGTCATTCACGATAAAGGAAACAAGGACATAATTAAATTTATCATAAATTCTTCCCCCAAAGAACCCAGCATTTACCGCAACGTTACACTCACATAGACCTCCAAAGGCCAACAAAAAGGGAAGACCTAGAACAGTGTCGGAAGGACCGTAAAGACCGAGGGAAAGAGGTACGATGGTACGATAAGTATATATTTTAGGCCGCCTACTGCTTTATGTCTATGTAAATGACTACTTTAGGTCAGTCCGATTGTTGAATGTTATCATGTTTAGAGACGATACCAACTTTTTATAACCGGAAGAAATTACAAAAAGCTTTTCAAAACAACGAATTGACAACTTTCTAACATAGATGACTGATTTACAGCCAACAGTTTATCTGTAAATGTTAACAAGACAAAATATACTCTTTTTTGCTCAGCAAAATGAAACGACGACCTTAGTATGCTTAGCATGCCTTAATTATCAATTGACAAACTGCCGATACAGCTGTACCAGTAAAATTTTTGTTGGTGTGTTGTTGGATGAGAACCTAAAGTGGAACAAACAGATTCAGACAAAATCTCTTGCGTTAAAAATCTCCAAACAAATTAGAATCATCAGCAAATGGAGAAAGTTGCTTAACAATAAAGCGATGAAAAGTTATACATTATTTCTCCGTTAATTTTCTTAAAGAATCAAATTCTAATTTTAAAAAAATTGCAATTACTACAAAAACTAACTGCAGGGGGGTAATATCATACGCTTCCAAAAGGTCTCATACCCAGCCAATTATGGTGAGTGGTCAAACTATAATGTTTGTGAAATTAATCTAAACCAATTCTTATTATAAAGATAAGTGCCCAGAACAAGGCGCATATGTGAAACATAATGGCAAAACATAATATCTCCTAATAGCTTTCGGTGTATTCTACCACCATCCTCGAATCAATATTTAGGTCTGACAATACTTCAATTCCATAGTTTTCGGATCATACGGGAGTTTTACCTTTAACTTGAAAAACGCTTTCTAGCCCTCCATTTTCTAGTATTCGTCTACATGCTGAAAACTGTTCTCATCCGTTCTCTGCCTCTGCAAGAGGAAATGAATATCGCTACACTTATAGCTGCTGCAACCAATGTTAACCTTAACTCCAACTAAACGTTAGTTCCAGAGTTTGATAACCCTTGCAGTCTTGTTATGTAAGAAAGTTTATCATGCAATAATTTAAATCTCGTTGCTTGTTACTCAAAGGCTGCCTGGCTTTCTGTCGTCACGCAACAGCTGCCCTCTGCAATCCGGCACTCATCACCCAGCACTCCTCACTAATCACTCATCACCCGTCACTCGTTACCTGTCATTTGCCACTGATCATCCGCCATTTGTTATCTGTCACTCATTACTTGTCACCTGTCATCCTTTACCCAGCACTTCTCACTTTTAACTCATCACCCGTCACCCATCACCTGTCATTTGCCACTGATCATCCTTCACTCGTCATCCGTCATTCATTACTTGTCACCTGTCATTCACCACCGTCACTCGTCACCCATCACTTGTCAATAGCCACTCATCATCCATCACTCGTCATCCGTCATTCCTTATCAGTCATCAATCACCGATCACCTATCACCTGTCACTTGTTATGCATCACCCGACACCGATCACTCCACAGCTCCACAGCCATAGCAATTGCGTCAATCCCTTTGGTCTCAGTAATTTTAAATCTAGATTTCGTAGATTTTGTTAACAGGAAATCTTCAAAGCAGGAGACCATTGTAGTTTTAGAGTTACTATAAAAACTGCATATTCACAACTATTCAGAATTTTCTGTCTAAAGAATTTTGAGTGAAAGGCAAGATGAACACTTCGACAAATATCGCCAACCACACAGCACTTGTGAGAACGTTAGAAAACCTTAGTATATCAAGTTAATGTCCCGTAGCTGAAAGCCCAGTATGACTTACGTCTGCAAATGTGAAAAATTAAGACAGTTTTGACAGATGTGTATGAAGATATTTAATCTCAATAATACAATCTAACGATCAGACGAAAAATCTTTGAAGTTTATTATAATTACTATACATTAAAAGTACACTAAGTGTACATAAAGTATATTAAGTAGCAAGTACAGTAAGTGTACACAAAGTACATCAAGGACAGTAAATATTAATTACATTAAATGTACATAAAGTACATTAAGTACATTAAGTGTACGTAAAGTACATTAAGTGCATTAAGTGTACATAAAGTGCATTTAAGTACATTAAGTATTAAGTACATTAAGTTTACATAAAGTGCATTAAGTGTACATCAAGTACATTAAGTGTACGTTAAGTGCATTTAGTGTACATAAAGTACATTAGAGTACATTATGATTCCCCTCTCGTGCAGTAGTCGTATTCTTTGCCGCAAGCAACTTTTCTACTTTCATAATATTGCCCGGTATAGTTTTTCAAACAATTATTTCTCTTACATTTTAGATCAGCAAAAGGTGGCAGAGATCAGACTCGGAGGCGATCACGCTCCTTTGTCCCTATCGTCATTGATAAATGCTTGATGCATCGATGGACATTTTGAAAACTGTTTACTCTCGAGAATAGATACTGCATGAAAATAACGTGAATGTAAAGAACAGGGATTGAACGAATACACCTCCGGTTTTGGGTAATTTCAGTAATTATTAAATCTGTGCACTTTTGAAAATATGCAGCACTTGAGATAAAGCATAAGTAACTCGTTTAGAGAAAACTCTTTTAAGAGTAAGTGACATGCTGCCATGGATCATAGTCGCCATGGCAGGAACCATGGAAAATATTTTTGGGGGAAATGTTCCCTGACTTACTCCCGTTCAGTAGTTACTTTCTTGGAAAATCTCCTAGGCAATTTCTTTGTCAAATATAGTGAACACAAACGTGCGAAAAAACTGTAAGAGAATGGAAGGTCCAAAACAAACACACACGCATAGAAAACTGATATCTATACCACTTTTCATCATCCTCTTATTTATTGTTACCGAGAGTACACTTTTCTTCATGGAATATTTGCACGTTATTTTATTATCAACCACTGGCTGACACTGAGTCAGCTTTCCATAGTGTTGTTATTATACTTGCCGATACAGAATTGTTTAAGGAATATCAAGGCCCCGTTTATGGGTGGAAGCAAGCCATGACAAGCATTTGTAGGAGCCACAACCAATTTGAACAGAATTATATTCCAAATCACCTTACTACGGAGTTTTCAAAACCCTAAAAACAATAGAGAGTTTACCAGAGGTTAGGACTACCAGAGCAACTACAAATTTATACCAACAAATTTTAATATAAGTGTTTCCTTAATTCTGTTCCTTTGGTAATTGATCGTCTTTTCAATCTCTC
The DNA here is from genome assembly GCA_010016025.2 of Alatinidae sp. Z8VKAUB7J3. Classification (NCBI taxonomy): domain Eukaryota; kingdom Metazoa; phylum Cnidaria; class Cubozoa; order Carybdeida; family Alatinidae; species Alatinidae sp. Z8VKAUB7J3. The sequence goes on along the minus strand of JAAAKM020073195.1, from coordinate 192,939,346 downwards.
ACTCTGTAGTAATTGGGAGAGTATTTCTTACAAAGTTAAACATCTCTTGTCAATATTTCATCTGCATTTATTCTTACTACAGGCATTTCATGCTAAGTTCCCCTGTCCAGTAGGAATGAGAGCTATTATTGATGTTCATTTGGATTATAGTTAGAACTCCGTCTTTTTGTGAGAACTCTCCGGTACACGTTTTCTTTAATAAGCAACTCCATTTTCGGGGTCAGGCCTCGAGTTGCTTAGCAATTTTCCAAAATCAGGTCTGGGGTTGCTTAAGTAATTGCTTAGGTATCACTACCTATGAAATACCAAATGATGGTTGGATCTTTGATCTCTTTGCTTGACATATTATCAACAAATTAATGCCCCCTCAATGTCAGAGTTGAACAAAATCTGATTATAGGCCCCCTGTTACTGCGTCAGTCGGTGTAATGTGTCGAACAGGTTAATGTGTATGGCTCAAAAGGAAAAAAGTACTTATCTCAATCAATTTAACAGACATAGATGGTGCAGGTCAGTTCCCTTTTTTTACGGTCACTGTTGATTCAAGAAATTAAATCGGGGTTAGATTTGACGTACGCCCACCTCTAGCCCGTGGCGGACTTTTTAGGCGAGAGGAGGCTTGCGGTTTCTCCTAATAGCTTTTCTTCAAAATTAAAGAATACTATGAATCCGTGCAATATGCTAGACGACAAACCAATTACAGGAAAATTATTTAATTTCTTATTATGGAGATGGTGCACCTAATTTAGTAATGGTTAGTGCATAACGGTCCTTGTTGGGAAGGCCGAAATGTGCCCCTGATCATAAGTGTTGGCGACAGCATACTGCAAATATTTCTAATTTGTGGAAACCTGTATCAACATCATGCCAGGCTCGATGGTTACTACAGTTTTTTGACATAAACATCTAATGAAAGACCCGAGAAAACAAGTAAAAGGCTAAAACATCGTAAGTTTTATCTCTTCCACAGTACTAATAATACCCGTCATTCATACGACAATGATACTTCTGGATTGTAGAGAATGCTATTTCGGGTCACTCAAACCACCTCCCTTGCTCATGGCGTCACTTTGAAAGTGCTTCACTTCTGCTTGTTCTCTGTAGGACTGTCTGGTGCTGGCAAGACATCAATCAGCTTCGCCCTTGAGGAATACTTATGCCTACGAGGTATTCCTACCTACGGGCTGGATGGGGATAACATGAGAACGGGCTTGAATAAGAACCTTGGCTTCTCCCAAGTAGAGAAGTGATACTAATACAGCAGCCCATTCCTGCCTGTTAAATTCTAACTTACTTGAACATTGCCTGACAATAGCCAAATGGCCGTGTACTACGATTAATGGTGCTTTACCCGATCCATGGACGTCGCCCCAAGGACTGTCACTCTCTCGTAGCATGATATTGCAACCGTTGTAAATAATGAAAAGCTATGGGCATAAAATTGTCACCTCATGTACCGTTACAGAAAGGGGTGTAAATCTGTGTGTGCTAGTCATGCGCCGCACACCCTGCGTAAGTTAACAATATTCCAAGATTTATTCCAATGAAGCATTTACCCCGATTTTATTCGTTTGTCCCATTACCCGACCATTTTGCAACAAAACACAATCTGTTGTTTGCATTTCCCTGGTGAATTACATAAAAAAACAACCAAGTCGTGCTAAAGGTTTGCGGCTATTGTTTAGACGCAAGGTACCAAGCTTTTAAAGATCCATTCAAGCAGAGAAATCGCGGTTAGAAAAAACCTTGAAGTCGTGCGGAATCTCGCCCACCATTCGCTACTAATGAGAGATTTGAAAAAAAAGATTCAACCGTAGACACTTGAAAATTTTTCATTGCACAAAAATGCATGTAAACTATATAGTATTTTTTGTTTCGATTACAGCACTACGCAGATCGGGTAGGATGCTGGAAGAAGTATCAACTATCAAGAAAATTACAAGCTGTTCAAATTGCTTACTGTCATCATCGTATTTGATAGACAAAAAGATTTTCATCAATAGCTTGCTAGAAAGCAAAAAAATTACTTTGTTTAATTTTTAGACACTAACTAAAAAAAGTTATATCAAGAAACTGTAAAGAATTTCTGTCACTCAAATTTTATATTCTGGTAAAACGTTACATCATCATTAAAGCCAGGCTTGGGTCGTACCCAGTTTTTGTAATTTCTTAATGTTCTTCTACTGGGTAGGTACTTCATCAAAGGTCCTCCTGAGCTCATCATAGCTGGAGGCACACCTCTGTGCCTGTGAAAGGCAGAATCTGATGAGCATAGGATGAAACCTAACCCCTGACTTGGCTTATTATAGTGCCACTCACTTCGGGGAAGTCTAACCCAAAGCATATTTCCGAAGTAATGAAGTCCTTGATAAGGTTGGAGACAGTCACATTCCGCACTGACCTCCTGAACTTTTGATAAACCACATGGTCATTAGGTAATAACCATCCAAATACACTAATGTTGAACCCGAGGCTGTCATCTATTGTGACTTCATACTTGCGCAGAATCTTTGGTTTAGTATTTAACTTCAAAATTACTCTATCCTCAAGAATTACATACTCCCAGTCCTGAATAAAACTCAAAGATTTTATTCTCTGACAAATGTCACTGAATGATTTATAACAAAAATTTCTGGGAAGCCGTGGAAGATGTGCATTCTTCTCTATGAAGAACAGATCTTTCTAATCTTGGTTTAACTTCCCTTCGTTCTTTACCCATATATAATGTGGGTAAGACTCTTTCTTTTAGCTTCTTCTTATTTGCTATTTTTGCTGATGTAACTAGAAATTAAATAGAAGAAAAGCCATCACTGAATCTCCATGAAAGAAGGCCTTTTTGCACTTAACTGATTGAAGACTTAAGAGATTAACTGACCTATTATAGACTAGGGAACTTTGCAATAGTGGACTCACAATTTCATAAATTGTCAACCAATTTGCATTTTATATTTTTGAGAATTGCTTCCATCCTGCATATACACATATATATAACCACTGGAAAGAAAGGCACTAGAGAGAAAAGCACTTGAAAGAAAGGCACCGGAAAGAGAAGCACTGGATAGATAGACATTGGAAAGAAAGGCACTGCAAGAAGAGGCACTGGAAAATCAAGCACTGGGACGATGGTACTAAAAATCCACGCACCGGAAAGAAAGGCACTAGAGAGAAAATCACTTCAAAGAAAGGCACCGGAAAATAAAGCACTTGATAGATAGCCATTGGAAAGAAAGGCACTGCAGGAAGAGGCACTGGAAAATGAAGCACTGGAAAAATGATACTAAAAGTAAGCGCACTGGAAAGAAAGGCACTAGAGAGAAAAGCACTGGAAAGAAAGGCACCGAAAAGAGAAGCATTGGATAGATAGACATTGAAAAGAAAGGCACTGCAAGGAGAGGCACTGGAAAATGAAGCACTGGAAAAATCATACTAAAAATAAGCGCACTGGAAAGAAAGGCACTAGAGAGAAAAGCACTGCAGCAAAAGACACTGGATAAGAAGACACTAGAGAAATGGCACTGGAAATAAGCGCTGGAAAGAAAGACACCGAAAGGAAAAGCACTGGATAGATAGACATTGGAAAGAAGAAGCACTGGAAGATGAAGCACCTGTAAAATGACACTAAAAACTAGCGCACTGGAAAGAAAGGCACTAGAGAGAAAAGCACTTGAAAGAAAGGCACCGGAAAGGGAAGCACTGGATAGATAGACATTGGAAAGAAAGGCACTGAAAGAAGAGGCACTGGAAAATGAAGCACTGGGAAAATAATACTACGATGGCACTAGAGAGAAAAGCACTGTAAAGAAAGGCACCGGAAAGAGAAGCACTGGATAGATAGACATTGGAAAGAAAGGCACTGCAAGAAGAGGCACTGGAAAGATTGAAGGCCAAGAAGAGAGATTCAAGGCCAAGAAGAGAGATTCAAGGCCAAGAAGAGAGATTCAAGGTCAAGAAGGGAGATTGAAGGCCAAGAAGAGAGATTCAAGACCACGAACAGAGATTCAAGGCCAAGAAGAGAGATTCAAGGCCAAGAAGAGAGATTCAAGGCCATGAAGAGAGATTCAAGGCTAAGAAGAGAGACTCAAGGCCAAGAAGAGAGATTCAAGGCTAAAAGAGAAATTTAAGACCAAGAAGAGAGATTCAAGACCGAGAAGAGAGAAGACGAACAAGAGACTAGATCCCCTCGACCAAACATACTTGTAAGTTACCAAACCATATCAAAATCTTTCACATATCTTGAGTGACACTTCCGATACTGCAAACATTTTGCATTTAGGGAGCACTGTTTTAAGTATGTGGTTGCCACTACGTAACCAAGGTCGTTATGACCGAAAGAGTGTTTTTTGTTCAGTAGCGTATACATGACTCAAAACTAATTACAAATGCAATGTCTATTTTTACACGTAGCTACCTATTCGACTTTTTACCACGCGGTGTCACATATTCTCCATTATTTAAGCTTTATTGGAAACGGGGACTGGGACACAATATGTCACCGCTAGGGATCGAACCCGTTACCCACGCTTTCACGACATGCGTTTTACTAACTAAGGTAGGTGACCCCTGATGTTAATATACTCTATTTCTCTAGTTGGTAGAGAACACTCCGCGAAAGCGTGAGTAATGGGTTTGATCCCCGGTGGTGACATATTTTCTATTTCTCTTGTGTTATTTTCAAAGCTAACATTTCAAATCCTCTCTCCTAGATAATATGAGAATTCTTTTTCATAGCATTTTCCAGTTCTGTACCAGAAGTAAACCTTCATGAAAACAAGTTTTCTAAAATTTCAAAATCGCTGAACATCAATCCAATCTTAATGGCATGTAGGACGGAAAACGTCGCCTTTCCACAAGTTGAACATATATATAGAAAGTACTGCTTCTGAATTGGAATAAACTGACAAAGAATAAGTCTAACCACAATTTTATGTAAGAGTAAAAGTTAACTTCAAGACAAAGAAAGTGCCTATGCTTTTGTCACAACTGACTTAATAAATACGTTCTTTTACAAGGCTGCATAAACAAAGCCTAGTTTGCAAGCACCCGCGATGTACCACAAAACTCCCAATGCCAAAACTGTAGAGGACAGAAAGAATTAACTTCTTAACACTAAAACCGAATTGCTAGCCAATGGTCATCCAAATATCCCCTTACCTCTTAGAATCTTTAAATTCCTTACCATATTTGTCATAAAGACAATAACAATGCAAATGGGAGTATTGTTATCATTAATAGTTGAAGTGTCACCAACCTTGAAAGGGAATCAACAATTCTTTTAATAGTTATCGTCAACGGTATCATTGGCTGTATGACCACGCCTTAAATCAGAAGCCAGGGCAGACTGGGGTACGGCAGTGGTATTCTTAAGGGAAGACAGCTTGGTTCAGGAAATACTTTAAAATAAGGTTTCATCGATGTTCATTTAAGTGTTGTCTTTAACAATACAGGTTAAGATGTGTATAGGTAAGTATGTATACAAATTAATGCAGGGTCATGGATGAAGGCAGGCAATATTGTAGAGTAGTAGGATGAACAGAATGCAAAAGTCCTGACCCCCAAGGAAGGAGTTCAGTTGATACACAGACTGAAAGCAGATCTGTGGGGAAGTGTGATGGCAAACATAATGTGGATATCAATATAATTGACTTGCCTCACTGCCAGAAATCATAGTACCGTTGCAAACCTATGAAAAGGTTACCATTGCAAACGCATTTGTTAATTGAAGCTGACATCACACGCGACAACCCGACGATTATACTGTGGCAAACCCATTGAAAAGTGATTGCAGCCACGTATTTTCAACCTAAATGATCTGATTATCATCGTACCGTATTGTCTTCTAAGTAGAATCGTAGCTAAGTGAAATTTAATCTCCAACTGTAAAATCCGTAAAGCCCTGTACAAACAGGCTCGACTTTCCGCCAGACTCTACTCGACTTTGAAGAAAATTGCGGAGGAAAGTCTAACTAAGTCGAGCCATGTCGAGCATTGGGCGTACAAAAGAGTTCTGTATTTTTGCTCGACTTCTTCCTTGACTTCTTCCTCGACTTCTTCCTCGACTTCTTCCTCGACTTCTTCCTCGACTTCTTCCTCGACTTCTTCCTCGACCTTTTTCTCGACTTTTTTCTCGACTTCTTCCTCGACTTCTTCCTCGACTTCCTCCACGACTTCCTCCTCGACTTCTTTCCTGACTTCTTCCTCGACTTCCTCCTCGACTTCTTCCCTGACTTCTTCCACGACTTCTTCCTCGACTTCCTCCTCGACTTCTTCCTCGACTTCTTCCTCGACTTCCTCCACGACTTCCTCCACGACTTCCTCCTCGACTTCTTCCCTGACTTCTTCCTCGACTTCTTCCTCGACTTCCTCCATGACTTCCTTCTCGACTTCTTCCCCGACTTTAAACTCCTTCCCGTCTTTTCATATTTGGCGAGAAATATATTTTTGAATCGAATTATTCAGTATGTATGGGCTCTAGGTTTTAGAGGCATTAATAGAAATTTGAGATGTACTGAGATCTTAAATGACTTGTCGGATTTAGTTGCATGCGAGTGTTAATACGAGCGAAGCACATTTATGTCAAGTTAAAGTGTATAGAAGGCTAAGGAATTTGCTTTGTGGGTAAGCCAAAACTAGTAATAATTCACTAGTGGAAAGTAAAAGTGAAGAACTCTGATCCTGGGTCTTCTGTGTATCTTTGTAGATGACACCTTTCAATTTTTTGTTGATAACTACTCATTCGAAAATTTGAAAAATCTGTGAATAATATATTAGTTTATAGCGAATTGCACTTGTGGTTCTATAGCTTCTCCATTGAAAGTTAACACATTATACTAATCCTAGGAGTTATTTGCAATGTTGTAAAGAATATGTACAAATTTGTACAAGTTGGTAGATAGTACCTTTATCCATGGTAATTTTAAGGTCCCCTTGCAGTTACTATGCTCTAACGAGGTATTATGCCTACTTTACTGAAATGTATTACGTCTTGTTATCATTGTAGATGTAAAAGTTACGTTTAAGGCCATACTAAACTAATACTACGTTTTTGGTGGTTTGTTTATCCTCTTTATAGTACAACTAATGTTCGCATCAGCAAAATCATTGTCGTCAACAATGGTGTTAGATAGCTATACATACGTACTGAGTTTTGCTACGAGTTAGTATAATAACGAGAAGTACTTCCACCCAAGCGAAGCTCCTAGTATACATTGGAATGTAACTCCTGCTTATGTTTACTCAATGTAGTTTTGCGATAAGGCTTGCATTTTTCCTAGGCATTTAATCGTGACTCGATTTTTTTGACTAGGAACAGTGCAACAGAACAAGCAGTATGGAACGATAACTGTATAAGTGAATATGGAACACAGAGTATACAATATTGCCCTTTAGGAGAAGGGAGTTAACGTCTTCCATCATTTCTTAGTTAAATTACATCTAACGCTCACTATCAAACCAGACGTATTCTTAAACATTATTGAAAGGAACAGTTCTACGAAGGGCTGTAGTTAAGTTAGAGTAGATTCAAAGAATATATCTGACCTTTACTTAAATGTTCCCTAAAGAGTAATAACGTGACAATTGGCCCTTCTTTCTACCTCAGATTCCATTTCTAATATAAGTTATTTGTATAGCATAATACACACTTGTAACAGATATCGGAGGTTATTGGCGCTGTTTTTCATAACACAGAAATGAAACCATATTCTGATAAGCATCAGCTGCTTGGCATAGACTGCTGCCTTCGTGCAAGTGAGACAGAAAGTCTATCCACCAAACGATACCCTGTTGTTGCTCATTATGACAGCAGGTGCAGCTTTTTGTAGCGGACATGTGATGAGGTGTTATCAGATGGTATGTTCTAAATGGGACGATATTTAGCTATGCGATGATACCCGGTGCATATACTATCCGTAACCCTGTATAAAAGGCCAGTATCGATTACATAAGATGGCTTTCAAAAGGGCCTTCTATACGTGCGAAACATCGAAAGCTAGCAAAACACTACTTTTCTACTTACATAAATACATATTTGAAGCTGTAGACTCTGTAACGTGTTCTTTGACAAACGAAGTGACAGCAGAAACTAACATGAAAAGAGACGGAAGGAAATATTTTGTAAACCTCTATAGGAATAAATAACAAAAGTTACTTGATTCGCACACAGTACAAGTTAAGCTTAAAAAGGGTTCCTAGAACACTATCTACGAGCAAATTCCCTCACACCTAAAATAGTGCAAAGGAAATGTTCCGACCTGTGACTATTTCCAGGGCTAAAACAACAACTCGATGGAAGTAGGTGTAAAGCGCCTTTAAAAAGAAAACAGCTCCATAGTTGTGTTATGTGGCAGAGCTTATTGTAACGTGCATTGCATGTGCATGTGTATGTGCATGTGCATGTGCATGTGTTGCTAGCAAAAGCAGCGTTCGGAATAAAAAATGTATAATTTTTGCATTAAAGAGTATGGGTTCGATGGTTTGAAATTCAACACAATTCCTAAAAACGAGTGCTTTTTTTAAAAGGCAGAAAGATTTGCTTTTGAGACACGCCCCATTTTATGCAATATGAAAAGAACTTTGATACATTTAGATTTAATGGTTTTTCTCTATGGAAATCCAATTGCATTTGATATTCTAAGAACTTTAAAAAAACCTGATTTGAAACATACACCAATTGCCTTCGGAAGCGAATCTCAAAATAGGTTCGGGCAGTTGGGCCTAAACTCATAACAGAGCCCTTGGATCGTGAGTACGACAACATAGTGCATTTTCAAAGCGCAGTCGCTTAGTTTCTGCATCCAACGCTTTGGCAACTTGCTCATTATTCGTCCCTAGGACTTGTAGTTACTTACTTACTTCGGTCCACTTCTCACTCGCCTCGAATCGACACCTCTTTTCTCGTCTGCCTTGTCAATCATTGCTGTTATTAATTTTTATGTAGAAGCCAAACTCGCGTCGTTCATTAACCTATCAATACACATCATAGCCTTTCTTCCTGAATGCAAATTGCTAACTGAATGCTGCCACAGAACCAGCTTTCAAGCCTCATCGTCAGGATGTCTAGTTTGTTTGCCTGCTGGTTCAACTCTTCTGCACCTCACCTTTGATGACAGTGGAGGACTTACGGCGTGATGAAAATCTCCATTAACGTCATGGCCTTTAGCCTGAGAAAATTTGTCTTATTTTTGAAAATAGGGGGACCCCCCCCCTAAAACCTATTTTGGAAAATAGGGGGAAAGTCATAGAATCTTAACGAAAATCACACCATCGCATTCAACGCATCAGAATGCATAATTCAACGCAACGCATTCACGCATAATTCTGACAAATTAGAAAAATGAGGTATTTTTGTATTAAATCCCAACCGGACCTGGTGAAGGGGAAGTTGGGGGTGGGGCGGAACCTAAAATCTTGGAAAATGCTTAGAGTGGTGGGATCGGGATGAAACTTGGTGGGAAAAATAAGCAAGTCCTAGATAGGAGATCGACATAACTGGAACGGATCTGCTCTCTTTTTTGGGGGGGGGGTTCTGTTTTCCCCCTCCAACTCCCCCCAATGTCAACAGATCTGGTAAGGATTTGAAACAAGAGCTCTGAGACCTGAGTTCCTTCTAAATATCAAATTTCATTAAGATCCGGTCACCCGTTCTTAAGTTACAAATGCCTCATTTTTTCTAATTTTTTCGAATTGGTCCAAATATAAAATAGCCTAGGCTATTTTAACAATGGATTTTTAACCAAGAACTTTTATTGTGTGTTATTGTTTATTATTTTCTTTGCTGAAGACAGCCCTTAGTTATAGGGCCGAAACATTCAAATAGATTTTGTTCGTTCACTGTCTTGGGAAAAAGTCTTCATTATTCTCTCTTCTGTATTTATGGCACTTGGTATTAACCAAGTGACATATAGCAATCGCCAATTCTGTCGTTCTGTCTATCGGTCCCGGTTTTGCTACTTTAGGCACTTCCAGGTAAGCTAGGACAATGAAATTTGGCAAGCGTATCAGGGACCGGACCAGATTAAATTAGAAATAGTCGTTTTGGATTTGTTGGTGAATGAGTATGGAGATATCCTAATTACGGCTTCTTACTTGCCTACATATTTACTTGCTACTCAGCTTGCGACCCTACAGTACTCTGTAGGACATTTGACTATAGATACTTTTATACGTAAACGGTGCCATGTTCATCCCTGTGTGTATGATGTATGTTCGCAAAGGTATGATTTTCCTGGAGGACCATTATTGGTATTGTATACCCTTACTGACTCTTGTTGTACCAATAAAATTTATGATAATTGAGTTTACATTAAACTAATTCAAATTTTGCAAAGTATCATGATTAACTCACAGATCACTTAACTTTTAACTTTTGCCTAATTTATCTGTTCATTCAATATGCTTTGGTAATGAACCATGTCCTATGCATAATTTATATATAGTAATTGGATGTCTTTGCCAGATTCACCTTCCTTTAACAAGGATTGTCTTGTTATACAAATTTTAACTTGGCCGATCCATTGAGAGTTCACGTGATCTAGGACATCATTATTATCCATCATTAATACAAAATGCACCATGCTTTCATCGCAAAAGCATACAAACTATTAAATGTTAGCTTTTGGGTCTGATGGTCAAACTACATCCCCATACCTAAAAATGGGGAATTAAAAAGCTTTTGTTTGGAAACTGTCCAAGGTCAAAATAAAATAGTTTAGTTATCCCTAAATTCTAAACAGTTTACTGTGACCTGGTTACAGCAAGAAGAGACATAAACACACAGGCGAATTGAGAAAAAAAACACAATGAACAATTGTACAATTATCAGGCCTTATTGTGTGGCAGTAGGGGTATTAAACTTTCTTGTTAGTGATTGCCTTTAGCCTCCAACTATTTCATTATATGCTCTGCTATGAATACAGAGGTGACGGGGATACGTAACGAGACGGAAAGAGCATTATGTAGGGAGAAGAGTGAGGCAGTTGAGAATTGGAAAGCGGAAGAGGGGGAGATCGAAGAGAAGATGCAAAGACAGCATCGAAGATTACTTTTTAAGGGTAGGACTGCAGGAGTGCAAAGGCATGGACAGAAAGAAATGACGCAAGGCAATCCGCACCGGTCACCCGACATAAATGTAGCAATAAAGTCAGAAGAAGAAGGGCTATAAAAGTATCCCTTTGTGTTAACCTTTCTTGTTGTAGTAAATAGAATTTAAGTGGGTTACATCACCGGGAGGTCAATATTTGAAGAGCACCCCTCTAACAGACGTAAGATATCAAAATGTTGAGAAAGTGCTACTTTAAAGTTCTGTTTTGGGCTTCAGTAGATTGGAGTATAAAGTAGGCAAAGAGCTCATCCCGATCACATTGGATAGGTTCTTTTCAAACTCTGTTAGGTAGTTGGGATATAAAATGGAACTAATCTATTAAATTGTGGACATCTTTGACTGTTAATGTGATTATCAAATTTACACTGATTAGCAAATTGTTTGAGTTGGAGACTGAGGGTCATTATTGGAGAAGAGTGTTGATGCAATTCCTTGGCGACTAAATATCTTTTTTAAAAGAAGTAAAGAACAGAAGTGGTTTGCATATCCTTGAGGGTAATAATCCTGTAGTACTTGATGTAGTGGGCGATTAGATAAATCACTAGAAACCAAACGTTGGTGTTGTTAGAGTAAGCAAGTCAATGACAACTTTACATGCTCAGCATTTCGTGGATGTACTGAGTCAGGTTGAGCAGTAAAATAACATGCATATTATGTGAGAATTAAGACCTACCCGAAAAATTTACTACCTTGCTTTTCAGTAATGACCTGAAGAAGTCTGTTAGACGAAACGTTGTCAATGAAGTTTCCACATTTGGCGTTTTACTTATAATGGCTTTTTGCCCGGTAACCAAAATTGAGGGGCTGTGTATTTGGACGCACCAGCTGCCCTGCATTTATTAGTTTGCCTGTTTTGTAGTTCTTCTTTTCATTTAGGGTAATTTCAACGCCGGGCCCACTGCTCATCAGGGGTCTTTGATTGAGATACTGCGCAAAACCCAAATTTTTGATTGGATACAACTTCATTTGTCTGGATTGGTTGGAACAGGGTCTTTGTAAAGTACATCGACTTTGGTTGGAACTTGAAAGTACTCCACGAAAAGTGTTGAAATCAAGCTACTCGTGTTGGGTGGCCTAAAGATGCTGCAAATACACCCACGAACAAAATTTCCATTTCTAGAGTCTTTCTGAAAAGGTAATGAAAATGTGAAACGCTGAGTGTCACGGGGTCACCCTCTAAATGCTACATCCCTGCAAGTAACCGACCCGAGTCCTTTAACTAACACTGAACACAGCGGACGCAGCAAAACATACCCAAACACGACAACAAAGTGTACAGTATTAAATAGAACCAAATCAATTCTCAAAACACACCAACAAGAATAATGTTACAATTCTAATGCGGACTTGGGACAATGTCCTTTTCGATTAAAATCAGTTTGCAGCTCAATAATAGCTCACCAAACGTCTTGTCTCTTGTCAATTGTGCCTGTAAATTCCCTTTAAATATTGAAGGTTGTGGACCGACGAGGTTCTCGAATCTGTTCTCATCGATGACAGATGCTTTCCATAATCCGCGAGAGGCGGCCCTACTGGGCAGTTGAGCCTGCTTCATGGCTTGCTTCTCTACCCGGTAGATTCTTAAATTTTTATTTTGTTAGAAATTAGGCTGTTAATTGTTGGTAGGGAAAAAGGTATACTAGACTTTGAGTGTAGAGAACAGGTTGATTTTCAATAAAACGAGCTCTTACGACTTTGTCGCTTCATAAGAATATATATAAGAAAATCTTGCCCTAATTCTGAGCTCCCCTGCCCTAAAAGATTTATAGTTGCATCCCTATTAATTGTACCCACTTTAGAAGCTCAAATACCCTCTAAGGGGTTGTCTGGACCCCCGTTGAGAATCACGTCTTTTGGTTACTACAATATGTGAAGAGAGGTTGATGCAAAACAATAAGAAGGATGACACATGATCGTCATGTCCAGTTTTCTCGGACTCATTTGACAAGTTCTCTACAACTCTGCCGATCCTTCATCACTCTGGAAAAGTCTTTCAAATACAGTCCAGTATCATCTACTCTTGGGTGCCTAATAGACGGGGGGTTGAATAAAAGGGGGGGTGGAAATATTCATAAAACTTAATAAATAGGGGGCGTTGGAATAGACGGGAGGGTGGAAAATGACCAAAACATGTAATAAACGAGCGACAAAAAGTGTAAAAAATGAAGTTAGGAATCAATGTTTAGAATCAACTGCATTTTTTTGAACTTAGGGTAATACAGCAAACCATAGTCAGTTTTCCGATGTCATGGTAGTCTCCTTCATGCTTTCCAAGATAGTAAAAATGTTCTCCTCATCCGCTGCTCAATGACAGTCTTATTGCTAACATCTATAATGTGCGTCTTCACACTTCTTTGAGCCTCGTAAAAGGCCACCTTCATCTTCTTAATGTGCGGTTTTCATATTTTAATAAAGATATTTTCTACTTGCCTGCCAAAGTACCGCCTCAAAAAATTTAACTAAGCGGCGTTTAAAAGACCAAATGCGTTGCGTCAGAAGTTTAAAAGTTGATCTTAGTTGAGCGTTTCATTGCGGCGTTTATAAGAGAAAGGCGTTCATTTTACTAAACCATTCCGTATGGAACATATTTACTACAAGAAGTTTAACAGACGAAATACAGTACGTAAGGAGTTTAAAGTATATCTTGGTAGACTTGTTTAGTTTAGGCCCAGCGTTAATAACGTGAAGGTGTTCGTTGTACAAAACCATTACGTATTTAACATATTTACTAAAGGGATGCGTTAAGCGGCGTTTAAAAGACGAAATGCGTTACATCAGATGTTTAAAAGTAGATCTTAGTTGAGCATTTAGTTTAATTGCAGCGTTTATAAGAGAAAGGTGTTCATTTTACTAAACCATTCCGTATGTAACATATTTACTAAAACATAACGCATCCCTTTCGTAATTATGTCACATACAGAGTGCTTCAGTACAACGAACGCCTTCCTCTTATAAACGCCGCATCTAAACTAATCAACAACTAATAAACTAATCTAAATCTTCCTTTTATAAACGCCGCATCTAAACTAATCAAGTCAACTAATATCTACTTTAAACTTTTTATGTACCATAATTTCGTCTTTTAAATGTCGCGAAACGCATCCCTTTCGTAATTATGACACATACGGAATGGTTAAGTAAAATTAACGCCTTCCCCTTATAAACGCTGTACCCAAATTAAACAAGGCAATCAAGATCTATTTTAATCTCCTTACGTACCGTATTTCATCATTTAAACGCCGCTAAACGCATCCCTTTAGTAATTATGACACATACGGAATGGTTTAGTAAAATGAACGCCTTCCCCTTATAAACGCTGTACCCAAATTAAACAAGCAAAGAGACCATTGGTCCTTCATTAAGACATTAATAGAGTATAATCTGGATTTCATCAGTACTAAACGGACATAAGACACGCAAAACAGGGATCAAGATAAGGGAGAGTTTCTCGTTTGTTAAGTAGGGAGGTAGGTTTGTTAAGTAGGGACTCGGTAAAGAGGGAGTCTTCTCAATAGAAGTTCCTACTTTAAGATAGTCAATGCGTAGGAATTAAAATGATGCTAAGTCGCAATGTTTATTAGTGTATCCTTAGGACAATCGATTAAGTACTGAAGGGGTTTTGTTTGGGTTTTTTTTGACAGAGTTTCGTTAAGAAAAATGTGAACATACCCGTCTCTGTTGTAATGAGACGAGCCCCGTCTTAATACCACGCAGCGTTTTTATGGTATGTCATAACCTTTAAACTTTTAGGATCTCGTTTCTACATTCTTGTTTTCCTGGGTCAGCCGCCATATTACCTTATATGTGTATTGTTTGTTCACAGGAGCTTTACAATAATTTTGGGACTCCATTCCTCCTTAAGCTGACAGAGGTATGTACAGAACTTGGTATTTTCGTATATATCAAGTAGGTGCAGTGCATTAGGTACATGTGCTTCACTCAAGCTAAGGAGAAGAAGCACTACACGCTGTTTGCCTGTAACTTAGGGTTTAGTGAAGAGTCCCAGTCATAGTGCTGTGGGCCTCTTGTTACCCTGGTCGTTAGAGTGTAACCTATTGTGACTGTAAAGTAACTCTACTGCTGAAGATGTCAAAATGTATGTTTTGTTAAGTGAAGGTTACGAAATAAGGAAATCAAATGTAAGAATAGGAAATTGACAACCCTGGTCAAGTGCTTGCTATACATAACTGTAGGCCAGAGTGGTAAATCTGCTCTTACTCAATTTAGTATACATACACTTTAGTAGTTCTTAGACCCTCTGAAAGTGTATGTTAAAGTCCTTGTCATTCTGCTGTAAGTCTGTACGAAAGCCTATTTTAGATAAAAAATGAGTGAGGTAAGAGTTTGATGTCCGTTATATGTTATGTGTTAGTGAACCTCGATACAAACACGACCTTAATACCGGTGTTAGTGTTATAGATCTGTTAATCGGAGGCCATTACATCATAATCTGTTACAGTTTCTGTTAAGTTTAACAGATCTGGTGACAGATTTTTTTACCCAAGCTGAGAAAACTCGGATCTGTTAACTTTTATTAAGAAAACTACGCTAAAAATTCGGATTTTTTTACGCAGACTATTAACTGCTCTTCGTGTTGCCAATTGCAGAGCAAGCAGGTAAGTGACAGCAATAAAGCAATTTTACATCGAGGAGAAAAAATGTTGCAGGAACCGGCTTTGATAATATTGTTTCCAAAAAATTTCCTTCATTGAATCTTGACTATAGAAAAACTGTATTTATTTATGCCCTGAAAGACAACAGTCGAAAGTGATTCCTACCTTTGGCAGTGTGTCTGTGTTAACTTTCACCTTATCAACTTTCCAAGGTTAAAAAAAGTTTGACCCTTGAATTCCCCGGAACGTATTTTCGTCATACGAATTGCAGAGTACCATGAAATTTACCCAACTCTGAAAGAATTTTACTTTCCATACCCCTTACATCCAAAATTGAAAGGACGTCACAGAAATAGAAATATGTCACCAACTCCCGCTCAGCGCAATTAGGAGTCAGCCTCTCTTTCATCTAAGTTGACCAAGAAGGAACCGCCATCCGGCTAGTCATGATGTTCATCAACCATTGAAAGTTACAAAGTTTTGAATTTGCAAGCTATTGTGGTAATGCTCCACTCTTTGAGAATTATATATATATATATATATATATATATATATATATACATACATACATAGTTTTGTGAATTGGCCTCCATAAATAAGAACCTGGTTCATGAGTGCCATGTATATAGAACTTTATTTTTGAATAAAACTCAAATGATTCTTAAAATATTACTGACATATTTTGACATGAAAGTGTTCATGGCATATATTTTATTCTAGGATTAAGGTTAGGTGCACTATAAGGCAAATAGAAGTTTAATTACTTAGATTTCACCATAGGGTTTGTAGGAGTTTTGTTGACATTTTAACTTCAAGAAGTTCAAAGAAGTGTGAAAGCCATAATATTTGAGTGGTAGTTGAGCAACTTATACCAATTCATAGATTATGTCGTCTTCTACAACTTAACTTCTATAAGAAACATAAAATTTAAGCTGAGCATGACTGTTTCTTAATACTTTCATATTTTCCGTCTGCAATATTTCCTACATGTTTCTTAGAAATGCATATACCTCAGTTTACATTTCAACAGAAAGTTCGTTTTTGCCATTCTGATGCAAGTTTCTGTTTTAGAACAAGAAAGAATGTAAATGAAGCTAAAGCAGTGTTTACAGTCAAATCCTTTTATTTAAATTTTAGAATCAGAATACTGCATACTTTGTTGTGAATAATAGAACACGAGTTATCATAATGTCAACAAAAACTCAGTCGACACTTGCTGCCTTTTGATATGTATTTTCAGTTTAACGCTGAACAACTTAATTTGTCCGAAAAAGGTTCCTTTCTTGCTTCACTCAGCCTGCGAATGTTTCTTAAAATTTAGGCAATCTGAGCCTCATGTTTCTTAAAATGTTTCTTATAAAACGAGTATTCTAAACCCATACAGAAAAGTTGTACCAAATAAATCTTAATTTTTTAGCCCTTACGTCCTAAGGTTACCATGAGTGGAGAGTATATTGCTAATGAAAAAAATTGAAGGAAATCTTAGGGCACTCAGAATGGACCTTGGAAGCTATTGGCTTGAATGACGCTAGTCCAAGAATATGCTGCGGCCCTGCTAGACACCACAAATCATACTCTGGCCTAATCGCCCATAACGATTGGCCATTCCTGGCATAGAACGAAAGTAGTGAGTTAGAGAAAAGAAGCTAGGAAACCCAAAACGCGGCTCGATAACATCTTCTTATGGCCACATTTGAACATTCAGTGACTGAAAAATGCGGTCTACAATTTTGCAAGGAGAAACAACTCATGTTGATGAGTAGTTTGCACAAAATGGAGCACGTGAATAATAACGATTGCTGTTTTATTACAAATATGACATCTTAACAGTTAATTTTGTAATACATTTCTGAGCGGACTAATGATTGCGTTTAGAGTCCTTAACAAATCATATTTAAATGTAGCACAAAACCCACCCTGACCAAAAAACATTTATCAAGCTTTGGTCATGATTCATGTGGAATGTTAAAGATTCATGCTTAATTACGTCTACTTGATAAAGTTTTGTCCTCCCCTCCTCCAAAAGAAACCAAAGCAACCGTATTTATTTGGGGTTTTTGCAACTTGCGGTTGAAACGTAAAGCTTTGTTTCGCATAACTTCAATGACGAACAAACATTTTGACGACCATTTTTGTATCTTTTAGCATTTGTAGGTTTACCCTACCCAGTCATTCAAATACTTAGGCACTCATATCACATCGGACGGGAGAAGTGACTCAGAAATTAAATCAAGAATAGCACAGCAAATTATTTAAAATACTTTCAGCAGCTTCTCTTAAGGTATGCCGGTTTGTTGAACATTTCCTATTGTGTGCTAAACAAATTATTATATACTAGATCCTTTAAACTAGTGACGTAAATGACTACTAGAGTGATTGTAACTATTTATTTGAAGGTCTATACTTTGCGCCTTAAAATAGCAAAGTATCTAAAAAGACAGCATAAAAGGAAACTCTTAGGATATAGTGAGCATATGGTGTTAGAGAGGTAAAATTTGCAAAGAACTTGTTTAGAAATTTTCATTTTAAAACTTGAATAGAAACCTTCATAAAGACTTCAAGGGGTCAAAACCAGCTTAGTGGTGAAAGTATAAGACCTCAGAGGTTTAAGGGGGTAACTCCCCCTCCCACACCCATTTTCTTGAAATAAGGCATTTCATGTGTGTGTGTGTTTGTGTGTGTGTGTGTGTGTGTGTGTGTGTGTGTGTGTTTGTGTGTGTGTTTGTGTTTCAAACTTTTAATAAAAAATTCTGATCAGTACCGTAGTACACAAGATGAATTTGTGAAATTGTTTTCTAACTTACACGTAAATTCATCCACTCCTCTACATTCTCATTCTGGTTTAGTTGGGTGAAAGACATTCAACCTCATTTTGATGAGGATGTCAGAGAATTTAACTACTCAGAATTTCCAACAGTTGATTATCATTCACTTTATCACAATCTGCTGCTCCTTATTAAAGTCGCAAAGAATGTGGACTCAGATGTGAAAGGTAGGTATTTTTGGCAGATGTAAGATATTTAAAGGGGTTAAATACTCATATACCTACTTACTTACTTACTTACTTACTTACTTACTTACTTACTTACTTACTTACTTACTTACTTACTTACTTACTTACTTCTCATTTGAAAGAATTCTTTAGAGATGCAGATACATATAAGGGCCATAAGCGCAACGGACAAAAAATATTCAGGGGGGGTGGGGGTGTGGATTATTTTCTCTAAAAAATACTCCTTTGCCCGAAAATTTTTAGGACATGAATCGGTTCTGCAATTTTTTGCCCGAAGAAGTATAACATTTTAACAAGCTGTAGCCCCCCCCTCAGCCCCTTTGGCCGTGCGCACATGATAAGAGCAAATGTCCTGAGAATACATGTGGAGTTTAGTTCACAAATAGAAATACAACTCAAATAAAACTACTACTACACTGACTTACATTGCTTAAATTTACAAAACTGGAACGTTTACTACCAATGGTAAAAATTGAAGGAAATTGAAGCTACCCTCAGGATGGACCTACAGTGATATTGGTTCAAATAACCCTAGTGCAAAAATATGCTGCGGCCCCGCATGACTCCACAGAAGATAGTTTGAACCACGGGGCAAAAAAGTTGGTCCCCTGGCTTAAGAAAAGCCTATTGATTTTTGAGGAGAGAATTGGGGGGGCTGACAGTAAATATATACCCCCCATGTCTATGGACCACATTTTTGCTACATATCCTTAGTAAAATTTTCTTTTGTTGACCCAGTTGGAGCTATAGGAATATGCATTGTTGTACTTAGGATTCTTTAAGAGGGGTCATATCACCCCCAAGATGTCCATTGCCAGCTCTCCCCCCCTTACCTCAGATTTAAAGAGGATATGATTATGTAATAGGGATATATATATATTTCCTTGAGATGTAGGACGAGGGCTATTTTTTAATAATGATTATTCCGATTTGCCCAACATTTTGAACGTCCCTTATAGATCAGGTTTCCTAATGTGAGGCATGGCTCCGGGGTTGTAAATGTTGAAGTCTAAGGTAGAATAATCTCAGAAATATTGTGATTATATTTTATACCCAAGTGATTTAATGTACTTCAAATGGAACTGTCATGAATGCAGTAAAGGTAAAATAAATTTGAAAACGGAACTGGGCTTGAACAATACTCCAAGCTCCGTCGTCAAGATCATAGTTACAATATGCCGAGGAAAAATAAAACAATCAATCACAACTAGAAAGATGTAAGCCCTAACACAAGAGCTGAGTATCACAACGAATATCATTTGGCTCAGCCCAGGTTGGTCTACATATCCACGCCTCTTCTTTGGCTGTTGTAGCTCCTTCTCGTACAATGCTACCTAACCACAAACTTTGCCTTTGAAAGATTCCGAAAGACCCTGATGAGACAAACTTTTCCAAGAGATGTTTAGCAAATAACGCGAAAACTTACCTCTGGAGGTGCTTTATCAAGCAATTTTACATCTACTAGGGATTGAAGTACTCGTGGAATTTCCTTGTCACTGATCTGAGACTGACTTATTAGTTCACTGTAACGGGAAAATACAGATTTAAAGCACAATTATGGTATATATATGAAGCACATTTACGGTAGGCTACATTTGAAGCAAAATTATGGTATATCTGTAGCACACTTCCAAAGCGGCTACTTGTTGGAGAAGTTGCAAGAACTTGAGGAGGAAGTTGACAGTTATGTGCAGGACCAACCATCCAAACAGCTGGTATAGGTTACGCAACCAGTCTGCTTATATTCCGGCGTATTTTAGCCGACGCCACATTTGAAGGCAATACGTCAGATTTCCATACGACGATTTAGGGCAAGAAATGACATGAACGGAAAGGTTTCACAATCAGTGACAAACAGCGATCCAACAATTCGTAGTCCTAATGATAAACTGTCTAAACTTCGACCTTTCTACGACATGATGAATGAAACATTTCTTCACAATATTATCATCGGGCAACATCTCTGTGTCGATGAAGTCATGCTACCTTACTTCGGAAAACATTCTGCCAGAACTTTTTTTAAAGACATGCCTATTGAATTTGGGTACAAGCTTTGGCGCCTTGCACAAGATGGGGTTATCTAACCACATGTGATTCTTATTGTGGCAAAGGAGATATCAATCCAAACCTTGGGCTTGGTGGAGCAGTTGCCACAAATTGTTGGTTGTTCGATGGAATGACAATAGTATCGTAACGCTGACTTCTAATTTTCAGTCAGTCGAGCCCGTTGGAGAAGCATCAAGGTATTGTCGAGTTCAACGCAAGAGAATACAAATAGAAAAACCAAAGTTGTTACTTACTACAACAAGGATATGGAGTGTGTGGGCAGAATGGATCAAAATATTAGTTATTACAGAATCTATGTTCGGTCAAAGAAATGGTGGGCTCTGTTTTTCATGTTCATGCCTGATTGCAGCCTTTAAAAATTCCTGGTTTCTGTATAAAGCTTCAGATGCAAACAAATTCAAATCTTTGCACTTGCTAGCTTTTTGCAAAAAAAGTGGTGAACACTTAAATGCGTTAAACTATTATCCAAGGTCCAGGCCATCTCTTCAATTGGGGATATGCAGTCGCGGTAACATTCCAGATGCTGTGAGACTGGACAGTGTTTCTCATTAACCTCAAAGTAACGCAACACAAAGAGGGTTTGTCAATTGTGGTGCAAAGTGATTTGTCAAATAGTTTGTTTGTGGTACAAAATAAGAATATTGCACGAAATAGCGAAAACATTGTGTACTTAAAAGCTTTTTAAACCATGGGCCGAGACGTCAAAGGCAACACCGTATTCCTGTGGTTAAGATTGGGAGTCTTACAATGATACGAATAAGTAAAGTGTTAAGTTGTGTATTACAGTAGCATCTTATCAATAATACACTTATCTCGTAGTGCAAGATTCCCAAAACCAACGCAGGAGACGTCAAACGGAACACCGTATTCCTGTGGTTAAGATTGGGAGTCTTACAATGATACGAATAAGTAAAGTGTTAAAATGAGTATTACAGTACCATCTTATCACTGATACACTTATCTCGTAGTGTAAGATTCCCAAAACCATGGGCCGAGACGTCAAAGGAAACACCGTATTCCTGTGGTTAAGATTGGGAGTCTTACAATCATAGGAATAAGTAAAGTGTGAAGATAAGTATTATCTACCATCTTATCACTGATACACTTATCTCGTAGTGTAAAAATTCCCAAAACCATGGGCCGAGACGTCAAAGGCAACACCGTATTAATGTGGTTAAAATTGGGAGTCTTACAATGATACGAATAAGTAAAGTGTTACGATTAGTATTACAGTACCATCTTATCACTGATACACTTATCTCGTAGTGTAAGATTCCCAAAACCACGGGTTGAGACGCAAAACGGATCACCGTATTCCTGTAGTTAAGATTGGGAGTCTAACAAAAATACGAATAAGTAAAGTGTTAAGTTTTGTATTACAGTAGCATCTTATCAATAATACACTTATCTCGTAGTGCAAGATTCCCAAAACCAACGCAGGAGACGTCAAAGGCAACACCGTATTCCTGTGGTTAAGATTGGAAGTCTTACAATGATACGAATAAGTAAAGTGTTAAGATGAGTATTACAGTACCATCTTACCACTGATACACTTATCTCGTAATTAATACAACACAGGGAGTAGGAGTGGAAGCTCAAAAAGGACATCCTGCAGTTGACATGCTGCCTATTGAGAAATTACTTTCTGTGCTACTGCCTGACAATCTCTTATAACATTCAGTATGCTGTATTCATGACAAAAATGCTCCACGAAGAGAAGTCTCATTGACGAAAAAGTGAGCACAGTAGCTTTCGCCGTTTCTTTTATCGTGCTCTGTCACAAATGCACTTTCCTCCCCTACAAGCCGCCATCTTCACTTATGATTATCTTGAGGCGGTTGGTTAGACCAGGGGAGCAATAAGCAAAAACCGAAAGAGAGGCAAAACTAACAACCTAAAGTCCAGTTCTATTCCATTGAGGGTTCAGGAGAATGCATTTACATTCGAGGTCTAACATTTAAAATTCATATGCTCCAAACGATGACTGTTGTCACAACGCAAGATTTGTTAGTTTTGTCGCCTAAGGAACTACAACAAGGCAGTATTGGAATCGATCTATTCACGCCTTGCAAGAAAAAGGCAACAATCTAAATGATCTTCCTACTGGGATAAAATGCATTCCAAAGCGTTAGTTAACTAGGAACGAAAGGTAATTTTATACGCAGGTCATCATAACCTTAAGGATTACATCCTTTTCCCTCACCGGCGTCGGAAATTGGGGCACCGTTTTCATGCCTACCACTTCTTAGAAACCCCTGAATTTGCGTTGCCTCTATCTTTGTCCTCTACAACAAAAATATAATATGTGCCTGTTGATTTGTTGGTTAATATAGACCCAATGCTCATTTATACAGTCTGGCCTATTTTATACATTCCGCTCTCTGTTTACTTGTAGTTTTTTGGTATTGAAGAAGAAAACTTTACAGTATCATTGATAGTGACATGGTAATCGGTGTGTTTACAAAAGTCTTAATTTCTTCCTTCTCAAAAGCTAAAGAATAGGGAAGATGCGTGGGAAATTAAAAAAACACTTCAGCTTTTGATCATCTTCGCTAACATAGCCAGAAATGTTCTACATGGACTTTTATAAACAAATGCCTTACCAGCAGATAAGCTCGGAGCAGTTACCGACATTTTGGGAGGAGAGAGAGAGAGTACGGTCGCCATTCCCCGTAATCGTTGTTTTCTAATAAGAGAGGTTACTACTCCATGTTAAATTTGCCAAAGGACAAACAAACAGTGTTTCATTGTTTATCATGTAGATAGTCTCTGTTCTTTCTATTGCTGCCCTTGTGGGGAGGGTCAAAATGCACCTTTGCCTGCCACTGTGTCTGCCATTAAGTCAAATTTGGAGAAATTTTTAGAAACTCCGGAACTGGCTGGATTCAAATTTGCTTTTTCACATTCCACTAAGGTGCCTTTGGTCATTGTGTGGAAAGCGTTTTTTCGCGTTGATATGCATGTCGTGCTGTGAATGTGACACAGTGTCTGTCGCAACTAATTTCAATTTTGATAAAGCTGAAAAGTTGTCACGGGAAAAAAATGAGATTTGGCAAATCTTTGGGGGACATGCCCCCCTCTGCTTCTGTTCCCCCGTCCCTATGTAACTGCCTTTGAATAATACTGTGTTTGACGTATCGATGCCACTATATGACCTAGGATCTTCTGCCCCAAGCAGCATTTATGTTTTGCTCAATTAAACCAAGTCTACAAGAGTCAGCCTATATTAAAAAGACACTAGAGAAATAGAAAATATGTCACCACTGGTGCTCAAACCCGTCGCCCATGCGATCGCGGCGTGTGCTCTGTCAATTGAGTTAGGTACCAGCGGGCATTCTGGAATCTTCTCGATTCTGTGTCCCCTTGCCATCACTAGTGCTGGCAGAGCACTGGCAGCCAAGGCAGAGCAGACAGCATACCTACGCTGGTTTCGGTTGACGTGGCGGTGCCATCTTCGCCATGTTTTGGTTGGAGCAAACATACGACCACCTCTGCACATCTGTTTCGAGTTAAGGGTGATATCGCAATGATGTAGTACTGGAAACTGATGTGTGACTAAACGTTTGCACCACATGTGCCAAATGCCAGAACTTTGACAACAAAATGACAATAGAGTACTACAGTGATGACATCACAACTCTTTCTTCAAGAAATCGCAATTATAACTACATCACAGTGTTAACCCTACGACCAAATGCCCGTATACAAAATATCACTTTCAAATCTCATATCAGCTGCGAGAAACGGCTGTTTGAATATGAAAATGGCATCAAGAAAACTCTGTTAGTTTTGCTCAGTTCATAATATAAGTAATTGGATTCATTTAACAAGGTTTTGAAAGGCATGATCTAAAGTTTGAAAGGGTGTATCTCACTGATTGCTCAGTGTATTGTTCTTTAATTTGAACAGCTTGTCTATCCTAACAAGGAGAAAGCAATGAATCTAAACTAAAATATTCTCAAATTTCTGATATTCATTAAATCGTGACATCGCACTTTAGCACTCTATTACATACTTGAAAGGATTTGAATACCAAGAAAGGGCTTACCCTCCCTAAATCAGGCACACAGGCAAGGGGGGCTGTGCCTGCCCAATAGGTAAAACTTGCCCACGTTTGCCCCCACCCCCGAAAATTTCTTACGGGCATTTAAAAGGTGGATCACTTGTGTATTTCAATTCACTTATGCAATGAGATAAGAAAGACGTCTCGGCTTCAGTCTTTTGTATATATTTAATGGTTGAGAAAATGTTGATTATTCGTTTGCATCATAGCGTATCTACTGAAAGGAATCGAGAAAGAAATTAAAGGACTTTATACGGAACGCCCCTACAGTTTGGTGTAGGCGATATTGTCCTTGAAAATAAGTGCCATAGCTATCTAACAACGGATGTCTTGTAACAGAAATGTTGGTGTGAAGGAAGGGAGGCACGAATTATTTTGTTTAGCTTTTAGCTTCAGGTTTGAGTTATTGGAGAAGACCTTTTGCAAATCTAGCTATGAGCTCAGAAAGGAATTCGTGTTAAGCTCCGTGATTGGTCCTTGAGTCAGTGTTGAAATAAGTAAGGCATATACGCTTGTTGTATTGGTGAATTAGTGAATCTTAGTAGTTTGATAGTGTAACGTGGATTAGTATTTTTTTAATAATCTTCACAATTTCGCATCTGTTCTAGCACCCTATGTGCCATTCATTTATGACGTCGAGAAATATAGTCGATTTTAGCCGCCCCCCTCCCCCCTCGTCGAGAAGTACAATGCATTCCTATTCAAAGAGTGTATTCGATTGTTCGAGGAGGGTGGTTAAGAGAGGGAGGCGTCTAGTTAGCTTTCAGCTGAAACGGGAGGGGTTTTATCAGGGGACTGCTAGGAAAGGCTTGTGTAATCTCGTGCACTTTGATTCACTCAATTGCCCAATAAAAGGCTATGAGTAGGGAATACACAGACAACCTGCGAAGAGCATCCATATACTGTACGTAGTTTCGCTTTACCTTCATTTTGCCAGTTCAGCTTTCATATTTGCAACCCAAGATGCGCATGCGCGTTTCTGCGTTTCTTCGAATTGATAACGCGGTAGTCAATTTATTGTCAAGTCTCTTTTCAAAACTGACATGTATTTCAAATCTCTCTTCAATGGTGCTTCCTAACTTTCAGTAGACTTTGGACAGGCATATGAGCTGTATGGTAGTCTTTCCACAGTTAAATTGCATGGAGCAGAGAGCCAGAGAGGCTTAGATTTTGCCAGACCTTAGTTGTTGAAAACATTGCCACTGAACTAAGAATGTTGGTGGTGATTCTTATCTTTCAAGGTCAATTTAACACATTGGTCTATTTAATCAGCTGTATGTTGGGATATGTTTGACTTAATTAGGGGTATTGTATTTACAATTGCAAAGTTTTCACATGCCAAATTGCAAAAAGGAAACTAAAAAGGAGCTTTTCTTTAGGGATTAGCAGTTGCAGGCCTGGACGAAGTTTCAGGTATCTAGGTGCAGGTGCCTACAATATGGCGTTTTTTTAGCTTGACAGGTAACCCAAGGTTTCAGCAATGCTCTGATCCTTGCTATGGGTGCCATCATAACCAAGCAGTTAAGAAAACTCAACCACATGGGTAGTGTAGTACGAAATGATTAAAAAAGTGAACTACTGAATTACAGCAATGCAGTTCCCTTCAAATATATACTAAGATTGCTTGTTTCCTTATTGGCTTTACCAGGAAGGCTTTTTGAGGGAGTATTTTCTGCAGTTGCAGGGTTTGTGTGGTATGTTGTCACTATAAATGTTTGTTTGCCATTATAGTATGATGGGGGACTCCATTCTGATTGGGTTCATGATACATCACATTAATCTAGACCAGTGCAGCTGAGACTTGATAACAATGAACTCAGTACTTAAAATATAACACCTTTCTAAAACATAGGTTGTTCTGAACCCTGTTTTACCTGTAATTGTTACACATATAATGAAGAAGTAACAAAAATTGCAAACACAGCGTACGAACAAGGAAATTTTTCTGAGGACATGTGCAAATCAATTTTCATGACACTACCAAAATAGGCAGGGACGTGTAAGTGCGAACTGCATTGAACAATCAGTGTAATGAGCCATGTAACCAAGTTGATTATGCAAATTTTGACACAGTACCCTCATAAAGATGTTGAATGGATCAGATATAGATGGGAAAGAAGTGGAATTGATTAAGAACCTATACTAGAACCAAACTTCGGCGGTGAGAATCGATGATGAAAAAAGTGAGCGGGTCAATATCAAACGTGGCATTAGACAAGGATGCGTCTAGTCACCTGTATTGTTCTGTTTATACACCGAGAGGATTATGCAAGGCATTAAGGATATGGATGGAATCTCAGTCGGAGGAGTGAGGATTAACAACCTACGGTATGCAGGTTTTTGGATGTAGTCGTGAGAGAGAGTGAAGACAAAGGATTAGAAATGAACATCAAGAAATGTTACTCTATGGTGATATCCAAGAAAGAAAATCCTTGAAATTGTGCAGGTCCAATAAATGGACGTGACATTCAAAAGAAAAACAGTTTCCAATATTTGGGTAGTCTCCTAACATCAGATGTAAGGTGCGACAAGTAAATTGTAAGAAGGATTGGGATTGCTAAAGCGGCCTTCAACTCCATGAAGAGACTTGAAACATCAAGAAACATCGGTGGGAAAACTCGATTACGTCTGTTAAAGTGTTATGTATGGTCGACGTTGGTTTATGGCAATGGAACATGGACCATTATTCAAAGGATGAAAGATAAGCTGGAAGCTGCAGAAATGTGGTTCATACGAAGAATCTTGAAAATACCATGGACTGCAAAAATGACAAGTGGAAACTGCATCGAGCGCGTTTACTCTTTCATTTTTCGTATGTTAGAAAAGGTGTCTACTAAATTGTAGAACGGTAGGCTCTGTAGACAGAAGGACTTTGTTTTTCAAACTCGATTCTGTTAGTAAAACCTGGACTTTTTCTTACTCCTTGTGTTTTCGTAGCAGAATTTGTTGAATTCTAAGTCTCCAAGCACTTGTACTAGCTTAATTGCTATTCTTTCTCGATTTCTGCACGGTTGCTTAACCTGTAAGGTCCTAAGGACTACGAATGAAAACCATCTTGTTACTATATGGTAAATCTTATTCAAACGCAACGTTTCGGCACTCCCAGTTGCCATTGTCAAGTGAGGTAACGTTGCCATTTTCAAGTGTAATAACGTAGCTCTTTTTCTTATTCAAATACAAACTTATAAATTCATGCGTAAAGTTATTTTAGCGAGGAATGTTCTAAAAAATAAAATATTACGTGGCTAAGACAATGAGTAAATAATTGCGTGACGATGAAGGAAATAGTTAAATTTCTAGTCTATTTGTAAAAGGGTAAAAGCACGATACAAGTGAATTGTACAGACCTAGCGGAGTGGTTAATATTAAGGGTAGTAAAATTATATAAGAAGTGGAAAGAGGGTGTATTACAATTGTTAAAATGTTGTAAATTGTATGTTGGTATTATCGGCATAAATGTTTGCTTCTGCCGTCTCTATACAGTTAAGATCATTAAGATATATAATGAAAAGCAAGGGCCCGAGACAGGAGCCCTGAGGAATACCACCAACAATATCTTTGGCTTCTGGTATTTGCTGAAATTCAAGTACGACTGTATCCAGTTGCCAGGTGTTCCAATTATACCGTATGAACTTAATATATCTATCAGTTATTCATGGTAGATAAGCTAGTTAGATAGTTTAGTTGGCTTAAGAAGGTTCATTACACTTTTCTGTTTAGTAAGAACCGGATAATTTGCGCTGAGGCTCAGTGTTCGTATTTTTTCGTTTGCAAGCAGGCTCATTTGTTCTTATTTTGTTCTTACGACAGCTACCTCTTGTAGGCAAACGACTTTGGGGTCTATATGAAAATGGTTGGTTCGAGGGGGAAATCATGTGCTGTAACAACAAACCCGGTGAGTACATTATTTCATTCAGCGACGGTTCATTGGAATACAGAAGACTCGAAGACATCGATGGCGTTGAACTAATTTTGTTGTAAACCACTGCGCAACAAATTATGTTTTTATGAGCATCCAGCCTGCTGTTGTTCTTAAATTGCTCTTAATGTTTTGACAATCTGAGCCTCAATGTTCTTACTAAATTTAGGCCTATTGTTACTAAAAAAATGCAATAACCATGTGGATTTGAGTGACTTTGAGTTTGGCATGCGAAAATCTTAATATAACTGACATCCTTATGGTATTAAGTGATGATAGAAATTACATCCAAAAATACTTTGACAATATTTTAACAGGAGGGGGAGGGCAAAAGTAATAAGTGGGGCCACATTTTAACAGGCAGATATTATCGCTAAATAATCCCTCCTTGCAATTACCGTAAATTACCGATTAAGCGCCCAGAACTCAAATAAGCGTCCATGCTCAAATAAGCGCCCAGTTTGGGAAAAATCTTTCTCACAAGCGCCCAGGCCTGAACAAGCGCCCAGATCTGGACAGCAAAGACGTGGATGCAGCAGCTCTAGAGTTTACGCTTTTAGATGATGATACAGAGGGCAATGAAGACGTATTGATTGATTGATTGATTGATTGATTGATTGAATTTCCTACAATTTTTCTTGCAATAACATGGTTGTATACAACATCCGCCTGACCAGGTGTTAGCATGTATCGCTAAATATTGACTCAAGACTTTTGAAAATTAAGCTTACATTTGTCGATGTGTTTTACGATGAAAAGATAACTATGTGCACAGCGTAGCACGTTATTTCAATGGTTATTAACAAAGCTGCGCATTAAAATTGCTACTGTCAGCGAACTTACTCGAGCGTTACACCTATGAAGTTCATTAATGTGGCTTTACTGAAAAGTTTAACTTTTTAAATCCCTCCCTTCCCCTTACTCCAGCCTCAAATTCACACTAGCCGTTATCCTATTATATTCTTATGAATTTCTCCAGTTTTTACCTATCCAGGCTTGTTTCCTTATATTACAAACTTTACCTATTTTAAGGGCGCGAGGCTATGCTTGGAAATGGGCTCTGCCCTCGTATCCTAAAATTGCAAAAACGAAAGGGCCCTACATTTTTCAGTTTAAAGAAATTTCTCAAAGGTATCACCAGGTTTGCCATTTACAGTTTAAATAGAGTTGTATATGATGTTCCCATGATTGGTATTCTTCGATCTTTTTCACATTTTTGGCAATTCCAGTCTTATACTGGTATTTACAACTACGTGTCCTTTCAGGGCCAAGTTTGAAAAAATAAGATAATATTTTTCATTGCTTTTACTGTTGACCTTGACATCTAGATGGTCTAGTCGAAGCCCTCTACTAAACATTAGGGACAGTGTGAGTGGACCTTTCCAATTTGAATCAAATCCGAAAAAACGCCGCTCTATTCTGTTTACAGATCTGCCACTTTCGTTCGAACTTATGCTAGCCCCACGCACTGATGTTGAAACTGACATCAGGTAAACCCCTTCATTCGCGAAATATGCGGCCATTACTACCAGTTCAAATCTTGATAAATAGTTTAACCGTTCAGCAATTTTTTGTCGCTTTAGCAAATGTGTGATAAAAAGGCACCCTTGAAAATTTATAGTCGGGCTGCGCTTGTTAGTCGGCTTTCGAGCACAATAGCACTAGGTGGGCATTAACTACTGGATATTTACAGGGTTAGGCTGTTGCTAAATATTTATGTCTGTCGGGAAGGCTGAACAGTTGACCACTGTTTGAACAGAGGCAAAAAGCTTGTTTCCCAAACATCTAAAATAGGGCAAATGTTTTGTGAGAGCAGCAGGTGGAATCAGGTTTTTTCACACCTGTTTTACTTTATTCTCGGAGCTTTAAGACTTCATCGTCAGCAGAACCACAAAGTAGCTTAAGCAGTTTGCTCTGATCACTAATTTTTGTGTCGGATGGCAGGAGAAGATTGGGATTTTTGCGTCATCGACTGAGAGAGGACAATATTTTCCTCCTCGTTATTTAAATATGCACCTGTATCTCGCTCCTATATAACATGTGCCCTCTGTGAAAGATCGATCATTATGATAATTTTCTTCGCGAGAGTCTATTTGTCAAGGTAGGAAAAAGAGGACTCGGATTATCGAACCCGTTGTACGTGATGTATGATAGGAAGAGGTCATCAAGGGATAACCTTTATACTTAGCTAAAGTTTGCAAAATTGTTATAAACTGAAAAGGGGTATTGAGATGAAGAGGGAGGAACATGAATATCTCTGTTGTTAAGCTGTAAAGTAAGGTGCTGTACCTAACCTTCTCGTCTTTTTGGCAAGGAATGGATGTAGTATCTGTTCTCATTGATGACAGATGCTTTCCATAATCCGCGAGAGGCTGTCCTACAAAACAAAAGATTATTAGAGCGAAGAAATTACCTTTTTATATGACTGGAAGGTTAAGATCGTGACCTCAAAGAATCACCACGTTGTAGTGTACATTTCATCTCACTATTTCCTACACAGGATGTGTACTGAAATGGTTCAGACTGCACTTTTTGTATCATTTTGACAGAATTTAAATATAACTCTTTGAGGAAGCAGGTTCTTAAGAACATTGTCTGTAACGTAACAGAAAACAGCCAATTAGCGTTTAAATGGTGTAATTTCTTGCTATTCTATTACATGGTCTCCGGCTCTCTTCGGTCTCCAGCAGTGGAGGCCCTAGTTTACAACTGGTCGAAATCATTTGCCAGAACAATAGTGCCAGTGGTCTCCTTATTATTGATGGGACTTTCATTATAATTGGCTGCCTGGACTTGATCTCCAAGCCAAACTAACTATCCTCAGGCCCGTAGCTAAGGTTAGAAATTTGGAGGGGCTATTCTGATTTCGGGGGTGGGGTGGGGGGCTGACATGACAACTGCTGAAGGAAAGCCTATAGATTTTGATATTGATAGAAGAATTGGGGGGCTGATGGTAAAGTTTAAGCCTCCTAGTGGCTACGGCCCTGCCCCCTCGTGTTAGCTCCATGGTGTTTCCCTGATATCATTAGATATTAGATTGTATTATATTTAAACATGTGTATAGTACATAGGGTGACACGCATGCGCTAATTCCTCTCGAGTCTCATTAATTTTTTGCATACGATTCTACAGGGGGTTGGGGTGGAGCCCCCTGTGTAACTTTTGCGACCGTAGATCTCTCGTCCCTGATGTTTTGTACATTTTCAGTACTATCGTTTAGTAGGCTACGTAAATGATTAAGAATTTGGTTTTCAATCCTATAGTCCACTTCTAGAGGATGCTAAGCATACCAAGCATTACCCTGCCTACGGTAATGATAAAAAATTTGAGCTTTCTTTCTTTGTTACGACAACGCACAATTTGTAAACGGCACAGATGTACAGTACATTAGCACTATAAAAATATATAATATGATATTACAGACAGAAATCTTGTCTTGCTTCGCGATAATTTCTAAAAAGTACCGTAGGTTTTGGCCTGGATTTGACGTTGTATACTTCGAGATTAAAGTACCGAATATTCTTAAGTAGTTGCTTATTGTTTGTACTCATATCAATTAGACCTTTTGCATACAATTTAACTCAATAGATGCTGAAATTTGGTCACCAGCACAATTTTGGGGTAATTTTTGAATCAGCCCATTGTATTTCAATGCACTTGTACCAATTTTCCGATTTTAGGTATATTTCAAACTTTCAAAATCAATTGAAAAACATATCAATTTATGGAAACAGGCCTAGAATTTTAAAAACCAATGCTAACGTTTTCAAAGTAATAATAATGATATTTAAACTCTCAAATTTTACAACTTCTTCTTGTATGTGCCGTTGCATGAGCCTTGCATTTGGCGAACTGATTTTTGCCGAAACGGTTTATTTTTTGTGTATTCCAGATCTTCCTTACTGGGGGGTTTCCATAAAATTGTGGACTAGAGTTTTTCGCTGCCCACCGCGGGCAGGATTGCCTTGGAATTTTCCCGCTAGGCTTAGATCTGCAAGAGCCTCTTTCCGTATTTAGTGACCAAGGAACTTCAGTTGTCGATACTGGATAGTTCTTACATGTTGATACTCAATTTTAACACGACTGAGAACGTCTACTTGTGTAACTCGATCGACGTATTACACCTGTAAAATGCGGCGGTCATAAAATTCGGTAGTGGGATTTGGATGTTATACAAGCAAGATTTTCCTTTAAGCTGTTATGTAAGGCCTTCCTGCATATATTGAGGTCAACCTGCCTTTGTCAGTCTCACTGGAGACAGAGACTGGTCAGCTGGAGATTTCGAAGAAACATGAATTTATGAGAGAAGTCCACGTAGAAATGTAAACAGGATCAAAAGGACACTCAAATTTGAAAGAAAGGTTATATAACACTGCTTTGGCTGCATATTAAAAGACTCTCAACTTCTGCTTGGTCATTAAAACTTGTAATGTGGTGAATCTTTAACTTCTCGCCGCAGCAGAATCCTGCGGACTCCTTGAACGATTATGACGATAACAATCTGGCCAGAGGGAGTTCGACGTCGTAAATTTGCCTTTGATTTTGGAATTGATCAAGTATATATAGAGAAACTGTATAACTTGGTAGCTGGTTACAGAGATCGAAAGTGGGCAAACCGCGGGATTGTGGGTTTGAAATAAAATTAAAAGTTAGGGAACCATCCTTTTTTTAGGCTAGCGCCAAGTTTTTCCAGCAGATTACATCTGTGCAAGAGAAAAAAATATTCAAGTTTAATAATAGGTGATGATGCCATAGTAGCTTTATAACTTTATTTCTCTGGCAACTCTGCCTTAACAGTTTTCTTGCAAAATTGACCTCTTCCAGGAATGAAAAAGATCTCTTAGTGCAGTGGCGTACCTATGCAAAGGGCCATTGTTGTTAAATTTCGCCGAGTTTCTTCTTCTTCTTCAGCCGTAGTCCACTTTAGGCCAAGTTTAGGAATGTATAAATATACAGCGAGTTATCCTCAAACATAATCAATAGTAGATCCCAATATTTTCTTTGGAATACATGATTAACTCAGTTTGTTTTGGTCGATTCATGCGAGCTCAACCTCGTTTTGAGACAGGATTGCGCAATTGTGATAAAGGTCCATTGGGACCAATGTCAGTTATAGATTCAGTCACAACCACCAGACAATTTTTCACCACAAGCAAAGCTTTCATAACAAAGAAAAGGCTAGGAAGTAGAGTAATGGTTCATTGTTACACTTAAAGAAGTCATATTATAAAAATTTGCCATTAACTACAAACACCTGCAAAACAATTACCATGACACAGCTGAACTGCCGGGTTTAAACTATCTTTCTCTCAGGAATACCACCAGACCAGATCTACTCTACAGTAAAGGAGACCTCACTCTTGTGTCTGAAGTACATTTCTACCAGCTTGCTAAGCCACATTTATAAACGGTTGGTCTGCATCATAATAGGTTAAATTGAGTATACTCCTACCTCCTTTCTTCTCAAGGTACTTACCAACCAGGAAGGGGAACTATACAGCATTATATGTATGGATCAAATACTTGAAAAGTCTCGTAAATTTTAATGCACCTTCACATGCAATATTTCTAGATTTTACCCTTTGACAGTACAAACCATAAAGAGTCACGGTCAATCCTTTGGTAAGGCAGCTATCAGTACCGCATATATACAACTTCTGAAGCATCAATTTATATAATGGCTTAGCTGCTTGTATTAAATTCTCAGTACGTGTATCCTAAGAAGTAAACCTAAGGAGATATATAACCTCTACTTTTTGGCATTTTTACACTGGCTCTGGAGAGACTTGGATACTTGCTACGTTCAATGGGCTTTGGACAGTATGTAGCTCAAAGAGGCTGGTCTCCAATTGCATTGAGCTGGATGTTGATGCCCACCAATGGATGATTGGGAGCTAACATTTTACAGCATATTAGAACAATTTGACAAAGAACAATAAGGTATAAAAGCCGCTACAACCGCAATCCGCGCCGCGCAAGGGTGTAACAAATGGAGAGGGCTCACAGAGATCAAGATGCTGCTTTCTCAACCACACGATCGGGACACGCACCCGCACTATAACTCGACACTCTTTCCTTTCTTTTGATTTTTTTTGTTTGCTTTCTAGTATAAAAGATGATTATTTTGTTGCTATTGTTATTTTCCGGAGGTGCTACTGATGCAAAGACGTTTTTCAGAGCTCGCACCGCCACTGGATGGTGCTAAATAAGAAGGTTAAATAAAATGCCCAGGGGGAGATCAAAGGACTGCGCTATCTGAAGCTCAGACCCCGTTTACACGGGTACGGATCCAAACTGGTACGAATCCAAATGGATCCGATCTCGTATAAACACGATAGAAAGGGGATCAGATCCATTTGGTGCATACTTACCCAATTAGCAAATCAACGGTTTGTTGTATTGTAATACTAGCTGTTATGAATAACGTGTCAATACAAGGACGAAAATAGAATTTGAATAGGAATTACTTCAAATTACCTATTCTTTGCCTATTTTTGATCAGTACCAGTTTTGATCCGATCCGAAGCGTTTACACGAGGCCTCTTCGGGTACGAATCCAAACTGGTCCACTTTCATAATTGGACCCAAGATGGTAAGGATAGCAGATCCGAACGAGTTACGATCCATCAGGTCCCGTGTTAACGCCAGGCCGTTCCGTACCAGCTCTGGTACGGATCCATTTGGACTAATTACCGTCTAATTAGTCTCAGATATGGGTGAATTAGGTATCGTCGAATCATCAAGATTGCTTGTTTGGCTTACGTCAGGGTCACCATTTGACGACTGACTGACTGACTGACTGACTGACTGACTGACTGACTGACTGACTGACTGACTGACTGACTGACTGACTGGTTTCCTGTCTTTCCTTCTACCTGTTTGCCTTGAAGCCCAGGTTTACCAATCCATCCGTAAACTGACGTAACTACCCCTCTACTTAGACAAGTGTGTCAATAAATAAGTACGTAACAAATAGATCATTTCCTTGTTAATTCGAATACAGGTATTCACCTGCATAATAAAATGAGTATTGAAATGATTTTTTTGTGAGAGTAGTCAGGTTATCTAAACTCTCGTTCCTTAAATCTCTCGTTCCTTACATTTGTCAATGTTGAATTTAATTCGCCACTATAGTAGGAACAATATCGACATCACTACTCATCTACTTGTGTGTTGTTTATTTATACCGTCATTTCTGCATTGCATAGATCAGTGATTCGGAGACCCCCTTAGGGATTATTAGAGATTTCAAAGGGGTTAAAATTGAGGCATGGGTACTATGGGGGGTCCAACAGCTAACAGCATATTTCATTGTTTTCTTATTTCAAAATACCACAAGCACAGAAAGCGGTAGATAAATATTGTCCTTGTTTACTCCCTTATTGCACATGTTTTGTCTTATACCTGATAAGTAACTTACGACTCTTTTACTGACTGCTTATTTCAAGGTGTACTTTTTTAATATAGATGACGTAAAACAATGCCGAATTTCTTTGGACCCAGGGGGGTACTTAAAAATTTTGCAAGCTCGTTGGGGGTGTTTCGTCCACATAACTATTTTGAGCACTATGCTACAAGAGTCATGTCTTAGTCGACAAATTTAGATTTTAGTATTATTTTTAGCTTGGTACGTGTCTTAGCACTACATTGCAATATTAAGCATTTAAGTCTGAGTTTCAATTAAACCGAGATTCATCAATCGTCAACTGACGATCAATAAAAGTCTGGGGTCTTGACCAAAAGTAGAAAGCATTTATTGAAACAAAATTTATTATTATGTAAAATGTTTTCCAGCCGAACACTTAACACACATACTAGATAAATGGTTTCTCAGAGGCAGTGAATTTCACTGGTGGATACAAGGGAGCTACCCGGGCCAAGCCCTCCCTACCAAAGACCATCCAAACGTTTTTGCTTCCTTCATTCTCACTGACGATAGACTGATTGGGTTGTTTGGTTGAATTTAAGTTGTTTGTTAATGATACTAAAAATTTGAATGTGGGTGACTCAGGCAGAACGGCACAGGAAGATCCATGCAACCCACCTTTTCGAATGTATGAAATCGGCCCCTTTATAGCTGTCCCTGCCCTTGCAATCATTTGCTGGATCTGCCACTGGTGACCTGATTCTAGTAAAAGTACAATCAGATTATCTTACTTTCTGCTCTGGATAATGTCGTCACAAAGTATCGTTTTTACGGCTGTATTAAGTAACCAGGCATGTCGCTCTTCTTATGTGAGATCATATAGGAAACGTAAAGAGGTCCTACAAGTGTCCTGTAAATGGTATGGACCAACAGTGACACTTTAAATAACACAGGGCGGCTTAGAACGTTGCACCCAGTTCATTTTACAGTGGTTCGTATTCAAAGTGAGTTTACCAAACCTCATTGTGTGGCACCCCGTAATGGTATATATCGATCTCTCAGTTCGGTACATATATCATTGTATCAAGTTTATTGTACTCCAGTATTATTACATTTTTAAGACTTAAAGTTCCTCAGGAAAAATGTGCCTAAAATGCCCTTATGACGTCATTTGTCGTCGTATAAAGCGTTTGGATCTTGCCCTTATCTAAGATAGCACTTACGGTCAGGTGAATATGATGTGAGATTTGTGGCTGCAAAGTCAAGAGTGGCACGAAAGAGGCTTAGTATCTCAAAGCTACAGTTGCAGGCGCTCATATTAGCATCACGTTTAGGGAAGAAATTAAGGGAAGAAATGACGATAGCAGTAGGGAAGGAAGTTTATTTTTCAGACAGCTTAATCACATTATCATGGATAAGAGGGGAGTCAAGAGGTTTCAAGCCATTTATTTCTGTCCGAGTTGTAGAGATCCAGAGCAATACAGATCCTAGTTGCTGGAAGCATATGCCAAGTGAGGATAATGTGGCTGATGACATCACAAGAGGATTGAAAGTATGCCAGTTGGATGGAAAGTTGAAACATAGACCAATGTAAGACAGGTACACAGAGAAAGACAGGCGGCCAGAAGACAAATCGTTGGATAATTTAGAAACTTCTGAGGAGAGGGATGGTAACAAACAGTGCGTATCAATGGTAACTGTAAAAGAGAAGATTTTACCAGCAAAAACGTTTTCATCGTGGAACAATTTGTTAAGGGTTACAGCGTTTGTCTTGAGACTTGTAGAGAGGCTAAAGAGAAAGATTAGAAAGGTCCTATCACAAGGAAACATTGAC
This sequence comes from Alatinidae sp. Z8VKAUB7J3, assembly GCA_010016025.2. Taxonomy (NCBI): domain Eukaryota; kingdom Metazoa; phylum Cnidaria; class Cubozoa; order Carybdeida; family Alatinidae; species Alatinidae sp. Z8VKAUB7J3. Next base: position 192,901,373 of record JAAAKM020073195.1, on the reverse strand, counting down.
AGTTGCACAGATGATCAGTTAACAGCAGAAGAGTTGTAGGCAGCAGAGATGTATTGGGTGAAACAATCACAGAAGGGATTACAATTGAGCATTCCGAAAGGTAAGCTAAGTGTTAAGTCCATTTGTGGATTATGGAAGTGTGATCAGGGGTGGGGCAAGGGTAGGTCAGGCTGCTATTTCACATGATGTGAAACATGCAATATTATTACCATATGATTATTGTCAGTGTTTTCTGGGTCAGTGTTTTCCACTTTGCCTATTGGTGAAAACGGAAAACACTGACCTGAAAAACACTGACTTGAGCGGGTTGATGAGTTTATTTGTAATGTAATGTCTAGAAGTAAAGTAAAAAATTGTATTAAGACCAGCTTGGGACAGACGACATAAGACGGCTGACGGGTAGTTGTGTTGTCTGCTAGCTTACCGAAGAATGTATCTCTTCAGTCGGTCAGTTAGTTTGTTTGGAATCGTTTATATTTGAATAAAAAGTTTATGTGTTTCTGCAATATTCGTGTTGTTTGAAGTGTTCAAGGCTTTCTACTATTTTCCAATTTCATGTCAGATCGGCATGGGTTGGAATGTCTTTTCCAATTCACGGTCACTGACACTTTTTCTCTTGTTTGGATCAACTTCATGACGGAACTTGCTCGTAGTCTTCGAACGGGTCAGTGAAGTCAGTGTTTTTCAGGTCAGTGTTTTCCGTTTTCACCAATAGGCAAAGTGGAAAACACCGACCAAGAAAACACTGACTTTCAGAGGCCGGTGACGTCATTGAAATCAGTGAAGTCAGTGTTTTCGACCTGGCCGTATGGGAGAGTTTGATCCTAGATTTTATTGTGGCAACAATTTTGCAAAATAGTGATCTTGATGTTGCCTGAGTATTGTCAAAAAGTAATCGACAGCGGGCTTGCCAAATTATGCGATTAGTTAGTTTCACTGTATGCTGGTACAGGTACAAACGTTTTCCTGTTACCTGAGCCGGGTGATGGAGGAGAAATGGCCAAATGGCTTTCAGAAATTTTATAACCCGTACTTCATCTTTATTCAGAAAATTGTGTTAAAGACTCGTTTACTTTCGCTAATCATACCCAAAACCTTGATGCTCGTTATCCTTATCTTCTAATGACTTAATGGATAATATGCTGCTTGTTAGAAAGTAGAACCCCCTGTGAATTACATATTTAGTCATGCCTCGAACTCGAAACGAGGCCCACGTTGTTTGTTTATAATTAGCATTAAATTACTTGATCAGTAGTAAAGCGAAGGTGTTAAGAGCAGGGGTTTAATTGTCATATCGATTTGATATAATTCAAAGGAGTTCGTGTACATGTATAGTCTTAATATGTAGTAATAATTTCTTGAGTTCAATAAAATACACTTATTGTCTAACCACACTCGCGAACACAACCCTCCACTCTCATACAAAGTGGAAGAGGGGAGTGTGTCAGCCAAATTTCTGTTGATAGGATTTTTTTTCATACATTCTTCTACAATCCTACCAAACCTTGTGGTTACATAATATGGGTCTTTAAAGATTATAATTTTAATGATAAAACGAGAAACTATTATGTAAGAGTACGATTAAAAAGTGTAGGAAACTATTATGTAGTGATGGAGTACAAAATACAACATGGAAATGCCTGGAGAAAAGGTTTATGTAAGTAAAATAGAATACGCTGTATTGCTAATAGCTTAGATTGGGTGTTAGGTGGGACCGATAGTGTGGACCGTAACGTAGCTGAAAACGCCTTATTGTGGCTTTTAGTCAACCCAGGCATTTAAGGGTGTGGAACCCGAATTCTTGATTCAGGACTTACTATCGGTATCTATGACGTCTTTAAATTAACTGGCTTTATAAATTTCTCGGAGCTTATCCCTTTGGGCAATTGTAGCCACGAATTATGGTTTTTATTACACAACATTGTGATTAAGATGTATTTATACACCGTTTATTTCACTTGTACAAGTTATCAATGATTATAGGCTGGCTGCCCCAAATATATTCTTATACTTCTCACTTGAAGTAAACAAGGGCATTGCCCAATTGGGTGTTCTTGCTGTCAAGTGGATCCCAGACTAACGATATGTCGTGTATAGATTCATTCATTTATGTTCAGCCCAAAAATAGGATCTCAATTTAGGTACTGTTTGAGCAGCATTCAGTTCGCCAGTACAGGCTGCAATCATTTGACCTACACAGCAAGAAAAACCTATTGCTGTAGGATGCTTCTGGAAAGATCCTTAGGCATTGTAATTGTGAGTATACATATCTTCCTTTATTGTATGAATGTTTATGCTGCTGTTGATGTGGTTTTTCACCATGCACTCCCCCTCGATGGAGGCTAGGGCAGTACCAATGTTTCATACCAGCCCCTTTGATAAGCAGTGCTAGGACAGTACCTTAATATGGCGGTACAGGATGGATTATGTTCAACCAAATTTGTTTAGGGCACACCAAAATTGTCTTGTCCTAGATTGCCTCTCTACCTAAGGTTTGCTATTCTGTAGTTCCAAATACTGATGGTTATTTTTTATGTTTAAATCAATCCTGTACTTTAGCATGTCAGATTTAATTTTTTTTTCTTCCATCCAACCTCTTCCACTTGGATAGTAGACATTGTAAAGTTTGCCCCGCGTGGAATTTGGAAAGGGCTGCCCTCCCTGGCTTACTTTATCGTGAATGTTAAACAAGTGCAAGATGTGCCTTCAGTTATATGTGCATCTTGGAACTATGAATTTCTTGTGCTACACAACAAATCGTTAATTCTTTGAAAATTTAAAGGCAGACACACCAATTTCTGTAGGACTAGGAAGCTACGTATACATGGCCAAGGTTCTCGGCGCTACTGCAGTTTCGTACCCTATGAATCCATTAACCCACATAATATTCAAACTTAGTACCACCGACTTTCTCAACATCGTTATAGCATGAAAGAACATTTCACTACTACATTAGATTAGGCAACAAACTAAGCATCAACACAAGACGGGATAACAAGACGTTTTACAATCATTTTCTTTCAATATTTCTTATAGGGATGCTTATTAAAATGTATCTTATAGGAGGTACGAAATATCAAAAAAAATAATTGCCACACGTCTTTTCATTCTGTCTTGTATTCAGGCATTTCAAAAGTTTAACGAATTTTGTATCTTACCTCAACAATGTTTCACTTCATGTTATTGTATCGTTGATCCTTACGACAATTTGCTGCGAAATTAATAGCTAAAATTTGGGCTCAAAATATTTCACGATGCACAAAATAGCTGAACAATATTGTGTATAGTTGACAACAATTTGGTAAAAACATATATATCTTCAGGGTGTCTTCGGGAAAGAAACTTCCGAAAGTTCCTGTAAGATCTATTCCATCTCCATTGGTTTATTGTAAATTCTGTACAGTAGAAGGTAACAGAACTTGCCACTCAAGTGCTAATATTCTTGTCTCCAAATAATATCCCTTCAGTGTGTCTTCGCTGACGAGGTTTGATATTCTGGTTCCAGACGCCATCTTAAGATACGCAATAAGATTAAAGGGGACCTTTTGTCATCACAATTCGTTTATTCTGCTAGACTGGTTTACAACTGCTTCAGGTCTATAGTGTTTTGTTTTTTTTCTCGCGTCATTCTGAAAATATTGCAAATTAAAAATTCATGCTTTGAAATTCTAGAAACAAATATGTAGGTAAAGGACCAAAGATTTGAACTCGGTCCTCCGAAATCATATTGGCGTTGGTAATAGGAAACTGTTGATAAGAGATGCTACAAATATTGGTGACTTTGAGAGACATGCGTGATCTTGATCAAATATATCTTCTTGTAAGCACGGACGCCCCCCTTCCTGTCCTCCGTATCTTGTCTGGGTCTTTGTATCCTTCACTTACTATGTTATACGGAAGATTCTTTATGGATGCCCAGAAACTGGTAATGATGGATCGTCTACTCGACTTTTCATATGTCGGAAATTCATCCACTCTTGTATGAGTGGTAAGTCTAAGAGAGATACGAAGAAGATTGTACTGTGGATGCTGTCAATAATGCAACCCGTCTTCTGATGAATTTTTAAAACTTCAAGGTTTTTGGCGTAGCAATCAAAGGTAACGATGGTGTAAAATCCGGCAGTCATTCACATAATGTCGTTATTACGTTATATCATAGTGCCACTCACCATGTTTTGTCGTTTCTGCATTAGTTTTTTAAAGGGTGTCGATGTGGTTGATTGTTGATTGTTGACTGTTGCTACGTTAGTTATTGTTTCCTCTGTTCTAACTTTCATAATGGTAGGGCATCCCATGGCACGGAGATGAGACGTTGGTTGAGTAGAGATGAAATTGAAGGGAAGTTTCAAGAGAAAATGAAAGAGGAACAGGTACTATGGGATTTCTGAATGCATGTTAGTTCTTGTTGTGCAACCTCGTTATCCATCATTATCCTTTTTTCCTTCTTGTTCACTATGTTATTTTCCTTTAATTGTTCATGATGGACATTGCTTTCTTTTTGCTTCTCATGATAATTTTCTTTTAATATTAAGAGTATTTTTGTACTTTGAAGTACGACGTACTTCTTCACAGACTGAAAAAGATTCAAGAACATCCCCATTCTCAACTTGTAAGCGACTTTAATCAACAGATCAATAGCAAGTATTTAAGACTTTGCTTTCAAAAGTAAAACGCCAAATATAGAAACTTTATTGACAAAGTTTCGTCTAACAGACTTCTTCAGGTCACTACTGAAAACTGGCTAAAAGACTTTGCTTTACAGTTTCGTTGTTTAATATGATGTGGTCTTAGAGGTGACAAAGCCTTTCCATGCTCATTTCCGCAGCTTCCAATCTCGTTAACGCAGCCGTAGTTGTCATCTGCGTTTCCTATGCAAGAAATTATTACTAATTTGACTTGTTACCAAGTATAGTATGATAAACTTTAGTAGTTTGCACAGCTCTGCACTAAAACGTTCTTAGCCAGCTATTTGTTTACGTTTTTAAGATTGTTAGTAAAGTTAAGGTTAAAGAGCTTACTTTGCTTTTATTAATTTCTTGTACTGCGACGTTGTGCACTTGTCTACACATGTTCGGGGAGGTGCTAACACCTTGCAGCAAAACAAACTGGATGGAACGTCATAGTTCACCTCTTCCTTAACCCTACCTTACATGGGCTTTTTGGCTCTTCTCATACATGGGCTAGTAGGCCCGCGGCATTTTGACACACTATAACTTTATATTGACCAATGCTATTACAAAGATATTTGCCACGTTTATAGTTTAACTCTTTTCCAAGAAATTGAAGAAAATATCTTAATTTGATGTGAATGACATCATCTATGGCTATGAAATGTTGCGCAATATGCAAAAATTTTGTAAAAAGGCCTTAAAACATACATTTTGAATTACATTTTGATTTTTTAAGGGCTTCTAGTATCTCTACAGTATTTCTACATGTATACGTTGTATTTAGGCAAGATATTTTAGATTTTGAGAAAATTATTTTCTAAAATGTATGAGTATGCAAACTATGTCAAATATGCCTTATTAGCCTATTTTGAACGCTTTGTGCACCATGGAATGTACGTATGTAGTGTATGCAAACTATGTCAAATATGCGTTATAGGCCTATTTGGAACGCTTTGTGCACCATGGAATTTACGCATGTAGTGTATGCAGACTATGTCAAATATGCGTTATAAGCCTATTTTGAACGCTTTGTGCACCATGGAATGTATGCAACTAGTGTATGCAAACTATGTCAAAGATGCCTTATTAGCTTCTTTCGAACGCTTTGTGCACCATGGAATGTACGCATGTAGTGTATGCAAACTATGTCAACTATGCGTTGTAAGGCTATTTAGAACGCTTTGTGCACCATGGAATGTACGCATGTAGTGTATGCAAACCATGTCAAATATGCGTTATAAGCCTATTTTAAACGCTTTGTGCACCACCAAATGTACGCACCTAGTGTATGCAAACTATGTCAAATATGCTTTAATAGCCTATTTTGAACGCTTTGTGCACCACGGAATGTACGCATCTAGTGTATGCCATCTATGTCAAATATGCGTTGTAAGCCTATTTTAAAGGCTTTTTGCACCATGGAATGTACGCATCTTGTGTATGCAAACTATGTCAACTATGCCATATAAACCTATTTTGAACGCATTGTGCACCATGGAATGTACGCACCTAGTGTATGCAAATTATGTCAAATATGCTTTAATAGCCTATTTTGAACGCTTTGTGCACCACAGAATGTACGCATCTAGTGTATGCAAACTATGTCAAATATGCGTTGTAAGCCTATTTTAAAGGCTTTGTGCACCATGGAATGTACGCATCTAGTATATGCAAACTATGTCAAATATGCCTTATTAGCCTATTTTGAACGTTGGCAACAGCAAATGTTTGAAGTTAAGTAAAATGATCCATGTCAATTTAAAAACTACAATACGTTACTATTTCTAAATATTTTAAAAGAAAGAAAGTGACTAGTACTATCAGATTTTTATATATATTTGAAACGAATTACTGTCTAAAGACATAAGACAAATTTTCTTCAAATTTTGCTGCAAAAATTTACGTGTTACGATCACTGTTAATAGCTGCAAGGAAATTAAAAATGTACTGGCGGTGTGGTAAAGGTGACAATGCGTAACCCAAAAACTATTGATTTTGTCTTTACGCAGTTCTCTCCCATTGAAAAGTATGAATTCACATCTGCATCAAAGGATACCTATATTGCCGTGGTCACACTCTTCGTAACTTCTTTGTCCTGGGACTCAGGCCGGCAGGTGTGAAAGGTTATTCATTGCAGGGATTTTTGCCCATGACTTTTGTTGATGTATCCTTCTGACGTTGATAGGCCAACGTTATTGTACTCCCAATTACGGTTAGTCGATCCATAAGCTGATAGGACTTGTCTTTTGCACGATACTAGTACTACCATTGAATTGCATGCGGCATGCAAATAGCTGCCATCCCATTCAGGTACCGTCCAAGCATATGACCCAGCTGTTCTCAGAGATGTATCAACTTCTTATAATTCCTATCGCTGTTGTACAGAACTTAGCACGTAACCGATAGATATGTGACGTCTTTCTATACTGGACTTCAGAGATAAACTATTCTTTTTCAATGAAATCAACGATCTTATTGATTCAAACAACAACAAACATTGATGAAATGGTCAGCCGAACTTTTTAATGTAATGAATTTATCTTTGTAGACGCGCGTTTAACGGTTAAAAGAAGACCGTGCACCAAGTCACTCTTCTTCTTCTTCTTTTTCTTCTTCTTCTTCTTCTTCTTCTTCTTCTTCTTCTTCTTCTTCTTCTTCTTCTTCTTCTCCGATGTGATGTTAATTGCATTGCCTCCGCCGCACTTAATACTCATGCATAATAGAGAGCAGAGTCTTTTATTAAGTACTTTTGTAATTCCCTTCATCTCTGTTTTCTTCCGTTAACGTGGAAGTCACCAGTTCACCTTCTACTCGCTCATATACAGTCATAGAGTCGCTCTAAAAAGATTTCACTCCTGACGAGGGCTAACGTGCATGGGTTTAGTAAGGAACGTCGTTGGATACTTACGATCTAACTGTGGTCGTGCATTGGTATTTACGTTCACCCGATATAAATTTATTAAGTTAAAAATTGACGATTTTGGTCGTTCGGAGTGTCTCAATTTTCTGTTAAAAACTTACCTTCAAATTTTGATATCCTAAATTGTGACGCTGGTGCAGCCGACAGTTAAAGTTTACCCCTTTTAGACCGATGTACTCTCTACAACTACAACTAGAGGGCAAGAATCAAGCAGCAGGAATGTGGTATATCAGAAGAATGCTGCGCGTATCTTAGAGGTCCTGTCCATGGCGCACTATGCATACACCTCATGCAAACCATCCACAATCGTTGGCTTAACTTTGGATTTGTCATGAGACAGGGGGAATTAGGGAACTTAGTCATTACTGGAAATTTGTAGGAAATAGAGCGCCGGGAAAACAGGGTCGGACATTTTTAGATCAAATTAAAGACCTTAACAGGGCTGACATCTTGTCAGCTACTGTACTTAACGTCGAATAGAAGAAAGTGGATTCAACTTTCAGCAAAGGACCCTACAAGACTTGCCAAAAAATCAGTTGAATGAAGACGCCCTGGGGTACTCAAATTACTGAAAAAGCTGTTTGAGAAAGGAGAAATCGAGGTAAAAAGATTTGAGGCGAAAAAAATTCTGAGGTGAAAGCGCGGGACCCTTCTTCAGCGCAGGGCCCCTCTTGAGCACGGGGCCCTGGGCTACTGCTCTGTCTGCTATACCTTACAACCGTCCGTGTCTCTTACACTTCTTACTACTGCTACTTTTACTGTTACTAATGTCTGCAGTTTTAATATTGTCGCAAATGGCACTGATATACTTATCTTCCTTACGTATCAAAGGTCAACAAAGGCCAGCAAAGGTCAACAAAGGTCACGAAAAACAAAGTCAGCTAACGCGGAAGGAACCTCTTGTTAACGATCTGTAATCAAGCGTACTCCATGTCATCGCTGAGGTTGACATGGTATTGTTGTGCTTTAAAATTGACGGAAATTAAAGCCAATCATTTTGCTCGTAAATAAGATATCGATTTTTGGGAAATTTAACGTCTTGGGCCAAATACACCCTAGTATAGTGGGCTTTTGATAGAATGTATCACTGGAAATGCTTAGGAATGTACTTCTCAAATCACCGAAGTTTATCCTAACAGAGAATACGCCCGCAACCCTCTGAACTGCATTTTACTACTTCATGAGCGTAGATTAAAGCTTTCTGCAGAAGGATAGGGGCATTTACTGGTGCTGATTTAAATGTCGGAGTACTTCAGGCTAAAGTTCTTGAAAATTAAACGGTTAAACCCTTATGAAATACCCTCTCCTGTGCAGGTTATACTCTTTCACTTATCAGCTCGTACTACTCAGTACTTTGCCGACCTGAACTTACAGAAGAGAATACGAATCGTTAAAATGCAGATATTAGCTTTAAATCCTGCACCAATTTAGCTATCCTTGGGTGGGCACAACTCGCATGGATCTCCCCATCCTGCACCCATACTGCAACAGCATGTTGCTTTGCTTACGTTCAATCCGGTTGATATTGCGCATGTCTTTTCAAGTAACTTCGAAAAGCAGACACCTCTTCGCACATCTTAAAGCAAAATGACACATAATTTTTAAAGGTGCTAAAGAGGGAGTGACGATCACCACATAAGAGTAGCTGTGCTAAAGGTTTGGATATATAATAGGATGAAAATGTTAATCTTAACTGATCTATCCTATTAAAAGCCTTTTTGTTGGAGAGCGGAGAGGTAGGGGAACCGATTATCTGTATGGTGAGTTGGTCCTGCAGAACTACTTATGTGAGGAAGATGAGCCATTGTTGCAGTTAGCTGGGGCTTCATGAGTAAGAGGGGGGAGGGTCAGTGTGCAGATAAGCCGTCGAAAGCTAGGCCCAAAAACGGTGTGCATCCTTATGATCCAAGTGGACTTCCGGTGTGCCCAGTATGCGGAGCAATTTGGCTAGCTGCATTTGCAAATATTGTTGTCAATTTCATTTCTTTTATACTTGGCGTTCCTTGAGCTAAAACATCTGCTTGTATACAACTTTTTATCTTAAAACAACTTATTCTAACTAATTAAAAAAACCATCAGATAGTAAAACTCAATCAACATTCATATCCAAAGGATTCTGTCTTTTCTGACAATTTCCTCGTCAAATGTTTTATTAATTTTTTAAGTCATCGTGTTACTAAGACGAAAAATGGATCTCGGCACTTTAGCCTGTTTATCAAACCTCATCGAGCTACATACCTACGCATGATCTTCCTTGGTTTCCAAGTCTAAATCCTGGTTTGTTACATGTGCATCTAAAACTTCCAATTGTTAAACTGGAATGGAAATACGGTTCCTAAACGAGGGAGGAATGAGGGCCCTAAGATAATATAGACTCAAGAGCACCTAAGACTTGGCACGCTATTGCACCAAACCAAGAGTGACTTCGAGCATCCCTTACCCGCTTAAAAGTAGCTTCCCTTGGACGTAATCTGCAAAAGATAACAACAAACATTTAGCCAGCCACATTTAGCCGCATCACATGATTTTTGGGCCAAAATCCGGCCCAAAAATCCTATGATGCGAAAACATATTCAATGAATAGCAATTCATGGGCAACTTTAATGACATGCTACTAAAACTATATCCACAGAAAATAACATAAATATTCAGTAATCAGGCCCAAAAATAATTGTAATGTAGCTGAATGGTCGATCAATTGCTGTAGCCAAAGGCCCCCCTATTAAGGATTTTTGAAAAGATTAAGGATTTGAAAAGAAAGATCCCTTACCCGCTGAAAAGTAGCTTCCCTGGATGTAATCTGCAAAAGATAACAACAAAAATCTAGCCAGCCACTTGTCAACTGAAGGGCTGTAGGCAGCTAGGCGACTAACAACACTAATCACGTCTACTTCCCTATAAACATAGCTTATTTAGACACTCCTGGAAGTTGTGCCATATTTCACAATTACTGTCCCTTTTTACTATATGCGCATAAGTTCACAATTTGTTTTAAATTTTTGAAAAGATTGGATTTTTGTTCATAAATGACTTCAATTTTTTTGCATTTTCCAGGGTTACTTGTCTGACAACCCTATCTAAATAATATTAATATCTAGATAAGTAATCTTGAAATGCCTTTCGGCATTCAAAAATTTGTTAAGACTCATCAAGTGCCCCTCCCCACGGTAATCTTTAGTAAAAGGCGAAAGACATTACTTAATCCTCCATATATGATACTTTGGTACCATTTATATATTATTTATAGACTAGTAATTTACAGGTTCACGAAGATAAGAAGATAGATATTAATGCAGATTTATTCACCAACAGGATCAGAGAAACCCAGGGGGTGTAAGAGTCATACTCAACACTATTTACAAACTAAAAAATATACGTAAGGTCTTTAATTTGTGTTTTAATCATTGCATAAACCTTTTCCAACCATAACAAGAAATGGCATGTTTAAATACTTTTCAGGTCACCAACTATGGCAGTTTTCTCTATAATCCACAGCAATCTGAATGTTTTGCTTCCCCCTTATTGATAATTTAAGCTGTACCAGACCTGTCCTTCCCTGTCAACAGAGAGATTAGCAAATTCTATAAAGAAGAACCTGATATTAGACTAAACATCATTGGTAATAGTCCCATAGTATTTAGGCTATAATTCATTTAGTATATACTCTTTGTCTTTCCTTCTAAGATGGTACAAGGAAGACTCTACATAAAGATGCCTGGCCGACACAGAACTTGCCTGTCAAAAGTCATACCACAAAGCAGATTGCATCACGAGCACACAGAGCAATTGTTCAGCATCCAGTAGCTACCAAATGTGCTGAATCTTCTATTAAAGTTATATTTCAGAGTATACAAGACCTAATTAAATATGTTAGTAGACTTACCCTGAATGGATGGACAATTACCAATAATACTGACAGTCTGAAATGTGAGGTACATGATGATCACATGCTACCAAAGTACCTGGTTAATGTTGATGCCAGCTTAGGATTTAGCATTGCAGTGTATGGGTGGTACTTACAGGATGACCACCCTCTTTATTTAGAGTATAGACGTTCCCTGCGCTCAAAAATATGCCTTTTGTAAGAGAGTGTCATACTGTGTATTGGTGTTATGGTGAAATAAAATTTGAGTTTAAAAAAAAATTATTACTATTATTATTGTGAAATTACGAAATAAATGTTGAAATTTAATAAAAAATATAATTATTATAAAATATTATTATTATTATTATTATTATTATTATTATTATTATTACCATAAAATTGATTGTGTACATCGTTATTTATACTCGAAAATAAAGTGGACTATAACTATCTATAAATTTGATTCCACTTGGCTAAAATCAAAATGTGACAACCTCATCAGGAAATCGATCCATTTTCCACCTTCTTCTAATGTGACACACTTGCAACTTTCAACAAAGAAACAGCTAGGATTTCGTTTTACTCCTATCTCCGATCTAGCAACGTATTGTCAGTCTTCCGCGCGAATAACCCTGGGAAATTCTAGCGACCTACATACAAGAGCAATCTTTGATGCTACCTCAAACTCCAATATAACAACAGATTTTAACATCCTTACTCAGAAAGTACAAACAGACCATGGACGAAATACCTCGAAGACATGCTGTGATTCCATACGAAAAAACAAAGAAGAAGACGTCTGGAAAATATTCAATCAGTTAGACAAACAAAACATCCTCATCGAATTTCTCGTAAACAATATCACTTCAAAATCCATTCAATCTTGGCAACGTTTGACCAATACACTTCCTGTCAACATCTTCATCTTTGTTGGAAGAGCACTGGTCCTTGCCCTTCCCTCAAACAGTAACCTCTCGACCTGGAAATGCATCTCTACAAAACTTTGTGGCTATCAATGAAGAACAGATGCAATTAACTCCTACCATATTCAGACACTTTCCATCTCTTGTATTCTTTCACAACGTGGCAATGCAAGCAATTGCATTCATTCTATGCCAGAACAGTATTTGCGCATGCTAACCCTGTAACCAGCTATCTCATATCATCAAAGACCTTTGCACATTTCATGCACACTACTGCACGCAATAACATAAAAGCAACATTTAACTGCCGTCAATGTTTCATTAAAGTGCTTGGCACCCTCACGATCCTATTTTAAACTCAAATAAACACATGCGATAGACTCAGTGGATCCATATCAGTAAATATGGGTACTTAAAATAATAAGGCATGACGGATTAGGCAACCAGCTTACTTAACGTTTAGATTTTGACGAAAAAATGTTACCTTTAACATTATATTAAGGCACTTGGCACCCTCACAATCATATTTCGAACTCAAAAAAACACATGCAATAGACTCAGTGGATCCATATCAGTAACTGTGGCTACTTACAATAATAAGGAACGAAGGACCAGGCTACCAGCTTACTTAACGTTTAAATTTTAACGAAAAAATGTTATCGTGAATGTTATTTTAAAGCATTTGTTACCCTCACAATCATATTATAAACTCAAATAAACACATGCAATAGACTCAGTGGGTCCATATCAGTAACTGTGGGTACTTACAATGATAAGGCATGACGGACTAGGTTACCAGCTTACTTAACATTTAGATTTTAACAAAAAAATGTTACCGCCAACGTTACATTAAAGCACTTGTCACCCTCACGATCATATTTAAAACACAAATAAACAGATGCAATAGACTCAGTGGATCCATATCAGTAACTGTGGCTACTTACAATGATAAGTGACGACGGACTAGGCTACCAGCTTACTTAACGTTTAGATTTTAACAAAAAAATGTTACCGTGAACGTTATTTTAAAGATTTTGTCACCCTCGATGTTAATGTAAACAACTATTTTTAGTATAAATTTCGTATATCACTGTGTTTCTGCTTCCCAATAGACAACGTTGGTGACCATTCAAAACGTCCAATCCACATATTATAAAGTGAAGGTCAACTTTCCATATTTTTATCGACACATATGTCCTTAAAGTGCCCTTCTGCACTCCAACATCCTAAATACATGAAGTTCTTTCAGCTGAAAACGTTCACAATAACAAATTATAATCACATTCTCTTCAAGGTCGATGTAAACAACTATCACTGGATATAAAACTCCACCTGTGTTTTTGCTCCCCGATAGGCCGACGTCTGATTATATGCCGCCATTGAAAGTGTCCATGCACACGAATCTATAAAGTAGCACATGCTCCATATCATTTTTTTCTTATTGATAAATTTGTTGTGGTCTCCCCTTGCACCCCAATTTCCTATGGATACGAAGTTCTTGTAGTTCTTCGTAGATTTCTCTAGATAGCCACGATGGCAACTGCAATCCTTCCCAGCACAACGGATCAGATAAAGGTGACATGCGAAGTATTGGCACATTTGGTAGACGAAGATGCAACGGCAAGTTTGGTACACCCTTTTGTAGGAGATATTGGTGTGTCCAGTGGAATATTTTTCAACGATGTTTGCAACATGCTTCTCGATCATAGATTCACATCGTTTATTGAAGAGGATGGAGTTATCAGTTTCTGGAAATGTTAATCATAACAAATATAATTGCATCTTCTACAATGCCAATGTCAACAACCATCATTTGGAATAATACTCTATAACTGGGTTTCTGCTTCCCGATAGGCCGACGTCTGATTATATGCCGCCATTGAAAGTGTCCATGCACACGAATCTATAAAGTAGCACATGCTCCAGGCAGTTGCACCAAGCATTTATTATTTAGTAAAAACATCTTTAAAATAAATTTCTTTATAATTGTAGCACATTAACCAAAATATAAAAATCATGAAAGAAAATGAAACTAATATATGTGCTTCAAGCACTTGCATAGGACATATTTTATCTTGAGATATTTGTTTTGTTTGTTTAGGTCGACGACGTAAATGACGAAACTCCTGACTTCCGTGGATCAGTAACAGCTGGGTTGACACCAGATTATAAAAATTGTGACGAAGTTACAACATTACTAGCATACGATCCAGATTTAAATGACCGAATAACTTGTGCAATTACCAGTGAAGTTGAGGCGTCAGATCCATCCATTTCTGATTATGCAAATCCATTTGATCTGAATCCAAATACTGGTGTTTTGAAAGTTCTGTTCACACCAACTGCATCTATGACTGGGTATTTTAGTTTCAGTGTTTCTGCGACGGATTTAGGTAAATACACATGAAATATATCCTTGTTTAGATAAAATACCACGAGAGCTATTAACAGAAGGCTCTGATACTTATTCTACAGCAGAACTTGATTCTAGCATGACAAAGCCTAGCAAGAAAAATCGTTAAACAGGGTGCAGTGAACTAAATCTTAGGTAAGCTTCCTCCTTCATCTTCGGATGCAGCTTTTGATACAAAGTCAATATACCTCTTACACCGAACTTGCAAAAATGATTTTCCAGTCTCTTTAGAGTAATAAATTTCAGATCTCGAATTTCTTCTGAAAAAATATCAGTCAAAAGATGACATCCAAATCAATTGAATGATTCATAACTTAAATGTTTTCCACTGGAAGAAGGCCCCCCAAGCAAAAGGGGGAGGGGGGGGGGGGGGCGACAGAACGCACCTAAGGTCTCGCCCGTGTGGCGCGCCCTGCAGTGGGGGCAGGGCCTCCGCGACCTGATCAAGGCGCAGCTCAACCCCAACACCATGCTCAACAAGTACGGCTCGAGCCACGGCGGGCGGCGGCACAACGGCATGGTGTTCCCGCGCATCGTCGACAAGTCCGACATCGTTCGCATGACGACCGAGGGGTGTTTCGCCTCGATGGGGATCTACGAGATCACCTCGGTGGGCATGGTGCTCTACGAGTCCGTCACGGGGCGGCTGCCCTTCGAGGCGTTCACGCCGGCGGAGATGGTGCGCAAGCACATCGTGGAGACGCCGAGGAAGCCCAGCGAGGTCGCGCCGGAGCTGGAGATCCCCGTCGACCTCGAGGCCGCGATCATGAAGGCGCTGGCCAAGAAGCCCGAGGACCGCTGGGAGTCGGCTGACGCCTTCAAGCAGGCGCTCGAGCAGTTCCTGCGCGGCGGGCAGGTCGATGTCTCCGTGCCGACCGCGCCCGACGCCTTCGAGCACCGGGTCCCAGTCGTCGGGTGAGATAAAGCGGCCGAAGACCGGGTCCATATAGCGGGCGTTCAGATAGATCAGCCCGGTTTCCGGGTCGTGCCGTTCGCCGATATAACCCTTCTCCGTGGTCATGGCCGTATTGGTGCGCTCGCCGTAGCTTGCGTAGTTCGTGCCCTCGGCCAGCGCGCCCGATGCGGTGGTGACGGCGCGCACGGACGCCAGAGTGAGAAGCGGTTGCCGTCAGGCAATCGATCGACAACGACTTGTCGATCGAAGCGCGCGAACGCCCGAGGACGCTTGGGACGAGGGCCAGCAGTGCAGCCAGTAAACCGTGCCACCGACAACTTTGATGTTCAGGTGCGCGAACGCCGGGGAGCTGTCGCATTTCTGTGAATGTTTCTGGTCTACGCTATTACTATGAAAGTAAAGAGTAACATTAAATCTAAAAATCGGCAGAATTTATTCCGTATAGGAAAGAGATTGCCCCTTCCTCATCCACTTCTCATAGTGGAAGAAACTTCGGAGGCTGCTCATCAGATCAGAAATTGAGAGTTCTAGTCAATTTTTATTATTCGAAAGAAACATTGATAGAATAATCTTATTTCTGTGTCTCAAAGGCTATTAGGTTATGAAAAAAATAACACCAAACCCAAAACAAACATTTCCACGTTGGTAAAACAACGCAAATAAAAATAAAGAAAATGAAATTTCCCAACTTCTACCGATGGCCGGCGTTTACCCCCTCCAACCATGGTCGGTTGGTCTTCAGCAAGAATTGTCTATTGAAGTATCCTATCCAATGATTCGATCTGTATTAGGACAACTAACTAATTATTTTTTTCTGTAATAAGAAGGTAGTGTGCTGAGTTTTAAAATGTCCCCAGTATGTTTGTTTAAAGTAAGGTCCTTATGTATGTTTTTTTTCAATTGCTTTAGTCTCGTCGAAACTCACCCTTGCTTGCCTCGTCAGCGAGTCTAGTATTTTCAATTTTCTTAGCTTGTACTGATATCTTGGTACTTTTCATTATCGTAAAGATTCTTTTCTTTTATATTTTATAGAAGCATGTAAATGAGTCAGCTATTTCCTCTCTGCCCCACTCTCTCTCTCACCCCTTTGTCTCTCTCCCTCTCTCCTCTCTCTCCTCTCTCTCTCCCCCCTCCCCCTCCCCCCCCCCCCCCCCCCCCCCCCCCCCCCCTCCCCCCCCCCCCGCCCCTCCCCCCCCCCTCCCCCCACCCCCCCCCCCCCCCCCCGCCTCCCCCCCTCAAGATTGTTCAAATGTTTTCTCTGCATAAAGTAATGTCAACGTTACCATATAGAAGTCCAAGAATTGACCAGTAGAATGGTAAAAAAAATTGAAATGTTCCTCGGTGTAGTTGTCCAGGCCATAATGAAGGCAATATTGCAAAAATAGAACCGTGTCTTACCATATCGCACGGGCTGACAACCGCAGCCTATTCACGAACGCTATCCCACTACTGGCTGGCGCGAGAACTTTTGCCTGCTGTGTTTCCACCCTGGGCCGGTACGTTCGTCATTATTCAACCTGGTCATACCGGACTACTCCAATTCAACCATGTTGACGTCAGTCTTAGTGCGGACGTTCGATCGACATAGGCAAGCGGCAACCAGTGGTCCCGAACTCAAGCCATCCTTCGATTCAAGCCTCCAAGCAGCTGGATTACAGGTGCATGCCACAACACCCGGCGAAAAAGCAAGTTGTTTATTATCATATCAATAGATCAAAAGGTCTAAAACAGAAGTTTATCATGTTTGCAAAGGTTCATTTACAAATTTACCAGGTAGATACACGTTATAGAACCAAGTCGTAAACAATAAATATAAAAGAGGTATCTGTTTGGAGAGATAGGAATAATGGATAAGAATAAATATGACGCTTCCACCATGATCTTGTTGTCAAGTGAGTAGAAATAAAGCAAAACTGTTTCAGAAGAGAATGCCGTAGAAAAGAATGTATAAGCGATACAGCAGCAATAAGGATTTTGAAATAATAGTAATGATAATGATAATACCAATGATGATAAAGAAGATAATAAAGCCGTCATGTGACAAATTGATGAGATAAAAGACTGTTATCTCGAAATGCAAGAAAAAACAGACCATTTAACAAGATATCCTTTGACATACCGAATTTCGTATTTTTTTTCTTTTGAATAATAAAATAGATAAATAAAAAAAATATGTTTTAGTTAATTTCAACCCGATTTTCAATCGATTTTTTTTTTTACATCACAGGGGATATCACGCACCGAATATACTACAGAAACAACATGTTTTGTTTTAGTCATAAATATTAAATTTAAGAAAAGGTATCAAGCAGTAATTAAGTATTTCAGCTTTCTCTCCAAGTATTTTAGTCATCCTCAAAACAAAATCAAGTTCTTTGTCTTCATCTACAAGTATGTTATAGATTTGTTTAAGTAAATGACAATGAGGTTTTTGGAAACGAGATAAAAAACATTTGAACTATGAAAATAGATCTTGAAAATTTTCATTTTAGAGGCACCGTTGACTATTTTTGGTGTATTAGATTTAAATTTAATTTTTATTCTTATTTTGAACCTTTATGAGCTGTTCAAAATAATAATTATTCTTAATTTCAGGCCAAATCATACGTTTTCACTAATCTTGCCCAGCGTATTTTCTTTAACAAACATATATGTCTTCGTACATAAAAAAAAAATCTGCTATAATTTCTAGCCGTAAACAGAAAGACAGAAGCATACCTAAAACACTAGACATTGTGCTTTAGTCTCTCTTTTTTATCATGAGTGCACAGGTCCCAAATAAAAAATAAATTCGACAAAACTAGTGCCTTAATTAGGGTAACGGTTTCAACTTTTACAGCAAGCAATGGCAAAACTGTAGAACAAAGAATTTTCGTTAACTGGCGAATTCGTGCGCTATGTGAATGTTTACCCTTTCCCTGCTTACGGACGATAAAGGTTCTATGGAGACATGTTTTAACTGTGGAATTTTGTAGGACTGTAGTTTTTAGGGAAGGGGGAACACTTTTAATCGATATAACTCAAAATCGTGATAAAACGTTGTTAAAAAACCCGAAGAATATCTGTCATTCCTACAGAGTATGGCAAAAGTCCTACGATAAATAAAGATATGCAGCAGACATAAAACTCATACGGGGACTTGAAGTGTTTAATATTATTGAACCAAACTCGTGGTTGACTATTGATGATTTAGCCAAATCCATTAAAGAATGGTCTCACGACAAGATACAGTTATTCACGGTCCGGTCTCATCATGAAAAATTTCCGTAACCGTTGTTCTCCACAATCTCTTTCATCAGAGTAAATGTATGAGAACACTTACTTTCCATTGTACTTACTATATCATCCGTAGAGTTATTAGTGATTCAAGCTCTCTTATAACTTTAAAAATATATCCTGGTGAACGGAAATTTTTACTCTCGACATATAATAAAGCTACTAATATGCCCTCTGGATACATTCTATTGAATCTCAATCAAAACACGCCCGAAGAGTTATGCGTAGTCGAGGATATTTTTTATAGTGAAATTACCGTATATCTACCCTTGAATAGTAAAAAAAGGTAATTAGTCGACATCATGACACTGAAGAAACTACATGAAAACAAACAGTCGTTTTCTGTCCTAAGTAATTCAAAACCTTGACTCAAGAAAGTTATACTCAAACAGGGTATTCGTAATGAATTCATTAATCTCGTATCTGAACTTTTTTTGTAAATTTATCTGAAGGCAACGTTCAACTGCCAGATGTAGCTGGGCAACATACAAACGTCATTCACTTGTAGGTGCCATATCTTGCAAAAAGAAAACAACATATTTTAAAAGAAAACGACTTGTTCGTGAAGTACCTTGAAGATAATCTTGATAAATTTATTAACAATACCAGGTCCATTTAGGTCCTTTTTTTGGTGCCATAAAGGTCCCTAAAGGTCCCTTTTCAACCAAAAAGTCTCTGAATTTTCTATTTTTGACACCTTGAACCCATGGCAGACCTGTAAGCTTAAGTCATAAAATATTGTCCAAATGAAGCCAATGTTAAAACTTGAAACAGACAGATATTACACCAATATGAGATGGACTGCAACTCCCATTAGCATATTGACTTTTTTATGGCAAAGTCTCACTTGTGCATTACTAAGAAAAAGCATAATTTTCAGTAAGTGTACTTTTAGGCCTATTCCATTATCAAAAACCAATATGCCTACCTAAGCATATTTGGAGTGACACATCAAGTTTTTAATAAATATGACAGATTAGCATTAAGACTAAAGATTGAAGAACTGGCAGCCTTTTTGTCTAGGCTAAATTATCACCATTAATAATTTTCAAATTGCTGCTTACTTTAATGTGAAATTTGCTTATTATTATTTTTCTTAAAAGTAACCAAATACACCAGCAAAGTTGGGAAAAACTGGAATTGCAGCTCTTTGAAATGGCATGGATTTTGAAATTTTTTGTAGTCTTTTCACCAGTTGTTTAGGTTTAAATGTTTAAATAATTAAGGTGCTTTAAAACGAAGTGTCAGCATTTTCAATCTACTTGCTAAATAAATGTTGCTCGAGGTTCTATTTTTGAATGTTTTGAGCATACATTTTAAGGAGTGGAGGCTATTCAAGAAACAAAGTCACACAAGAAAATCTCAAAATATTGCTATTTCAGGTAGTAGTTAAGACAAACAAACTGAATGAATAATATCCAGAAGTGGGATTTGTATTAGGGAAATCCCCACACTTATTTGTTTTGTTGATTAATTCTCCTTATTCCGTTTTAACATCCATGCTTAGAAATAGCAATATTAGTTTGTATATAGTACTTTTTGGTTGGTTTGACACCCCTCAACATGCACTGTAAGTCTCAAATTAAAACTCTATGCTGTTCCTGGAATATAGCTGCTACGCCCTTTTGATAATCTGCATTGACAAAGTGTCTTTTGATTTAGTTCAACATCCCCCTCAATATTCCCTGAAAGTAGTCACAAGTAGATGTAGTCACGAATTTTAGACGGTAGTAGCATTTGTAGTAGTATTAGTAATACCATTTACAGTAGTACTAGTCTGCACATAGTTTTTATTGGTTAGTTTGACATCCCCCTTAATATGCTTTGAAATTAATACCCTGTTTCAACTTAATATCCTAGGCCTTTTCTGGGATATTGTTGGTGTGCCCTTTTGGCAACCGACATGCATATAGCGTGTTTTAATTTAGTTCAACATCCCCCTAAATTCTAGCACTAGTAGCAGTAGCTGAAGAGGCAGCAGTAGTAGTGGAAGCAGTACACACCGATTGCCTCTTGATCACTTTAACATCCCTCTCAACGTGCACCGAAACTTTCAACTTGATACTGTAAACTGTTCGTGGAGGAATTGCTCATACACCCCTTTTGCAACCTGAGTGTACGCATTTTATTTTAATTCAGTTCAACACTCCCCTAAATATTCCCTGAAAGTTGTATCTTAATATCCTTGGTCTCAGTAGAAGTAGTAGTCGTAGCAGAACTAGTAGTAGCAATAGTAGTAACATGCATTAAGTGTCTTTTGGTCAATTGAACATCCCCTTAACATGTCAGAAGATTTTCAACTTAATACTAAGACATTGCTTGTATACCCTTTGGACAACCTGCAGGTACGTAGTGTGATTTGACTCAGAAGCTCTAGTCATATTTCTAAATGAATGTACTAGATTTAGTGAAATACCTAGTTTATCCTGACTATTAAGATTATTATTAACGGGGGAAAAATCGAAGGAAGAGGAAATTACATTATTGAGATATTTATACGGGAGAATACTAACTTGATAATATCTATTCTTTGAAATTACAAGACGTTTACACTTAAAGTAAAATTTATTAATTTTATGAGGAGTCAAAGTCATAGATGACAAAAATTTAGCAGCTTCATTTTGATTTTTTTGTATGACACAAAATTTCTTGCCCATATGGAGCACAGGGAATGTGTTTTTACCTCGGCAAATCACTCATGGAAATCTTGACAATTTTGAGGCTAAGCAACATAATTAAGTTTACATATTCCTTTTTTCAACCCAAATCGAACGAACTACATTTTTAAACCAGGAAATTTTTTATCAGGGTAATAGTTTCCCTGAATGAATAATGGGGTCTCTTCTGAGTCCCCTATATCAGTTTATCGTAGATGACGATATTTTACAAGTGATGTCGCGACAATTTTACCGCTTAGGGTAAACCATACGACCACATTTAGGCGAAAGCGTAGCCATATTAGACTACTGAAAAGGCGGCATTGTTGAACGACACAACCACATTTAGGATAGTGGTACAAACCAATTCCAAACTAAGGAAGAAGTTCTAAGCAAGAAAAGGGTGGCCGAGTTGGTGAATTATGCTAGCTTTGAATCACAGAGATTTCAGCTTCGATTCTTGACGTTATAGTCTAGCAAAACCAACTTTGATGAATAAATTTTCAAAGGTACGAGAACTTACTACAACTGTTGCATGGCGCCACTCTAACTGCTTCAACATTAAACCAGTTCCGACTCAGGCTTTGATTGGGGGGATTTCTAGTATGGATTAAAAATGATCAGAAATTAAATAAAAAACATGTGTTTTTTTTATTTTTTATATATCTTTTGTTCCCAAGAGCTAGAATATATCCTTTTCGAAGAATTTGAGAGTTTCAATCCAAACTGAAGCAAAACTGAACAGGCATGAATAAAAATGAACATTGGGGATACTGAACAGTAGGACTGAAAACTGAAGACAGGATAATAAGCTGAACAGGGATTGCTGGGACAAACTGAACTGAGACCAACAACAAACTAAACTAAAACTGGGATAAAATAAAACTGAACTGGGACAAAATGAAAACAATTTGTGTTCTTGTAAGATGCGAGGGCCAAAACGCCGCACATGTTTTCCAATATTAGAATGCCAAAAAAGGAAATGTACTGCATTTAAATCGATCAGAACTGGGAACCATTTTTCATACATTTCTTTCAAATCTTTTGTTTCCAACGGCTAGGATTTTTCCATCTCCGAAGGATTTATCCAGTTCCAATGTGTTCTGCTACAAAATGAAACTGAACATTGAAAACACTACACGGTGTACACTAGGTGAAGAAAATGAACTACGAAACTAAGATAAGCCAAAAAAGTAGAACAAAGCTATAAGCGCAACAAATACGGGCACGATATCCCGAAGGATGGATTGTTTTAGTGTGATTTCGCGGGATTCGGACTTGTCCCAAACCTTGACATGCGTTGCCATTTTTCCAACGGTTTGACCGTAAATCGCGTGCATGGCGATATAGTATATTAGTCCGATGAGCTGGGTGATCTGATCGACATAAGCTCTGGCGCCGGGTCGGAAAACCTCGGCGCCATGCAGTACGAACAAAATCAGTCCCAGAGGGACGCCGACAACAAACCCGTGGGCGGACCGAACAAGCTGAAGTCCGGCAGCAAGATCACTAAAGCTTATCTTGACGATCTGCCGCGCGAACAGTGGTTTGAGATTCGCCTGAAGAACGATGAGGCCAACGAGCAATTGCAAAATTCGTTCGAGCGCCTGAAATTGCAGCGCGACGAGTTCGATCAGCGTTTCGAAGCGAAGAAGACGAAAATCACGGCTGGCGACGATCTGGCGCCGGGCGTATTGAAGATGGTCAAGGTTTACCTGGCTGTGAAACGACGCATACAGCCTGGCGACAAGATGGCTGGCCGTCATGGTAACAAGGGTGTTATTTCAACCATCGTTCCCGTGGAAGATATGCCATACCTTGAAGACGGCAACCCTGTCGACATCGTGTTGAATCCGCTGGGCGTACCGTCGCGAATGAATGTCGGTCAGGTGCTCGAAACGCACCTTGGCTGGGCTGCCATGGGCGTTGGCAAGAAGATTGATCGCATGCTTAAGTCACAGGAATCGGTGACCAAGCTGCGACAGTTCCTCGAAGCCGTTTACAACAAGACCGGCGGCAAGGTTGAAGAGTTAAAAACCTTCAGTGACGCCGAGATTGTTGAGCTTGCGGGTAACCTGACGAACGGCGTACCGACGGCAACGCCGGTGTTTGACGGTGCTTCCGAAGCAGAGATCAAAGGCCTGCTGGAACTAGCCGATTTCGATGCATCGGGCCAGTCAACCCTTTGGGATGGCCGTACCGGTGAGCAATTCGATCGCGACGTGACAGTTGGATACATGTACATGTTGAAGCTCAACCACCTGGTTGACGACAAGATGCATGCGCGTTCAACCGGACCTTACAGCCTTGTCACGCAGCAACCGCTGGGTGGTAAAGCGCAGTTCGGTGGCCAAAAAAAAAAAAAAAAAAAAAAAAAAAAAAAAAAGAAAAAAAAGGTCCCCCTTTTTTGACAAACCTGTTTTTTTTCTTTTTCTTTTTTTCTTTTTTTTTTTTTTTTTTCATCTGTTTTTTTTTTTCCGTTTCTGTTTTTCCGAAAAACAGAAACATTGGTGATGCTTATTAGTGACACGAAATATTCTGTAACATTTGGGAAGGGGACTCTATACTGTCCCTCGTCTCCCTTATATGCTAGCGCTGTCTATAACTGTTTTGTGGGGGGGATACAGCCTATATTTCATAACAGTACTGGAATTTTTAATAGGGTGCGGTCTCTCTAGATATATGACAAATTTGATTTCAATATACCTATATTTTTTTTTTTTTATTTAAACGAATCCTGCGCAGTGAAAATTTTTATACTGATGGAGCGACGTGAAATTGCAGCATCCTTTTTAACCCAAATATGCCAGGATCTTAACAAGCATTTGCAAGTAAACAGAATTTTATATCTTTCCGATATAAAAAAAAAGCACAAATAAAAACTGAGGAGATTTTGGAACGAAAAGAAAACTTTTTTTTTCTAGCGAAACCTTTCTGAGTCTAACTGAGCTAAATAGAAAAAATTATAAGACCTTGAAAATAGCATCTTCGTTGGTGCATCTCATACTGAAGTGAACAAATCACCTATAAATATACATGTGTGCCCAGCTCTTTAATGGCCCCTTTCAGCCTACTAATTGACCACTGAAATGAGAATAGATAGGGCAAAACATGTAAGCAAAAGGAAGCCTGACAGATACCTCCTCGACAGACCCGATTTTTTTTATTTTTTTGGCATTTACCATATTATATCTTATATTTTTTATATAATTTGCCTCTTATTTCCTCTAAACTTTATGGGGGGAGGTACAAAAAACGCACCCAAAATGTGTTTTTTGCTGCATTTTCACGACGTTTTTGTAAGTCGGACATACGTTTCCTCCCCTCATTTAGCCTTCAGATAAATACAGAATTAGTTCTAAAGAAGGGATGGTGGGGGGTGTCTGTGAATAGAAACTGATATTTAATGCCTCTTGATTTCTAGAGTATTTCTGGTCTACGCTGGTGTTGTTAAAGTACATTAAACCCCAAATGAACAGAAATTATTCGATATTGGAGGTGCGCTGCCCAGCGTTTTAACCTGTAGTACGAAAGTGCAGTTTTATCACTTTTTTCATGAGTTACGCTGTAACACGTGCTACATTTGATGACCAAATAGTAGCACTTTCGTGCTACTATTTTTAGTTTTTGTCTTGGACGTAATAATAACAGTTCTGAAAAAAAGGCAGAGGGGTTAAGAGACAGTGCGGAGCACCTTTTCCCCGTATTTGTTTTTGAAAGATTGGCGCTGATAGTTGATATAACCTTGACCCTCTTTTTGCGGGGTTCGTTTCGAAAGATTGGCGTTAAGTTTGAAATAACGAGACGAAAAATTTGACTTTAAGCTATTCTTAAATGCTATCACTTAATGGACCATGCGCGTATTGTGGCGCAGGCCAGGGGTGCCCGTCCTCATCTCAATCCCTGCCTCATGGAAAGTGGTTTGTGATTGTCAAAGCATGATATTTGGTGGAGGCCCAAAATAGACGAGTCCCCAATAGACCTCCCTGATAGGGCTGTGTAAATAACTATAAATGAGGTTTACTAGTATGATTGTTAAAGAGCTACACGAAACCTTTTTTTTTCGAAAAAACTCGGTGCTTGTAGACACAAAAGACTGAATTGATGAAGCTATGATCTGGACGTGGAGTCCTACCGGCCGCGTGATCCCTTGGACGAGGGACAATGGATTCGATTGCTGATCGGACCGGAGGACGGACCCGGGGAAGAGTCTTTCGACGTGCTTGTCTGCACGCCGCGCTGGCTCGCACGTGATATTCATCGCGATCGCGTGCAGATGCTTCGGCACACCCTCGTGATGGAAGTCTTCGACCTCGAGCTCGCGATGCGGCGACTTCGTCGCGAGGTTGGGCTGGCCACTGGAGCGACCTGGCAACAACTCCTGCTCAGCCTGGTGCAGATTGGCCGTTGGGAGTTCGACAACTACCGTTACTGAGGCGCTGCGGCCGGCCGCACGAACACCCAGGCCGCGACCGCGGCGGCGGCCGCTGCGAGGGTCATGATCCCGCCGTCCGACTTCATGATCTGGATCGGCGCGTCGACCTGGCTGCTGATGCTGCCGCTGATTTTCCTGCTGGTCCATAACGCGCCGGAGCCCCTGGGCCTGGAACCCGACGGCGTGACCAAGGCGGAAACCGACAGCCCGGGCGCAACGGATCCGCACGGCGCCGATTTCGGCCTGTCGCTCGGCGAGGCGCTGCGGACCTCGACCTTCTACATCGTCGCGGCGGGATTGTTCCCCATGTCGATGCTGGTGACGGCGTTGCATTTTTTTCAGGTGCCGATCCTGGCGCATCAGGGGTTGAGCCCGACGGTGGCCGCCTGGATCTTTCCGCTTTCCGCCGCCGTGGCCGTGGTCACTCAGCCGTTCGTTGGGAAGGCCTTGGATCGGTTCGCCACGCCCCGGGTGTTCGGGCTCGCGCTACTCATGGTCTGCGGCTCGCTGTCGTGCATGAGCCTGGTGGAGGACCCGCCCTCGGCGATCCTCTACGGCGTCAGCTACGGCAAGTTGGAGCATTTCCCAGCGTTGCTCAGCGCTGGCGGCGGGACGGTCGCGATGTGGTGGCTGGGCCGAGGCCACCATATGTACCGGCATGGCCAGGCGACTCGCCACCTGCCATGCCGCACTCAAGTGGCCGTAGTGGATGGGATCAAAGGTACCGCCGAAGACGCCGATACGAGCCATTTCAACTGGCAGCCCGCGCCGCGTTTTGCTGCGGGCCTTCGCTCACTTGACGCAGTAGCTGTTCCACCTGCACCCACGGGTTGCCGTCATCCAGACCTTTGATTTGCCGGTCGAGGCGCGCGCAATCGGTGAGCGCCTGTTCAAGCGCTGCCAGCGGTAAACGGCGCATAGCGCGTTGCAGCAGCGCCGTGCGCGATTCCCAAACGTTATTGGCACGGTAAATGGCCTGCAGGTTGCCACCGCGATCGAGCCCCTGGCGCAACCGATAGAGCAATCTCACCTCTTTGCTGACAGCCCAGGCCACCACCGGCAACGGCGCGTCTTCACTGGCCAGGGAGCGGGCGATACGCACAGCTCTATCCGTACTTCCGGCAAGGGCTGAGTCCATTAGCCTGAAAACATCAAAACGTGCGCTGTCCGCTACGCGTTGTTCGATATCAGCGGCCGTCACGGGGCCGGGTTCATTGCCCTTCAGCAGAACGAGTTTGTCGATCTCCTGGGCAGCCGCCAGCAGGTTGCCTTCAACACGCCCGGCCAGAGCGCGGCAAGCGGCCGGGTCGGCTTCAAGGCCACGACTGGAAAAACGCTGGTGGAGCCAGCCCGGTAGATCAGCCGGCGCGACCGGCCAGCATAGGATCACGGCGCCGACCCGGTCCAGAGCTTTAAACCAGGCGCTGTTGCGTGATGCCTTAATAACTCTTACGGGACAAAACGATTATTCTTACAAAACAAGAATACATCCTAAGAAATCAGATACTCTTGTTAGGAAACAAAAAGTACTTCTTATAATTCAAAAAATAATTCATACAAAAGAAAAATGCATCCATAGAAATTACTAATTCTTATTACAAAACCAATAATGGTTGTCACAAAACAAAAAAAAAATTCTTACAAAACAAAAATACATCTTAAGAAACCAGAGATTCATACAAAATTCATAAGAAATTCATACAAAATAATTCTCACAAAAAAAGGTTTCGTGTCCCCTTAATATGTGTTGTCTTAAATAACACTGTCTTTAGAGTACCACCTTTAAAGATTGTATTCAGTCTTTTAGGATACATGGTACTCGTAGGCCGCCTCATCATTTGCCTCATTTGCCTTTGTTAGCCGTAGTTAACCTTGTGATCTAACAATTAGTTGCCAATCAAGTTGTAATTAAGTAGGGTGGTGGTGGCCACACCTTATCAAGGCGTGCACTGATTGGTCTTCGGTTTTGACAGGGCTTGACCAATTTTACCTGAAAAGGGCTGTAAGGGTTCTCTAATAGGAACCAAATTTGTTTTCCTTGTGGATTTCCTAAAAGTGGTCAAACAAAAAAGGAAACTTTTTTTTTAGCTCTGTTTAATAGTTTTAGTGTGGAGTTAAAATTCTTTTGAACACGCTCATTTAGTCACTTTTGTAAAATGAAGAAACTATTCAAGAAAGGGTAGGAGACGGGGGTTTGGGTTCAGTCAAATTTTACAGAACAGCATCTTTATATTAATTTATCGTGAATATTTACTATCATATTCGTTTTTATTTTCATCAAAGAGTTCTTTTTCCTTTTCTTCTTCAGAAAATAAAAACTCTTAGCGGGTAAGCCTACCCTAAGCGAGAATGTCAGAAACGGAAACCAAACAAGCCAGGCTTTTTAAGACGTCAATGGTTCTCCTGTGTCTTCTAATGAAAAGCGAAAATAGTAAAAGAGTGTTTATTTTTGTACAAAATTTCCCAATCAAGGGGGATACCTAAGTGTGTTCCCTGATAGCGGCTCTGTAAGAGAGTCATTCAATAAGACTTATTTTAAAGCACCCTAGATGTTGGATGAGCACTGTATATTCCGAAAGTGACATCTTCCTTTACAGCAACATAAAAAAGGGTCTTTACGGCAAAGCATAATATAAAAAAGGGGCTTAGAGAACCAAAAATCAAATTTTTATTACGTTTTTATTATGTAAGTGATAATTGCGATTTTAGTTTTCTTAGTTTGCCTCTCAACTTTTTCTGTCATGAACTAGAAAATGTGAACTCTTTTATTGATTTTTTTTTTTTTAGACTTTGGCTTCAGTGACTTCCCAGTTCCACAGTCATTCCAGCAACTTCGTATATTTACACCAAGTAGAGAGCTTGGAAACGGAGATGATCGCGTGAGAGTAAATCAATTTAGCCATCAGTTTTTTCATCCAGTACCTGCACCACCTAGTAACTTTGCTCAAACCAATCCCTCTGCTCGTCGACCGTCACCGCAGTCTGGTGTGCCAACTGAGCTTCCTTTGAATCCTCGAAGTCGCAATCTGCAAAATGAATCAGGATCGAAAAGGCAGAATTCAGGAAGAAATCTTCCTATTGACAATTCTTTAGATATAAGAGACAAGGATCAGAGTAGAAGCCGACCGGAGCCAGTTGGAAGGAAAATCCAACCTTTAGACAGCTCCAATAGATTGATAGGAAAGGGTAGTGAAAGTACAACCGTGGGGAGGGAGGCCCAACGCTGCTCACAACTGTGTGCCTGTGAGTGAAGATAGCAGAAGTCCTTTGCTTCTGAGCATTATTTTCATTCTTTTTTCATGAGGTGAGTCTATCCGTTGTCCTCAATGTGCTTCATGATTGCATTCAATCCATGATTTAGTCTGGATATCTGCATTATATTCATCCTTGCTGCGAAACATAACTGTTCTTCCAAATGAAATTTACTCAATGATGTTACATATCTACCTAACATCTCATTCCCCTCTAATGCTAGTCAGCAAGGCTCTCCAATTTAAACTAATTATATTGGGAGTTCTTGTCTTTTTATCGTCACTGTCAAGCCCCTCAAGTTGCAATAGTGTAAAACCACTCATTTTTTAAATATGAGAACGTCTTTTTCTAACTTGAAACAATGTAAACTAATAAGTGTATATGTAGAACTGTCATACTAAGTAACTCACCGGCAAACTTTTATATCAGTGATCCTGTGATGGGTATCTTGCGCCTGACCGCTTGTATTCAAAAATCCATTTCACTGAGAAAAAAACAGCTGGCAAGCATTTCCAAGAATTTTTCTTATCAATCGGAAGTTGAGATAACTTCGAATGTTTGGAGCTCTTTTTGTGTTGCAGGAATGGTGGGAGTACTGGCTGCTCAAAGCTATGGTGGTACTAGCCGCTTCAAGTAATGGGGGTACTGGGCGCTTAAACTCACAGGGGGGATACAACTTATTTCAAGTGGAAATTTGATTCCCCAATTAAGCATTTTTCAATTAAAAGGTTCAATCCATTTTTAGCTGCAAGGAAAATTTATAGTCTCAGCTTTGATTGGACTCTGGTTCCAATTTATTTCTTGATGTTCCAATGCATTAGAATTTCCTACCTACAACAGTCTGAGCTGAGCATTATCCTAGAATGCTGCTATTACTAAGATAGCTCGACCTTCGTCATTCATGTTCCGATTTTGTTTCCATTCTGTATCAATTTTTCCAAGAAATGTAAGAACTGCCTGAGTTCTTCCAATTTTCATAGAGATGATTATTCATTGAAGATTGTCTCTTGCAGGCCAGGAAGCTTTTTTCATTATATTTGATAAGTGGGCTGATGATTTTCGGTAATAGTCCATATCAGTACTTGAAATTAGGTAAGCTCCGAAGTGATAAACAGTGATAAATAGATTCATGCATAGCTCAGCTAGTGGCAGATCCAGGATTTTGAATGGGCAGTGGCTGCTCAAAATTTTACTGAACTTTTACGTTTGGCTCTTTGGTTAAATGTTTATAGCATTTCATTTTAGAAATTTGAATATATTCGTATAAATTTAAATGAACATTGAAGTCATGTGAAAGGAAAGGTGAGTAACTACCACCTGCCTTGAACATATTACTAAAATTAGTATCTCGTATCCCGTGGAATCTAAAACTGTGTTGCAAAGATAAAATGGGATATTGTCCGAATCTGTTATTTTTCATAGAGATTATTCTTCAAGTGTAATGGACCTCAAAAGAGAATTTTGGTTCCTACTATATGATTCATTACATACATATGTATTATATGTCAGTTATTATATGACAAGTTAAAACATGGCCAATAATGAGGAGACTAGTAGAATGAGTGAAGCGCGAGTTCCATACATTAGTCAAAGAAAGAATGTTTGCACTTACATTTTTAATCTGTATATGTCAATGGAGTACTTAATACTTGATACTTAAGTAAAAAATTGGAGTACTTGTTGCAGCACTGATATAAATGACGACCGGGACACATAGTAGTAGTAGTAGCTGTTGTAGCATCACATATTGCCTTTTGAATAGTTAAACATTCCCCTCAAAATGCCCTAAAAGCTTCAGCTTTAGCTTGGTGAGTCACGGTTTTTGTTTCTCAGTTTGTTTCAATACTTCTTTAAGTAAAAAACTAACGCATATGCTATTTATGCTTGATTTGCATTATTTGCATTCTTTTATTTATTTGCTGTGTTTTGTTCCATTGCTGCGTTGTTGTGCATGCTAGATACGTCCGACTTTATTTGTATTGCTTTGTTTTTTATTTGTTTGTTAATAAATGTACTTGTATGGCTAAACACATATTCAAAACATTTTTAGTCTGAAATGCCATCTTACATAAAGGTGACTTTTGCAGGGACAAGAAAATTATAATAAGTTAAATTACACCCCTTTCTTTGAGGGGATGCCATCGGAACCTAAATTAACAATAGAAAAGCAGTAAATTTTATTCTTCTTTTAAGAAAATATATTGCCATAAAAGTTTTTTTCCTTTGAACTAATGTTTTGCACATTCATTAAAAGATATAGCAAAAATTAGGGGTAAATATT
>JAAAKM020073195.1:192833630-192857743 GCA_010016025.2 Alatinidae sp. Z8VKAUB7J3 | reverse complement strand
GGCCGGTACGTTTGCAGCTGGAGCTGCTTAAGCCACAGATGGTGCTGGACGAACGGGGCGTGGAAAGCACGATTGTCATGTTTGGTGGTGCCCGCATTCCGGAACCTTCCAAAAAGAAAGAAGCCCGTACAGAAACCCTGGCCAATCTATCGTCCTTTTACGATGAGGCCCGCGAATTTGCCAAACTGATGACCGAACGCTCGATGGAAAGCTACGGTCGCGAAAACGTGGTTGTGACCGGCGGCGGCCCCGGCGTGATGGAAGCCGCGATCCGGGTCGACGATGTCATGGCGGCGGCGGATAAGGCGATCCTTTTCAAGACCTTTGCCAAGATCTTCGCCCAGCGCAACGACCTGATGGCCACCTTCATGGCGAAATGGTCGATGGACTGGCCCGGCCAATCCGGCCATCTGCATCTCTCGCTGAACAACTCGGACGGAGGCTCCGCGTTTCATGACCCGAGCAAGGAGCATGGCATGAGCGACGTGATGCGCTGGTTCGTCGGCGGTCAACAGACCCTGATGCCGGAGTTGCTGGCCATGGTCTCGCCGACGGTGAACTCCTATACCCGCATGATCCCCGGTTTCTGGGCGCCGACGGAGTCCACCTGGGGTGTGGAGAACCGAAGGCATAGAAGTCAAACCATAATATATGTGAAGTGCAGCTGGACACGTAGAGTGATAAAATGTGTTTGCTGATTAGCAGAGTTTGAAATCCTAGACACGAAGTTCTAGGCTATAGAAGATAGAGGCCTCTAAGTAAGGCCTCTTTCACATTAGTTGCGTAGAAGTATTTCACGTATAAACGAGAAGCATTCTTACTGAACAAGTTTTACATATTTCTTTTTCAGTTTCTTTTGTTAAATTTTCAATGAGTTAAAAATAATTTCATTTCTTGAAAAATACAGTTTTCAATTAAATTCAGCTGAAGTTTTTATGATAAATTCCAGGTTTAATCTGGGGTTCAGTTCTTCTACTAGTTTAACAGCCAGATTACGTAACAATATTTGGCTGACGGACAGAATAGAACCATATATTCTGCATTCCTTATAGTCCTATGAAAAACTTCTGACCCCTTGTTGACTATATGAAAAACCTGCAGATAAACTGATTTTGTGATTGGCCTTACCAGTCACCCCTTTCTGAATTCCTTATTGACAATAGCATACATTGAGCCACGTGCATTATTGTTGACTGATCGATCAGGGAGCTCTTTATCGTACAGTCCACGCAAATCTTATATTAATTTGCAATCTTTACCTCCAAAACTTCCATTACAAACAACTCCCAAAAAGTACAGTCTTGATGTCCACGCGCCAACGCAGTGCAAGAATAGAACGCGGTTTTATTCTCCCATTGGGTTACATTTCGCTATTCAATCTCTGCATTTTTACGTAATAAGTAAAGGTATGATGCATGATGTCTGGTATCTAGGTCTAGGTCTAGAGAAATACGTGTCTAGATTCTTAAGTCTAACTAGACACGCACATGAAAGCAGCTTTGCTGGTTATGAATCATTTTCTTCAATGTTTTTATAGCCATTCCTTTAAATTCTGGGATTTTTCCCTGTTAAAACTTTTTTTCTCTTTTCTTTGCCTGTACAATGTTAAAAAAAAATATACTTGTTTTATTTAATTTCAAGAGAAGGAAACATATCAAACAAAGATCAATTAAGAAAGGATGGTAATAAGTTAGAATCTGGGGTAATAGGAGAAAATTATTAGGTTTTTTTCCAATAGACGATGTATATTTAGATTAAAGTTTATGGTAGTTTCGCCAATGCAAAATCAAACAGTTCGTGGTTACGAGCTGTAAGTAAGGAGCTACTCGGCTCAATAGTAACTGAAACTCTAAAAAACAAAATTTTGTTATCAATAGACAAATAAAAAGAATCTTCTTATTATGCTGATTCAAAATATTTAATCAAGTTTAGTGTTACCCATCAAGAGCTACGAGCCTGAGAAAATTTGCCTAATTTTAGAAAAAAAGGAGAAACAACCCTGAAAGTTAAGAAATCTTAAAAATCACTCCATCAGACCCAGAGTATTAGAGAACCCCTATTATGGAAGTTTCAAGCTCCTATACACAAAAATATGGAATTTTGATTTTTTGCCAAAAGGAAGGTCATCGATCCGTGATTACTTGTTGTTTTTTCCCAAAGGGACATAGTGTCAAACTATTGGTCATAATATCGGAAAAGGGTGCATTAGAACGGAAATTAAAAGTTTTAGTGCCTTTTTTGAGTAACCAAAAAGATAAAAGAGCAAGTAGCCCCCCTCCCACGCACCTTTCACCCCCCAAGTCGTCTGATACAAATTTGGGGATCATCATTTTGTTCAGCATAGTTGAACGATCCAATAATTATACCTTTAGGGATAACATGGCCCCATCCCCCAGAGTCTGGGGGTAAGGGTTGTAAGTTAAGATCCCGGGGCACATAAGGTTTTTATGAAAGTGGTGGTTGGGTGAACTTTAGAAGAGGCTCATTTGAAAGAAAATATATAGTTCTAGTTAACTTTTAAGATTCACATATGATGGAGAGCAGCTAGGCCCCCCCCCATCCTCCCTGACATCCTGTTTTCCTGAAGCGCATTCAATTGAAATGGTGAGATAGCCATTTTATTACCATAGTCTAAAAATCATATAACAATATCTTTGGGGCGGACACAATCCCTCAGAGCCCATGGGCAAGGGTTGTAAGTTATGCCCGGGGCATTCAAGGTTTTTATGGAATGGGTAGTGGCATAAACTTTGAACAGGATGTAGCTAATTTGATTGGAAGTTGGAAGTTTTAGTGCCCTTTTAAGAGTAAAAAATGAATGGAGGGTAATGACCCTCCCTCCAAGCCTATCCTTCCCCAAAACAAATCCGATCGAAACTTTTAGAGATTTGTTCAGCCTTTTTGAAAGGTCCAATAATTATGTCTATGGGAATGTCAACCTCCACAAAGTCCTCGGGATAAGGGCTGTAAGTTAGGGAATTCGTTTATTGTTTACACATAGTATATTGTATAGAGAAAAGTATGAATGTTTGAACTTTACTTTCCAAAAAGACGAAGGGCATTCAGGTGAGCCATTCAGAGAATGTCGAGGAAAGTGTTGTACTAAATCAAAACATCATATGTGTATACGGATAGTCAAAAGGGTGTAACACAAGAATGAATGAGTATATTAATTTGGAAAATTCAGGAAACGATGCGGGATATGATCAAAAAGGTAATATTTGCACGCTACATATAATACTACAACTTCTGCCAATGCTACTACCAACCGCGGAACTTCTTAAGTACACCTGGGATGGTTGGCCAGAGAAGGATCAGATCCTGTTCGAGAAGATGCTGCGTGGCGTTTTCTACCCGGTTATCAAGGATTTTTATCCATCAGCAAACGGCAACTGGGACGCCTCCATGCTCCAGACCATGCTGGCGATGGGAGTATATCTCGACGATCAAGCCATGTTCGATCGGGGCGTCGATTATTACCTCAATGGGAAGGGGAATGGCGCTGTCCGCAATTACTTCAAGCCATCCGGTCAATGTCAGGAAAGCGGACGCGACCAGGCTCATACCCAGATGGGACTCGATTTTCTAGCCTGCACTTGTGAGATCGCCTGGAACCAGGGGATCGACCTTTATGGTGCCTATGACAACCGCTTGCTGAAGGGGTTTGAGTACACCGCGAAATACAACCTCGGCTTCGATGTTCCCTACGAACCGTATCGCAGTTTTGAGGGACGCTATTATTACAAGTCGATCTCAGATGACAGTCGTGGGCGTTTGCGACCCATGTATGAGAAGGTGTTGAACCATTTTGAAAATCGCAAGGGGCACGAGTCGACCTTCACTCGTCAGGCGGCGATGGCGTTACGGGAGAGTTCGAATGAACGCCGATCGCAGGAAGGTCGACGATCAAGGCGACGTCGGTCGTCCGCACTCGACACCTTGATGTTTGCAGGGCTTTCGGCGTCGGCTGCTCACGACCGTGGTGGATCCGCTGCTGACGCCAACCAACGCGCTTCGTCGAAAATGTTCAATGTCCTGTCCTTCGGAGCCGTCGGCGACGGTGAAGAGGCCGACTTGGTGCTGTCGACGCTCAACTGGTTCAAGGTCGGCACCAGCCTGATGCAGAGGCTCGAGGGCGTACCGACGTCGCAGCGCGAGCATCGGTGACAGATCCAAACCGCCGATAGGGGGCAACAGCTGGCGCGCAGGTCTTTCGACGGGCGCTGCCAGTTGATACAGCAGCGGCAATACCGGGCTGTCCCCGCTGGGCGCGATCCAGCTCAGGAGGACACGGATAAATATCACCACGATAAAAATCAGCACCACCAGATCCAAGAGCTGAACGAAGGAAATCGCGAGCAATTGGGTGACGGGAGCGCTGGCCCCGCGCATGCTCAGGATGAGCCACCATTCGACGACTTTGAATACCCAGGCCAAAAAAATGGCCGACAGTTCCCAACGCCCCCAATTGGGGATCACTTTGCGCAGGGGAATCAGCATCGGGTTTGTAACCTTGACCAGAAACTGGCACACCGGATTAAAGAAGTTGGCTTGCACCAGTTGCAACAGCACCCGCAGCAGCAGGATGACAATCAGGAAGCCGAAGACCACCTCAACCAGAAAAACACCGGCATTGCTGAAATAACCTCCCATCAGTGCTGTTCCGCTTCCAGCGCCTCAGCCAGTTCGCGGCCGCGGATGGCGGCGCCAACCACCGCTTCCTGAAACAGGCTGTCAAAGCCGCCGTTTTTCAAAATGCTAAGGGCGCGTTCGGTGGTGCCGCCGGGGGAGGTGACACGCTCGCGCAGCGTCGCCGGTGGCAAGCCGGTTTCGTTCAACATGCGTGCCGCGCCCAGCGCCGTGTGGGAGGCCAGCGTTGCCGCGGTTTCGCAGTCCAGGCCCAGCTCCACGCCCGTGGCTTGCAGAACCTCGGTGAGCAAAAAGAAATAGGCGGGGCCTGAGCCCGAAACCGCCGTCACGATGTCCATGTGCGCCTCGGTTTCGATCCAGACGGCATGCCCAGTAGCGCGATTGTTCAGCCGCAGTGCCCGATCGTTGCACCTCAGCAAGGCCGGTCAGGCACTGTATGACGACCTGACACCTGTTCTGCAACAACTTGACCGTACTATCGAAACGCACAGTGCTGGACAGGCACTGCGCACGCTGCGGGTATCGGTGCAACCGCATTTTGCAAACGAGGTCTTCGTACCGCGGCTGAATGATTTCGTCGAACGGCACCCCACAATCGATATTCGTATCGACACCAGCCACAGCTTGCTACATCAATTACGAAGCACGGTGCATAAGCGTATTGCCAAACGACAAAAGAAAACTTTGTCCCTTCAATTCCTGTCGTTTGGTTTTAAAAATGGCATCCCGCAAGACGCCGACTTTGTTTTTGATGTCCGTTGCTTGCCCAATCCTCATTGGGAACGCAACCTCAGACCTTTTACCGGTCTGGATAAACCGGTGGCTGACTTTCTCGAACAACAAGAAGTGGTAATGGAGATGCTGGCGGACATTAAGACGTTTCTGGAACGCTGGATTGCGCAATTCGAGGAAGATAACCGCAGTTATCTTTCTATCGCCATCGGTTGTACCGGTGGCCATCACCGATCCGTCTTTTTAGCCAAACAACTGTCGGATCATTTCATGAACCTGAAAAAACACGTCCTGTTACGACACCGGGACATATAAACCTGAATTAAGGAATACGTAAGTGAGTGTTGGATTATTAATCATTACCCATGACGGCATCGGTCCCTCCTTATTGGGCACAACTTCTTTAATGCTTGGCGGTTGCCCATTGCAGGCCAAACTACTTATGGCCTCTAGGAACTGTGACCCGGACGAATTAAAAGACAAGGCGGATGAAGACATTGCCATGTTGGATTCCGGAGATGGTGTGTTGAATAACTTGCCAAGAAACAGGGAGATGGTCCGGCCCTACCCCGAAATGTGAGTTTGCGCCGATTAGAACCAACCATAGCCGGCGAAGTCCCGGTTTGTTTAATTTCCCTTTTGAAAAGCCTTTGATTGTCAATTTAGAATTTCAGTTCATAAAATCTTTCTTTTTAACTTTATCATATTAAAATTTAAGTATAAGCCAGGACTCGGGGCTGTTGAGAAGGAAGTTTATTAAGAAAACAATTCTTACTTCAGAATAAGCAGAATAATTGTAATCAACACATTTTGAATAAACTGGGTTAGATATTGGAGCATTAGGGGGGGGGGCGGTTAAAGCACAGTGAAACGACACACAAAATGTTTTA
The DNA here is from genome assembly GCA_010016025.2 of Alatinidae sp. Z8VKAUB7J3. Lineage (NCBI taxonomy): Eukaryota > Metazoa > Cnidaria > Cubozoa > Carybdeida > Alatinidae > Alatinidae sp. Z8VKAUB7J3. Next base: position 192,851,471 of record JAAAKM020073195.1, on the reverse strand, counting down.
GCTACAACTTTTGCATATTATGGAGTAAGAATTGTTTTATTAATGTTTCCCTCTCAACAGCCCCAGTTCTAAACTTTTACCAAAACTTAGAAAATTTTATCTCGAATTAACTGCTATTGCCTGTGTACAGTTTTTACTGAGTTAAGCATAGCAAAGTCGTTTGGACAGAGTTTTGAAGCTAGCGTGGCTTTAAAAAGTAGAAATGTAGAATGTCCCATACTTCTAATCCATTACTAGGTTTTGGTTAGTAGGACGTCTGCTCCAAAATATACAGAAATTCTAGGATAGTTTTAAAATAATATTTCAGAATTGTGGGTCTCATTTCAGGACAAAACGCCACATTTTATTTTTAGTCGGGCTCTTGTCTAGACAATGACAACTAAAGACTTCAGTTAAGAAAAATCATTTTTACATATGTTTTAAACATTTTTTTTTTAATTTGCACTAAAATTGGTTAATGGGTTTATGGGTGGAACCCTTTAAGTCTCAAATTGGAACCCAGCTTGCTAGTACGCTGATGCAAATCCAGCACCTGACGAGAAGAAAAGAATTACTAATGAATCAGAAACTCTGGAAATGGTAAGTTTTGAACATATATTTCAAACTTAGTTTTACACACCAATTCTATCAGAACCAGGGACGACATTAAAGGGTGGGTTTAGAGTATATGACCCCTCCACAAAAACTAACTTCAATGTAAATCCATTCACATCTGCAACTGCCTTCTTTTCATTAATTTGGACAGGAAGGATTATCATTAATTTGGACAGGAACCGTTGAGCCACTTGTGGTGGTAACTCGGCAAAGCTATAGTCCTTCAAAGTTTGGAAGACATTATAGACATAGCGCTCCTTGCAAACCGATTTCAGTATGACTGATCGGTTCGAACTCCAATTATGTTAACTTTCTAAAACATAATAGAGAAAATTGAAGAGAGGTATTTTGATTTTCTTTTTTTCCGAGAAATTCTACCATTAGTACTTTTGTGAAGGATGTAAAATTTATTTTTGTGTTTCTCTTTCAGGTGTGGATATTCATTTTCTTGGCTAAAGAACTTCTATTCTGCCTCTGTATGTTTTGGATGATTTTTTATTTGTTTGTGTGCCGTTAATCCTTATTTTCGATCCTTATATTTCATTTCTAAATTTAGTAAAAACACTTAAATATAAATTTGAGTTCGTGTACGAATTGAGGAATCATTATTGCTTTTTGAGTCGTAGCTGTTACATCCAAGGGTGTCACATATGGGGGAGGGGGTTCACCCTCCCAATGCTTTTGAGAACTAGGTAAAAAAAATGAGTCGGTAAGATCGAAGCACCAAGATTTTCCGACTCTGCCATAATTTTTTTATCGGTTAAATAAAGAGCACAAAAATACTAACATTTTGTCTCGACTGACAACCATGAGTAAAGCAGCAAGATTGTATCACGGATCGAGCACCAAAATTTTAAACTACAAAATTTTAAAGCAAAGCACGTTATGTGAACAGGGTTGATAAAAGGGTGTAACTCAGAAATGACTGAGTATATTGGTTGTGATCTTTCAGGACTGATGCTGAGGATGCTCACTTGACCCAAAAGGCAATATTTGCACGCTATTACTACAAATACTACAACCATTATTTCTACTACCTCTGCTACTACCACTGCAACTACAGCTTCTGTAGCGAGTAATATTAAGACTGAAGATTGAAAATTTGAAGAAATATTGAGGAAAAAGTTGAAGTAAATTAAAACAAACTATATACATACAGATTGTCAAATGGGTGTATCAGCAATATCTTTGGAACGGCTTACCATTTCAAGGTGATGCTTCCAGGGCATCCTGAGAGGATTTTCAACTGACCAATTGCAAACTATTACTGATACTAATACTGCTACTGCTGCTACTACTACTACTAATACAACACTGCTGCTGTTACTACTGCTACCACTACTACTAAGATAAGGGCGTATCTCAGGGATGGCTTAGGCCATTAGGTTGGAACTTTCAGGGAATACTTAAAAGGAAGGATCAATTGATCAAAAGATAATAGGTGCATGCTACCACTAATGCTACTACTACTGCTACTATTACCAATCCAAGTACTACTTCTATTGTAACTGTTATGAACTATTATTAAGGCTGAGAGTATTAAGATGATGATTTCAGGAAGTGTTAAGGGGGAAGCTGAACTAAATCAAAACACACTATGAACTTACAGGCTAGGAAAAGGGCATGTTGGCAGTATCATGGTGACGGCTATTTGTATTAATTTGAAACTTCCAGGTCTTGATGAGGGGATTACGATATGTTGTTTCTTTCTTCTTCTTTCCCTTTTTTTTCAATGTTCTCCATCACTTCATTATTTTATATGATGGGTTATAAATAAATACATACATACATACATACATTACTACCTCTGGATTCACAATTTAAATAAACAAAAAGAGTTTAAGTGCATCCAGTTTGTCAAAGAGCATAGATAGAATATTTTGGGAATGATATTAAGTTTTATTTTTCAGATCAACTTCAGAAGCTATAAAATTAAATTAAAAAATACTGTTTGCGTCAGGATTAAAAATTGCTGAAAAAGTTTCTCCAACATACAAATACCAACCCAAACTATGGATTCTAATAAAAGAAAATTGAAAAGATAATCAATATTATTTTTCCATAAAAAAGACTATGTTAATAAAAAACGAAAAGAAATTACTTTAAAAAAAACTTTTTCCACAAGACAAGTTTTTCAAAGAAAAGTAAAGAGCTTCATTAAGCCAGGAATGAGCAAAAATAAAGTAAAATAATCTTCCAAGCGCAAAGCTACCACAAATCACTATTAATAAATAAATAAACCCAAAGCGAACGAAAATCAAACAGTTCGTGGGAACAAACTGTAAGTAAGGAGCGACCCAGCTGAATAGCGACCAAAACTCTAAAAAAAAAAGCTTTGATATCAATAGATATATGAAAAGAATCAATTTATTATGCTGATTTCATATATATAAGTCCATTAAGTTTAGTTGTAACCACTAAAAGTTCGAGCCTGAGAAATTTACCTGAGTTTCAAAAAAAGGGAGAAACACCCCCTAAAAGTCATAAAACCTTAATGAAAATCATACCATCAGATTCAGCGTATTATAGAACCCTACTGTAGAGGTTTCTAGCTCTTATCTTCAAAAATAAATTATGCCCCCCCCCCAATTAAGTGGTTCTCCTTGGATAGGCTTCAACGGTTGAAGATCTTATATATGATTTTTTAATATTAGGAAGCAATGATACCATTACTATTTCACTACCTTCTTACCTACTTGTTTGTCGCCTATTTTCTCTTGTTGTCAATTAGTTGCCACTTTATTTATATGTGTATAAATTTATTTATATTATATAGGGAGATACTTTTTGTCCTTCGACACGTTAAACTTGATTTGAAGAAATGTATTGTATCTGATTCTGAAACTAAGTCAACATTGGTACTACAACATTCCAGGGGAAGAACTTACTCTTGGGAAACATTGGCAGAGTTCAGCTCAAGCGATTATCTAAAGGTATAATGCTAGTTTTTGGTCTCTCCTTTAACGAAAATTTAAAAGAAAGTGACTTCAATAAAATTGAATTATCTGAGGATATGAAACAACAGGTTAGTTTAGCGCCGCTCAACAAAGAGGTAAGTTAAACTAAGGCTAAGGTATAAAAGTTATTACCCTGTGAAGGGTAAAAAGGAAGGATGAATTGAATTCACCCCAGAGTTTTTTAATTTAATCAAAATTGCTGATATCTCGCTTCATGGCTTGAAACTGAACAACAAGATGATTATTATGCTAATGCGCAGACATTCCAGAGGATGTGAGCAATGGAACACGTCTGGGTATTACTAAATTATATAACATCGTTACTAGAGCAAAAAGAATAACTGGAAAAAAAATAGAAAAGAAGCTAAAAATTAACGAAATTAATACAAATAATGAAAAGAAATCGCAAATAAAGAAAGAACAGATACAAAAAGTCAAAATATGCAAGAGTTACTTCCATCCAACCCAGCACAAATTTTACTTTTGAATTCAGGATTTTTATTAAAATTCTTTGACTTTTCGAAGGTTCTTACGCCTTTTTTCCAGAATCAACCAAATTGTCCAAGGCTCATAGGTTTAGGTGAGTAATGCTGAACTAAATGAATCTTATGTATTAAAATTTGCATAAAAAGCTAATTCTTTTGATGTATCAATTGATACCAAATTTCATTTTTAGAGTTTCAGTTACTATTGAACTGAGTCACTCCTCACTTACAGTTTGACACAGCCTATTCATTTCTGCAGACAGGGAGTCCAGGGTTTTTACAAAATACTAGTTGTAAAGACCCCCCCACCGTCAAAGATTTTTGTTATTTGGCTTAATTTCCCCTTCGTTAAGCACCAAATCCCTCCCTTACCTATTGAAAATTCTTCTGATTCCCCCCTAAAGATACGGCGTATGTATAATTGTGGACATATTTAGGTTCCATTACTATGCACAGTGAACATTCAAAACTTGCAGAGCGAACGATTCTTGTAGATTTGAAGCCATCAAAGTTAGGTACATCAGATATTTTGTTGATTTTTGTTTTGATTTATTGGTAAATTCATATCCATAAAAATAAACACGTATTTTCGTATTTAAAACCATTTGGTGCTACTCCTAAGAGGTCTCGGGGCTTAAGAAGCTTAAAGTTGCTGATAACTATGTATTGCATAAGAGTTTGGCGGGTAAAAGATACCAGCTGGTGGTGGCTGGCTAGCTCTAAGACTAGGCTACTTGACATACCCAACGTACAGAAACTGTATAACAAAATATACCCTTACATTAGGCTGTAGATTTCCTTAAATTATTGAAGAGGAGTCAATCTGGAGGGTTCTATGTCCCACTGAATTTTTTGATCCCCTTAAACTAAAAAAAATACCCTTTTGGGGACGTCTGCACTTCCGGCGGCGTACCGGATAACTACAATGTCTTATTCGAAAACAACGGCGACGCCACATTTACCCGCACCACCGGAAATGGCCTGGCAGAGGAAACATCGGTCAGCTTTAGCAGCGCAATCGGCGATTTTAATGACGACGGCTTTTGCGATATTGCCGTTGGCAACTGGACTCCCTTCAACCTTTGGCAAAATAACGCTCCCGGTTCAACAGCAGGCGCCGGCAGCAATAATTGGATCAAACTTGAATTGGAAGGAACCAGCAGCAATCGCGATGGCGTTGGAAGCCTCATCGAAATTTGGCGGGGTGGTGAAAAGTTTATTCGCTCCACCCACTGCGGGTTTAGTTTTATGGCCCAGAGCAGCGATGAGCAAACCATCGGCATCGGCACGACAATGGTGATCGATTCCATTATCGTCCGCTGGCCCAGCGGCATTGTCGATGTATTTGAAGAGGTATATCGAAACCAAAAATTAAAAATTGTCGAAGGCCAGCCGCTGCAACAAAATGTGATTTTCAAAGCCCTTACTGCCGGTTGGAATTTGGTTGGATTGCCCTATATTCCCTTAAATTTGCATTATCAATCCATATTTCCCAATGCGCTGGATAACTCCCTGTTCAAATATAACGGTGGATACACCGCCGCAGAACTTATGGAAACCTGCAAAGGATACTGGCTAAAAAATTCGCAAACGGAAAGTATCGTAATATCCGGCCAACCGATTGAAGATTGCATCATCAGTTTATCCCAGGGATGGAATATGATTTCCGGGATTTCGCAAAATATTGCACTGGTGGATGTTGGCGATCCCGGTAATATTATCGTTCCCGGGAGCCTCTACGGGTATGAAGATGGATACATGGAATCCGACGAAAAGATGATGCAGAATATAATTCCCAACGACAAAGCAAGAAAATTAGATTCGACTATGATGGATTACCAATTATTGAGGGCTTATATGTTCCAGATGACCAAAGTGATCAGAAGATTTACCGCAATGCAAGAGTAATTAATAACCAACTCGTTGAAAATTCAAGTATTAATTGGGGTGAAGTCTTTGAAAGACAAGGTCGTCTTATAGTTCCAGAGCTGGAAGATTCTTCAAATGCTGTTAATGAAACAGAAGAATACCCAGAATTTTATTACAGATCTTATCGGAAACAGGATGAGGTACCTTTAGCAGAGGAAGTAGCTACTTCCAGTGGCATAGAAGATCAGTTCGGCTACAACTTAAGATTTTCTTATCCCCTTGAACAAGCTCAACCCAGCTTAATGAACAATAATAAAGAGCAGTCGGTCATGGAATTATCTTCAGGAGCACAGGCCAATGTAAAAATGGTAAGACAACCAGGCTCGGGATAGAATAGTGGAATATATATTATAGTTAGTTCAGACACACGGGTAAAACTAACTCTTAGCGCAAAAAGAGGGTACTGACGCTGCGGATTTTTCATTATACATTATTAGCTGAAAGCATTGACCAGTTATAGTTGACTTTTAGTTCCAACCTTTATATTTAATTACTTTTAAAAAGATTTTCCACCGAAACGTACTTTCAAAGAAAAGAATGTTCTGTTTAGGGTAATTCCTGTTCATTTTTAGTTTGACTGATTTATTCATTGCATTTTTATTCCTTTTGGGTTTCATTTATGCATTGGTAGTCATTCATGCTCGTTTTACGCTTGATATTTTGTTTGACTTTAACTTGTTTCAATTTTCTTTTGGGGATCAGAGTAGCTGTTCACTTTTCTCCAAGCTTTCTTTGACATAGTTAGGAATGTTCATGGAGCCTCAGGGGATATCCACACTTCCTACTAGATGTCTTAAGGCCATTTTGATGAAGACATAATTCAAAGACACAACTGCAGCACCAATTATGTACACTGTTCAGTAGATCTGGAGCTATCACATTGTTCAACTTTGAGCAAAAAATATTTAGTTATGAATCAGAGTCAAGACTAAGGAATTCTTTTTGGAACTTGGAAAATGGAAGCCTGAAACAACAGTTTTTCTATCTGTAGGCTAGCATGAATCTGATAGAAGATATAAAGACAAATTATTAATAGAAAATAGTTAGGAGCGAATTATTAGTGTTGGTACAAATATCTCAAATGAATTTCTTGCCATTTTGATTTGTGACTTGTGAAATACAAGCCCAATGTCATTAATACAAATTGGCTTTTACATTGACGGTTGCACCTATGCTGTGTATAGGGTATTACTTTTGCCTTTTTACCTCGTTTACTTTTGCCACTGGCATGGAAATCATTTTCTGTCCTTTCTTTTATTTCATTTAGGTGGTTGGGCGTCATTGTAAATAAAATTTTGCTCCTAAATATGGGGTGAATGATGTTTTTGCTATAGTTTTCTTTTAAGCTGGTTCAGAAATCTGAGAAATCTTAAATGTACCAATCCAACTTACAAAATCCGAACGAATTTTGATCCTCAAAATTTGGAATGAACAATGTTTTCTAAAATCTAAGGGGATTTAGAAAATAGGGAAACCCTAAACATACCAATCTAACTTAAATATTCCAAAAGCATTCCCCCCCCCCCCCACATTTGGTGTAAGGGATTTTTATTATAGTTGCCCTCTAAGCCAAAACCCTTGGAATTTAATGAATAATAAACTGCTCTGATCTTGTTGAACAGTTAGGAAACTTGGTGAACTGCCTCTAAATTCTGTTGGACTGCGTGAACCGTAGAGAGTGTGGAGGCTATTTGATCGAACTCCTTCTTCCCAAAACGTAAATTCATACTAATAATAATCTAATATTTTTGTAATGGCTATTAAAGACATATCTTTGATTTTTATTGTCCTTCCCATTTTCCCGCGGACTCTTAGGTCTTAGGTCAAGGGGATTCTTAGGTCACATTTGTCTTAGTCTATATTCGCCTGCCTGGTTTTGGTCTATTTTTGGTCTATATTGGGCTTATTCTATATTTGCCTTCTATATTTGCCGCTTGGGACGCTTTTAGAAACTTTGAATCTCTGAGGGTCTTTTTTAGTTATTCATTGCATTCTAATGGGTTTTTTTTTGTCGTTTTTTTTATTCGTTTCTGTGGTCAGCGGCAACAAAGGTGACGGATAATTTACCAAAATCTTTCAAGAACATAATTGAAATCTAAACCTTGTTTTAAATAGGAATAACGGAGGCATTCCTATAAACCCAATTTGAGATAATTTAATACTAAGGGAATCAAGTAATATTCTTCTTCAGTTTAAACTAACGTCCTTTGAATGTATTAGTAAAAATTAGTTTATTAGAGAGGCAAAGTTAATCCCTAGGGTCAGATTTATTGACCAATTTGATTTAGGGATAGTCTTCCCTTTGTTTTGACCTTTTTTTCAGCATGTCCTCTGTTTTGCTAGGATTCACCTCCAAGTTTGTTCTTTTTCTTTTTTTATTTTTGTTTTGCTTGCTGAGAAGGGCTTGTCAGAGATCCTTGCCAAAATATTTTCTAATTCTCGCTTCATTTTTTAAACTGGTCTAAAATCAACATGGTCCTCTTGGTTGTATGACCTAGAGCACTGTGTCTAGGATCTCGAATTCTACCTATGAGCATTTCTTTTACAAGAAATGATCTAAGAAGACTCCATAGAATGACACTTTCAATCCCACATACCAGCTGGAATTCTCATAATAGCACCGCTTTATTGTCTTCACTTCAAATAATTTATCCTTTACCGTCAGGACTAGACTTAAAGATAGTTCGTAACTAAACGATTAAATCGAATAAATCTCCCAAGAAACGAGAACCATGGGCCTACACACCGTGTTTCTAGCGATAGGTTAGTTGTGACTCGTTTGAATACCAGCATACATATCAATCAAGGACAAAGGCGTGATCCAATCCCCCTATTCATGCCTATTTTGGTTTGCAGTTCATTATGACGTCATCCAGACGAAATATACCCTAAATTTGAACTTGCCGAGGCGGAAACTCGTTGTGAAATTGGAATTATGGTTACCGTAGAGAAAAAAAAAAAAAAAAAATCACAACACAAAGGTAAGAACCAAACCAACAAGAAGAAAGCCTTTTAGCTACACATTTATGAATACAAAATTACCTGAACCTCGTAAATTTTGGCCTTAAAGCTATATTATTGGTGCATTATCGTTGACGATAGCAAATTATACCAAGTCTTTCCATGAAAAAAAAAAATGAAGATTTTGTACATAGTGTATTTACACAAACAGTCATTATAGAAAATTTAAATAGAAAGCCATTTATCTACCGTTAATCCCGGTTTGGTCAGCAATTTATAAACTTATCCCTGGCTATTTAACGTCCCATTTTGCTTCAAAATTCAAAATACAATTGAGATTGTTATGTACCAACAGAACAATATTGGAATTTTTTTTTGTCAGCCTTGGCAAATTGTTCAGATGACCTTGCGCAGCTAGTATGTCGGCAATTGATTCCTGAGGTGTAGCCATGGATATACCTGAAATTTCAACCGTTCTGAGAATTTGATCCAGTTCTTTGGCACTATGTTCGGTAGAACCCACTACTCCCGGTAACAGAAGCAATCCAAGTATTAAAAAAAGCGTCTTAGTCATTCATTATTGATTTGTCGAGTAAGTTGCCCTGCTACTAGTCAATCAGATCTTCGGTAATGTAACACCATTCTGGCGCTGATACTTCCCCCCACGGTCTTTGTATGATGTTTCACACGCCTCATCAGATTCAAAAAATATCACCTGTGCTACACCTTCATTGGCATAAATTTTCGCTGGCAGTGGAGTCGTGTTGGAGAATTCAAGTGTAACATAACCTTCCCACTCCGGTTCAAACGGCGTGACATTGACAATGATGCCGCAACGCGCATAGGTCGACTTGCCGAGGCAGATGACGATGACGTCGCGCGGCACCCGGAAATACTCCACCGTGCGCGCCAGCACGAAGCTGTTCGGCGGCACAACGCAAACGTCGGTCTCGCGCTCCACAAAGCCCTCGTTGCGGAAGTCCTTCGGGTCGACGACGGCGCTGTCCACATTGGTGAAGATCTTGAATTCGCGGGCCACCCGCGCGTCATAACCAAACGACGACAGGCCATAGGAGATCGTGCCCTCGCGACGCAGGCCGTCGACGAACGGGTCGATCATGCCCTGCTCGGTGGCCATCTGCCGGATCCAGTGGTCGGGCATCACCGACACGTCGCATCTCTCCTTGCTGGTTGGCGCGGCGACCCCCAATGCCGTCGCGCGCGCGCCTGAGCGGCGGCTGAGTGATAACGATGGCGGGCGATTGCGGCAAGCGGCTCATCGCCGAAAGGGGAAACAATAATTCTTTTACAATTGGGCTATAAATAAAAAAGGGCTATCAGGATATCAAAGGGTGTCACTTATGTTCTCTTTAACAAGGAAAGTTTCTTTCTAATTTCTGAATTAATTAAAATTGAAAGTTTAATTAAAATTGAAATTTGGGGCATTAAATCAGAATTTACATTTTGGACATCAATCTTCATGTGAAGTTTTCAATCAATTAAAATTGAAAGTTTCTTAACTAAAACTGAAATTTGAGGCATTTAATCAGAATTTACATTTTGAGCATTAATCTTCATGTAAATTTTAGGTTGGTGCTTCAGGTTAAAATAAAGGTGGCTTTTCAGGAGTAAGTGATAGATAAAAATTGTTTAATACATATATGCAGTGTAGATTCTAGGATATTCAGTCTATCTTGAGCACCTGATTGAATACTGGATAAGAAATAATATCAATATAAAAATGTTGCATGTTATGCAGTAAAAATCTTATTATTTTTTTTTTCAGTTTGATACATATCCTAAGATTATATATGGAACCATCAGCGGGATTGTTGCAAATACAATATTAACCATAAAAAAAGGACATAAATTAGCAATTTAAGCATAGAGACCTACCTATGTTTTAGTTTTAGCATGTCTCCTGGAGAGCTACTTTTCTACACCTTTATTGAAAAGTGTGTTGAGCTTCATACCTTTGCTCAATCCCAATTCATAGCGTTTTAAATATCTGTAAATCTGTTTCTTAAATTCTGAGAAAATACCTTGATATGGCTTAAAATACTAATGAGATAATGGGAATTGTTTTTCAAAAAAAAACTACAGCCAATAAAAAAGAGGTTGAAAACCCAAAATTAGGGTTAAATATTTTTTCAGGATTTTGGTAGGAAGATGTAAAGTTTCTCATGAGTGAATTTATCATCTGGCTCAACTCATCTGAAGCCAGAAGCTTGCATCCAATAAAATACGCCGCATTAGCTCACTACAAACTTGTGAATATTCACCCATTTACTGATGGTAACGGACGAACTTCTAGACTTCTAATGAATTTAATATTAATGCGAGCTAAATATCCTCTTGTAATTATAGATAAAGAACGAAAAGCTCAATATTTTGCCGCTTTAGAAGCCGCTCAAAGATATGATATACGTCCTTTCATACGATTTATTGCTTTTTCTGTAGAGCAAACGCTGAATGAATATCTTTTCGCCATTGATAAAATATCAGTTGGAGGTTCTGCACCTGTACATTCACTCGAAGCTAACATCTGTAAGGATCAGAGCAAAAAGTCAAGGAGAAATGACGATAAGCCTAGTCGTTCTATACTAGTCAAGGCTTTTATCCCTGCTTGACCATATTAGCTTTTCTTTACATTGGGTCATTGTTCTCACTAGGTTATCAAAGATTTTAGCTATCAAAACAGAGTAAGCCCTCGAAACAGAGTTAATTCTCAAAACAGAAACAGTCGTCTTTTTATAGGTCAAATAATATACAGAGGGACACAAGTCATTAAAATATATACCTATTTATTGTGTTTTTGTCAGGTTCACCACATAGGAAATCTATTCTCTGCATTAAGCCAATATTTTCTTTCTAGAAACTTCGGGTTTTGATAATAGATGTTTAAATGATAAGCCAAGTACACATGATGGAAAACAATGGGAACCACAGAATAATGGAACTCAATTCTATTCATTAAGCCAAAATGTATTTTTAGGATTCAGTATTGTGGATTTTGGTCTGTACTAATTAAAACATATCATACCTTCGGGAACCTGCCTCGGCCGGGAAGGGTGACGATGGATCGGAGTCGGGCGGAGAGTGCCGGACCCGTCAGAAGGAGACGCGAGCCCGTGTCCGGGATGGCGCGGTTGTTAGGGCCCGGTGTGGAAACGACGGTTACTTCTGGGCGAAGTTTCCATTGTTTGGCGAGTTCGACTGCGTAGCCCGCGTCCGGGACTCCGAAGCCCGTTAGGTGGCTGTGACGAAATCCGGCGCCATTCGCCGTGAGTGCGGGATCGTTGGGGTCCCAATGGACACCCGCATGGATGAGGATTTGTTGGACGTCTCGATACGTGAGCTCGGGGTTTGCGTCGAGGAGCAGCGCCACGAGTCCGGAGATGATCGGGGCCGCGGCGGAAGTGCCTGCGAACCCTGCATCGCCTAAGAGGTAGTCTTCGATGTCGCCCCGGCCTCGACTGACGTATCCTGCGGTGCCCTGATGATCCGTGGTGGCGACACCGGGAAAGTTGAGGTCGCCGCTTGGCGCTGCGATGAGGAGGGGAGCCCCGGGCGTGGTGTAACTCGTGGCATGGCCGTCGAAACGGACCGCAGCCACGGCAATGGCTCGGGGATCGCTGGTGAAGCCGTCGTCATTGGCATTGTTGAGCAACTCGCGCTCGTTGCCGCCGGCTCGGATGAGGATAACGCCGCGTCCTCGGCGCCCGTTGTTGACGGCGGTTCGAATGCCGATCTCTGATAACGCGTCGATGCCGGATTGGATCCCGGCGACGTTTCCCCAACTGTGGTTTTGAATCGCGATGGCGTCATTGCGAAATGCAAACATATCCATCAACGCGTCATCCCGGACAATGCTTTCGCTCCCACGGCGGTCGAATTCGAAGATGATATGGCTCGCGAGGGTGGCTTCGGGAAGAATAAGCACAAGTTCTAGATACGTGATTGACATAATTGGAACGGATCTGCTCTCTTTGGGGGAGTTGGGGGGTGGGGTTTAGAGCTAAGTTTGGGGATCCATTCAATACGCTTACAGCGGTTAGTATTTTTCCCGGTCCAATAGACATAATTCACTCATATGTGAGCAAGACTTGAGCCCTTCTTTAACGGCAGTTTTTGCAGGAAGAGGTAGGGATAGTGTTAAATAGTCTTTTGCATGACAAGTACTTTATTTAAATGAGAAATAGGACAAAGTGTATCCGCATTACATGAAAACTAAAATGCAAACACTTCACCCACACTTGCATAATTTTGTGGATGTATTCTTGGATTGGGTTGGCAGTACTTTCAGTAAATTGGATAGCTATAATGAAAAAGGGAGTGGGTCTGTGGCTTTATTTATTGAGAGTTTTGATGTAAATATTGGTAACTTTAAAAAGAATTTGTTTTAAGAATCGGGAGTAATAAGTTGATAAGATATAATGCAGATTTAAAAGGGGTGTAAGGGCCTTCAACATTCGCTTCGACTCAGGGTTACAGTGCTTTGAGTATACATTCCTCGTGGCCGCCCAAAAACTTCTGCAAGGATGCTAGTAAGGCATATTTCGAGATTTCGGTGACTAATTAGTCTAGGGAGAGGGTAGAGCTTCCTAAAGTAGATTTTAATTGTTTAAATGGGCCATTTTCTATAACGCTTAGAGGAATAGACATTTTTGAGAGGACTAAACAAATATGTAAAGAATGGTGTTCTAGTGTTACAGTATGATCCAGAACTGGCAGAGGGGGACCGAGAAGCTAAAGACAGCATAATATGTTCAGTGAGGCCTCCCATCATTGAATTAGGGATGCACTGGGATGATTTTTGTGAAAAAACTGAATTTAGCTATGCTACGATAGTTTTTAAATATACCGATCTCTCTCTCTCTCTCTCTTCAGTTGCGGAACTTTGAAGGTTTCATCAGAATGTTATTTTTACAGAAGATATTAGTCTATTTCCTTGGCTATAAAATATTTGTAACGTTGTCAGCATTTGTCAGTGTTTTAGCAGTTTCAGAGAGCCTCTCATGTTCTTCTAAACCTTGTTGCATTAAACATTAGTTTGAAAGGTTGTATAGCAACTGTACAAAACGAACAGAAGATAAAACTCGAGTTGTTCTCTTAAAAAAAGTAGTAAATTCTAAACTTGGCAGTTATAAGGCTGAATCCTTATGTCTTCAGTTCGAATTGAAATTAGATTTTTTTTTATTTTTATACTTATACTAGTAACGCTACTCTGTCAGAGGCTATAGTTTTTTCTAGTCGTACTAAATATACGCTTAAAAGCGTCAAATCTGTCATCGTTATATTTTAGAATGCTGTGCTAAGTGAATAAAAGTAGTTTGAAACTGTAAACTACTCTTTTCAGGTTCAAACCCCTTATCATACCAAGAAATTTCTAAAATGTGAACAAATGTTGTATATTTCAATAGCACGTTCTTTTTTTCCAGGTTACAGTTTACGGTTGAAGGTTTTTCTCATTCGTTGAAAAAAAAAAGATCTTAATAGTAATATCACCCACATCTAACGGTAAAATAACCGTTTAGTCGGTAAACTCCACAGGTCAAAGCAGGTTACATACTATATCCATAATCAAAGTGACAATTTAACACGTAAAAAAAGTAACAATGATTCTGTCGGTCTGTCTGTCGGTCCCGGTTTTGCTACTTTAGGCACTTCCAGGTAGGCTAGGATGATGAAGAAACAAAAATGAAAGAGGCAGATATTTCGTTAGGGACTTCAGCCCAGCCGTCTCCAGTGCTAAAAAAAAGGAGAACTAACTATTTGACTTAACTCTAGCTGAGCCAAAAAAAGACTGAATCAACAAACCAAAAAACCAAGTGCGAGTAAGTGAAAGCCTATTCACCAATTAGATTGGGCAAAAATTCTCGGATTGGCGATTGGATTAACTTGTCTACAGACTTGATTTCCATTAAAAGTGTGGTCAGATGATCTTAATTTAAACTGAAGAAAATTTTTATTTGAATCCTTTAATTTTAAGCTATTCTAATTTATAAGAATATCTCCAGTATCTCTATTTAAAGCAAGGTCTCTATTTATGGATTTTTTTTATTTCAATTGTCTTCCTAAAAAAATGTGAGCAGTCATTTGGTTCAAATATTGAAGCTGCTTCACCAAAACGAACTAATTGATCTAGATTTTCAACAGTGTGGAGGGCCAAAGCAGAATTAATATCCTCATTTTTATTTTAAGTTTCACCTCTCAGAGAAAGATTGTATGCATGCCGTCTTTTCCCCGAGAGCTGGCCTTTACCCATCTACCCCCAGAAAATACCCCTAATGAATATTCCTGGAAAATTTCCCCTATTTTCCCCTTGGATAATTCTCGATTTTCACTAAAACAGAAATGGAAATTTCTACTCTTCTGTTTAAGTCAGAAGCAACCGTATAGATTTGCTTATAGTGAAGACCCATAAGGGTTCAATGAATTAATATTTGTTCATTTATTTTTTCCCAGAGGTGCTTCATGCGGAAGGGGTGGTCGAATAAGCTTTGGAGGGGGCTCATTCAATTGGAAATCGAAAGTTCCAGTGCCCTTTTCTAAGATTTAGCCTGCATTTGTTACTGTTGAAGATGGCAATGATTTAATTAACTGTTGGTTCACCAGCAAAGCATTATTTGTGTCTCTTATTGGTAATGTGTCAGCAATAATATTCTTTAGCCAGTTTTAGAATGAACTTTTGTTTT
Organism: Alatinidae sp. Z8VKAUB7J3; assembly: GCA_010016025.2. Classification (NCBI taxonomy): domain Eukaryota; kingdom Metazoa; phylum Cnidaria; class Cubozoa; order Carybdeida; family Alatinidae; species Alatinidae sp. Z8VKAUB7J3. The sequence goes on along the minus strand of JAAAKM020073195.1, from coordinate 192,835,847 downwards.
AAACTGCCGAGTAGTTTTAATGACAAATTGTTTTTCACTTCTTGATATATTGGCTTTTTTTACTTTTGACTTCAAAATGCAAATTCAGTCTGTCTTGGCTTGTAATAAACATTAAACAATTATTTGAAATAAAGTATCATCTTAGACCTATTGTTTATGATATTTTTTTCAAATACTTCATTATTGTTGTTTACTATTTTTGTTTCCAGAATGAAAGAACGTTACAACCTTTACTAGATATCATAAAATGTTAGGCGTGTTTTGCTAGTAGTGATCAATGTTTATCATATGAGTAAGGAGTTCCATTATTATATTTTATTGCATCGAATTCATTTTCACATCCTATATGTACTGTCCATCGAAGCCTTGGACACTTAAGTATAAAAAAAAGATTTATTTTTACTTGTATGTAAACTGTTGTTAAGAAAACATATCTTTAAAACTCATTATTTAGATATGTATTTATTTTGTGGATATTATTTTCATCCCTAGATTTTAATATTATAACTTGGAACTTGAATTGCTCCATAATCAGATTGTTCTCTTATAGTACCACAAATTTGTTCGCAAATGAGTATTGGAGGGTTTTTCTGAAGGGAGAGGCTGTATCTTCTGACCACTTTTAATCAATTTTACTCCTCTAAGATTGACATAAAAAAAATTATATTTTAACCCTCCCCCACCTCCAGAAAATTCTCTTCTTGGGTGTTTCTCCTCATTCTTGACTAATTAAATGCACTCTGTCTATACAATTGCACTTCTCACTGGAATTGAGGTGAACTGAATTGTTTCAGGATACTGATACTTTTCAGATGACATTTCACCATTTGAATTTTTGACAACGACATATGACTGCATGTCAAGTCCTGGAAAAAAAAGCTTTAGCTTCTGGCCATTTGGTCTAAAATACTACCCTGCAGAAGGGGGTTGAAGGCGGAGTGGGGGGTCCTAAGATGTGTCAAAAGGCCTAGTAACATTTACATTTTTTTTTCTTAATGACGCAGTCTTCTTGATTTTCAGCCCCCATGTCAAAAATCATCTAATGTCACTTCTCTTTATGGTGAGACTAGTATGCATTTGTACACATAGGAATTAAAGCACACTGAAGAATTCTCTGTATGTGAATGGGATTGAAAGATTTTCTCCAGGAATAAAAAATACAGGCTAAATCATCAAAGTTAGAAATGGATGGTAAATAAATATAAGAAAGAGAGATTGTGGCTTTGCCACAACCCCTCTTTTTGCCAATTATTTTGCATGTTATGAAGCAAAAACGGTTTTCTCAACTTGTTTCTTTCTTAAAAGTCCCTACTCTAGACCTTTACGATTTAAAAATTAGGGGGTGGAAGTAAAGTTCATTTCAGATACAAATGGATTTCATATTTAAATTCAGGATGAAATTCTTATTCTACAGGTATGTCTATTTCTTAGCTATTTCACTAGTGAGTTATTTGGAAAATTTACCCTGAAAGTTTACCTAGCCTACAAAAGTATGCAGATTTTGTGGGCTTGCTATTAGCCTTGTCCATCTTTTATGTAGGTCTATATTTCTTATCAAAAACACATTCAAAATAGGGTAAGATACCCAGTAGTTGACAAACTAATCCGCTCCTTAAAAGCTAAACCATTTTAATAGTAGGGTATTTATATTTCATTAAGATTGAATATCAGAAAAACATATTAGAAGAATTTTAGGTAGTGAGTAGATCATACAAGTCCCAAAAAGTATTTTCAGCTTCAAAACTTTGCTCATTTCTGGTCAAGATCTCTCAGGATCTGGGTAAAATTCTACTTTAGCTACTTTTGACAATCTTCAAAAGAGTTTAGGTTAGGAAAAAGAAACTTTCAGGGATGAGTCTTCAGGCTAAAGTATATCCTGGGAAGGTATATTGAAATACCTACCTCCATTCCTTCTCTCTTTAGAAGGTCCTGACCTTTAAAAATCAATGTGTTATAAAAGTGGAACCTTGCAAAAAGATCTTTTGCTTAAATGAAGCACAACAGAACTGTTTTCAGCTTCACAACTTTGCTCAATCCCAATTTGTAAAGTTTTAAAGATATGCAAATACATTTGCTAAATTTTGAAGAAAAAAACACTGATATGGCTTAAAATTCTACTCAAGTGAACAGATTTGCATTTTCAGAACTAAAGCCAGAGACTAAGAAACTGGTAACTGAAAATTAAGGTAAACTGTCTTCCTACCTGTCATGTAGACA
>JAAAKM020073195.1:192757329-192833620 GCA_010016025.2 Alatinidae sp. Z8VKAUB7J3 | reverse complement strand
ATGTTGTTTTGTCAAAATTTCAATAGGTATAGACCTGTCATGTAGACATTCTGGGACCTTCTAGAAGTAGAATGGGTGTAGTTGGGTACTTCAAAATACCTTGTGAGGGTATATTTTAGCATGTAGACCCAACCCTGAAAAATTCATTTGCCTAACCTTTCAAAGATAGCCAAAAGTAGCAGAAGTAGAATTTTGCTAAGATCTGCAAAAACCATTCCTAAATTTAGAAGAATACAAGAGCTAAGAGCTCATATGGCACTTGTTACAAGGTTGGAAGAGCCAAGAGCTCTGGGGCTGCTTGCGGGCGTGGCTTTCTACCTGAAGAAGCGCTACCCCGAAAACAATGCACCGCTGGTGACCGCAGTGGACAACCTGCTGCCACAGACCCAATGCGCTCAATGCGGATACCCCGGTTGCCGTCCGTATGCGGAGGCTATCGTCAACGAGAGCGCCGCGCTCAATCTGTGCCCACCAGGCGGTGAACCGGTAACGCAGGCACTCCAGCAGCTCATGGGGGTGAGTGATGTTGCTCCCCCGGAGCGAACACATCTGCAGCGCGCTGTCATCGCGGAAGCCGAGTGTATCGGCTGTACTTTGTGTTTACCGCCATGTCCTGTGGACGCGATCGTTGGCGCTGCGGGACAGATGCATACCGTGCTGACAAACGAGTGCACCGGGTGTGAGTTGTGTATCGAACCCTGCCCCGTTGATTGCATCACGATGGTGGACATTGAAGCACCCGCCCCACGGACAGACAGAACGAAGCAGGAGCGCGCCTGTATTCATTGCGGGCGATGCGATCCGGTCTGTCCGGTTGCGCTGCCGGTTGAGGAACTCCTCCACGCAGCGAATGATCTGAACGCGTCCTTAGACGACGCATCCGCAATGGGGTTGGATCGCTGCATCGACTGCCATCTGTGTGATCGCGCTTGTCCCAGCAACATCCCTCTGGCGGATATCTTCAGTGCTGCTAAGCAAGAGGCGCTGGTGCGAATTGAAACCGCCAATGAGAAGGAACGCTTGCGCATCCGTTACGACGGTCACCTGCAACGCCAGCAGGAGCAGGAGCAACGGCGCCGTGATAAACGCTCTGCCAGACTTGCGGGTCCTAAGGATAGGTCGTGGTGATGGACTTCACCGCCGCCACCGCAAGCACACAGCGGATCATGTGATTGCTAATTTTTAGCTTATTTTCAGGAATTGGTTCCTGTTTTTTGACAGTTTATCCACTTTTTCCCCTCTAACAATCTTATATAGCCTTAGGCTATATAGAAAAAGTAACACAATAAGTGATGGAGCCTGATTCAAAAACAGGTGAAAATAAAGAAAAAAAAAGAGGGAAATATGATTCATTGATATTTTCTGAATAGTAAAAATTAAGAATTTCATCATTTGTTTTTTTTTCATTTCTTTTATATGGCCTAGCCCTATATGAGAACACTAAAGGAGGGCAAGGAATAAATTGTTAAAAACACAAACCAAAATATGACCATAAAATTACCAATATAAAAATGTGTCTCTTTTTGTTCTAGTATTTCTCCTTCTGAAGAGGCCTTATTCAAGAATTTTACTGCCATCACACTTGCATCCCAGGTAGCCTAGTAGGCATAGTTAAGGACTGGAGAGCAGTTGAAAGAAGCCCCCAAAAATATCAAAACTACTTTTAAATCATCTTAGTTTGGGGTTCAGCATATTTCCCTCAAGAATATCAGGTGTTGCATTTCAGCATTTCTGGTGTTGCAAAAATACCCTAATATTCAGCAGCCATACCAAAAAAAATTTTGGTATACTGATTGTTGACAAGTAAAAATTTGATCTTCATGCCAATATTGCAAGAATAGCAGCCAACCAACCCCCTTTGCAAAATTAAGAGAACATCTAAGAGTTCATTGATTTCAGTTACATCCAGTCTTGTTAAATTGTTAATTTGGTCTAAGCTGGAATTTGATATGTGCTTTGCAACTCTTTTAGCCTAAGTAGTAGAATTAAAAGGTCCTAGAGTTAGCTCAAAGGTAATTGACAAAATGCATTAAAGGAATCCAGAATCTGCCAGTGCAATTAGTCAGCTTCAAATATGATTTTTTTTCTCAACAATTCGCTGAGCTTCTGAGAATTATAATGCTATTTAATGTCATTACTATGTTTTTGTTCGCAATGTTTTGACTTTTGTGTTGTTTAGTGTGTTGTTTGACACGGTATCAAAGCCGTTTTATTCTTCCTGTTTTTTTTTTTTTTTTTTTTTTTTTTTTTTTTTTTTTTGTTTTTTTTTTTTTTTTTTTTTTTTTTTTTTTTTTTTTTTTTAGCAAAGCACCTATTGTAATCGTGATACGATCATCCTGTGTAAATAGCACAGAAGTAGAAAATCATATCAGTAGTTTTTGAAATTAGCGGCGACTCATTTTAATTCATTGACCAGAAAAACTAAGCATCTGAAATTTGGTCATTTTGTTGTCTTGAATTACGTGTTTCATCTAAAACAAGCGATTTTGCAACAAGGCTGAAGCTATAACTTGCATCAAAGGGACAAGATACTTGATTTTATTGGTTTCATTATTCTTAAATCTGCCCCTCTCGCCGAGCCAGAATTATGATATTGCTTAAACTGTTTCTTGTGAAACGATCTAAACTTAGTGAAAAAATAGAAACATTGTCCTTTTTCAACTATTTTCAATCAATTTCTCATTTATTTTCAGTCTAAGAAAGCATATACACCTAATTTCACAGATGCATTCCGTAAGACGAATAGAGCTGAATCTCAGCTATTGGGGAGAGCAAAAAAAAAAAAAAAAATTGCAGAGGGGACACAAATCTTAAAGACAAAAAATAAAGATTTACTTTTTTTTAAATGTGTTTTATATAAAATGTAAAAAACTGACTTCCTGCCTAATTGTATATATGTTAACTGTGTCAAAAGCAAATGAAGTTTTTGCAGAAAGACATAAGTGTTTTTAGTCCACGTTCCACTAATAATAACAATGATGTAAAAATAACAGTTCAATAGGGATTTAGCCCAACTGAACTGTAGTATATGTTTCCTTTTCGGTTTCTTCTGCTTTAAAACGCAGTATGTGCCAAGATATTCTATCTGCTGACCTGCTGACTTCAAACTACAAGTTTTCAGAATATTTATTTCGAACTTGTTGCGTGCTTTTTGGATGACCTTTTAAATTGGTATTTTGTTTCTTTTTTGCTACTGACGTTTTTTTTCTTTTTTGCTATGTATATGTAAGTTCATATAAGATCATTGGTTAATATGGATTTTCACCTAATGCTTGATTTAACTGAGTTGGCTCACTACATTTTCCTCTTTTATGCTAAATTCCAGAGACTGTAAAGAGGAATTGCATTTGTCTATTTAGTTTTTTATCTTTTAACATGTCATTTTTAAATACAGCCTAGCCTATAAAATTGGCACTGGGTTAGGACCGTGCGCTACTTGGTTTTTACAATAAATTAGGACTTCTACATCTCTGCAAGGTTTATGCTTGTTTCTGCACCGAGTCAGGAATTACCCTGTTTTACACTAATTTACGGCAGATTTCGCTATTGTATGGAATCAGAAACAATGTAGAATCCAACTTGTTTTTCCTTGTATGCACCGCAGCAATGAAGGTATTTTTCTTGCTATTTTCAAAATTTGTAGCTCACCAACCATTTTTTCGTACGAATATATGCACTGTATATATACTGGTATATGCAGTACATTCAGAAACGTGAGAAAATGGTCCATTTTTGAATGTCTAAATTTTCTATCAAAGGCGATGTTAGAATACAGCGTTGCCTAGAATAAAGACCGTAAGGCTTCAATCTTTTAGTATAATCTCCAAATTTACCAATTATTGCTAATTTCCTACTTTATCGTTTGTAGATGTCTGTTTTTATTATCGGCATGGCATGGCCGGTCAGCCACCTTGTTGACGACACAGCGGCCATGGCGTCCATCGCCAAATCGCTGTTCGACCCGCTGCATCGTCCTTCCGGCCCCATCGCCCTGCACATCAAGGGAACGAACTGGCAGCTAAAAGTGTGGCGCGCGCTGCTGCAAATCCCCGAGGGGCGGCTGGCCAGCTATCAATCGATCGCCAGCCACGTTTGCTCGAGCCGAGCTGCCCGCGCGGTTGGTCAGGCGGTCGGCGCTAATCCGATCGCCTATCTCATCCCCTGTCATCGGGTGATCCGTGCAACCGGCGACATCACCAATTACCGCTGGGGCGCACCGCGCAAGCGAGCAATTCTCGCCCTGGAAGCAAGCAACTAGGAAATTTTGCCCCCGCGCAAATCGGCCACTCTGTGAAGGATCTCACAGTCAGCCGACAATAAGCCTCGATACGATCTGTCCGTAACTCGCAATGACCCCAGATTACGGGGCGAATCGAGGGGGACAGTGACCATGAGAGGAAAGGATCTCGGCCAATCAACGCTCAACGGAGCGACGGATCGGCAGCAAAAACCGGCGAACGGCAAGACTTACTCAGACCGTGAAATTCACGCGGCAGAGCGCACCTTGTTCGGGGAACTGGGAATAAGTGCGTATTCTCCGCCTCAACCTGCAAATGGGCAAGTGGTTCAACTAAGGTCCGAACGGGAACCCGGCGGCGAGGACCAGCCCGATCTGTCGGCTGCGGAACGCAAGTTGTTCGGTGATCCGCGACAGGAAACTGCCTAACAACTCGGCTCAGTCGCGCCGAATTACGAATTGTGTGTTTTTTTCAGCATTTTGAAGTTATATGTTTGCTAATCGAATATGTACAGTATGGAAATTACAATGTACCTTAGTCTCTTAGTCTCGTGAAAATTAACGTGTAGAGTTCACACGTTAAGGTTTCTTATTATTTCCTCCTCCCAATATTCCTTACTTAATCATAATTTTACTAAAAACTTAAACAGTGGACGTGCCTCAATCTGAATCATGCTTTAACTAATAATTAAGCTCTGAAATGCCTATAGGCATACACATTTTCAACCTTCGCAATGGGGAGAGGGCTCAACTAATTTCTTTAGATTGTGGGAGTTTCTTATACCTCAAAATTTACCTGTAACTCAAACTTCACGGATAAAAAATTGGGGTAATTATGCCCCGGTCATCTCATGGGGATAGCTTTTTTGGGACCACCCATGCAAATTTGCTTGCAATTTATTTTCTCGAATAAATTACCTTTTTATTCAGCTTCAAGGACTTCACATTGTGGAGAGCTCGATACTCATTATGAGCTTTAAGGCATGCTTTAGCAAAACTTTCATCTTCTTCCTCGTCTGAAGAAGAGCTGGATGAGCTTTGTTTTGTATTCATCTTATCCCTGAAAATAAACAGCTCGTAACTTAGGATGTTTTCTTAAGACAGAGATGAACATATTCAGGCATTAAGATTAGTTCTAGAAAGAAAGAGAGACTTGTTCTCAAAGTAGTAAATTCTTTTGTATTTTGTGCCTGAAATAGTGATTTAGAGAAGTTGGATGTGATTTGATTCTTTTTCCCCCTTTATTGAATGTGTCCGCTTGGTATCAAGTAGCCATAAACATTTTTGCTTATTTTGAATTATTTTTAGTATGTACTTATTTTAAATATTCTTGTTTTTATAGGTTGTCAAAAGTGCGGATTAGCAATGTATTTACAAAAAGCTTAAAACAGAAATTTCCAGGGTATGATGAGAGAGATGTTCAACCGACCAAAAGGCAATGTGAGCATTATGCTACTGCAACTATAGTTATTACAACTGCTAATATTACCAATGCTACTAATATTCCTACTACTATTTCTAAGACTACTGCTACCACTAGGCTAAGGATGCAAAGTAAAAACTTAAAGAGATATTAAGGTGAGAGTTTAAAAAATCAAAACACGCTGAATGCAATTTGTTAAAAGGGTGTATCAACAACATCTTAGGAACGGCTTGGAGTATAAATTGGAAACTTTCAGGGCTTGTTGCGGTAGATGTAGAACTAACCATAAGGCAATATTTACATGCTACTACTGCTACTACTATTGCTACAACTACTAATAAAGCTAAGGCTATTAAACGGAAATTATCAGGGAAGATAAAGAGCATATTGGACTAAATCAAAACATACTATATGCATGCAGGTTGTTACACAGATGTATCAGCAATGTCTCAGGAACAGCTTAGGGTATTAAGTTAAAACTTTCAGTATGTGTCGAGGGGGATGTTGAAAAAGAAACAGTAGGGGCTATATGTATACTGTTACTAATTCTAATACTGATACTGTCACTATTGTAATTATTTTGACCAAGGGTATTAAGGAGGGTGGAACTTTTAGGAGCATTTTATAGAACCAACTTCAGGTTTGAGAAGAATTGTCCAATATTGACCCTGTTAATGCTTGTTGCTTGACCCAATCTTGTGGTTTCAGGCTTGTGTAGTGACAGTTGGGGATTTCAAGCTTGAAAGCCTACCAGGTGGTCTAGCCCTGCCAATTTGGGATTAATGGAGCCAAAGTGCGTGTGACTTTCAGGCACTGTTTGAGCGGTGACCACCACGTCATGGCTGCCAGTGCCACGCAAACCGCTGCTGTGCCAGGTATCGAGGACTTCGAATCTTTCCGCCGGTAGCGCAACAAGACAACTGACGGGTTGCCCCGCATCGTCCGTACAGGCTTCACCGCCGATGGTTTTGTTCCCGGTAAGAATGATCCAATCCGCGGCTGGGCAACCGGATACCAATGGCCACCGACCGTTCACGATGACTTCGTCGCCCTGAACGTCGATGGTGCCCGCTGGGATGGTCGAATGGGCTAACACCGGCTTGGCATCTTTGAACAGGGTCGTGCGCAAGTCTGCGGGCATGTAGCGCGCATATAAACCCACCAGAGAGATGTTCCACAACAACCATGAGGCGGCAGCGTCACTGTGGGCAACTGTCTCCAGTCCCCGCAGCATATCCGGAAGGCTGGTCCCCAGACCGCCGTAGGCTGATGCGACCGACATGCCCATGAGCCCGCTTGATCGAAACGTTTCGCAGAGTTCGTTAGCGGGTTTTCTCTCCGTTTCCGCCTGATCACGGTATTGGGCTACAACCGGGAGCAGATCATCAAGCGCGCTGGCGAATCCTGAGTCCATGACTTGTCTCTTGAATAAAGAAGGTGAGGGTCGCAGGCAGCGGTAAAACTTTCCACTTCGATTTTCGAAGTTGCTTATCGCTTCCGAGTTGGCAGACTGAGCTGATGAAAAGTACCTATGGCCAATATTGTCCGGTTTCGCTTGCAAGCGAAATTCTGGGAGAACGATGGACAATTCTTGTCCTGCTGACGCTGGCAGACGGGTTCCATCGTTTTTCTGAATTGCAGCGAGCCATGCCACGCATACCCACCTCAACCCTCAGCATTCAATTTTTTTGAAAACGAGGCCCTTAGTTGAAATGGTCTATACGAAGGAAACAAGACAAAATATTAAAAGCAAGCAAAAAATAAAATGAAAACATGATAGAGCAATCGATAAACGATTATGAAGAAACATGGTGAACTATTTCAGTTGGCAGCTAGTGAAGCAAACTAGCAAATATAGGGTATATCTAAGGAATAATCTCCCTTGAGATTCAAACAACTGAGTCTCTCTTGGGATTCACATTCCATCATCTATTTCTATTTCGTTGGCTTTCTTAGTTCATATTATCCTCACGGCCCGTTCGGTTAATCATGTCTAAACAATGTGGTATTAAGGTTATTTACCGATAGTTAGTAATATGTTCTCCAAAAGCTTGGTCCCAATTTCTTAGAAAAAGAAATAATGATAATTCGAAGTTAGAACACCTTGAACAGGAGATGTTTCTGGAACGACGAACATTTCAAAACATTAGAACTAAGGAAACTCAGACATGGTTTCAATCTCATAAGAAACCTTTGGTATTGGAACCAGTTAAGAAAATACGAACTTTTCTTTATAAAGAAGAATAATTTGCTGATGACTCCAAAAAGGAGCAAGATACGCCATACCCAAAAGGAAATTCTGAATATCTTCATCTTCATCTATAAGTCGTTCTATACAGGATGTTAGCAAAAGAACAAAAAGATGACAAATTAATTGATATATAGTGAAAAAGTAATCATTGACCTGCTTCATGCTGTCATATCTTCTTTTTGGGAAGCTTGAAGACAAAATCCTCGAGTTGTAAGAAAATAGAATAGCCAATCTTAGTCATTGTGCCCAGATCACCTGTTTTTATATTCTACGACATGTATATGTATATCTTGTCACCATTCTAGTGTCTCATGCCTCATTTCCCCAAACTCATCCAATCAAAATTTAAGGATAGCCATTTTGTTCAACGTAATTTAAAGGTCAGGAAATTATGTCTTTGAGGTTTAAAGTTTATATAGAAAGGAGGATTGTATAAAATTTGGAGGGGCTCATTGGATCGGTAATCAGAAGTTCTAGTGCCTCTTATAAGATTCGGAGAGATCGGAGGTTGGATAACCCCCCTCCCTAACACTTTTAATTTTCTGAAATGCGCCCGATAGAAATTATGAGATGGCCATTTGTTGTTTTAGAAACTTCAGAAAATACTCATTCGATTGGAAATTGAAGGGGCTTGTGCCCTTTTTAATAGTCGAAAGTGATTGGGGGGCAACTAACCCCTTTTCAACGCCCACCATTTCCCCAGACATATCTAATCAAAATTTTGAAATAGCCATTTTGTTCAGCCTAGTTGAAAGTTTGGAAAATATTGCCTTTGAGAATTCCCCCCCCCCCTACAGCCCTCGGCGCAAAGGTTGTAATTTATGCTTCGAGGGCATTTAAGGTTTTTATGGAAAGGGTTTGACTCTTTTTAATAGTCAAATAGATCGGGGAAGCCCCCCCCCCTTACGTCTTATATTACACAAATATATTCGATAGAATATTTGAGATAGCTCTTTGTTCAAAAATCATCCAAAGATCATATAATAAGTGTTTTGGAGTGAACAGAATTCCCCAGAGTCTGGTTCTAAGAGTTGTATGTTGTGCCCGAGGGGTATATGAGGTTTTTATGAAAGGGTGGTCGTGTGAACTTTAGAAAAGGTTCATTTTAATTTGGAATGAATCGCTTAGTTCCCTTGTGAGAGTAAACATGACGGACGAAGAGTAACTAGCCCCCTCCCTGACATCCACAACGTGAGAAAAAAAAACGTTTATAATTATTTATTGGCACTTCTTGGCAGAAAAGTAGGCATTGCGTATCTTTCTTTAAACAAAATTTGCAAAAATTTCAGTAAGTGTAAAAACACAACCAAATTAAGGCAATCAGAGTCTCTGACACCCCCCATGCCTGCACCTGTCATATTCAACCTGTTAGAAAAAGAACTAGGCGTGCAACACATCTTTTTTTTTACCAAGTCATGCAATGAACTGTGGACAACAGTGAAAAAACACCCTGAGCCTGGCCTTCACTGCTCCCATCGTCTTTACTAATAAAACTAATAAGGTAAGTGAAGCTGTCCACCTGATCAATCTTTTCGTTACCCAACGTCACCTTGTCATCTTGACTTATTCCTATCCTTGGTGACTCAATCATCTTGACATCAATTTCCAAACCAACTCTAGCACCCTGAACTAGCAAAACCTTCAGAAGTTTATTCATTATGCTCAAACTTTCATCTGGGATACTCAAATCTTCAGCATAATCGAAATCCTAAGATGTTTTCCCAACCCATTTGATTCCGTGTTCTCCTTTGCTTTTCCTGTGCTCCTTAAGACAAAGTCAATCAAAATGATCCATATAAAGAGGGATAGAGCACAACCCTACTTAACTCGTGATTTAATACAAAACCAGCTACTGACCTCATTTCCTACCTTATCCGCAGCAGTGATATTCTCGTACGTAAAACTAATCACTTTAACGTGTTTGTTTGGTATACTATATATGGATAAGACCTTCACTATGGCTCTTCTATCAACAGAACCGAACGCTTGCTCAAAATCTATAAAACTGAGGACTAAAGATTTTCGATAGCTCAGGCCCTTCTCAATTATTGACCTAAGAGTGAAAATTTACAAGCGCCGTCGCGGCCGCAAGCGGATTTGCTGGCTGGACCGACGGAGTTGAAACTCTGTATCTTTTCAACGGTTCCCATGCCCGCAACGGAGCGAAACTCTGTCCGACCGACCGGAAAAACCGACCGACTCACGCATAAATCACGGCGACGCGCCCAAAATCTCGGCGGCGGCGGCGCGTGAGCAGCGGCGCGCCCAGGCCTTGCGCGAGAATCTAAGGCGGCGAAAGGCCCAGAGCCGGGAACGGCGCGATCATCCCGCCAAGCCCGGCGAAGACAATTAGATCCGGCGTCGAAGCGCGGCGCATTCGGCCAACGGCCAGAACGTAAAAAAGATCCGAGAATACCCGCAAGCGCCTGAAAGTCGCCGCAATCGCGCGCTAGCTTCAACCATCGCGAGATCGCCACGGGCCCCAACATGTCATGCGTGCGGGGTTGTGGCGATCCCTGGGTTTCAGTACAACAGCGGCGGCGAGCGGCACCGAGGCGAAACATGGAAAAAGTAAGGATTTACGGCGGAAACCGGCTGAACGGGAAGATTCCGATCAGTGGGGCGAAGAACGCCGCCCTGCCGCTGATGGCCGCAAGCTTGCTGACCGGCGACAGCTTGGTGCTGGAGAATGTCCCCAGGCTCGACGACATCGCCTCGATGCGCACCTTGCTCCAGGGGCTCGGCACCACGGTCACCGACCGGGGCGGCGGCGGCGACGCCTCGATCGGTCTCGCCAGCACCGATATCACCGCGACCGAGGAGTACCGAGCGTTCGCCGAGGGGTGAGTGCGTGAGGCGGCTCAGTCCGCTTCGACGCAGCCGATGCCCTCGCCGTCGGGCAGCTCGTCCCAGTGGCAGAACCACACGCTGCCCTCGGTGACCGTGAACTGGAGTAATTTCTGTTCGTTTTAAGTTTTAATGTCGCTCCTTACTTTCAGTTAGAAAAACTAGTTTTTTTTATGTAATAGAAACACAAGGCCTAGGTCTCAACTTCAATTCATCAAAACCAAAGTCTCATGGATGGAGAAGAAAAGAGTAGCTGTGTCCCCCAGCTAGTAATAAACAACTAATCGGGCTGCACAATACCTCTGACACTTGTTGACTCTGAAAAAGATATTGATATTATTGTTAACTTGCAGTTAAAATTTCTTGAGCACAACAAGAAGATGATTTTGAAAGATTTGTTGCTCATAAGGATGTTTGGACTAATTTTCAAGCTCTTAGACAACCAAATTTTTGTGCAACCTTTTTTACAATAGTCAGACCTATAACAGAGTAACATAATTTAGGGATCCTATTACAAGTCAGACACGACCTCCTTGGAAAGAGTCCAAGGACAAGTCACCAAACTCCCTTTGATCTGAAAGACTGAAGCTCTGAAGGTTGACTGTCCAAACTGAACATACCTGCCCTGAAATATAGACAAATAAGAGAAGACCAGGTACAATTGAACAAAGCATAATGTTCGTATAGTTTAGAGAACCTGTCTTTCCTGAAACGTTTCCATTCTACAAAAGTAAACAACACAAGAAGGCACCTAGAAAAATTTGTTTAAGCCTGTAGCAATAAATGGATCAATGACAGGTTTTTGAATTGTCCAAGCTGTAGATTACTGGGAATCACTCCCAGAAAGCAGCTGTGAAATTTAAGCCCTAAACAGTTTCAAAAATGGTCTTTACTTATCTTAGTCATCTGGAGATTGCTGAAATAGGATTGTTTCTCCTATGGCATTGAGGATCCTGCAAATTAACTTTACCCTTGTCCCATCAATTGATTACATTTCATCACCCACCTATAGAAAACTAAAGCGTAAACTGAACTTTTAATTAGTAATCTTGAAGCAAGTCTTTTATGGGATGGCAGCCTCACTCTTATTTTTTGGTAATTTCTGTCCGTCTTAAGTTTCACTAGATAATTAACTTTAATTTCTGCTCCTTTAAAGATATAATATTACTCTTTACTTTTTAACCTGTTTAAAAAACCATTTTAAAATTACTCCTGTTCATTTTTTGTTTACATTTTTATAACTAGTTAAGTGCAAAAATCCATGGAAATACTTTTTCAAAGATTTTCTGCTTCACAGCTATAATATTGGATTACTAATTTGTTTTTAGATAAAACTCGAATATTCAGTTGGAATGATCGATCAGTCACGGTTTTGTACATTAATTCATTAATAGTTCTTCAACTAAAAAATTGGGAGTCGATAGATAGGGAATTTTCAATCACACAGACTGAAAAACAATATCACGATTTTCGACCTGCGATAGGGATGAAGACATCCTAAACGCCTGTGGGCATACTTGGATTATAGACGTATCTTATTCAGCGCTTTAATGAAAATGATCAAGTCAAGTTCAGTTTTGTAGAGATTGATAATGTGATTTATGTCTTTTTATAAAATTATTTCAGTTTTTCAAGATTGCTTTCATTAAAATATACTATTTATGAAATCTTCTTTATTTTTCATTTATTTTCACCCAAAACTATAAGCACCAGTGATCTTCGTAGTAATAAACGTAAGGAAACATCACTTGCGCTAAAAAAAAAAAAAAAAAAAAAAAAAAAAAAAACCACAAAAAAAAAAAAAAAAAAAAAAAAAAAAAAAAAAAAAAAAAAAAAAAAAAAAAAAAAAAAAAAAAAAAAAAAAACCTGATAATGTTTTGTGCTGGGTCCCTCCCGATATCAGAAGGGCTGGCGATAAAAAGTAACGCAAGTCCAGTGTCTGGAGAATGATGCTACGCTGTTTAGATCGCCAATGGAAGATCTTCGGTCGCCAGCCATGGAGGGATCATCGTGGAGATGTATTGTTGTCATTTTATGTTTCAGTCATCATGGGAAGACCTTAGTAAGTACGTAATATCAATCTACGACTAAAAGCACAAATAATCCTCATTGACCCGGGGTCATAGCTGGTATCTGGAGGGATCATCGTGGATTTGCGTTGTTGTCACCTTATGTGTCAGTTAGCATGGGAAGACCTTAGTAAGTACAAAATATCAATCTACTACTAAAAGCAAAAATAATCCTCGTTGACCCGGGGCGAAGTACCGGACCCCTCGATAATTAGCCAAATCTTTTATTTGTTGCCTAACTGAGCTATAAAAAAAATTTTCCGTAGTGATTTAAATACATATTTTACCGTTTAAAACAAACAAATCAATAAAATTAAAAAATATTTTCAATGCGAAATTTTATTAGCGGTATTAGTTGTTTAATTTTTTCTATATTTTTATAAGCTATTTCAGCGTTAAAATTATCCCACGTTTTTACTCTCAGCCTATCGTTTTATTCAGCGCATTTATCAGTTTGTTAAATTATTAAATTGATACTCCTTAGGAGGGAGTCAAGAGGGAAGCTTTGAATAGAATGGGACAAAAGAGGAGCGTTTGCAGCTGCGATGGGATCAGGT
This sequence comes from Alatinidae sp. Z8VKAUB7J3, assembly GCA_010016025.2. NCBI lineage: Eukaryota > Metazoa > Cnidaria > Cubozoa > Carybdeida > Alatinidae > Alatinidae sp. Z8VKAUB7J3. The sequence goes on along the minus strand of JAAAKM020073195.1, from coordinate 192,820,236 downwards.
GGCCTAGTGCTGCAATGAGTCGTTAGTAGTAGTATTATTATCTGTGTTGATTTACTACTCAAAGTCTTGGTTCATTAAATTCTCCGAAGAATCGTCAGCAAACTCTACTTTCGACGGTTTATACGGAGAGTCCCATTACACATCATTTCTGAAATATCTGAGTTACGCAAAAGCATAACAATTGTATTTTCTCGATTTTTAAGTTATGCAGTGGTAAATCTGCAGTTTCAATTGAATTGAGGAATTCCGAAGTAAATTCAATTCCTCCCTTTTCTTTATCTTTTAGAATCGTAGCTTTTATACAATTTGTATTCTCCTGGGAGGCGATCGATAATTTTAGCATTTATTTTACTAACTTCTTTGTTGACTGAAGCTAATCCTTCATTAAATTGAGACTTAGTTTAGACAAACACTCTCTAAATACTTTCTTAATTAATGATGCTTGTTATTGCGAAGTCTTCTAGCCAAATTTTCTTTCTTCTTCACTTTTGATTTTGATTACTTCAGACAATTTGTCCATGCCCTTTGCTTTAGCTGCCCTTATTAGTCTAGTCTTACATGATGGTCCAGGTTGTTTGTTTTTCCCCCACTTTTGATTTAATTTGGTCTTTCCGTTCTCTTGATGCTATCACCTTTGATGTGTGGTTCCGACAAAACATCATTTGTAACAATAGCAAATTTTCGTTTTTGGGGTCTACCTACAGGCCCTTCCAATAATCATTTGACAATTTCTCCACTTGTTGTACTTATATATTTTTGACAGTATGGTTGAATACCGTACTGTCATTTTGGCATACCAAAAGCACTGAAAAACCACCCCAGAGTGGGGCTTGACGTAATTATTCCACATTGGTACCAGAATTTGAATATCTTCTTGATGAACTTGACACAAAAGGTATCATATATCATATATTTACATAGACTAATTTATTATACATACGGCAAATTCGATGGTAGGGTGAGGAAGGGGGGGGGACATAAATGGCAAATAATCCATATAACTTATTTGTTCGTCATAGAACAGCAGTGTGGTCTAAGAAAAGAATACCTAATAATTTATTGTTCGTCATAGAAGGGCAGTGTGGTCTAAGAAAAGAATAAATAACTTAAGTTGTTACGTCGAAAAGGATTCTTTTTCTTCTAATTAAAAGACCCTTGTGTTTTAGTAGTCGTTCTTAAGGAATTAGGACAAAATTCAATTTTTAGAGTAAAGAGCGAGGTGCTGAGGTGGCAATCCCCTTCATATACGCAATAATTTCTGTTCTTTTTAAGTTTTAATGTTGCTCTTTACTTTCAGTTGAAAACTTTTTTTTTAAATTTAATTTCTGATCGTCTTTTAAATAATCGCAGGAAATCTGGCCTCACCTCCACGGAGAAATAACCTCCCCAAGGAAATATCCTCTAGACAATTCGATCCCGGTGAAAATTTAACCGTGACAATTACCCTTAACAACTCCAAGGGTAAAATTGAGACTGAAAAGAGAAAGCAAGACATATAAAAAGAATTGTCCACAGGAATTTTTGCGAATTCCCCCAGCATATAATTTCCCCTGACAAGCTCACAAGTTGGAAAAATCCCAACAGAAAATTTGCTTCCCCCCCCCTAAAATGTATGCATTGCCTGATAAAAAATACTATTCGTAAATAATGGTCCGAATTCTAAAACTTAAGGACCATTCCCCTGTGGCTGTGAGGGGGGGGGGTCATTTTATATCCAAAAGCATAGTTATTTGGCCTTTGAACTCTGATGAACAAACTGGCTACCTCAAAATTTTTATCGGACGATTTTGCGGGAAAATGGGGCGGGTGGGGGGCCTAGTTGCCCTCCCATCTTTGTGCCGTTTTGGTCACTTGAAAAGAGCACTATAGATGTTAATGTTCGAGAAAGAACAAGAAACTAAAGCAAACGAGTAAGGCCACTATGGCCGGGTAGATTCTTATAAAAAGACATAAATATGATTCATCGTAAATTAAACTTACGTCTAGCCACTAAAAGTTGTTTATATAAAGATTTTAAAGAATTAAATACCTGAAGCACTAAAAGTCAAGACATTATAAATTACTGAGTAGTTTTGTTTAAACTGAATGTAGATGTCCTGGTGTAGGAACCAAGCCCACCCTGGTCTCTTGGCCTTGACTCAGCTTGCCTTTTGAAGACCCTCGTGAAAGACCATTTAATTGAAACTAACCACTTAAGATTGCTTGTATAAAGATTAAATTGAATTCAATGCCAGAAATACAAAACGCTGAGACACTGTAAATTACTCATAGTTTTGTTTAAACTGAATGTCGATGTCCTAGTCTAGAGACCAGGGCTACCCTGGTCTCTGCCAAGATTTTTGGCATTTATCCAGCTTGTCTTTTGAAGACCCTTGTGAAAGACCATTTAATTGAAACTAGTCACTTAAGGTTACTTATATACAGGTTAAAATGAATTAAATGCCAGGAATACTAAACGCTAAGACACTGTAAATTACCCAGTTGTTTTGTTTAGACAGAATGTCGAAGCCTTGGTCTTGAGACTAGCGACACCCTGGTCTCTTTGTCGAGATTTTTTTGGCCTTGATCCAGCCTGCCGTCCGAAGACGCTTGGGAAAAGATTGACTGGAACTCATGTCAGGCCACTTAAACTCGACTATATAAAGAATGAAATGAATCAAATACCAGAAACACTAAATGCTAAAACATCATGAATTGCTCAGTATTTGTTTTTAAACTGAATGTTGATGCCCTGGTCTAGAGACCAGCGATACCCTGGTCTCTCCAAGAATCTTCTTTACTTTTTCTTCATCAAACATTCCTATCCAGATTGTACTCATTCCAACACCTGATGCTGCCAACAAGGAAAATGCTGCAGCAATAGTTGCATCTTGCAAAGAAAACTTGTCTAAAATTTCTGGAGGAAATTTTAGTTTCACCCTAGAAGGATCAGTACAAAATACCAAAACAACTGGTGCATTGACATAGGGTTGTTTGTTTGCAGCCTCTACAAGTGCTTCTTTTGCATTTTGATTTTTTACAAGAAACACCTGAAACCCTTGAAAGTTTCCAGCAGTTGGTGCTACATCTGCTGCAGATAAAATCTTGTCAATCTTCCAATCTTCAACCTTTGTTTTATCAAATTTCCTAGTAGAGCGTCTTGTTGAAAATACTCTAAACAAGTCAGTAGGAGAAAGGTCTTGCCTGATTTTTTCAGGCTCAGAAGACAATATTGCTTGAATCAAGGATTTTTTTGGATCTTTGGCAGAAACCTCTCGTTGTACTTTTTCATCATCTCGAATCCATACAGAAGGGTAGAATTCTTTAGTCCCAATGTAAACATATTGTGGCTCATGTGGAACTTTGGCATACTCTAAAATTTCTTCTTGGATTTGATTTGTATCAGCTTCCAATAATCTGTGATTGCTCAGATTAAACTGCGTGACATCAGAATTTACTCGAATATAGCTTGATTGGTCTTCTAGTTCCACTTCACCAACAGAATTTTTTTTGAATAATTCAACTAGATTTTCTAATTCAGTTTTATTTAGTATAACAACATCAGTATCATCCTCATCAACACCCTCCCAGACAATTCTGCACCCATCTTTTGATGTGTAAGAGGGTTCAATTGTTTTGTATTTCATGGTACTAGTCATATTAAAAGGGCTGAAAAATATTATATTGTTGAGGCCCCCTTTCGCTGAGCGTGAATGCTAGTGGAGAAACTGAAATCTGCCTTGCTTTCAGTTCTACAAAAATCACTTTCCTGTTCAGCTATGTACAGCTATGAAAAAACATCGCTTCCTCCTTCCTTAGAACTATATGCAGTTGAACAGTATTATAGTAGCCTTCCCCTAAATGGTGCAGTGTCGGCTTCGACTTCTGCTCGACAAAAATCACTCTCACTTCTTCAACTTCATACAGTTCTGAAAAAATGATTGCTTGTGACTTTAGAACTAAAGGCTGTAGAAGTCAAAGCTCCGCATGCAGTAACACAAAACACATCGTTTCATGGCTTACGTTTTAAAGACAGTGTAAAAACCGAACAAAACTGAGACGGGCACACGTGAGCTTTCATTTTTTGTTGGCAGAGGGGGTTATATTCAGAGAACTCAAATTCAATATATAAAAAACAACGAATGGTGACTTGTGTGAAATGCAAAGGAGGCAGCGAGGAAACCATAAAATTACAGAAGTTTCAGGAGACACGAGGGGAACACTTCCTCTTTTTTCGAGCACCAAAAGGCTTTCTTATGCCTTAGAAATTACAGCCACACACTTTAAACCTCAAATTCCAATTTCAATCTTTAAACTATCTTATGTAAATAAAACAAAAAGACAAACAAAAATCTGAAAGTATCCTGAAAACCAAATAAAAAAACACGTTGGTCTAATCCATACAGTCCACCAGGTTAAAGGGGTTAGACCAATAAGTAGCACTTGAAAAAAGCATCAGAAAGCAATCCCACTTAGGCACAGTTTCCAAGGTTAGAGGACTGAGATCAAGGTTATCTGATTAGTGACGTTTTATTAAGGGAAGATGCGCTCTTCTCAGAGGGAAACCCTATTGAGATCTTCAAAGAGGACATGTCATTTTCCCATGTTTCCAGAGTACTCAAAGAGCAAGTTAAGGAGTCTGAAGAACAATCATTGCACCTGGACAAATTAACCAGCTCATTAAACAGCGAAACAGAAACCGTAGCTCGCTCGATTGAAGAAATTGCAACAACGGCACAGACGGTAAATGAAGACGTTGCAAGTACTGCTGTCGCCATAAATGCAGCGAAACAAAAAGGCGATGAAGCCAGCGAGTTGACCCAAGAGTCTACTAACACTATCACAGAGCTGGAGAAGCAGATCGAAAAAGCCGGAGAAAGTATTCATGTGTTAGGCGAAGAAGTACAGGGCATTGAAGGCGTATTACACGTTTTTCAGGGCCTCGCAGAGCAAACTAATTTGCTGGCCTTAAATGCTGCAATTGAGGCAGCCAGAGCCGGTGAGTCGGGCAGGGGATTTGCAGTGGTTGCCGACGAAGTGCGCACCTTGGCCCAGAGGACACAAGAAGCAACAACGGAAATACGCGGGATGATTGAACAGTTGCAATCTGGAACCAGTTCAGCGGTTTCTGAAATGCAACAAAGTAAGACCATTGCTGATAACACTGTCGGCGCTGCGCAGCAAACTAACACAGCCCTGGAAGACATTCGAAGGGCGATAAAAGTGTTGCTAGACCTGAATGTTGCCATTGCGCAATCTGCACAGGAACAGGTAGTCGTTGTGGAGGAGGTGAATCGCAACACAGTGAATCTGAAAGATATTTCACACCAAATTTCGGAACAAACCGGAAAGGTTAACCAAACTATCAATAAACAATTACAAAACGTGCAGCATCAAGAAGAACGACTGAATCAATTTGCAGTTTAACATCCGTCCACGAGCAGTACCGGCACTTCACGGTCGACGAGTTCCAAGACGTCTCACCGCTGCAGAACCGGCTGCTCGAGCTCTGGCTGGGAGATCGGCACGACATCTGTGTCGTCGGAGACGCCAGCCAGACGATCTATTCCTTCGCCGGCGCCGACCAGCGCTTCCTGCTCGAGTTCGAGCGTCGCCACCCCGACGCCACGGTGGTGCGGTTGGAGACGAACTATCGTTCCCAGGCGCCGATCCTGACCGTGGCGAACGCGCTGATGCACGGACGCCCCGGTGCGCTCGAGCTCGTGCCCGCGCGCGAGCAGCGCCTCGGCGCAGGCGATCAGCAGGGATTCATTGCCGATGAGGACAGAGGAAAACCGGGTCATTTCTGCTCCTTGACAAGCGGGAGGGCGGGGCGCGCGGCGCGGCGGCGGGCAGGACGCGCGTTTGGCGCGGCGGGATGCCGGACAGTGCCTCCCGACACCGGCGATCGTGACCCGCCGGATTCCCCTCTACAACCTGTTGGATGAAGCGGCGCTGCACTCACTGGAAGAGCAGGCCGATTGGATCCTGAAGGAGAAGGGGATTGAGTTCCGGGACGATACGGACGCGCTGAACCTGTTCCGGAACGCCGGGGCCAGTGTCGCCGGTTGCCGGGTCCAGTTCGACCCCGGCCACGTTCGGGCATTATGCGCGACCGCGCCCGCGACGTTCCGGATGCAGGGGCGCGACCCCTCGAAATCCGTGATCCTTGGCGGTGATCATGTCGTCCTGATGCCGGGTTATGGCTCGCCCTTCGTTAGCGATCTAGACCGAGGGCGGCGGTACGCGACGCTTGAGGATTTTCGCAATTTCGTGAAGCTCGCCCAGATGTCGCCATGGCTGCATCAAGGTTTTCTATTATATATAAATAAATACAATAATTGTTTAAAGCATATTAGAAAAATACTTCGGATTTGAATGCCATTAATAACACTGAAAGATAATTATATAGACCGTGAAAAAAACAAACAAAATAGTCACTCAATAAGGCACTTTGACATGCTGACCCACTAGCGTGGTTACTGCTCTAAGCTGAAGAGTGGGTGTGGGTAGAGAAGACGGCGGGCGAGGGCCGGGCGGTTATGGTAAAAAGTATAATATTAAGCACTTTTTAAAAATACAACAATTCCACCTTGCGCCAAAAAAAAATATAAAACAATTTAACAAACACTGCTGAACTGAAGACTGACGCGAACTATTGGGTTAGAACGAATAGACCCTCCTTCCACCAACTGTTGAACTTTCTCCAGACCAAGACGCTGTCTTTACTCTACATAGATGTCTCGATCCGAAGTAAGGTAGTTACCGTATGGTAGTACTCTCACACCCTCCGCACGTACATAGACTTTCACCGATATGGCTGACATGGCATTTTTTGCAACTCTATCTGTGTATTTTTTGTATTTTAAAGTGTGAATCGCCATAACCTTCAATCTTGGAATTAAATTATTTTCTAAATAGTTTCTAAGAACACTCATGTTAAAATGCTATTTGACATAGTGTGAAGGTTTGTTGACTTTTTTTGATATCCTCATTGGTCGTTTTAAACACAGTGCACCTTTGGACCTGCAAGCTTACCATTGTACATCAAGTCACTCCCTGTCTCAGATTAAGAAAACAACTTATTTGGGGCTTCGCGCTTTACTAGTTCTGGGTAAATGGACTCGTCCTCGTTGGTGTGGTCCATTCGAGAGCTAATGTGCTCAGTATTTTTCAAATTGTCCAACAGAACTAAATTCCATGTGTTTATATTTTGAAGAGCTTCCATTTCTTCATCTGGTGTCCTTTTTATGAATCCAAGTGGTCCTTTCCTTTTTACACAAGAAAACTTCAATAGAGTTTTGTAATCTTTTGTACCAAGTACAAATTTTTATCAAATGGTTTTTGGTTTCATTGACCACAATCAATGCATAAAAATTTTGTAAGATTTTTATGTTTGTACGCTTGGAAAAAGACTGAACCAGAAATTTGACGCAAAAACTGAGTGTTAGACAAGATCTAAAAACATTTATGAATTTATTTCGCATAAAAAGATAAAACTCTAAGAAATCATGGCTCAAATGGTACGGGAGATATGAAAATTCTGATTGCGTTTTCAAATTCATATGGAAAGTACTTATGGAATTCTAGTAGAAAGCTTTAAAGAAAAAAACTGACATTTGAAAGCTCTAATTTCAGGAATTTGTTGAAAAAAAGACCTGTTTACAACAAGAGACTTGGCTATTGTCCAGAACTGGATCGAATCAAAGCTGGAGCTCAATCGATTTGGACTATGTTAAGGTCGACTGAATCTTTCTTTCCTTCTTCTTTTTTCTTCTTCTTGTTCTTATTATGGAGACACTTTTGCATAGTCTCAGCAATGAAATCGAATTCCGGGAGGTTGAACCAATAAAAATTTTTCTTAGAATAATTTTAAATATACAAATACCCTAATAGTGCCTTATCCGGATAGAGAAAAAACTTTACACAAAAGAAAATAATGAAAATGTCACGTAGCGGCGCAGTGAGCTTGATCTCAGCTTGATAATATGAAACCCAGAGGTCGAACGTAGTTGCAGCAGCACATTGCAAGGCTCATAATTTGATTCTAGTGATGACATTATGCGAAAGTCCAACTTCAGGAAAGGGCAGTTCCTAAAAATGTTCTAGCGTATCTGCTAGAAGAACACCGAAAATCTGCTCAAAAGAAATGTTATCTGATCAATATGTCAGCTGTGTTAGTTTCCTGTAGTGCAAACCGCTTGAATTGAAATACTGACATAATTTCACTGTTTTTTTTTTTAAACTAAATTTCGTAGTCAAACCACAAATTATCAAATAGCTATCAATGATGACTTGTCCCCTGGTTGCCAGTGTACCCTTTGTCTTTGAGAAAACCAGCCGACTTTGAAGCATTATGATTCCCTATTTCTATGCTTATCTTAAATCACGATATCGAGTTCAATATTCCTAGTGAAACTTATGAATTGTTTATTGTTGTGCCCGATGAACTATATTTGTATATCAGTCTTCTTTAATTAAAATATATTACTTTCAATGACTTGCCATCTATAAAAGGCTTGACTTTTTACACACACCATCAAACTACTGCAGTTTTCTTATTCTATGCTTGTCTTAAATCGCAGTGCTAGAATTCAATATTCATTGTCTAAGTTACATGAGCTATGGTTGTTCTTCCCATATGAAACGACATCTCATATTTTTGGGAACTTAAAGGAGAGCAAAAATAAGACTTTGTTTTTCTGAAGGAAAACTGAGTGTTGAAATTAAAAAACAGGCATTAATTGTCATATGTAGGTGAGCCACATTGCATCATTATAGTGTATTTGGTATCAATACTAAGGCTGTTGAAGAAGTAAATCTGATTGTACATTGCTATCGGTAACAAAATCAGTTTATAGTGTATATGTATATTCATCGATCTTGGCTTTATAGCCAAACTGGAGTCGAAAAAAAAGGAACGGCCGTCGTCTTTACTATGCTATTTATGGTTTTTTTTTTTTTTTTTTTTTTTTTTTTTTTTTTTTTTTTTTTTTTTTGTTTTGTTTTTTTTTTTTTTTTTTTTTTTACATCAAGAAATCTCCAATTATACGGCAAATTTGTGATAATATCCAGTTGACTTGCGTCGAATCTTGTTAACTAGTTCTAAACAGAACAACATCAAAACTCATCAGAACAGTACAAAAACAGGCAGGTTATATAGAAACTAGAGAAAAATGTGCTAAGCTTATTTTTATTCCCCTTACCTGCAAAAATGAGCAGAAAGGGGAAAATAAGAAAATAAAAGTAATAAAGAAAGTAACACATTCTAGGATATTCTACTTACACCTAAATGCTGTTGGAGATTATTTTTCTTTTAGACTAGCTAGAGTCCGATATCACAAGACGACTTGAAATATAAAATTCAATTCTTAAAATCCTTCTTCATCAGATGTCAAGTTTTAAAAACGAACCAAATTAATTGATTGCGAAGCAAAATGAGATCATTGAAAAATTCTTTTGGAACTTGAGACTTTTGTATTCACCAGGGTCAATGAAGGAAATTTCATCAAACGGAAACGTTGCGCAATTTTTACCAAAAATACACACAAGAGGAATAAAGAGGATATTGGGGATCCTTTCAAAAGAATCGCTCAAAGCACAATGGTGGTAAGTTGACGCTCAAATTGATAGAGAAATATTCAATCTAGAGTGATTTTAATCCAAAGGAGAGACACATTTTTAATAAATTTGAAACAAATTTCTAAGAAAGAACAAGCTGTAAGAAAGAACCACCAATTGCTTGCTTTACTTTGTACCATTTAAAAACGACAATATGCCGTTATTCATGTAAATTCAGCAATTTACAACCACCTATCTTGAATTGTGTTATCGTCCCATCGGAACCGTGGCCGATTACGCCGTGCTGAGCGAGTTGACGGATTTCCAGGCCGAAACCGATGACGAAGGGGAAACCGCGGTCATTCGGGTCCGGGCCGTTCTGCGTCTCATCCGCGAAAGCGATACGCGGGCCATTGCCACCCGGACGTTTTCCGTCACCGTCAACACTGGCCCGGCCGATACCGGTGCCATCGTCGCGGCATTCGACGCCGCGATTTCCCAACTGATACCGGAGATCGCTGCATGGGTGGTGGGCGGCACGTCGGGATCGTGAAGCCCCGCGCGCCGGATGACGGCACCTCGCTTGAGCCAAATCAAGGCCAATTTCCGCGTCCCGGTCCATTCTAGTTTGAAAGCAAAGGGCGATACGGCATGGATACTTTAAACCGGGAAAAGATGCTGCGGCAGCGCAGGGCCGAACTGACAGAGCACCTCAAGTCGGTCGAGCGGAGCCTGGACGAACTCCCGTCAAGTGACTGGGAGGACCGGTCCTCCGAGCGGCAGGGCGACGAGGTGCTGGAAACGCTGGGGGAAGCGGAGCTCGCGGAGGTCCGGCGGATCGACATGGCGCTGGGACGGATCCGGGCGGGCACTTACGGGGTTTGTCAGAAATGCGGGGAGGATATCTCGGCCGCGCGGCTGGATCTGCTCCCTGCCACACCGTTTTGCAAGAACTGTGCGACCTGACATGCGGAGGTCCTGACTCCGGCTGGCGTCCAAGTGTGGATGGAAACCGTAGACTTCATCTGACGGTCAAATCGACCGGCTGGGACGAAAACGGGGCGTCGGCTGACCGATGGGCCGGGTGTGCTGATTGGCGTGTCTCTGCAACATGAACCGTTTCTCAGAAATTAGCGCAGTTGGCTTGCCGCGAACGATCGCGACTAAAGCTCGCCGATTTGCAACGCTTGGTTGACGAGCGCACCGAGGAGCTGAAAGAGAAAGAAGCATCGCTGCGACAAAAACAAAAACTCGAAGCGATCGGTTCGCTGGCCAGCGGTGTGGCACACGAATTCAATAACCTGCTGCAGGCAATCAGTGGGTACACACGTTTTGCAATGGACGAATTGCCCGACGATAGCCAACTTTCCCAGGACTTGACGCAAGTGATCGGTGCCACAGTTAGGGCAGCCAATATCGCTACCCAGCTACTTAGCTTCAGCCGGCAACAGCCAGCCCAAAAATCGAATCAACACGTCAATGAAATCGTTTCCTCCGCGCTCGAAATGGCTCGGCCGGCGCTTAGCGGTCTGGTTGAATTGAAGTTAAACCTCGCCGCATCAGCAGGTTCAGTACTGGCCGACACGGACATCCTGTCCCAAGCCCTGCTGAATCTGTGTATCAATGCTCGCGACGCGATGCCAATGGGAGGCCAACTGACGGTCTCGACCGAACAGATCGAATTGCCGGAGCGGCGAGGACGAACCGCAACCGCCATGCAACCTCTATTAAAACCCGGCCATTACGGCGTCATCACCCTGACCGATGACGGCTGTGGGATGCCAGCCGAAGTCAAAGACAGAATATTCGACCCGTTCTTTACCACCAAAGGAGTTGGCCAGGGAACCGGCATGGGGCTTTCGATGGTGTTTGGCGCGATCGAAGATCACGAGGGCACGATCACCGTGGAAAGCAGGGTCAATGAGGGATCGACGTTTCGAATCTTTTTGCCGGTCGTGTTCCAAACGTCGCCGCCCGCGGAACATCCGGCCGACGTCCACGTCGTGGAAGCGACAAACCATGGCCGGGAAACCCGACCAGGTTCAGCAGGATCTGTCGCACGCGCATCGCATCGGTTCGAACGGTCTCGGGGAGCCGCCCTCGCAGGCGAAGACCGAACTCGAGGCCCTTCTGCCTCGCGCTGGCGCCGAGGGACTCCATCACGTCGTCCAGGAGATCACCGAGGGAGCACTCGATCCGCTCGACGACCATCCGACCTGCCTCGATCTTGCTCAGGTCGAGGATGTCGTTGATCAGGCGCAGCAGGTGGTCGCCGTTGCGGCGGATCACGCTGAGGTACGTGTGGAACTCGCCCCGCGGGAGGCCCGGCTCGCGCAGCAGTTCGGCGTAGCCCAGGATGGCGGTCATCGGCGTGCGGATCTCGTGGCTCATGTTCGCCAGGAACTCGGACTTGGCGCGTGTCGACTCCTCGAGGCGGCGGTTGGATGAACGCAGCGTGGAGATACACGCGAGCTCGCTGCGCAGCTCGTCCTGCAGGACGCGCTTCTCGAGCAGCGTCCGCGTCAGTTGCCGAGCCACGAACGGGTCGACCGGCGTGCGGAGGACCAGTGGGATGTGCCCTTCGTCCCCTGCAGGCGGGGTGCCCTCCTCGGGCAGGCACAGCACGACCTGCACGTCCGGATCCGCCTCCCAGATGGAGGCGAGCTCCTCTGCGGAGGCCGCCCCCGCGACGAAGACGACGGCGTAGGGAGCGTCGGACGCCGCGGCGCCGGTCAGTTGGACGAGGCCCTGCTCGAGGCTGTCGGCGGCTTGAGACCGGAGCTCCTCGGGGAGGGGAGCGAGGGCGGCGCGCAGACGCGCGAGTTCGTGAGTGTCGTGACGAAGGATCAGGATCCGTTGCATCGTTCCTCGAATGGCAAGAAGGTCGAGTGATGCCCTTCGGGTCCCGGCGAGGCATATACGAAGTAATTTCTGTTCGTTTTAAGTTTTAATGTCGCTCCTTACTTTCAGTTAAAAAAACTTATTTTTTTAATTTAATTGCAATGGGATCGACATCAGTAGTATACCTACTTTTCCTCTTTTTTTATGAAAATAATGAATATGACAACAGAAGGATTTATTTATAGCCTCAAGCTAACATGTCTCTGAAAATGCACTAAAAAATCACAAAAGTATGCAAACTTGATAAGGCATCCCACAGATAAAAAAGATTAAAAAGGAATATTCAAATATATTATGGCTAATGTACAGAAGAAATTGAAAAATACGGACTAATAAAATAAAATAGCTCTTCTAAGATATGAAACTTTAAGAAAACAAGGGAACCGTCAAAAAAAAACTATTAATAAGAAACCCTTTTCAAAAGGGTAAGAGGATGCTCCCTTTTGGGATTCAGAATTCTAAAAAACCATGAAGAAGAAAATTAAAGAAAGCGAGTTTATCTACGGTTTCCTATAGTCTTACCCCTTCATCTCTGAAGAATAAATTTTTCAATTAAGACCAACTTTTAATCAAAATTTTCCTCCAGTACTGGTCTTGCTACCCAAGCTAGAATAATTAAAAACCGCTTCACAACAAAATACCATTCATATTTTATTTGAATATTGACAAATTACCTTATAACACTCAAGTCCTCGTGGCCCATAAGCTCTAGTATTTGTGAAATCTTTAGTCACACTACCTCCAAGTCAAAACAAGTGGCCAAGCAGGATGACAGGATTTGAGGAGTATGGAAATTCGTGGTAAAAAGTAAAATTTTTAGGATAACAAAAATTATGAGCTATACTAACTAGTACAATTTACAGCTATTAATATGAAGTTTGGTGGCAGATTGCGGGCAGGTTTTCAAAAAACCCTGAACAAGATGCTCGAAATCTATGTAAATGGTCCGAAAAATATATGCCTGTCAACTTATAATATTAACCTCACTTTAAGGGAAATGTTGGAGTCTCACCTTACATACAAGGGAGGGTCGGGTCAAAAATCTCCGGATGACATTTGGTTTTTTAAAGCTCGTGGTCTTGATATGACATGTCCTATCATGCTCTAAAAATAATGGGAAAACTCACAAACCCTTTACTGGGATTATTAAGAGGAGCCCAACTTTTCACTTTATTCTCAAGATGTGGCTAAAAGCAAGAGGTTTTTTATGCTGAAACATGGGGAAAATGGCTGTTTAACTCCCAGATCTAACACGCTGATCACGCTACTATCCATTCAACAGAAAATGATGGAGTGATTCATAAATTGGCACCTGATTAATAATTCAGGTAAAGGAAAATTGAGTTCTACAAAACAAATAGGTTCAAAATCAAATGCTGCATAGAAAAACCGGTGTGTACCAACCGCACATGGCGCATAGAGCGAGCTTCGGAACTCAGCAGTACTTTTTAGGTGTACTTCTAGACATAGAAGGGAGGTTTGACAGTACTAATTTTGAATCCAAAGAAACTTCCATCGAAGAAGAGGGATTAAATACATCTACAGAGTAGTAAAGCTCCGAAGTGCTAAGGAATAGACAATTAATAGTGGAGATAAGGAGATCAAAAATTTAAGGGACTTTACCAATGGGACGCGCTAAAATGGGGCTTCAATTCACGTAAATGTATGTGAAAAAGTATTCTTTAAATCAAGGGGGGGGGGGGGGTAATTCTTCTTTTTTTATTTTTTCAATGAAAATACCAAAAAAAGTGTTTTTCGAAAAAAAAACTAATAAATCCATACATGGATTTGTCTGTGGTCTCTTCAGATGAATTTGTCTTGGATGAAAATCCGCTAAAATTAGAGCGAAGAATTTTTTGTATGTGTGCTGACACTCTTGATACATTATCCCATGCATTATGAAATGAAATCCTGTCCAGAACACTTTCATCTACATGTGAAAAAATAGCTAATCCGATTACCCTTTCTTTGTCCTTTATCCATTGATGGCCTACGCCACAAATTGTACAAATCTCGCTGATTTCCATAATTGCTCTTGAGAATGATGGATTTTTGATTTCCAATAACTTGGAATCTTCTGGAGGAAATCGCATGTTTACGTTGATGTGTATTCTATCTGTTCTGTTTCTATTCTTGCTGACTATTACATTTACTTGGTTTGACACCCAGATTTATCCTATGAGAAGATCTGGAATTGACTACAATTCTGATGCACGGACCATAGAAGCGAATTCTCCAAGAAGTTTAGTAAGACCTAGCCATGTTTTGAGCTAAAAGCCGATGTCTAAGGAGAAAAAAAACGAGAGTAAAAAAATACTAAAAGTAGTCCAGGCAAAAAGACAGAGGGAGATTTCGCTTCACGGAAAACTTACATTACCATCCAAGGGAGCTTACCGGAGAAGACATGGAAGTTATCCCTTCGCCCCTGACATAAATATTCAAAATGAGCATAATTTTACAATATTCAGAAAATATAATCATTCTTTATTTCGATGAAAAGAAAAAGAAGCGATTCCCCCCCCCCCAAAAAAAATAAATATTTGGAGTCTTTTAAGAAACATCCATGCGTGAAACCTTCCCGCCAATGGGTTTTAGCATATAAAAAATTGATCGGAGGCCAGCTATGTTAGTAACAATTTTTTACCAGGTTTTTTACATGATATGAGCTTTGTGTACCCCACCATCTAAAGCCGTCAAGCAGGCATGGACTTTGGGCAGCATTCCTTCGCTGATGACTTTTTTCTTGACCATCTGCTCGGTGTCTTTCCGTGACAAGGTGGGCACGTGATGGTTGTCGGCGTCGCGGATGCCTTTGACATCGCTCAGCACCAGCAACTTTTCAGCATGCAGGGCTCCAGCCACGCTGCCAGCTACGAGATCGGCATTGATGTTATGCGTCTTCCCTTTTTTATCGACGCCAATAGGAGCGATGACCGGAATGAAATTGTCTTCTTGAAGCTTCACCAATAATTTGGCATCCACTTTGTCTACTTCACCAACCAACCCATAGTCATGATCTGTTGGAATATCGGTTCCACCCGAAAGGCTGTGGACTAACGCTTTGGCATTAAAGGGTTTGGTTAAAAACAACCCTCCGTCTTTTCCTGTAAGGCCCACAGCCCTCCCACCATGTTGATTGAGCATGCTCACGATTTCTTTGTTGATTTTTCCGCCAAGTACCATCTCCACAACGTCCATGGTGACCTGGTCGGTCACCCGGACGCCATTCACAAAATTTGGCTTAATGCCAAGTTTGTCGAGCATGGTGTTTATTTGGGGGCCTCCGCCGTGTATCACGACGGGATTCAATCCAACATATTTTAAGAGGACGACATCTTCCGCAAATCCTTCTTTGAGATTGTACTTGGCCATTGCCGCACCACCGTATTTGATGACAATCGTCTTACCCGCAAAGGTTCGAATGTACGGAAGCGCTTCGACGAGGATGTCGGCTTTTTTAATTAATCTATCCATTGATTTTGTGGCCTGTTGAAAAAGGTCACCAGCTGCGTTCTCGTTACTCAAACGGCTCAACGTTTAGTGTTGTTTAAAGGTAGCTCAATTGAATTCGAGCTATGCTCTCAGCCTTGAGTTACCTAATATTTTGTATATTTTGGTTATATTAAAAGAACCTTGAACCTTGAATAGGGAACCGTTCAAATTTATTCTAAAAAAATTTTCACCGTGTATTTTTATTGTCCATATTGTTTTATTATACTGATATATGGTACCGATTTTTATTTGGTAGATGATCTTTGTATTTAAAAACCAGTAATATACTCTATTTCTTTTTTTGCCTGTTCGGAGAATATAAACTATTTAGTTATTCTGAATTGAAAGTCAGCAGTCAACATTAAAACTCAAAACGAATCGAAAATATTTCATACAGGAGGGGGGCCGCCGCCTCCTTAAAACCTTGGTCTTTACTCCAAAGTTTGTTTTTTTTGCTCCAGTAATTTGGAATAACTCCTTAAACAAGAGATTCATTTAATTAAAATACTAAACTTTTCAGAAATAAAAAAAACTTTAGCGTAAAGAGTGATGCAATAAGGAAAGAGGCAAGAAATAAAAAAAAACTCTAGCGTAAAGAGTGATGCAATAAGGAATGAGGCACCTTCATATACATATAACTTCTGTTTGTTTTAAGTTTTAATGTTGCTCCTTACGTTCAGCAGGAAAAAACTTTATTTACTCAATTACTTATTCTTTTGTTTTCTTATTTTATAATGCTAGAAAATCCCTCTCTCCTTCCGTTGAAGTTTCAATTCCTCTACGAAAAATTCCTCCACGGAAAATTCCTCTCACGTAAATCCAACCCCACGGACCCCCCCCCCCCGTAAAAAACATGTATTCTGCCCAATAATTAATGCTATAAATTAAGAGCCAGCCAACTTCATACCTTGCAGCCCTCTCCCCAGAGTATCCTTCGCTGATTTTTGAGGTTTCCAGCGCTTCATTTTTCTGGATCAGGTAATGTTGATAAACAAATGGTTTCACCACATCATATTCATCGCCGACGATTTCCGTATCGGTAGAAAGGAGCAGCACCTGGTGGCTGGCATTTGAAAAATAGTTTTTCACAATATTGGCTCGGTGAATGGTGTCTAAGCGTCCTAAAGGCGTATCAATAACTACTGGCAGGGAGCGATTTGCCAGTTTGGCTAAAGCCCAGATTAAGGAGATTGCCAGCAATTCTTTTTCCCCGGCGGAAAGTTTGGTTTTATCAATCAAGCGGCTTTCGCTGTCATATAAATCAATGGAAAAATGCCGGTCGGGGTTAATTCGAATTTTACGAATCTGATCATCTTTGCGGGCTAACAGATTCCACATAGAAAGCGTATAAGATTGTAGCTGATCTACTTTCTGTGCCCGCAATTTATGGGAGAAGTCATCTAAAACGGTTCGCAATTTTCGACAGTAATCCATTTCTGCTTTCAACTTGCTGGCAACGGCAGATTTATCTTCCAGTTTTTTTAGCTGTATTTTTTTAGCAGTAATTTCTGCCTGGTGTTTATCAATTTTAACCCGGTAATCCTCTAATGCCCGTTCTTTGAATTTTATTTCTGCGGATAGCTCACTTCGCCAATCATACAATTTTGCCGCTTCCGGATCAGAGGTTTTCATCGTTGTCTGTGAAATATTCTTCAGTTTTGATTCCGTTTCCTGAAAAAGATTGAGATCATCTTTTAACCCACTGACAATCTCTTGGCTGTTTTGAATACGATGTTGGATTTTTAAGACATCATCGCGGGCGAGATCGTGAAGCACTTTTACATTCTTCAAATGCGGCGGCTTTTCGAAATGATCTCTATAATGACGAAATTCTTGCCAAGATCGCAGATAATTATGGTTCCCTAAAAGGCATACCTGAAATTCCACAATGGATGCAAGATGTCTTTGTTACTGCAATGGATATCCACTGGGCCGATCATCTTATGGCTCAAGGTGTATGGCAAGACTGGATTGGAAATGCAATTGCAAAAACAATCAACATGCCATATGACGTAACAGCTGACGATGTAAAATCTGCGTATTTGTTGGCTCACGAGATAGGTCTTAAAGGAATTACCGTTTATCGTGATGGTTCTAGACACAAACAAGTTCTACACATGACAAGTGAGAATGCACAAAAGACATTTGAGGTTACCCCAAGTGAACACATTACAAATTATGTAACTCAAAAGATAACCAATCCATACATAAAATCTCAAGTTAATGCTGCACTAGCATTAAAGACCCATGATGACGAACTCTTAGTTGAACCACAAAAACAAGAAGAGGTTTCTGAAGATCGTCTTTGTCCAACCTGTAAAAACAATCTTGTATTTGTAGAAGGTTGTAGTATCTGCATAGAATGCGGATACAGTGGTTGTACTTCTGGGTAAAGATCAGAACACAACTTTTTTACTTTCTTTTTAATTCGAACTAATGTGGATAAGAAACTTTTAGGAATTATTGCAGCTGCAATAATAGTTGTTGCAGCTATATCTGTAATTGCAATATCGCCAAATACTGAACCTCTTCCTAATACAAGTAATAATGAAAAAATCGGACTGGTGATAAATTCTCCGAGCTCGTCTGTATCTATGCAACAAGTCGATGAAATATTTTCAGATGCATCATCAACTGGAATAGGCAGAAGCAATGTGTACCTCTTTTGGAATGTAATCGAACCCGAACAAGTTAGCAATCAGTGGTCGCTAGCCATAACTATAAGAGTACCAAGAAGAACAAAAAGCCACAATATATTAATCTCTAGTATTATTCTCTAGTAGGTACTTTTAAAGTCCCATTATCAGGGCTATATTTTTATTCAGATTTGAACGATATGTCTATCAAGGTGTTTTTATCAGATTTGAAAGTTTCCCTTAAAAAGAAAATCGGAATCAGTCGGCGAAGAAAAATCAGCCATCTAAAAATCCGACACACATCATCTACACCATTTCGCCTGAAAATCAACTACTCACCACTGGAAAAAGAGCCCGAAAAAGACGACGGAAGAAATCAGCGTTGTTGATTTCCAGCAAATCATTTAAATGTAATATATGTGAGAAAGTCTTTTCAGTAATAAGTAATTTAAATAGGCACCAAAGAAGACATACAAGTGAAAAATCTGTCCAATGTGACATATGTCAGAAAACTTTTGCTCGGTTGGCAAATTTGGCTATACATAAACGAGTGCATACAGGTGAAAAACCCTTCCAATGTGATATATGTGAAAAAACCTTTGCTCAATCAGGAACATTGGCTGCTCATAATCGAGTGCATACTGGTGAAAAACCCTTCCAGTGTAATATATGCAAGAAAAATTTTGCTCTGTCAGGAAATTTGGTCAGTCATAAACGAGTACATACTGGAGAAAAACCCTTCCAATGTGATATATGTAACAAAACTTTTGCTCAGTCGCCACATTTGGTGAAGCATAAACGAATTCATACTGGTGAAAAACCTTTCCAATGTAATATATGCAAGAAAGCCTTTGCTATGTCGGGAGAATTGACCAGACATAAACGAGTACATACAGGTGAAAAACCCTTCCAATGTGATATATGTAAGAAAACATAATTGAGAGGTTAATTGAGTTGGTAGATTCAGCAGCTAAAATTGTCATCTCAAGAAAATAAAACTCCAAAACCGGTTATAGTAGTTTTTCTCAAGCTATTACAATTCAATTATGGCGATATGCCGTTTATTTTTATTACAATTATACTACGATCTTATTTAATTACTATTAAACAGATTATGATCTGCTCCAACTGGAAATAATTTGCTATAATTTTATTTTATTGCTTTTATAATTTTATTTCATTTATTTTATTTATTTTTATTATTTCAGATTCTGCAACTATGCGTTCATTGAATCTTAAAGCTGGGTTCAAACTTGGGAGGAGGGGGAGGCGGAATAATTTCACTTCGGCAGCAAAATTTCTCTTCATTAGGTGAAAAACAAACTTTTATGTTGGTAAACGTTATTGATTATTCTGCACCAGAACAGAATTAAAAAAGTTAAGCTTTCCAGATGTTAACAAAACAAAAACAAAAAAATTGTGTTACTAAAAATAAAAACTTGAAATATGTGCTAGTGAATGTACAATACCAATAGTGTACTATTATTATGACAAACTTCATGCCACCAGGCTTTCAAAAACTTAGCCCTGAATTGCCACTAGTCATTTACTTAGGATTTCTACCTAGAGTTGTGCCTTTTGGACTTTTTTTTTAAAGAATAAACAGACAGGTTTTTAGGGATAACATTCCTTGGGAAACTATTCCAAATAGACCAAAGCGTCTTAAAAAGCTGCTTCATCAAATTCTCAATGCGCGGTATCTCCTTTTGTTGGTATACTGACCATACCGTTTCTCTTCATCTTTTAATTATTGACAAGGTGAACGCGCAGCGTCTTACAAAGCTGCTCATCAAGCTCCCAATACGGGGTGTCCCCTTCTTTCCAAATATTTTGGAATTTTGCAAGGTGGCCATACACAAACTGGCTGCTTTTTTGTCCGAAAAATTGACAAATCCGTAATTCTTGCCTTCTATGACTGACACACTAATCACTCTTCCAAATCTAAAAAAAAAGAAAAAAAAGTATTAACTTGCCCGCAGTAGTAAACAATTTTGTTACGAATGTCTCAAATGAACGTGACTATGTTTACCTACAGTGAGTAACGTGTATTGATCTTAAATACTCTTAATAAAAAAAAAGACCCAGACATTTATTTTCTTCCTTAAAATGATCTATTGTCATTTTACTAATCGGAAATAAAGTATTTCGAGCATAGTTTGCATCCCATGGACAAATTTTTTGCTTTCCATGTCAAATTAAGCAAGAAGTATGCAATTATTTAAGAACAAAGGAATCAGTTGATTCAACAGTGAACAGTTTCAATGAATGAGCTTAATAGAGAAAGTTTCCTCACTTTATATTCTTGCTTAGGAAAAAATCCAAAGTTTCATAGAGACCTTCGTTGAAAAGAAATCGTGCTAACTTCATTAGCAGCCATGCAAAGGACTCTTTGTTTTAACTTCTATTACAGAAAAATTTCAGCTTCTAGTTGAAATACATATTTAGAATATGTGCAGCATATGATTTTGCAGGATGGAAGTTAACTAAAGAATATTGGGCACTTATCTGTTAGCCAGTACACAGTCGAGAATTTGGACCTACAGGTACAGAGTTGAAATAACTGAGACGCTTGTGAGGTAGATAAGATATATATATAATTTGGGCTGTATATTTACACATTTGGGGGAGGAGGGTAAGCATTGTGGGGCTGCATTCAAAATATAACCAAACCTAACCAAGATACCCACTAAATTTTCTAGCATTCAATTCCAACAAGACTCTTGCTTCCGATTTCCCAACCTCCTAGCAACCAATTCCGACGGAGGCTCTTGCTAGTCAAGTGGGAAACCATCCGTTGCAACTGAAGATGGCCCAAAAGTGGATATTATGCTATTTAAGTAAAAACATCTCGAAGGCAAAACACTTACAAAAAAACATCACGAAGAAAAAAATTCTGAAGAAAAAAACGTCTCAAAAACACGTCAGGAAGAAAATTGTTTCGAAGCTCAAAAAAGTTTTTAAAAAAAATACCAAAGATTAAGCAGTTTTGAGCCTAAATAAATTCACGAAGAAAAAAATATTGCAAAAAAAACGTTTGGAGGAAAAAGTCACAAAGAATAAAAACATCACGAAGGAAAACTTATCGAAGTTAGGAAAACGTCTCAAAGGAAAAAACGTCACAAAGAAATAAACACGTCTGAAAGTTTTCAAAAATGTCACGAAAAAAAAAATGTCACAAAGAAAATTCAATTAATTTCCGAGTAGAGAAAAATCTTTCAACACCGGTACATCTGCTGACATGAAATTCTTCGACCTTCATCGTCATTTTTTTTCTCTCTCTCTCTCACCTGATTGTTCGAGTTCGATTTTTTCATTCATCTTGATCATCGAATGACAATGCTCTACCGGAAATTTGTCCCTTTCTTCTCCTCAATTCGGAGAAGGAAAAAAACGACGCGTGAACTCGAAATTGATATGTAAGGCAACGAAGAAGTGAGAGTTCCTTGAAAAACGATTTCACGATACTTGACATCTATAAACTTTGCGTTCTTTTTTCTTTCTCTAGTTGGCTTTTCATACAATCGAACACAAACATTTACAATACCGGGTACGAAAAAAGGAATGAAAGCATTAGTCGGTCTTTGGGCGAATTGTCAAACACAGGATGCTGTACATCAGTGTAACACGATGGCTGTCTCTTAAAGCACTGGTTTACAGGATTTTAGATCAGTGGAGTACCTTAGTTCTGATCCAGGGTGATCATTCTAACAACGCTGACACTGATAGGGCTTGTTGGGAGAAGTCATGGCCGATTTGCCGTTTCATGAACAATCCCTTCTATAAAGCATATCTTTGTTTTCTGTCTTTCACGCTGAAGAAGATCCATGAGCTCAACCTGGAATTTCAGAGCAGAGCAGTTCACGTTCAAAGTATTCTTAGGACCAGAACTACATTTACCTCGCTATTCAAATGCTTTATGAAGCCAAGTGTGATAGAAAGGTCTGCACATGAGGAGGTTTTGAACTCTCTCTGGAGGATCAGACACTCCAGAGTATAGCTTTTCCTCCGAGCGAATTGAAACTCAGGCCAAACACTGGGTGTCATTTGTTACAGCCGTTTTCTGTTGAAGCTTGCAGAATTCCGAAAAAATTGCAGGTCATATTGCGTAGAACCCTGCAGGCAGATCAACAAGAGGTTCGACAGCGAAGACAAGCACTCAAGAACCTCGAGTGCATCGATCCTGCCGTTACTTTGAGTGGTTCAGTCAAAACACTGGTACCACTCATTGTTCGATTTCCAAATTGGTTGGAGAGCGCTGATAGGAAAATAGAGGGAAAAGAGACATTCTTGATGTACAATGGTCAGAATTAGAGTATAGGACTGACTTTGTGGAAAATAGACTTAATGACATTTTTGAACCTGATTCTGGAAAAATCGTCGCTTGATGAAAGATAATACAGGGGGAAACCGATGTTTGGCCATCTTTTCGAATTTTTCTAGCAGCTGTGCTTTCTCCCCTAGCTTTGAAGAGATTCAGTGATTTAAGAATAAATAAATCGTATGTCGTTTTTTCACTTTAGTAATCCCTGAACTAAACCTTGAATTACATTCCCGGTCACATAATCAAACATATCTACAACCCCTTAGGTCTCAAAAGGTGTCTGCAAGGACACTTGTTGAGACCAATTTTCCAACGCATTTAATTGTTGGCTCGTTTCTTTTAGTGAATGATTTTTTTCTTTTATTTGTCATTTATTCGTTACCATCTGTTGATGGCAATTCAGAATTTTTTTGGTGCAAATCGCAGATATTTGCGAACGACTCACTTTATGGCTGTTAGGTATTTGGTTTTAGTTCTTATAATTTCTAGCTTTTATTGAATTTTAGTTATCTTTTTTAATTTTGTTTTTTCGGTTTTGTTGACTTTTCGCGTTTGTTTTTGTTTTTTTCATCGGCTTTTCCTTGATTTTATTGTTTTGTTTGTGCCGAAGAAGAGAGGCAATTGTTTTCTCAAAATATTAACTTCGTATGTTTTTTCAGTATCTTCATTTGGCAATTAAAACTCCGTTTTTGTTCCTTTACTATATTTATTCTTTAAATAATTTAAAGAAAACTTTTCCACAAAACACGTTCTTCAAAGAAAAACAAAGAGCTCCATTAAGCCAAGAATGAGCAAAAATAAAGTCAAATAATCTTCCAAGCGTAGTACTACCAAAGATCACTATCAATAAACAAACGAAACTCAAAAGAAACAAATATTACAATAAATCGCAGAGTCAAACTCAAAACAAGCAAAATTAACATGAGTAGGGTTGATAACCCCCCTGCCTTCTCAAGACAAGAACACAATTTGTACTTTACTGAAAAAACAAACAAACAAAAACAAATGACAGTGGATAGGGTCATTTAATAGTTTGTGTTGCGCAACCATGAAATTCACTTATTTCCTATTTTGATAAGTGCTGCTCAAAGTTACTTGCCTGAGCAGAGCTAACATCCAAACCCCCTGATGAAACACTCAGGTGAGTAATATTACCGAGACTCACCTCTCCAAATTAATCTTCCAATAATTTATGAATATTAGGACGAATATGGCCAAGCCAATCTAATTCATTGTTATCGAATGGTGAGTCGATATGATTTTTGCGATGTTTTGTTGGTAATATAAATACCGATAGTTATGGCCGTACGATCAAAGAGGTTGTGTGTATATTGAGTTGGTGGTGAAAATAAAGCTAGATTAACATAGAATATAAATAGAATTTATTTTTCTTTTAAATACATACACAGACACACACACGCACTCACACACATACAAACGAAAAAAGAGACACACACGCACATCACACATCACACACACACACATAAATACACACACACAAACGCATACACACACATATAGATGCGTGCAGCGGAGGGGGGCTGAGAAGATAAATTTAGTTTTTTCTTACGATTTCAACGGGAGAGCTGATCAACTCCTGAAGATTTGGATGCTCTCTATCATATTTAAAAGATTTTGGAGTACATCACAATCGCAGAGCCAAGAGATTGCATGTCTTATTCTCAAAAAAAAAAATTCAAAATTGTGTTCATCATCTTTCCTTAGTCTTTTTGGTGATGATGAATCTTCATCGACCTAAAATAAAAATGTTTCAACATTCACTGATATCGCGCTCGTCATCGAGGTAAGTAAGCAGAAAGAATACATAGAGAGAAAATAACATTTAACAGTGTTAAAAAAAAGTAAAAAAAATGCCACTACCAACATTGTTTTTTTCTTCTTTCTCCGCAATGTGCTCAGCGAAATAGATTCTTTTGAGGAACATTTCTGGTCGGGTATTGATCTCAGAAAGTTTTTTGCGGAACTCGATCAGGAAGACGGCTTAAACGGCATTGAGAATATCTTTGTTGCAGGATTCCGCGAATTCACGCGTCTGTCAGAGCAGGCCGGTGCCGACGCGGATGCGATCATGCAGGGGGTACAACGCGCGATGCGGGTTGCGGTGAGCCGTGAAGAGGCGCGCTTGGAGACCCATCTACCCTTTTTAGCAACCGTGGGTTCCACCAGCCCCTATATCGGGTTGTTTGGTACCGTTTGGGGCATCATGAACTCATTCAGATCGCTGGCCAATATGAGTCAGGCGACGCTGGCCTCTGTGGCACCGGGTATTTCAGAAGCGCTGGTGGCCACTGCGATGGGACTTTTCGCGGCGATACCTGCGGTGATTGGTTACAACCGGTTCAGTGCACGGGTCGAAATTCTGGTCAAACGATATGAAGACTTCAGCGATGAGCTGACGACCATCCTGCACAGAGCCGCTCACAGTAAGGCGTCGGGAGAATAACCATGGCGCGCAGACGTAAACCGATGGAGGAAATCAACGTTGTTCCTTACATCGACGTGATGTTGGTCCTACTGGTTATCTTTATGGCGACCGCACCACTGCTGACACAGGGCGTGGTCGTAGACCTGCCCGAGGCGCCTTCGGAGCCAATAGAAGATACGAACGATGATCCGTTGGTGGTGTCTATGCGTAAGGATGGTGCAATTTTTATGAATCTGGGCATGCAGGACGCGGACGATGAAGGTACTCGCGTAACTGTATTTTCACTGGAAGAACAAGCTGGCAAAATCCTGCGCGCAAGAACGGATGTGCCGGGTGATTAAAGGCTCTTTTCCTATGTCAAAAGTTTTAGTTTTCGAGGGTAATAGCTACGTGTGTTGAAAAAATGAAGAAGGTGGGAGAAAGAAGTTCTTTTTGCTAGTATTGGCTCTGAAGATCAAGTGGCCCTTGCTGCGGATTGGTGTCCAAGCTAGTTTGAAGATGGTAGGTTCTTATGCTGAGGAAAATAATGGTTAAGATCTTGATCTTTATACTACCAAGGAAGGCTCTTATAAAATGGAAATCTCAATTCAAATGCTTTTGCAACCTCCAACCCAAAAAGGTTTTTTTTTTCTACATTAGATATATTAAATCTACGTTTATAGCTAATACTTCCTTTTTCTCATCAGAGAATCCCTGAATTCCATAGTATTTTTGCAGACACGGAAGGTCTATCGGCCTGCTTAATTTTTTGTTTGGGTCTTTGGCAAAATAAATGCTCGAATTCCAATTTTTTGGCTAATTCGTATAGATATGGTTAACAACTGTAAAGAATTAAGTAATCCCGTCTTTTCGTACCGAATTTTACGTATATGTTCCTGAACTAATTAAAAAAATATCGCATTCTGATCAATGGTCTGCAATGTGTGGTTGGGTGGAAACCATCTGAAGCTTCCTGTATTTTCCCCAGATTTCTTTAGATAACCATTTAGATCGACTCTAGCTTACAGTGACACCAGGACTCAAATCCTGGTCTCCAGGACTTCCAAGTCTAGAGCGCTAGCCACTCGACTGGGATGGCTCAAATTTTGAGCCTACATCAATAATTTGAGCCGAATTTTAACTAGACTATAAAGATTTTTTTCAAAGCAATCGCTAACCAACTGAAAATAATTGAAATCAAAAGCCTAATCTTTAGAAAAGATTTCTTCCTTCATTGTCACTTTTATTTCGAAAAAAATCAAGACCGTGGATAGTTTACCAGATATAAACTTTTGGATAGCCAAGAACTGAATCATGGTTGCAGTGGTAGCTGCAACCTAGTAAAGAGTGAACCACAGGCCATAGTAACCAGGAGTTAAAAAACGCGCTTAGAGAAAAACAGCCTTGTGAAAAGCCTCAAACCCCTCAGAAATGGCACCAGATGAAAATGAAAAGTCTACCATTGGAATCAGCACGGTTGAAAACCTATTAATGGGAAACTACAGCCCCCCTCCTTAAACAACAAGGAAAACAGCACTTATCTGTTTTCATTTTTTTTTATCAAGGCTAGGGGTGACCAGAATATTTTAAAGACTTGTGTAATAGCTCATTCGAATGGAAATTAAATTTCCTAGCGCCCTTTTTGTGTGGCCAACAAGATTAGAGGACAACCACCCCTCCCCCTCTCTAAGACCCCTCTCCCCCAAAAAACATCCAATCACATTTTTGAGATAGCCGTTTTGTCCAACATAATTGAAAGTTCTAATATAATTTGTTTTGGTGATGATATAGCCCTCCATAGTTCCTGCAGAAAAGGCTCCACACTGTATTGATATCGCACGGATCCGTATTTGCGGATTGTTATTAGGCGTATTGGTAACGCAGGTATCTAGACAGATTTATAATGGCTAATATAAAAGATAATGCTCATATCTACATCCTTCCTATAAATTCAGCCTTCAGTGAGTTCCAAATGGAACTAAAAACGACACTTTAGATGCCAAGTCTCAAGTGGAAAAGCTGGGGCTAGTGGGTGACCATGTTTGCTCTTGCTTTTATGCAAAGACCTGTAGCAGAGCAGGTGATGCATAAACAATATCAAAACAACTAGACCTCAAGACAAAAATCGGGTCTAAAAAGAAAATAATTTGAGAGTCTAAGCGATTAAAGCTCATAAGCTTGCGAAAACCAACTTCGATTGAGGATACCCAATCTCGGCTTATTTTACAAAACCGAAGTTATCTTAGCCTATTAAATTTGATGAGACAAAATGAGTTTTAGACAAAAATTCGGTCGAAAAAGAATGAGATAAGGGTCTAATGTGTCAAAATACAGAACCTCTCACTTAGACGGCAACCAGCTTTGATTACCAGATTCTCAATCTCAGCTGATTTTAAAAAGTCAATTCTGTTTCATCAATTTGCTATTGTAAGGTGAGCAAACCAGGAATTATAAGCGAAAACTATATGAAAAGAGATAAGAATCTAAGCCAGTGGTTTCCAACCTGTGGGGCACCCCCCCCCCTTCAGGGGGGCACAAGACTGTTGCAAGGGGGGCATGCAGCTGTTTCCAAAATATCATTTTCGAATACAAAACAAAAAAGTCGAATAGGTGTCAAGAAATGAATCCGCAGTATACGTAATTCACGCGTTTTGGCTGCGAGTAGAGGACGATTATACCTACTTTGTCAGACAAAGCTTTAGAGATTTTATTGCCATTTGTAACATCTTACCAATGTGAAACTGGTTTTCTACAGTAGCTGTCTTAAAAACAAAGTATCGATCTCGCTTAATGATTGAAAAGGAACTGAGAACCGCGATTTCTCCAATGATACCACGGTTTGAGAAAATTTGCGCTTAAAAAACAAGCTCAACCGTCGCATCAAATTTTTATGTTATATCAGTCTTAATTATATATATATATATATATATATATATTTTGTTATTATATTCTTATAATAAGTATATTATATTCTTACATAATGTTGTATATTATTTTAGTGTTGCTCTCGCAACACAATAATGTGAAGCCTACGGCTGGACTGTTGTACAAAGCAATCTCTCGCGTTTCCAAGAAGACCGAGATGTTGCCAATTGGTAATTAAGCTACTGAATGCGGGTACACAATTCAATATTTGATTGTTAAAACATCCATTTGCCTCATCAACCTATCAATACCCGTGACATTTCTAGATTGCAATTTATGCTTTGCAAAAAGGTTTTTTTTTTTTCAGTATAAAAAATGATTTTTTTTGCTTTATCCATGGACTTTATCTCCAGTCATAATAGGAACTTCAGATTCATAATAATAAAAGAGATTAATAGTAACTAATCTGTGGCTGAACAGGATTATGGTTTCTTAAGATTTATGTTTAATATGGTCAGTTTAAACAAAAGAAAGTTTTTCTTGGTAGGAATTTTTCACGTCAGTTTAATTTTAATTTAATTTAAAATGTGGAAATACTTGTGATTTATCAATTATTCGACTATTTGAGTTTATCCTGCTGGGAGTTGTCCTCAAAAAGAGCTATAACCCTGTCTGGTATCTTTTACCATTACATACAAGACTGCTTTATAGGTCCGTGACACATATGATTGCATAATATATCCTCGGGTTTGAAATACACTTGACTTTTTTTTGCAAGTCTAGTTTAATCTATATAAATGAGGAAAACTATTAAAATTTAGTCGGTTTGCTTTTATAGGAGCGTATGTTTCCCCTCATCCTCGTGGCCTGGCGCGTTAAGGCCAAACAATTGTTTTTTAGCATATTCGTGGTGCCTTTTTTTTTCTCCTCTGCTAATTTTGTTTCATTGTGATATTAATTTTAAAAACTTTTCCCGCAAAACAAGTTTTTCAAAGAAAAATAAAGAGCTTCATATCTAGCTTGGCTCGATGCTCTAAACCACGAGTCCAGGCAAAAATAGAGGCTAAAAATGATAAGTGAATTAAAAACAAGGAACAGAGACAAATTATCTTTGCAAAAATCCCGTTTGATTACTCGAGTCAAACAATTAAATAGAAAAAAAAACAAAAAAAAAAAAACAAAACAGAACGACAAATCAAAAAATCCCGGACACGACCTAAATTCAACATAAGTAGAGGCTACTTAGTGCGACTCCCATTTTAAAACCAATTGTCACTGACAATGAGTAAAATAGTCTATAATCCTTATTCTTTTTTTTTTGTTCCAAATCGTTAATTTTGTTTTTAAAGTTTGCTCTACTCATGTTTAGCTTATATATTTGGTTTGGGTGGTGTTTATGCCAGTATTTTGAATACTTTTGATTATTAAATTTATTTCTAAAAATATATTTTTCTGATAAAAGTAGATAGCGAAGTTGAAACTTAAAAGAACAAAAAAATGCTGCTTCGCAGTTTATGCAACATTTTAAAAAAGAAAAGGAAAAATAGTGGCAAATAAAATGGGTCGCGATATTCCCATTTATTCGTGCAATTCTGAAAAACTATACTTTAGTGAAAAGACAAAACTGACGCAGAAAAACAGGAATACAAGCACAAAATTGTTAAGCGGCCTAAAGGGAAAAAAAAAAACTAATTTATAAAGCTTTCAATAGTCTTTTACCAGACAAAAATCGAAAAATTTTAATCTAACTGCGCAATCTTAATTCTCTACAAACTAAGCAAACTTAGTTCTCCGTAAAGCACTATTTTTTTTTCAATTCTATATCTGATTATTTGATGATTCTTTAGGGGTTGTTTTGTTTTGGTGGGCTTTTTTTGGCAGACTGGCTAATTTAGGTTGTTTCCACCAGTTAATTAGATTGTTTCGCCGTTAGTGATTGAGCACTATATTTGTGCGTTTTGAAGTTTCTTTATGTTTCTTTTTTCCTAGTACTCCGCTTGTGTTTGTTGTTTTGTAGCGGGTTAAAAACAAATTATTATTGCTATTTTTAAAGGGAAATGACGACTCAGGTACTTCTCAAAGAGTGAACACTCATCTAAGAGTGAAAATTAAAACTGAAACATCAATTAAACGCTCTATGCGCCAGCCAAGGCTCTCGAGGATCTATATCCCTTACCTTTTTAATATTGAATTAATTTTCTTAATAAATATAATTAAATTTCATAAATCATCCTATTTTACTAATTATTATTTTTGTTAAACCTATCTTTACAATGGTAGAAACCTTTTACATTTAAATTTCAATTTTTATTCGTTGCATGATTAGTGATTATTCTTCAAGTTGAAGTAGTTTAGCAACTATTTTAACATTTTAAGGACCTAGTATCAAAGCTAGAGGAATCGGATTATTTTTTGGGGGGAGGGGGGATGGAGTTCCAAGTGGATATTTGCTGGTAGACGGATGATGGATGAACTGTGTGATTTGCATCTTGGCATAACTGATGATTCAATTTAAATTCTTTACATAATTTGGAAACCCATTGCATTTAATTTTTTTTTGAATTTCCAATTTGTTTTCCCTGGTGAAAATCATTCTTCTTAGATTATTCTTTGGATTTCCTAATACCTTTTGGAAGTCTGTTTTTTTTCAATATTTTTTGTCGGTTCAAGTTTTCAAATAAACTAATGCGTTTGTTCTTTATTTTTGTCAGTTCTCTGTTTTCTTTTTCTTTTTCCTTTTTGCTGTTTTTAATCTATTAATAATGTTGTTCTTTTCTCCTAAGAGGTGAGCAGGGAGGGGGTTTCAAAAATTCCGAAAAGAAAAACCTGGGTAAAGCGAATATAACCAAAAAAGTCTTATAAGCTTTGAATTGTCCAATAAAATGCCCAAAATTTGCTACATAGTACCAGTCCCTCCATTCGAACCAAAATTGCACCGTTTTGGCAACGCTGCTGCAAACACTGTCCTGTTTTGTTTATTTTCATCAAAAAATTTAGCTTTTGAGGAGGAAAAAAGGGAACAGAATCATCATTCATTTTTCAACTAGGCTAGAAGTTTTGAGCAAATCAGATTTCAAGAATTCGAAACTTCACTCTTAACCAAGCCCAACGTCCTAACACATTATTACAATCACAAAAAATGGCCCGTAAGGAATTTATTAAAATAAGTCAAACATTTTTTTAAAACCAAAGATTTATGTCCCACTTATCCTATTACATATTTCAAAGAAAGCCAAATTAATGCTTTCACGTCTAGAACTGCTATTTCATCAATATGTTTGACTTGCGTAATGATAGCCATCCAAAACATGAAGATTAAGTTTAAATTGACTGTAATCACTGTTTTGTTTTGTTTATTTTGACCACAAGATTAAGCTTTTGGGCAAAAAAAAAGGAACAGAATCATCATGCAAGTTTCAACTAAGCTTTAGAGATCAGCTTGAAATGTGTCACGTAACCGTAATAGCTTTGATTTTTTATTTTTTTTTATAAGAAACTTTCTATCCAGCTTTAGGCCAAGTCGGCAGTTAAGGCTGAATTATTAATTGACTGATCTTAATATTGATTATAGTCCTAGCAGTAACACCCAAATACCTGATTATCGATGAGGTCATGCCTAAAATGTTTAACACAAAATCATGTCACAAAAGATATTCGGGGGGGGCTCATTTATTTACCATTTCAACAATGTAAGGGACGGAAATTATTCCTTATCTTTCACTGGAACATTTATTGGGAAAAGGGTTTTTCGTTGAAGCAGAACAAGAGGAGCGAGGTTGAAGAAGGAAGTTGAAGTAAAGGGGATTTTTTCCAGGGGTTATGGTGGTTTTTCACGTTATGTGAGTTTTTTTTTTTCAGTTGTAGTCATTTTGTGCCTGCGTGGCGTTCACTTTTTTTAAATCTATCTTGCCTGTTTGTGAATCTTCGTTTGTTTTTTGGTGAATGGAGTATTCATTTTTGACGTCCCCTTTCAATTTCCTCTTGTAATTTAATTTTTGTATACGTCTGTTTTTTTTTCTCAAATCTCTTTACTTTCGTTTTACCATTTTATCTCAGTGCACTAGAATTTCTTTTTTGCAAAAGTAGCCTTCATTATTGGTCATCACCTTCTCCGTTTCTCCTTTAGAATTTTCCTTTTCTGAATATATTTTTACTTTTCTTCCTTTACCCCATATATGGCACCTACCAACACCCATTTTCAAATCAAACTTCTTTTTGTTCATGTTTTTTTCATTTTTATTCATCTTTATCTGAGTCATGCTTCTTTTTTTTATCAAATCCACATTTCCTTTTTGCCTACTGATTTTCGTCTTGTGTGTTCCCATACTTTCATTTGCTCAGGTGGCGTTCATTTTTGAACATCCCCTGTCACCATTTTCTTTTGATTTCCTTTTTGGGCATCTCTCCTTTGATTTGTTTTTCTGTTTTACATTTGTAGCACTTGCTTTCTGAACTTTACCCGTAAGAAACATGTACCTATTTGTGATGTTGTTTTTTAAACAGTTCTGTTGGCCTATAAAATTATACTTATCTATACAAGGGGTATCTTCCCCCCCCCTTTGAAAATCAGGCAAATTTCTTCTGGCTCTTAGGATTTGATGGGCTACGTTAAACTTAATAAATTTTATGCTTGCAATCAGGATAAAAAGCCAATTATTTTGATGTATGAATTGTTATCAAAATTCCAATTTTTAGAGTTTCGGCCACTGTTGGGCCGACCCGCTACTTACTTACAGTTCGGTACCACGAACTATTTCACTATTCATAGTTAAGATGGGCGTGCAGGTACAACTGGCATCCCTTGAGTGACAAAGTTTTTATATAGATCATTTCTATTTATTTCAAGGAATGAATGAAGAACTAAAGCAGAGATGTGATGATCTTGAGAGCCGACAAGCCATCGAAGTTGAAGATAGGAAGAACTTGAAAATTGCTATTGATGTACTTAAAAATATGTTTGAAACTGAAAAGGCAGAACTCGCAGAGTAAGTTATCTTAAATATTTAAAGATTGTTCTTTGCTCCATTATATTAGATCTTAAAGGGCCAAGTTTCTATTTTTTCTCTTTTCATTTTTTTTCTTTTCTCTTTACTTTTCTTTTATTCTTTATACTGAAAGGCAAGTACTACATAGAAAATCGGAAGTTGAAAAAGGGAACAAACTTTCAACCAAAAGAGGCTTCAATAAGAACTAATTTCATTTTAAACGTTTTTAGCTATACTAATTTTTCAAATCAGAAATTTCATTAGTTTAACATTTCTTTTCAAAAAATCTACTTAATGCTGTTCGGAGAATTTCCGCCAATATCCGTCTTTTCGTAAGTGTTTAGTCTTTTAAGTAATTCCGCAGGCAGGATTAGGCATTTGAAATAAATAAAATCATACCTGGACACAGACGGGAAGGATCTTTCCTTCTCTCCGTAACTTATGATGGGTAGGACTAAACTTGATGAAACTTATATATTTGAAACCAGCATTAAAATGCGATTCTTTTGAATCGCATAATCAAACAGTTCGTTACCACGAACTGTTTGATTAAATAAAAAAAACAAGTTTTTTCAACTGAAAGTAAGGAGCAATAGTAAAACTTAAAACGAACAGAAATTATTAGGTAAACGAATGGGGTTGCCCCCTCCTCAACACCTCGCTCTTCCCGCTAAAGTTTTTCGGCATTTAAAAGAAAGTCACTTATTGTTTTAATTAAACGACTCGTGTTTCACGAGTCGTTTTTAAAGAATTGGGACAAAATTTAAACTTTAGCGTAAAGAGCGAAGTGTTAAGGAGGGGGAAACCCCCTCGTATATCTAATCATTTCTTTTCGTTTTAAGTTTTACTATTACTCTTAAAAAAACTGGTTTTTTTCTATTTAATTTCTGGTCGTTTTTCAAAAACGCCAGAAAATCTGGCCCCACGTCCGCGGAAAAATCCCCCTCCCCACAGAAATTTTCTCTGGACAATTCAATCCTGGTGAAAATTTACCTCGGACAATTACCCTTAATACCTCCATGCGTAAAATTGAGTCAGTAAAGATAAAGCAAGACATATAAAGAAATTTCCTATAGAAACTCTGGCATTTCCCCCAGTATGCAATTTCCTCTGAAAAGTTTCACCCCCTGGAAAATTCCTTGTCCATAGAAAATTCTCCCAATGCAAAGTCCCCCCAGCCAAAATTTTGTTCTCCCCTCCTTAACTGAAAAATGCATGCATACATCCCACAATATTAATACTATACAAATACTATGCGTAAACAATAGGCAAATTTCATAACTTAAAGATTTTTTTCTCTAGTGGCTTTGGGGGTCTGCTAGGTCGGAACACTTTCTGCTCGGCTTTCTAAAATCAATAAAGTCACTAACCGTTATTCGAATTCTGTACAGTAAACAGAAATCATTTTCATTCGTTGATCCCTCGTATCAAGCTAAAATCAGCGCATTGGTTTGAGGTATATCTAATATTAATAATTGAAAAAAAAACAACAATAGACAAAAACTTTGTGCAATTAGAAATCTTGATTACATTTTTGGAACCGGCAGAAAAAAGTCTATTAGGGACAGTTTTTATTTCCCCACACACTGAAAAAAAAAACTATTTTCTTGGATTGAATATAAAATAGCAGGCATAGTTGCCATCCACCTGAAAAGAGTCATTCTTTCAATCAGGCAAATAAATCAATTATGATAATAGATGCAAACTATGCAATAAAAACTTACGTTATCTAATTTGATTATCATTAATAGGAAGATAAGAGACAGAGTGTAGTAAGACAAATAAAGATTGTCGACCATGATTGGAAAGAAAGTAAAGGCTAAGAGTCACAGTTACAGCATACCTCTTTCCACTGGGAGCCCAAGTTCACCGTTTCCATGGTTTCACCACAATGAACAGTTCCACCATCTTCAACTGCATATCTAACATACGTTTTGACTTTCTCCAGATGCTCTTTGCTTACGAGTGCTCCCATAAACGCCTCTTCGTCATTCCAAGGACCGACCCTGATAGACCTAGAACAACAATTTGTGGGTTATTATTTAGGTCACCACGTAATACCCAGCCAATCCTGTTTACCTTGAACTAGGATTAAGTAAAAAAAAAAAAATATTCAACTGAAAGTAAGGAGCAACTTTCAAAACACCCCCTAAAAAAAAAAAACAAAAATTACTATGTATTTGAAGAGGATGGGCACTGATTTGGCAACTAAGCATGTTAGTTGACAAAAAAAAAACAGCAACCAATGTCAGTAGTTATTATTACCCAAAAATTGTATCTATAGAAGATATTAAGGGGTACGAACAACCCCCTAAAATGCAGATAAACAAATTCATGTGTTTTTGTAATAACCATCCACCACCACCCACCCCGAAAACATAACTTAGACAGACCTTGGTTTCCCCACTATTAGATATTGAACAAGAAATATCCCTCTTCCTTATTTGATGAACTATATAAATATGAAAAAACACCTTTCTTGTAGCAAAACCTTGGAAATATTTTGTACTTTAACAGCGCTGCCTAAAGTAATTCGAATTTTGATTCTGCATAGAGACCGTTGTAAAGAACACAAGCATTGGACACCTTAACCTAGCTTTATTTGACCTATTCCAAGAAAATCCAATATTTCTGGAAAGCTGATACAAAGAACAGTGTAAAAATTAAGTTAACTCCCTAAATAAAATTAGAATAAGCGAATTCTGAACTTCTGTGTTTATCCAGTGGGTTTACTAAAAAGAAACTTGTCAAAGAGACACATTTAAATGAAAAGGGGCCATGGAGACTTACATATATCCCATTATTTTCCTGTACGCATGATACTAGTAGGAATTGCACAGCACTTTTAGATCCTAACATCAACCTTTATTTGTGAATTAATTTAAAAAATAAGTTTTCAACTTAAAAGTTCAACTTTTGGAAGTAAAGTTGAAACTTAAAACGGACAAAAATTATTACTTCACAGCCTATCTAATATATATCAATAAAACTAGTACAAATAAACCAACTAATTATGTTTCCCAATGCTTTTAGTATTATATAAAACTAGCACTTTACTGAAAACACAAAGGTCAGGGTCAAAACTAGCTAGTAAGTATGGTAGCAATAGCTTAATAGATGATGAGGTAAAAACCAAATCTCCCTTCCATATTCTATTTTACCCTTTGGATCAACCCTTCCCTACTCCCCTGGCATCAGATCAAAATTTTAAGCAGCTGTTTCATTCTGGATGGCCAGAAAGTCCAAAAAACCTGCTTGAGGGGGGGACATGGCCCACGTGGTCCAGAGAGCGTCCTGAATTATCAAAACATGCCATTCTTGACAGATATATTTTTAGCAGAAAGGGGGCCTGTTTCACCTTGTTAAACCTGTAATCAAGCAAAGGATTTAATATGTATGATTGAGGTGCATGCTGGTCCCATAACCTCTCAATACTACCAGCTTTTTTAGCAGAAACATATGCCTACCGCATCTTGTCTAAGCCAGAATCAAGTAAGGATTTTCAATATATGTGAATGAAGGAAAAATGGCCCGTTGAATCTAGGCATAAAGATGAGGTAAGTATTGAATTGGTCCTAGGAGATCCAAGTACGATCTAAGGCCAAAATGGCGTACTGACTCGAAGACAACAAACACCGAAGTCCAAGCTGCAGAATCAAGAGGCATCGCTGAAGACCACTCTCTGCAAAAACAAACACGTCCTGATTCGGTCCAGACATTAGCTAAGTCGTGATTTAGAGCAAAAACCGAGCAAAGCCCAAGACATGCACTCGTGCGGTTCCAAAACGAATTAATTCTCAACTTGTCACAAAAATGAGCTAAGTCTTGAATTGGTGCAAAAACAAGTTAAGCTATCACCTCTTTATACAAACTAGTTAAGGCCTGATTCGGTGCGAAAACGACCTTGATTCAAGACAGGACTGACTCGGTGCGAAAACGACCTTGGTCCAATACCGGAGGATCAAACATAACTTCCTTTCCAAACGCTAAATCCTGTATGTTAAAAGTGGACAAATCAGATAATTTATAATCCTTGCCCTAGGGGCTATAGATTATGGCATCCCCACAGGGATAGCTGTTAGACCTTGGGACTATTTTCAACAAAATAGATTTCAAAGGTATCTATCAGAGCTAAGAGGAGCGTCTAAGAAGTCAGAAGAGGGGGACTGGTTGCCCTCTGTTACTTTTTCAACATGCCTTTGAAGTTTCAACTTAAATCCCTAAGCCATTCCTAAGATATTGCTCTTGTTTCCTTTTGACAAACCTCCTGCATTTCGTATGTTTTGATTTTGGTTGAAGTTCCCTTTAACATTTTCTAAAAGTTTTACCTTGATACCTTTAGCCTTTTTAGAGAGTAAGGCTCAAATATGCCCCCTTTTTCCAAAAACTAACCTTAAGTATAAACAACAGGAAGCTTATATGACGTACAGCACTTGCCCCATGGGTTTGTCATCCCTGTAGCCATAGTAGTTGACTTTTCAACTATTTTTACACAAGCTGGCTATTCCAAAACTTAGATCAGATATTGTTGGGGAGGGTAGTCAAAATGGGAATGGGATGGGAGCTGGTTGCCCCCTAATCACGTTTTAACATACCCTGTAAGTTTAAACCTAATACCATCAGCGTTTCCTGAAATATTGCAGATACAAATTTTGAAAAACAGGATGCACGTAGTATCTTTTAATTTAGTTTAGCATGTCCCTTAAAATTCCCTGGAGTGTCAGTAAAATACGCTTAACCTTTCCGAACACACCAAGAATCATTCCTGCTTTTCTTAGTCTAGCGCCGATCGTAGTACAAGAAAATTTTCTTGAAAAACGCTCAGAGTTGAGACAAAGGACGAATATAAATAAATACGAATATGAGGGGGTTTCCCCCCCTGAATACCTCACTCGTTACGTTAAAGTTGGAATTTCGTCCCAACTCTTTGAGAAAGACTCCTGAAACACCGTTTAATTAGAACAATGAGAAGCTTTTTTAAAAGCCTTAGAAAACTTTAGCGTAAAGAGCAAGGTTTTGAGGAGGAGGCAACCCCTCTCATATACGTAATAATTCCTGCTCGTTGTAAGTTTCGATTTTACTTCTTGCTTTCGGTTGAAAAACCCTTTTTTTTAATTTAATTTTCTGGAAAGGGCTAGTGCTACCAGGATCTTTTTTTAATCAAGATTTTAATAGGAACATTCTCACTTTCCTATGTATATGAATTATTCTTATCCATTCTTGTCCTAAGGCTAGGAAGGGAGGGGAAATTCACCCCATCACCCACAGCCCAGGACAGTAATGAATCACCTTTTTGGTCAAAGATAAATCTAATCTGAAAAACTGAACGTTTGATATTTCAAAATCCTGTTTATTTTCAAAGAGGGCTGAAAACCGAATTGTTTACTCTTGTTTAAATAAAGGTTTTATTTGCTACACAGAAAACATTCTTGTGAGAGCTCAGGATGACCCAATAATACGAAAAGAATATAATTTAACTTTCAAGTAATTCATTTTCATCAAACAGTTCGTGGTAACGAACTGTTGCAAGGAGCGACCCGGCTCAATAGGTACGGACATGATGTTACAAAGGTCTATACAGATTTTCGGAAGTCCGGTATAAATTGAAGTTATTTACAGACAAGTCCAGGTGTAAGTAACCTCTCACGTATGGACAAGATCTGAAGCTTGGGAGTAAAAATTAGTAGAAAAAAATATTTTTTAAAAAGTTAAAACTTAGACCAGTGTGAATTAATATGAAAGCCTACTTTGTTTTAGTCAGCATTCATCATAATCAATCTTACATTTATTTTTCAGGATAGATTGACCTTTGTCTCTCATGTTTTTTTTTCTTTTGCGTCAGCATTGAAATGCTGACGAAAACCGGGAAATCTCAGGGAACAATGTATTGGGTTGCAAATTAAAAGTCTCGTTATCTTTTTAAGGGCTGAGACCTATCATTAGTGAACTTGCTACCCCTTGAAAGCACAGAGCGCCATAAGGTGCCTCCGAATTTAAATTCTAAGGTAACCATGTAAATTTAAGTCGATCCAAAGATCGAAATTATCGGGGTACAGGGGTGCCATGGTAATTGTATGCCAGGACTAAAGGCTCTGTCTCCTATCCCAAAGAGCGTCGGATCGAAATTGTAAGGTATCTATAAATTTAGATCGGTCGAAAAGGCCAAATTATGTAGATACAGGGGTGACATGGTAATTGCAGCCCCAGGAACAAGGGTAAGAGGAATGCCAAGATATCATGCTACATATGGAGATTATCATAAATTGTAAGCTTGTTCATTTTCGGAAGATTAGGGAAAATTAAAGAGGAAAAAGACACCCAAAGGTGCATATGGGAATTAATAACTACTAAAGCCATAAACAGAATGGCGGTGGCACCTTTGTTTGGCCACTTTATTTTGACGATGCTACAATAAACAGAATTTTGAATCGAATTGTTTGGTTATCTCTCATTTAATTTGATTGGCCTTTCTTTTTGTTAATTTCCCATATTAATTTTTTCTACCAGTAAAAGAGATTTAACCACTAATGCATCCATCCTTATCTTTATGTGAAGTAAACAGAAGGGGAAAACGATGTTGCTACGTAAATTCCGGCTGGTCACATGAAAATCAATTAGTTGATGAACCAATCACCCTGAAATGAATTCAGGGTGCAAAAATTGTTGCAAAAGTTAATTCAAATTCGTTTAAGTTGGGATTAAATAAGGATGAAGAGGTGATGTTAGGTACCGCAAAAATTGACCAAAAGCATAGCTTTGTTTACTTAAGCAGCCCAGCCGTATTAGATGGGGAGCTGCATGCAGTGAAGATGTACAATCGCCAAAACAAAGGGAGTTTTTTTTTGCAGTGAAAAACAGTTTGATAGAAAAGGTGTAAGAAATGAGAATAGAATGCTCGAAACCATAAAAATAACAGCTGTCAAGTGAAACCGATACTTGTTTGAACTTTATACATTAAGAATTAAGCTTTACGAAAAATATACCTCGATCCCACTATATAGGCCTGTAATGAAGGACAGTTAGGAGGGATGGGTCACACGTTACGGATGATAGGTTGCCAGATCGTCTTTCTTTGGCAAATTATCCTGGAGCAAAAAAAGGATGTCCTTGAATGGGGTGGGAGGAGCTCATAAATATATTTTTAAAGGAGTACGTACTTCATATCAGGGTAAAGAGCGAAGCTCTGAAAAGGGTGGAATTGAGGATGGGCGTATGCAATTTTACTACCCTAGGGTAGTTAGCTCCTTAAATGAGTTGTGAAACGTCCTAGTTTGCATCATTACCGGGCAATATAGTAAAGCCATTTACGCTTTAAAATTTTCTGTTTTACCAGTAGCAGCAGCCAGCATTACCAACGTTGCCAATAGGGTTATTTATAATTGGCATTTATACTTTTTTAAATTTGCTGGGTAACACCATACTTTTTTTGGCACTTCATGCACGTTTGAGACCTGTAATTTTAATGCGTCTCAGGGCTGCTTGGAAAGCACTTTTCGCGGATCGGCCGCATCGACGCCGGCGAGCGATCCCTTTGTAGGCGTTTCCAATGGACCGAGCGTATGCAGGTACGCGTCCGCTCCGCTGTCGCGATCGTAGATGGGAAAGTCCGCCTCGCGATCTCGAAAGCTCTTGAGAACCTGACCCAGGCCCTTCAGTCCGGTTTCCCGCTGTCGGCGCACGACATCTAGGTCAATTTCGATTGGGAAAATATCTTCCTGGCCCGCTGACTGATGCAAAACAGTGGCTGCCGGGTCGATCACCAGCGAACGACCCGATCCACCCGCCGCGAGGCCGTTCACATCGAAGACGTAACACTGAAACTGCGCGGCGGTTGCGCGGGCGATCGCGATTTCGGCGTCTCGGTCTGTCGTGCCGGTCAGCACCGGGTGCAGCAAGACTTCCACGCCTTGACTGGTAAGCTGGCGGGTCGTCTCCGGAAACCAAATATCGTAGCAAATCGACAGTCCAAAGCGGCCGACATCTGGCACATCGAAAATGCAAAACTCGGTGCCCGATGAGATGTCCCTTTCATAGGGCTTAAACGGAAACATCTTCGAGTATTGCGCGACGATCTCACCATGGGGATCGATCACCACCGAGGTATTGAATATCTGACCGTCGGTTCGTTTTTCGAACATCGAACCGGGGATCAGCCAGATCTTGTGGCGGCGCGCATCTTCTTGAAACAGCTTGATCGTGTCGTTTTCAAGCGGCTGCGCAAATTTGTTCAGCGGACCAAAGGGCGACAATTCACTGGCCAGAACCATCTGGGTCCAGGGAAAGCGCGCCATGGTAATGTCGATCTTGTGACGCAACGCATCAACATTGGGATGGGCGGCGGCGACGTGCATCTGGATACCCGATAGGATGTCAGTCCTGCTTGCATTTATACAGGATCAGGTCTTGCTTCACTCTGAACTACCATAATTCTAGGGTTTTGATGCTTCTTACATTATTTAGAATCAGGGCTTTTGCTGCTCTTTCACGGTCTTTAGTTAGGATTCCACATTGAGTCAATGCTTTTTTTTACACCTAGTCACCAAAATTCAAACTTTTGGGCTAAGCTCTTGTGTGCACCTAGTTTGGAATTTGCTTACAAGACCTTTATCTTTTATTAAATAAAGAAACACTTGTCTCAACTGAAAGTAGGGAGCAAATTTAACCTTTAAACGAGCAGAAATTATTTCATATATGAGGGGTGCTGCCTCCTCCTCACTCCCTTGTTCATCACGCTAAAGTTTTTAGTACTTTAAAAAGATTTCTTATTTTTATGAAAGTGTCATTGTGTTTCTGAAGTGTTTCTTAGGGAACTGAGAAAATAAGTCAAACTTTAGCGTAAAGACGAAGGAAATGAGGGGGTGCAGCTTCCCTCACAGACGGAATAATTTCTGTTTGTTTTAAGTTTTAATAATGCTCTATACTTTCAGTTAAAAAATACTATTTTTCTTAAATTTAATTTCTGATTATTTCAGAGGCAACGCTATAACGTTGCCTATAGTAAAAGCGAAAAGTCTTCAATGTTGTATTATTATATTTCCCAGAAGCACTTCATATGGAAGGGTTGGTCCTATAAACTTCAGATAGGCTCATTCGATCGGAAATAGCAAGTTCTGGTGCCCTTTTTAAGAGCCAAAAGTGATCGGAGGGCAGCCAGCCCCCCCGCCCGCCATGCCCTTTTCTGCAAATGCATCCAAATAACAATACACCGAGGTCGACCCAAATCCACAGGATCCAGGTGCAAGTGGGGGGGGGAGTGTTGGAACGAAAAGAAAACTTATGTACCTGCAGCCAAATATCAAGTACATCTTGAGTAGATGTCAAGGTTAGTTCCCATTCATGAAGCTCCGGCTCTAATGGAGCAATGTATGGAGAGCTATGCATTGCTTGTGAACGTAACAAATGCTCGTCTATCAAAGAACGAATATCTTCTGTACCACCGAGAATGTAAGCCTTCTGACTAGAAAAAATTAAAAGAATAGGTAATATAAATTATAAAGAAAAGAAAGAGGTCGTTTAGAGTAACCTATCGAAAGTGAAATTTTTCACTGTTCTATCGCTGTTCTATCGAAAGTGAAATATATAATTCTGATTACGTTGCACTTCTAGAATTATTACTTCTATATTACAACCGATTTTTGAAAGTCGTCCTCAAGTATATTTTTCTTATAAAGGAAAACTTATTTATGAAATTTTATACATGATAGGGATTAAATTGACAAAGCCAGTCGAGCCATATTATCATGTAGGTCTTTCTTTATAACTTTTATTTGTTAAATATACAACCAAAATGAACTAAAAAAAGAATCAAAATCAAGATTATGTGTATCAGCTAGTATTTTGAAAAATAATTCTTTATACAGGAGCTTATTACATGGAATGACGTGGTAGAAAGAAGATGGGAGGGAAGGTAGAGGTCAAAACAGGGTTAATTTCCAGTGTATTTTAGTCGAGTCACCTAATTTTTTTTACATTTTTAGTGATAAGAAATTATTTGTTCGGTCATTAGAATATGACCCTGATG
The DNA here is from genome assembly GCA_010016025.2 of Alatinidae sp. Z8VKAUB7J3. Taxonomy (NCBI): domain Eukaryota; kingdom Metazoa; phylum Cnidaria; class Cubozoa; order Carybdeida; family Alatinidae; species Alatinidae sp. Z8VKAUB7J3. The sequence goes on along the minus strand of JAAAKM020073195.1, from coordinate 192,777,050 downwards.
TTTTGGCCCTAACTGGAGAAAGAAAAAAGAAGATTAACTTACTGCTAAACAGAGCGTGAATGAAAAAAAAAAGAGAAAAAGAAAAAAATGTTCTTCAAGCGACCCGATTTAATTTTACGCGCTGAGATGTTAAGGGTAATTGTCAGGGATAAATTTTTACCAGGATTGAATTGTCCTGAAGATATTTCTTTGGGAAGGGGGAGTTTTCTGTGAAGGTGGAACCAGGAGTCCGGGTGTTATTTAAAAAAGATCAGAAATTAAATGACAAAAAGTTTGTTCAACTGAAAGTAAGGAGCATCATTTAAACTTAAAACGAACAGAAATTATTACGTATAAAGGGGGTTGCCCCTTCGTAAACACCTTGCTCTTAACACCCAAGTTTAAATTTTGTCCCAGTTTTTAAAAAATACTCTTGAAACACAACAGCACAAGGGTCGTTTAGTTAGAATAATGAGTAACTTTTTTCAAGTGCTGAAAAGCGGGTAGAGCGAGGTGTTGAGAAGGGGGGCAACCGCTTTCATATACTTAAAAAATTCGGTTGGTTTCAAGTTTTAATGTCGCTTCTTACATTCAGTTGAAAAAACTTATTTTTTCATGACACTTGTTATTTACCAAGTGACAGATAGCGATCTCAATTTCTATCTGTCTGTCTCTCGGTCCTGGTTTTGTTAGTTTGGGCACTTCCAGATAAGCTAGGACGATGCCAGTTGGCAGGCATATCAGGGATTGGACCAGATTAAATTAGAAATAGTCGCTTTCCGATTTGACCATCTAGAAGGGGGGAGTGGAATTTTTAACTTACGAACGGGTTATCGGATCTTATTGAAATTTGATATCTAGAAGGACCTCGTGTCTCAGAGGTCTCATTTTAAATCCCCACCGGATCCGTTGACAGTGGGGGAGTTGAAGGGGGAAACAGGAAACCTTGGAAAACGCTTAGAGTGGAGAGATCGTGATTGACATAGCCGGACTGGATCCGCTCTCATAATTAAGAGAGATAACATGACTGAAGAGCGCGATAATCCCGTAGAAATGCCGGTGTTAGCATTAAGGGATGTTGTCGTTTACCCCCACATGGTGATTCCACTTTTTGTTGGGAGAGAAATGTCAATTCGATGTCTTGAAGCCGCAATGGAAAAAGACAAAGAAATATTCTTGGTCGCCCAAAAAGACGCGGGCGTTGATGAACCAAAAACTGATGATATTTATTCAGTAGGTACCATCGCCACTATCCTTCAGTTGTTGAAACTACCTGATGGCACAGTAAAAGTGCTAGTCGAGGGCAGTGTTAGAGGCAAAATAAACGAATATTTGCAGACTGATGACTACTTTATTGCTGAAGTAGAGAAATCTACTGACGGCAGTTTGACAGAGGCTGAAGAAGAAGTATTGATTCGCTCTGCCATCTCTCAGTTTGAGGGTTACGTCCAGCTCAATAAAAAGATCCCACCTGAAGTCTTAACCTCTCTCAATGGTATTGAAGAGGCGGCGCGTCTAGCCGACACTATGGCTGCTCATATGCCATTGAAGTTGGGTGAAAAACAAAAAGTCCTGGAAATGCAAAATGTCTCAGAGCGTTTAGAATATCTGATGGCATTAATGGAAAGTGAGATTGATCTTCTGCAAGTTGAGAAGAAAATTCGCACCAGGGTTAAAAAGCAGATGGAGAAAAGCCAGCGAGAGTACTATCTGAATGAGCAAATGAAGGCAATTCAGAAAGAACTGGGTGAACTGGATGAATCTCCAGATGAATTTGAAGCGCTAGGGAAAAAGATATCTGAAGCTAAAATGCCGGAAGAGGCAAAAGAAAAGGCGTCTTCAGAGCTGAATAAATTGAAAATGATGTCGCCAATGTCGGCAGAAGCGCATTCCCCCCCCTAAAAAACTCATTCTAAGACTTAGCTTGTATATGTTCCCTACACATATGATTAGAAGTAGAGCTTGCAAAAGACGCCAAGAGTAAATTTGTCATACCCTAAATCGGCGTGAAGAAAAATCCAATGGGTTTCTGGACTGAAAATGTGTGACATATAAAACGTTTCTTTTTTTTTGAAGATGGTTTACATTTGATGCTCTTATTTCAAAATACTAACAGGCCAAAGCCGTATGTGCCACAAAAAAAATCAGGTCCCACCCACCGATATTTTAAACACCTGGCACCAACACTATACCACCTTATTACTATCTTCTCTTAATTTTCAACAGAAAAGCACTGTCAAACCATAATATTAGCTTTATTTTTATATAAAAGTAAGTTTATGGCAACTGATATTTGAACCTAAAAAGAAGACCGGAAATTAATAAGGAATTTATTGCCAACTGACCAAAGGACCCTTTGAAACAGCCATCTTGTTTCATATCAAGAAAAATTGGATTCATCCTTCTCTCAGCTCAGTGCACAAAATTAAGGTCCATTAAAACAAGTTTTCATATAAATCTGGTAGAACGAGATTCTTCAAAGTCTTAAATAAAATGCCAGAACAAAAAGTCGGTTTTTTGCAACATGGTAAGAATAACGGTTGAAAAACAAAATTCCTTTTCTTATTCTTTCTAGCAGAATCAATTAAGTCCAAATTGCCTACACTTATTTGGAGTTGGAAGTCAAAGCAAGCGTTTGAAAGTTAGATATTCTTTAATATAGTAGGCAATAAAAAAATACCACGAAAATTAAAGACTGAATTTAAATCTACAAATTCACATAGTAACAAATTCAAACTTCATAGTTACAAAGTTTCTGTATACAAGCCGATCTTTACAAATTGGCGGCGTCGAGATAGTGTCGTTTTCACGTGGTGTGGAACAATCTGTGGGTATGATGGTGGATGGCGTCGTAGCTGACAGCTTGGCCACAAGTTTTCTGGATATGAACGACGTACAGCGCGCGGAGGTACTACGAGGTCCACAAGGTATGCTGTTCGGTAAAAACTCATCCGCTGGTTTGGTGAACATCGTAACAAACGATCCAACTGAAGAATTCGAGGCCGGCATAACAATTGGTCTGGGCGAAGAAGACGAGCAAAAATTTCGCGCGCATGTCTCGGGAGCACTGAGTGACACTGTGCAGGCGCGCTTGGCGGTATCGTCTACAACGCGTGATGCCTACATTGACAGCCTTAACCCAGCACTTGATGACTTTAACGACAAGGATGAGCAAGCGTTGTCTTTGAAAGTACTGGTTAGCCCCAGCGAAGAACTAGATGTTTTGTTTGGCTACAAGCGATTGGAAAAAGGTGACATCAACGCGGGTGTGATCATTGCTGATTTTCCTATGGGAGATGAAAACGATGAGGTTTTTGCGGCTAATGAAAGCGAGGCTGAAACAGATCAAGATATATTTAGTGTGAAGGTGGACTATGCCCTTGGAGACTACTCGTTAGTCTCGATTACGTCTTTTACCGACTCTCACATCATTGGTAATGCTCGTTCGTTCCCTATTCCTGTGCCATTGGTACCGATGAATCTGAGTGATGGCGAACGGGAACAATGGACCCAGGAAATCCGCATCGAATCACCGTTGGACGGCGCGGTGAACTGGGTGGCAGGCTACTACTACTACAAGAACGAATTAGATCGCACCTTCAACCGCACCATCGATATCAGCCTGTTTGGTTTCCCGGTGGTTTAAAAAAGAGTTAATTAATTTGAGCCAAAAAAAAGATCGGATATATCAAAATCGATATAACAAATATAGAAAATTTAAACATCTTAGCATTTAGTCAAATTATCACCCAGTTCTTTCAATTTGAAGCGAACTACTATTTCTATCGTGACTGTTATAAAGGACAAAACTTTCAGGGCTGTATGAGGGGGAAGTTCAACTGAACAATAAGGCTAGGAATCAGTGAAGATGAAAATGTGACGTTAAGTGACGAAAAGATTGATCAGGTGGGTAGCTTCACATACCTTGGGAGTATTATTAGTAAAGATGATGGGAACAGTAAAGATGTTAAAAGTAGAATAGCCAAGGCTCGCGGTGTTTTTCCACATTTAAAAAATGTTCGGAAGAATAGGTAGATAAGTGTAAACCAAGATTAGAAGATTGGAAGGTATAGTGATGACAGTGGTCAAATATGGCGCTGAAGCATGGGTTCTCCGAAAAACGGATGAAGATTTACTAGATGTTTTCCAGAGAAATTGTTTACGGATTTTTCAGGGTACCCGGCTGACTGACCGTATTTCAAACAGTAGCATGTATGAAAAGTGTGGTTCAATCTCACTTTCTAGGGCTATAATGAAAGAAAGGCTGAGATGGTTAGGGCACGTTCTGCGGATGAAGGATGACAGATTGCCGAAGATTGTCCTTTTTGGACAACCGTCTGGGGCTACACAAAAAGCAGGTCGTCCTTGTCTGGGTTGGGAGGATGTCATAAATAGAGATCTAAGGGAAATGAGAACTTCCTGGGAGGGTGTAAAGAGGGAGGCCTTGAATAGATTAGGTTGGAGAAGGAGCGCTCGTAGCTGTGTTGGCCTCAGGCGGCTTGGTGCTGCAGTGAGTTATTATTATTAGTAAACACTATGGGCTTGGCTATTGTACTTTTTTAATCTTCTCTGCACCCAACATTATCATTAATAATATGGCTCAGGTAATTAAAACTGTCCATTTGATCAATCTTTTGGTTACTAATGTTATCTCTTTGTCTTCATTTATTCTTAGTTTAAGTGATTTAGTCTTCGTAACACTAATTTTAAACCTATTCTTGGGCTGTGAACTCTTAAAACCTTCAGAACTTTCCTTATATTGTTGAAACTTTTATCTTGGAGACCAATGCTATCGGTCAATCGGTCTATCCATTTGGTTCTGTGTTTTCTTTGAATTGCTTAGACCTTTGAATTGTTTCTTAGGAAAATATCCATAAAAATAGTCAAAATAAAGGGCCAAAACCCCGCATAACTCTGCATTCAACACTAAACCAGCTACATATCTTCTACCTTAACCGCTGCAAGATTGTTCGCGTATTAGTCACTTTAATGTAATTATCTGATATAAAATACAAGGATTGAACCATTCCTAAAGCTTTTTTATTAGCTCACTCATACGCCTATTCATAGTCGGTAAGACTGATGACTAAAGGGGCCTATTGACTGCGAAACGTCTGAAGTATCAGTCTAACAGGGAAATTTTGAATGACGCGTACTGCCCTCTTCCTAAAAAAAACCTGTTCTTCTATTGAATCCCTCTCGAAATCATCTCTTAGCCTAACATGCATCATGATACTGAGTAATTTATTGTTTCCGAAATCGAGCTAATACCTCTATAATTACGTCACTAACTTTTATCATTTTTCTTCAAAAGAGGTTTGCCAATGTATTATACTGCTATGCTGTCTGCCTGCAATTCGCATATCCTCCCATTCTCATATCTATTTGCATACTATTTTTTAGTTTCCCGGTGTTTCACACCGAGCCCGAAGACTTGGCCGTGCAGCAGGGTATGGCCAAGGTCGAGATCAAGCCGGCATGTCACTGGCTGCACATCGACCTCGAGCCCGAGCAGAAGGGTGGGCGCGTCGTCGTGCAAAGCATCGCGATGGAAGTGCCGCGACTCCGCGACGGAGCGGGCATCGGCTTGCAGGAGAGTTGGGGTGGCAGCCGGACGATGTCTCGTGGTGCCTTGCAGCTTGGCCCGGGGGAGGGGAGTCAGCGCTGGCTCGTTCCACCCGGCGAGATCAAGATCACGCTGCGTCAGACCTTCGAGATCTTGAACCCGGCGTCGAACGGCTACTCCGCCAAGGAGATCGACAGTGCCGAGGTCACGATCAGCGACCCCGTGCACCGCTGCGTCTTCAAGGTGCCGGCGCCGCCGACCGACGCAGAGATCCTGGGCGAGAAGAAGTAGCGTGCGCCGCTTCGCTACTGCCCCAGACTCTTCACCGCCGCCAGCGTGTCGCTCGGCTCGGGACGCCGCGTGTAGTCGGGGTGCACTGCTGCGGCGCGAATCACGCCACTCTGGTCGATGACGTAGCGTGCCGGCATCGGCAGGGTCCAGCTCGGCTCGCCGTTGTGGGCTTCGAGGTCGATGCCGAAGTCGCGGTAGATCTGCGCCAGGTCGTCGGGCGTGGCCGCTTCGTTGTCTGCGCCGCGTTGACCCATCACGTAGGCGCGCAGCGCGCCGTGCGTCATCTGTGTCCCGATGTCGATGGTGCGTGGCAGCTCGTCCAATGCGTCGATGTATTCGGGAAAACTTTCCCAGCGCCAGTCCATGCCGGCTTCGAGCGACACGCCGGGGATGTCCTCGACGCCCTCCATCAGGTTGATCAGCCAGCGATGGCGAAAAAGTTAAGACGTAGATGACCTAACACAAAGAAAACAAAAAAGAAGAAGTGCCAAACTCATCTTATAGCCCCCACCCCCATGAGAAAATTCGCTCAATATGCGAAACTCAGCAGTCACAGAAAGATAAAAAGATAAATAAAAATAACGAAGACATGCAGTAATATCGGGAAATGAAGTAATTCTACCAATATTCCAGAAGTTAGAAAGAATATTTGGTGTAGAATGTTTTATAGTAATTGTTTTTACATTTTTGTTTCATTTAATTATTTTTTCGTGTTTCTGGGGGTTGAGATAAACCTTAACATTGGGGCTGTGCAGGTGATATCAAACCCAAAGGCAAAATTTTAAGAAATTTCGAAGTTTTGGAACAAAACAGATATATCGAAATATTATTTGATATCATAGATATTAGATGAGGGCTGGATTACAAAAAAGGAACCAAGAGGAAGACTGAGCGCCTCCCAGTAGCTCTCGGCCTTTAAAAGGACACAATACCTTTTAGTTTTCAATCAAGTTATACCTCTTCCAAGTTTTTTAAATAGTCCCTTCCATTTGAAGTTGATGGGAAAAAGTTTTAGGCACTTTTCTAGCTCTTTGTTGGGCTGCAGTTTGAGGGGAATGCATTTTTTTCTTTTCCTTCTGCATCGATGTCCGCTTAGCCAAAATTTCCAAATAAGTTCCAGTCCAGTTGGAAAAAAAATTTGCACGTTTTTTGTTTTTAACTCCCTTAGGTAGAGGAGGGACTGAGTTCAAAGGACCGATCACTTTGAATAATATTTTGTACATTAGTTCCCGTAGCCCAAGGACTTACGGCTGTAAGTCTCAAATTGATCAGGAAAAAACTTCCGTGGCTCCTAACCCTTTCCCCCTCCCACAGCTAAGAGACCTCCTTAGTGACACCTATGAAACCTTCTAATCATTACAATAAACCAATTACGGCTGGCCATTCCACCTTCCTGAACTTATAAAGTTACATCCCAAATATCGTAAATCCTTAACTTCATTCTTGACCCTTCCGTTATATCAAAACTTATTGTTTTCCCTTACTACTTTCCCAAAAACTAATTTAAATGTTTTTCAAAACAAAAGTCAGTAAAAAAGAAGCTGTGAGCTTTACTAAAACCGTAAACGACCAGAAATAATTTCTTATAATAAATCAAACAGAAAATGATATAATCGTATGGTAAAATAACTAGTTTTTTAAAAGATATGTTACCAAATTATTATATCGGCAGCAAAAAAAAAATACCATTAAAAATAGCACTAATATAAATTAGTTTTCATCCATGGTTGTGCCAGTTTTAATCGATATTGTTTTGACTTTAATTATAGATACTTCTACACTATACACAGTTTACAGTTCGTATACAAGCTATTCCACCATGCAATTTTAATTACACAGAAGTAGATGCTTCTAATCCTAATGACATCCCCGCTTTCCCTTTCTCTCCAAAAAAGCTATAATTGTGTTGAGTAGCTACCCAACGTTAAGAATAATAAAGGTCTCTTCATAATAATATTTTACTAATATCGAGATCTAGCTAGTGGTGATGTAAGCCTATCATGTTTTTCTTGGAATTTTCTGATTGGCTCATATTAGGGCTAGCGAAATCTCGGTATTAGTAAAATTCCATTGTGAATGACATTTTAAAAGACATATATCAGTGGACAGTCAATTTGGTCATGCGACCTTTGATAAATTTGTCTACCTCACTGTCTAATTTATGCTTAATCTAATCCAAATTGGGGATCGAAATATGCATATCCACAGAAGGGAACGTTGGATTACGACCAAATTTAGTAAAATATAAATACTAGACTAATAATTAAGTGTTTTCTTATGGGGGGCTAATATGATCTCTTTGAGAGGAGGTGTGGTCAGGTACATACCGCAGAAATTATTCCCGGAGAGCAGCAAAGTAGTTTGAAAGTATGTAGTAATTACAAGAGGTGTACATAGATTTAGTTCCATCTGACTGCCTTTGGAATAAAAAAAAATTGGTTACTATTACATTTTGATTGATCAAGCTTACTACTTCTTACGCGTATATTCAAAAGTATAACTGTTTATTTCAGAAAATCCTGACAAGCTAATGAATTTTCTTTTTTTTTCATTGCGTTCTAATTCTCAATTATGTGTAAAAAAAAGACTTAAAAGACTTTGTGGCTCCAATCTTACCTCTATATCTGCCTCACATCTCGGACAATCCCCTCTAGCCCTCTGATCATATCATCGGTCTTGTCTTTCTGCCTCTTGGTCTTTCTGCTGTATCTTAGGCGTATTCCAAGCCATCTAGTGTGTATCTCATCGATGTGGACATTTAGGTCAATTTAAGAAGTACTAAGAAACAGACGAAAAATAAGAACGTACCTGAGGAAAACAATAAAGCTTTTGAAAATTTCATAAAGCTACTAAAAGCTAAAGTTCAGTAAATGTTAAAAGTCAAGGATCTGCGTTAGATTCGGGATTGAAGATGTTTGTTTAAAAGCCGTTACGCTTAAAGCGAGGAATTTATTCCTCGATTTAAAAGCTTCAATCTACGTATGCACGATGCGAAGTTAGTCTTTTTCAGTTTATTAGATTTAGACCAAAAAAGTATTTCACTACAAAAGCTAATTACTGTTCCCAAAAAAATTATAATTGTAAAATGAGGCGCGCTTTCTCAAAATTTCTCGCTCTGAGGTCGTCTCGATGAATCCACACGTAGATTAGACCGTCGTCCCCCCACATGGGCCCATTCTCAATGTCGCTCGCGATTTGAACTAGAAAAACCCAGTCGATCGAACCCGGCTCCAGCTGTTTGGCGACCGTTTCGGAATACGAACCGTCACCCAGATACAAGCCGTTCGAAACCAGTTGGCATTCCGTTTGCATGTCTCCCTGGACCGGGCTGGGCCAACCCCCAAATCGATTACCCAACGTGGGCGAGGCGAAACCATCGCCCGATCCGTCTTGAACGTCTGTAAACCAATCGTAGTAAAGCCCGCGCTCGTCGTCATAACCCGGTAGTTGCTCAAGGGCGTACAAATGAGGCAGCATCGGCACCACTGTTGATGCAGCCTGTAGCGGGCACGTATCCAGCACCAACTGATCTTCCAGTTCGGTCTGGAGCAACTCGGGTGGCGCTTGTCTTGGAGCAAGACTGGCCTTTGGCGAATCGTCCCAAATCAGCCGCAAACCGATTGCGTCTTCCGGAGCGTACCCCCAGGGCTGTTCTTCGATATCGTAGAAAAGCAACAACCGGCCAGAGTCTGGAATATCTCGGTCGATAGCAAAATCCCTGTTTAGGGAAGATAGATCAAGTTGCGCGATGAATGACAGTGGGCGTCGAATGCTACATCGTTCAAGTTGATGTTCATGCATTTTCTTCATGTGCGCGCCGGCGTCCCAATCACCGACTTTCGACATGATCTCCCAATTCGGATTGTAGGGCGCGCGCCTCGGCAGATCCGGATATGGTTCTCGCCAAGGCCATTCAAGATGATCGGGTAGCTCCGGCACACCGCCGAGCCGTGTCGAGACATAGGTTATTTGAGAACTAAGATTATATGGGCTTGGTATAGGAGATAACCCTATACTGAGCAAGATCTTTCCGTGAGGGAAAGGAAACATTTTTTTGAGCGTGGCGACCGTGACCTTTAGCGTGGTGTCTTTGACCAATTAGCGTGGCACTTTTGTATCACGGGAGGTACACTTGTCATAAACCTAGCAGTTGCAGGACACGTAGAAATCCGTAGCGGGTTAGAGTTACTCTAAACCCTGCAGCACAGCCAGATTAATCTAGTAGCGTTAAATATCTCTGTAAAACTGAATTTAACCTTAAAACAAATTTCCAAAGCGATGTGCTTCTTAGATGAAGCTATGGTTTTTTTGTTTAAACAATCCTGACAGCAGAAGGAGTTTTAAAGTGTCCCAGGCGGCAGCTACAAATATTAATTGCTACAAGCAAAATTTATTTTACATTAAAAAAAAAAGCTGTACAAAAACATTGGACCAATTTTTTGTGAAAGAAAGCGGACTTATGACAAAACCTCTATATAACTGAAACTTCTTTTAACGGAAACCTGTGAAACTGAACCCTGGTTTAGGTCAACCCCAGGAGAACTAAACCCTCATGCAAATCATCCCCCATTTGACTGAACCCTCATACAACTTAACCCTCATTCAACTGTCTAAAAAAAAAAGAAAGAAAAATAGATCTACCAAGAATGTTTTCCAATCCTGCCCACTTAATTTTATAATAATACAATAGACCCTATTGAACATTTTGATACATAAAAAACAATATTTGAACTATATGTTTTTGGATAATAACATTACCATAAAATAGAACTCTTTGAAAAAGATACTTTTATTAATATGCACAGTTTTTTTTTTATTATTTTGAAAGTATTTAAAGATAGTTGAGAATCACTAAATTTATTACGTAAACTGCAAAAATATTTGCAATGCCTGAGCAATAATTTGAACGTTTTAACTCAAACTAGAATAATGCCTCAAAATTTTAAATTAGTTTCTTTTAATTTGCAGACTAAAGCAATGCAATCTTTAGGAATGATATAAGCAAGTGCATCCCCCCAAAAAAAAATCCTCCCGGAAAACAGCCCCTTCCCCCGTGGAAAATACCCCCTGCGGAAAATACCCCCCGCGAAAAATACCCTCCATGGAAAATAAGGTTTTCCTTATGTTTTTCCTTAATCAAAAGACAAACACGACACCTAAAAATGGTGTTAGATTGAAACACAAAGTACTCCAGACGAATTTGCAATGAATTTAAAATTCTGAGAAGCTAATTGATTTAAAGTTATCAATAACCATATTTTAGGCTTCCTAGTTGCAAAAGAGGTAATATCTCATAGTGGCAGTACTGGACTCAACCAAGTTGATTTGCTTTATTTGTAATGAAATTCGGCTATATTTGGTGATCTGTATTTTCATATCAGCTATAATGAGAAGAGGGTGGGTCATTGTTTAGGTGGGGGTAGGGTAAATTCCTAAAAAAGTACATTTTAATGGACAAACTGATCATTCTTCATGAGGCTTCTGATAAATTTTGAAAGAGGTAGGGGGAGTAGGAATTAATTAAAATGTTTTTCCATACAGCTAAAATGTTACATTCCCATATCCACCAGGACAGAAGTGGAAAAGCCAAGGCAGGCCATCATCAAAACCACCAGAAAATTTCTTTTGGGTGGCCAATACTGCTAGGAACTTAGTTTTCAGCAATGTTTTAAATGGTTATATTTTTCTTTTTCTATTTACATGAAGTACTTCAATGTATTCCATTGGATATGTCAAAGGATCGTCGCCACTTCGGCAAAGACAACTCCCTTATGACAGGTGCCCATTAGTTGCCAGTGAAAGATCATTTTCAGAAGTCACTGGCCATCCATTCGTAGGATATGTCCTACGTTTCTCCATCTAAGCACCCTGATGGTGTTGATCACAAGTGGTTGTGTAGTGACGTCTCGTATTGACTAGTCTGTAACTTTCTAGGTCCAAGTGATATTGAAAATCCTTTGGAGGCACGTATTTTAAAATGCTTGAATTCGTCTTTCTTGTTGTTGGTTTAGGTGGCAGGTCTCCAAAGCATAAAAGAGTGCAAGCAGTACTTTGCTGAAAGCCAAAGTTTCAGGCGGAGAGAGAGATTTTGAGACCGCCATACTTTTCGAAGTCTGTTAAAAGCGCCACTTTCCTGTTCAATTTTTGCCGAGACTTCTTGTGCCATTGAGCCAGTATTTCTGACCAGTGACATTTAACAATTTGAATTTTAAGAATCGTAACAAGCCTCACATTTTTACACCTTTAACAATCTTGAATTTCACATTTTGATGATAAAATTCCTTAGCAATTTCTAGAAACTCATCTTTTCTAAAAATTTCAGGATTCTGGACATAATTTCCCTAACTATACAACTCAAAGAATTCAAATTTCAATATTCTTAACATTTTTCGCATTTCTAACGCTTCTATTTCTTGAATACTGATAACATAAACCGTTCAAACTGTCATGAATCTCAGCTCCATTCGAAATTTCGCCACTTTTAGACTTAATTTATCTAAATTATAGCGCGTTTACACGGACGAGAATTCCCGTCGCGGACAAAGGAATTCTGGTCCACTTGAAAGGATTCCGTTCGTGAATCCGGGTAGAAAAAAAGTCTCAAAGGTCACCAAAGGCATAACTTTCAGGCCGTGGGATTCTTCCAGAACCTTTTGACAAGAGGCAATATAATCACTGGGCTCTTTCAACAGTTGGTTGCGAAGCCGCTGCTTGGCGTCCTCGGTCTCAATCGTGGGAATTTTGGAGATCGTATCCATGATGCGGTCGAATGCCACATCGTCTTCGATATGGGCCAGATGAAGGGTTCCATGTTCTGCGGTGAATGCTGCTGCAAAACTGACCAGCCGATCATCTTTGGTCAGGTGGTCGGTCGCCGCCATGACCCGAACCCGTTCCCGCAAAGCGTGCTCGGAAGCTTCGTCCGCTTGCGGGTGAGGAAGCACCAGAACCGGAGCAGCCGTTTTCTGAAGGAGCACATCCAAATGTTCGCCCAGTGAATGGGGAAAACGCCAGGCGGTACTGTGAAGATTGCGATAGGTGCAGATGAGGTCGGGTCGTTTCGCCTCAACCAAACCCAAAAGAGTTTCGGTGTCCTGAAAGTCATCGGCGCGCAAGGCCTCAAAGGCGCCACCCTCGGCATGGACACCGCCCAACCAGGTTTTGACTTCCCCTTCAAATCGGCCAGCCTCGCTTTCGTCCAAATCGGTAACGACCAAAATCTGCTGTAATTGGACCGCTTCCACTTCAAAAAGTTCTTTTGCCGCCGCCCGGAAAACACTTTCGAACTGGTCGATTTGCGTCATGGAACCCTTCCCTTCAGCCCGTGGTATTTGAGGTATTCACTTGTTTAAAATGAGTACCCCAACATAACCGAATTTCTTCAGGGAATCAATGAAACCCGGGTAAGGGTGTTTGTACCCTTAGCGGTGAGACCGGGTTCGGTTACAATTGGGCCGATGTAATGAAAACGAGAATCCGAACGCAATCACGTATGGGACGAATAGCAACTCCCTTGGACAAGTTTTTCACAAACCCTTCCCCTCTGCTATCAGGGAGAACTTTCTGAGTATTTCTGGCTACTTGTAAGCAGGATTGCCACTTATAAACTGATTGGCGATGGGCAGAGGTCACGGTCTCAATTAGTTTTCTTGGGTTACTTCTCTCGAGTGAATTTCTCCGAACGAAATATACCATGCCAGAATTATACTTAAAAGGATTCCCAGACCTTTCGGCATTAGCGCAATAGCGTTAGCTAAGTAAAGAGCGAAGTATGTCTCATGAATATTTTTTTCGGTCACGACATATGGGAGGGAATGATTGCAGTAACTTGGGAGGGGGCAGGGGAGCCTGAGCTCGTCTTAATTTTTCGAATTCCTAGATCTTGAAAAATAGCATCCTTTGGATATTTTGTATTGAAATATGCCTTTTATTTCGATATTTGTATTGGCAAAACTAAAAAACAGCATCTTTTAACTGCATATTAGAAAACACATTTAACCCACCCCCACCCCTAAATTCTCAAGAATTGGCACCACTGTATTTTAATCCAGAAGTAAAATCTATTTGTTGATCTCAGAAGTGTAGGCCTAGATTTAGGAAAGCATGGGGGTGACAGTGGAGAATCTACAGTAATGTAAGCGTTTGAATGTTTTTTACTTCGTTTTATTCTAAGTTATAGTATGTTTCTCTTAAGATATTGAATGCTATTATATCCAATATTGTTTCCACTGGGCTATATCTTAAGATATTTAATATATTAGGATACTGGATAAGTTTTTAAATATTTGAAAAGCTTCCTATGGTACATATAATAATTATTTAATAATAAAATTTTTTCCTTTAATAACTTCTATATTGCAATCAAAACTAAAAAAATACAAATAGAAAAAAAAACGAAACTGAAAAACAAAATCAAAAAAGAAAAGAAAGAAAAAGAAAAAAACTAAAAACGAAAAAATAAAAAAGAAAAAAACTAAAAAATAAAAATAAAATAAAAAAGAAAACCTAAAAAAGAAAAAGAACTAAAAAAGAAAAAAACTAAAAAAAGAAAAAGAAAAAAAATAAAAAAAATAAAAAAACTAAAAACAGAAAAGACTAAAAAATAATTAAGAAAAGAAAAGAAGAAAAAACTAAAAAAGAAAAAACTAAAAAAGAAAAAAAGGTAAAAAAATAAGAAATTAAAAATAAAGAAGAAAAAGAAAACTTAAAAAAGAAGAAAAAATAAAAAAAAAGGTAAAAAACTATAAAAAAAAACTAAAAGGAAAAGGAGTGTCCCGGTCGTCATTAATATTCCCTGTGTCCCGATTTCTCGGTCGTCATTTGTGTCCCGTTGTCCCGGTCTGTAATTTCGTCAGTCGACAAACCTGACGTGAGTCGGTTTGGTTCAAAAAAGAACCATTTTTGACTCATAAAAGGTAGCTAGAACTTTGAATTTCCTAACAAATGAGCCCCACCCCTTACATAAAAACATTTTATGCCCCGGTTTCACAACTTTAAAGACTTAGTCCAGACTCTGGGGGGCTATTTCGACCCTAGAGTTTTTGTTATCTGATGTTTGAACTAATTTTAACAAAATGGTTATCGCAAAATTTGTATCGAATAGGTTTGAATAAAAGAGCGTCTGGGGGGAGGGGGATTAGTTGCCCTCTGATCTTTTAACTCTTAAAAATTAACCCAGAGCTTTCAATATTCAATCATAATGACCCCCCTCTGAAGTTTATATGAGCACCCCTTCCATAAAAACCAGAAATTGAGAGTTTTAGTCTTATAAGTTGAAAGTGATTGGAGACCATCCAGACATAAGGGATATTTTCTGGAGAGGTATTTTCCGTGGAGGGAGGGGTATTTTCGAGGAGGGTCTTCTGTGGGACATATTTTCAGGGGGTGTAAATTCCTAAGCCTTGTATTTCCCTTGTTTCCCCTTTTGGCACTTCAGAATCCAATCATATCAAGCATTTCCAAGACTGACAACTCCAAAAGGCTTATAATTCTACAACGATTAAAACTGCAATTAAAAACGATGCTTTTCTTACAGTAAAAGCAAATGCAAATGATTTTTTTTCCTTTTTAGCGAATTATATTCAATAAGACATTGCTTATCATTTTATCATGCACAGACAAAAAAGGATATCCTTCATCCCCTCCTAAATTTTGAATTTTTTCCCCGCCCCTCATATTTACCTTTAGGTTCATAGAACTCGCCAGTTTGTGATGTGTTTTGACGAGTTTGTTTGACTAAAAACATTTGGCCTCCCGCGATACTTTTCTGTGCATAGTTCTGTTCTTTAGTATGTGAAAATAGCTACGTGTGCAACTTTTTCAATAGCATTATGCTATGTCCGTTGCCTAAAAAGGCCCAAGACGTCGCGATCTGCGTTTGAGGAGGCCCTCCCCCAGTTTTCTACTAGTACTACTTCAATTTAACCACCCTTAACCAGACAATCTTAAATGCAATAGCACAGTCTGTCTCTACAACAGCATAGCTTCTTATGGCAACTATTTCCCCACCAACAAGTCAAGTTCTTATATGGCTCGTCATTTGAGAACAAATCGTCATTTGATATTCAAGTAGATTAAATTCCTTGATTAACTTTCGTCAGGATCATGGCCATTTTCGGGTGTTTCTAATTTCTGTTCGTTTTAAGTTTTAATGTCGCTCCTTACTTTCAGCTAAAAAAATTAGTTTTTTTTTATTTAATTACTATCAGGAGTGATTGTGTATTTCTGCTAATATACAGCTTTTGCTCTTATGGCAGCCTATACAACTATCCTATGGGGCAAGAAAAGAAGGATTCTTTTATATCTACCTTTATGGTTCGTTCTTATCAATGTGCCGAAGAGTTGCTTAAAGCCCTCTATAGAATCTAAAAGTTCCCCCAGCAGTTTTCTATCCATTTTTACAAAAAAGAATATTCCTGTTTCCAAGTCATTTTCAAAGTTAGACCTCCTCTTAAATTAGCCCCCTTCCCTCGAAAAGAAACACACTCGGTCTTTGTGATTGTGTATTGTACTTTTGAAGAACACTCATCAAGATAAAAGAAGAAACAATATTCAGTGAATCTCTTAAAACTCTATTAAATATTTCCTAGTATAAACTTGTCAGAATCCCAACCATTTTTTATTTAATTTTTTCTGAGGTGATCGTATAGAACCCAATGGTCCTACAATATTGAGAGAGGGCTCATTCGAGTGAAAATTATTTACTGCTGTAAGTGTTACCGGAAGCTCAATTTATTAATCCATTTTCATTTCACTTATATTTTATACAATATTTATACGGCATATATATATTTAAATGTTTATATATGTTTATACAATGCACATATTAAGAAAATACATGATTCAAGAATACAATTTACAGCTCAGACTGTTCATTCAAACATTACAGAATATGACGATAGATAGATGAAATTGTTTCCAAAAGCTTGCAAAATGATAAACAAAACCAACTAAGAAAAACAGAGAAAATACAAAGAACTGTCAAACCAGCATAAATAAATACAAATATTGTAAGTTCAGTTACTATATTATCAGCAAGCGATGCGTAGAGCTTGTTGGCGACCTCTTAAAAAAATGAGCAAGCCAACATCTAATGAGAGAAAGAGAGAGAACGGTTTATTACACAAATTTCGTTGTAATTAAATTTCGTGTAAATAAGCCAAGCTCTTGGCTATTTTAAAGTTGTAAAAACATTTCATGTTAAACACAGAAAAAATATAGACATAGATAAACATGAACAGTGCAAAATTACATGTAAACATAGACGTAAAAAATGGCACAAATGAATTAAAATATCGATACGCTCGTGTACGTATAGGTTTCAGTTTAGTTTTTGTCTGGTTTTTCTGTTTAGTGGGGCATCTTCGGGGTGAATATCACGGTGGGTTGGCTTTGACAGCTACGCATTTTTAAATCTCATGATGAGATTGCTCAGTCTTTGCTCAAGGCACTGGATTTCAAGTTTATTGAGTGCTTCTTGGTAGAGAATATCACTATATCCCAGGATAATTCTAACTGCCCTTTTCTGCGCGGACTCTAGGTCGTGCATTAGGTGAGCAATGTATATTACGGAAAGGCCTCATACAGGATATGCATACTCCAAGACTGGCCACACATAGCAAAAGTGAGCGCGGAGGAGACTTTTGACATCGCAACCGAAACGACGCAATTTTAGACAATGTCTGTAGGGAAGTGTTATCCTTCCTAATTACACTGTCAGTATATGCAGCAAAACAATATATTTTGAGAAAATGACTCCCAGTATTTTCACTTCAGACACAACAGGATATGGGACTTCAGAGGGGGGGGGGATAAAATCTCTTTTTAGAGGAGTATTATTGGCTTGATATCATTAATGGTTAGTGTATCTTCATGCTCACTCAGGATGCCAGAATTTCGTTTTAAACTTCAATTTTTCTTCGATTTCACTAAAAGAATTGCTGGAAAGCGATACTTTGATATGATGCTTTTGACTGTCTAGGAGTCTATAAAAAAAAAAAAAAAAAAAAAAAAAAAAAAAAAAAAAAAAAAAAAAAAAGAACGGGTTTCTCAGTGTATCCTCGCTCAATTAAAATGTAGGTCATGTAAAATATACTCTTCAATTTTTTGGAAGACATGTTACCAAGAACTTGTTTCAAATGGGGCGGGGCCATACTTTGAGAAATACAAGTACGAAGATCCAGGCCCCCAGACTTGCTAAAATTTCTTGAATCTCTGGCAATTCCCATTCAAATCGCCGAGGTATTTGCTTGTACTATTAGTACCCTCATCAAAGAAAATGTGTGTTTGTGCCTTTTTGGAGAAAGGGCAAAACGTGTCAAAACATCAAAAACATAGCACACATTATGAGAGATATCTTAGAAACCAAGAGATTTTGATATCAAAGTTCCAATGCATACACAGGGTTAATTTATGTATGGCCTGATTCAACCCCTCCGTGATGCGAGTTTCTCCCGAAACCTCCTCTGTGATATGATTCTTTGGAAACATGCCTGGTTGATCCCTCAAACAACCTTGGTTTGCGCCAAGACGCAGGGATACGGAAAAAATCCAACTCCGTTAGCTTTCTTGAGCCAACCAAATTTAGGCTATAAATTTGAACCTTAGGATTTAAATATCTACTGTCAGCACCGTTGGAATACGAATTTGGTCACGGCAGGTAAATCAAACTTGGTGTTCAAAAATCTAGGTGGGCATTCCTTCCCCAATTTCCATTTGAATGTTGTTATTGTCTTCCATAAAGCTACCTTCTCTTTCTCTGTAACGCCTATGCAATTCTTTAGAATCCTCATGTTAGGATTAACTTTTAAAGATCACGAAAATGAACCAATCTTTACACTGTTTTTTTAAACGCAATAATTATGCTGCCGCAAGTTTGGGCGTCAGACTTATTTTCATTCTTTTCTTACTCCTTTCAACAGGTTTATATCTGGAAGCGCAAAGCCCGGTCATTACCGTTCGTTTTGCCAATCCTCAATACGATTGTAATACGCAGGCGTATTGCCTGGACGTCGAATTCCAATCGGATACGCCCGGAGAAGAAGTTTTTGGCATGAACGTGCGCTTCTTTTATGACGACGACGTCCTGGAATTTACCCGCTTTAGCGATTTCCAGGGAGGCTATGGTCCTTTTTCGCCTAATCCGCCAATGGTGACGACGGGCGCGCCCGGTACGGGTTCATCTTTATTTAATTTTGGCGGTCCGGCGGAATTTGTCAACGGCGCCATCCAATTGGTCAATACGGCTGCTCCGCCAATTATTCTTTCCACTGTGGAATGGACCAAGCTCTTCCAGATCTGCTTTGACGTGGTCGATCCCAACGTCGATCTGAATAATTTCTGCCCCAGTGTAATCTGGGATTTGAAGCAAAACCCAAGCGAGGGCGGCTTTTTGACTGGCGACGACGGCTTAGTCACTACCGTGGTCAATCCCGATCCCAATGAAGATTCTTCGCCTGCTTTGGAAAATGTACGACATCATAATTGGGAATACGACGCTTTGCCTGATCCGCCTTACGGCCTTCCTATACAAAGCTCTTGTATTCTCATTCAATGCATTGATCCTTTAACAGTCGAATTGATCAATGTAATTTGTGAATCTTGTCCGGATAATGACGATGGCGGCGCGACTATTAACGCTGCCGGCGGAAAGGGGTTTTCAGAGAAAGTACAAAAAATATTTTTTTAAATGTCTACGGTGGAGGCTCTTCCGCCTCCGGTGGAAAAAAAATCAGTTAAAAATGGTATTTTTCAAAATCGAAGTGGGATAATTCAGAGGGGCTGGGTATTTGGAATAACATAACTTAAATTTGTAAGGCTAGAAGAACCACGCATAGTTTATAAATGTTTCATTCTTATGACTAAACATTTTTGGCTCAAAGCAGGG
>JAAAKM020073195.1:192732255-192757319 GCA_010016025.2 Alatinidae sp. Z8VKAUB7J3 | reverse complement strand
GGATGAGGGTCGCATAAGAAAAATTGTCCCCTACATGAAAAATTACCAAACAGTTTGTGCACGCAATCATCCGACCGGCTCCCACCATTGTGCCGGTTGGTGCCGGTGCCGGTCAATCTACACCATGTTGACTACACTGAACCCAAAAACTAGCACCAAACATTTTCAGAGTTAGATAGCTTTAAATTTCTTGACTACCGTAATTAAGGAGCTACTACCTCAACTTTAGATCCATAGAGGTTCAGTCCCGGTACCGATGTACCGACTTTAAGTTTAACTGTTTTGATATTCACTGGTTAAAAAGCCGGCTTCGCAGGCTCCTGCCAGGCTCAGACGGCTCGTGCTTTGCTCATGTCAATGCTAAGGCCTCCGCCAGTAATGTTTCTTTGGGCTGTTTAATTTTTAATCAGCCTTATTTGAGAAGCAAAAATTACTGATATAAAGAGTATTTCTGTTTTTTACCGTTCTACCCTTTGTATAAAGTATTTTATGTGTTATTCCGAAATCACGGGTTTGGGTATCGAATTCATATTCGTTTATAAATGTATAATCGTAGAAACGATTTTCCTTCTTTTTTTGGGCAAATTTAACATTGTGTTTAGATTATTAAAGTTCACTGCAACATTATGATATACCCTCTTTCATATGTGGAATAATTTCTGTTCGTTTTAAGTGTTAATGTTACCTCTGACTTTCAGTTAAAAAAAAAAACAATTGTTTGTTTATTGAATCTCTGAACGTTTTTCAACTAACGAACGCTCAAATTTGGCTCACCGTGCATGAAAAAATTGGCATAAAAATTTTAAAAGATGTGTCCCATTAAAAAAAAAATTAAAATGCTTCCCAAATTTGTTGATATTCATTTCTGTTGTGTTTTTCCTGATTCAAAACATAAAAGATATATGAAATTTAGTATATCTCATCAAAAGTTACGGGCCTGAGAAAATATGTCAAATTTTCAAAATAGGATGGTGGGGCACACCTAAAATTCCTGGAATCCTTATCAAAGTCACAGCATCAGATTCAGCTTAACAGAAAACTCTACTAAAGTAGCTTCTAGCTCCTATCTGCAAAAACGCAGAATTTCGTTTTTCCAGGAGACAAATCACAAATGCGAGTTAATGTTTTTTTTTTCCATGGGTGATTGTATCGAAATAATGGTCACAGAAAATCTGTAGAGGGGCGTTTTAACGAAGATTAAATGTTCCAGTGTTCTTGTTAAGTAACTAAAAATATTGGAGGGCAACTGAGACCCTTCCCACGCCCATTTCCCCTCAAAATTATCTATTAAAATGTTAAAATAGCTGTTCTGTTCTGTAGAGTTGAAAGTTTTAATAATTATGTCCTTAGAGGTAAGAAGATCCCTTACTGTTTGTGGAGAGAGGCATGTAAGCTATTAAATTTACCCACTGTTTACGTATAGTATTTGTTGCTGGAAAATAAACAGACATTTTTTGAGGAGAGGTGATTGTGCTTCGGCTGGATTTCTATAGGAATAATTTTCTTTGGGGAGGGAAGCGTTGATTCTGATTGCATTCACCACGACTATTGTCAAAATTTCTTTCAATTTGCAATGAAAGTTTAAAATGGTTCTTGAACTATGCTTTTGATTTATCAACAATCTCTAGATAATATAGTCGATAAAATCGTTGTGGGAGACTGTTCAAAAAATTACTTACAAATGAGAATAAAATTAGAGAATAAATAACAAATAAATAACAAAATAAGATAATAAATAACGAAATAAGAGAATAAATTTTTGTCAATTGCATCGCTCAGCTCTCTTTATATCTGACTCTTAAAGCTTTTGTGTTTCCTTGTAGGTAAGGTCAAGCAATACTCCCGACAAACCTAATAAGAGTGTCAACAATCCCAGTTAATAAACCCGAGCACTGCAGATTTTGATTGGCTCCACCAAAATAGGCAGCTCCATATTTCTCAGCGCTTGCGGCAGCGCTTCCTATTAAGCTTTTTATTTGCGCTTTGCTGCTATTTTTACACTGCTATATAAAATTCTCTTACGACGGTAAAATGTGTACGCTAAACCATTGTAGAAAATTTCTGAAACGATAAAATTCGCTAACCTACAACAGTAAGAGATATCTTCTCGAACAACTCCAAATACCATTATTATTGTTAAAAGTACCCCATCGAAGATAAATAATGGTTATTGGCTAGGTATTAGGAGATGCTATTTTGTACAATTTTATTCTAAAAAATCTTTGATTAAAATAAATAGTGGCTAAAATCTAATACTTTAAAATACTTTTTGAATTTGATAATAGCCACTGTCTTTAACTTTTGTAATTCAAATTCGTAAACCCCCCCCCCAAAAAACAAGAATCTCATCATCTTTGCTATCCCTTTGAAATTCTTTCACAGATTTTGTCTTTAAAGCGCATCGAGAAGGACCCGAGTGCCTTCCACATTGGCCTCGAACATGGCGCCCCGTTCCGACGGCACCCAGGACATGAAGGCTCCAAGATGAAGCACGGCCTGTACGCCCTCGACTGCGTCTTTGACGTCGGCAGCATTCTGCAGGGCGCCCGTTTCTTCGTCGTAACCCGGCGCTGTCTTTCCGGTTGCCCTGATGTCGAAGCCGCGAACCTGGTGACCGGACGCCAACAGGGTATCAACCGCGCGCGAACCGACCCGGCCCGCTGCTCCCGAAACCAGAATTTTCATCGTCAGATCGCCTGCTCTGTCTTGGCGTCGAAGAGGTAAAGATCGTCAGGATCGAACGACAGGGTGAGTTCCTCCCCTTCTTTCAGCGCACCGGCATAGGGAACCCGGGCGATCAGGCCCTTGCTGTTTTCCTCTTCGCCGTCTTCGCTCCGGGCGATCTGGTGTGCATCGTCATGGAAGTAAACGTATTTTTCCGATCCGAGACTCTCGACGAGGCTTGGCCTCACTTTGAAACTGACAGGACCATCGCCAACGCCGATGTTTTCCGGCCGCAGACCGGCAACCACGTCTGACGTCCCATTCAGCCGATGTCCTTCCACGGGTACCGTTGATCCGAACATCTCGATCGTCGGCGCGTCGCCATCCCGCTTGAGTGAGGTCGAAACGAGGTTCATGCCGGGAGATCCGATGAAGCCGGCCACAAACAGATTGACCGGTTTTCGAAACATCGTGTCGGGGTCAGCGATCTGCTGGATCACGCCTTCGCGCATCAACACCACGCGGTCCGCCATCGTCATGGCTTCGATCTGATCGTGGGTCACATAGACCGTCGTCACGCCGATCCGGTTGTGCAGCGCGCTGATCTCCGCACGCAAAACGCTTTGAAGATTTTTTATAATTCCACCGTGTTCACTAATAAAAGACGAGTAAAACATACATTTACTACAGACATTTAAATTCTATCGAAAATAATATACCATTTTATGAAGTTACAATTGCTAAGGAACAATCACTCAAATTACAAACTGCTTACATGAAACAAAATTTACTAAAAACCTATGAATAAAAAGAAAATAAAATCAAATATTATTGTGAGCCTTGTGGAATAAGAACTTTTCTAAGGGAGAATTTAAAAATACTTCTTCTAAAAGTGTCCAGAGTAACATTTGCAATTTGTAAATAAGCTCTTCAAACAATTCGGCTGAACAAATTTTCATACGATAGCCATCTATAAATTACTTTTATTTTTGAACAAAACATAGATGGCGTAAAAAGAACTTTTTAAAGTTCAACAGAAAGCCAACAATTCTCATTATTGCTGAGGAGTAAGGTACTGGTACGCCCTGATTGAGCTATAGGATTAATAGCAATATCATTTACTTAAAAAAACTAAGAAGTGTGAGAAAAATAAGTTCTTTGCACCTTCTATGGCTTTGCAGCACATAGAAGGTTCTTTATGCTTTTTGTTTTGGAAATCCATATTACAAAATGTGTGTTTGGATATTTTTTATTCTTGTTGTCGTTTTTTCCTTAAAATATTATTTACTTCTCTTTATTTTTTACATTTTGTTCTCCCATTGAAACTAAATTCTGGATGAGAAGTCGAACAGTTCGTTCTATATCCTGTTTTTTATCGTCTTAAGACATATTTTCACGCCTTTTTTTGTCTTTTCTTTTATCGATCACGTCAACTAAATAAATGAATTACTGTTGCGATCTAAACAAAGCTTAGGCTGTCATTTCGACGTAACTCAACAGACAGACGCATAGACCAAACAGACCAGAAAGACCAGACAGACCAAACATACCAGAAAGACAGACTGACAGAAAGACAGAAAAACCAAACAGACAGACCGGACCAGACAGACAAAACAAAAAGACAGACAGATAGACAGAAAGACAGACCAGATAGAGAGACAGACCAGTCATACCAGACAGACAGACAAAAAGACCAGACGGACCGGACCAGACAGAAAACACAGACCAGACAGATAGACACACCAACAGACAGAAAGATTAGACAGACAGACATTTAGACCAGACATACAAACCAGAAAGAGAGACAGACAGATGGACAGAAAGAAAGACAGACAGACAGACAGAAAGACAGGCCAGACAGACAGAATAAACAGATGGAGAGACAGACGAACAAACCAGACATTAAGGACAGAACGACAGACCAGACAGACAGACTAGACAGAGAGACAGACAGACAGAAAGACAGACAGACAGGCAGACCAGACAGAAAAACAGAATAGACAGACAGACAGACTAGACAGAGAGACCTGACAGACAGACAGACAAACCAAACAGACCAGACAAGACTGACCAAACCGAAAGACAGATAGACAGACAGACAGACAAATAGACAGATAGAAAGACAGATATACACACCAGAAATACAAACCAGACAGAAAGACAGAGAGACAGACAGACAGACCGGAGAGACAGACAAATTAACAGACACACCAGACGGACAAGACAGAAAGACAGAAAAATCATAAAACAGACGTACAGACCAGACAATACAAACCAGAAAGACAGGTAAGACAGACAGACAGACAGACAGACCACTCAGACCAGACAGACGGAAAGACACAACAGACACACAAACCAGACAGAAAGACAGACAGAGAAATTCCCCAAGCATTAATTTAACCTGGGAATCTATTGATATTAAACTCCTGTTTTTTAGAATTTTGGTTACTATTAAGCCGAGTTGCTGCTTATTTTCTTTGCAATTGAACCATATTCCTCCTAACTTCGCTACTAAAAAGTGTTTGACAGCTTAGTAAACAGGTTTCGGCAATAAAGCCAAATCCCTACAGCAGTGGGGGGTATTTAAGTTTTAGCCTATTTAAGTCGGAAAACATGAGAACATCAGATACGAATTTTGGCTAGGCAGAACGTCAAAACTACTGCTTCTACGAAGGAACTACCAATTACAGTGATGTAAAGCATTGATTTACAAGATCTAGCCCGAGTTGAAAAAAAAATTGTCTATTGATGGGTTTAGAAGGTAATTCTAAATATATTTTACTATAAATTCAGATTTAATTTATGGAAACATATATATCATTTTACTTTTTCCTCACATAATATGTCATTTTTTCTTCTACGTAATTTTATGCATTGTCATTGTTATTTTGTCATTTTTTCTTCGCATAGTATTTATATGCTGAAGTCCGTGATTTGATAAAGTTTCTGTTAATTCAGTCAACGGCAAAACATGACTTTAATCAGAAAATCTTTACTCACTAATAGTTAACAAATACCTCTGACAATTGATATCCCTCATGCTAATATTGGTAGAAGTGTACGATACGTGCATACAGAAAATTGTTTAAATTTTTAATTTCAATATTTAGTTGAAAATAGCGTAAGAAACCGGTTTAAAGTGCGTCAATGCGTGAACAACTTGAGCTGCAGAGGATATATCATACAAGTACCAAAATTAGTTGCATTTCACGCAACGCCAGTGCTATCTCTGGGACATTTATCTCTGCATCAGTATGACGTTTCCGCCGGCGCCATTCGTTCACGGGTGGGTGACAGTGCAAGAAGGCGGCGGGACTTGGGTCACCCTGTCTCCGACGAGTGCGACGTGGATCGATGTAACTCCGTAATGCGACGATTACCTACAATGGTTCAGGTTGCTCGTCGATTAGCGGGGCAGCGACTGCCTAAGGCGGGGGAACGATATCGGCAGCGCTTAGATCCGAGACGTCGACATTTAGGACAGCGAGGATTTCCAGGAAGCCGTTATTGCCGTTGCTGATCGCGAGAACGCCTCGGCTGTCGCCGTCGATCCCGGAGCCGGCGTCTTGAGCGCTCAGGAAGAACGCCTCCCCAGCCTGCAGGTTGTTGGGATCACCGAAGATTAGGCCGTCATAGAGGCCGATCAGGTCGGTGCCATCCTCGAAGCCTGAGATGGTGTCGGCATTCTCAAACTGGGCGCCGCCGTCGCCGGCCCTGTAGAAGAGCTGGTCGGCTCCTGTTCCGCCGTCGATGGTGTCGGCGCCTGTATCGCCGTAGATCACATCGGCGCCGGTCTCACCGTAGATCGCATCTGCGCCGTCGCCGCCATAGATGAGATCGTTGTCGCTGAGGGGCGTATCGGGAAAGCCGCTGCCGTAGAGGATGTCATCCTCGAGGCCGCCAAACAGGGTGTCATCCTGTTCGCCACCGTAGAGCAGATCCATGCCGGCGGTCGGGACACCTGAACCATCGAAGCCGTCGCCGTAGAGGGTGTCGCCGCCCGTACCGCCATACAAGGTGTCTTCGTCGCGGTCGCCATAAAGCGTGTCCGCACCCCCCTGTTCGTGCTGGAGGTTGTTTGGAGTGAGCCCACCATCGCCATAGATCAAATCATTTTGGCTGCCACCATAAAGCAGGTGCTATTTTGGCATCTGACCTGACCTGGAAATTTTTTCTGCTGATGTCATTGCTTAGCAAAAAACTAGTTAGCTAATTCTACTGTGTATTAGAAACTTTATTGATAGCTGACTAGTTGCTAACTAAACCTTATATAAACCCAAGATCTTATTAGCCAACTGGTAAGCTAATCCTACAAGTGTATTAGAAACTCTGTTGAAAGCTGACAAGTTGGCTATTTGAACTTAAGTTTATAATAGCTACCAGGATATTGATGGCCAACTAGTTAGCTAATTTTATACCATATATAATTCTAATATTAGCTTATTAGTTGGCTAATCAAGGCTAAAATGTATATAAAGGTGAGATCTAATAGCCAATGCCTTGGCTAATTTTAGATTCCACATATATAGGCTACATTGTCATTTATATTAGCCACCTTGTTGGCTGGACATTTTTTTCATATAGATTTTTTGGCTAAGGTTTTTTTTCTCAATATATAAACCATACTATTTTCTATTAGACATCTGACAGTATCTCCTCTTTTAGGGATTTCAGGCTATTTTTTGGCTACTATGAGCTGAAGTTTGTCCTTTACTAGGCTGCAGCTATCACTGCAGTAAATTTATCACAGTTCATATAGTTGACTTACCAATAAAGTGAGTATAGGCCTACCACTTGATGCCTTTTTTATGCTCTTTATGAATAGAATAATCATATCTATTGCAAATTCAAATGTAAGAACTTTTGAGCTCTTAAATATGAGAAATTTTCAATTAAAGTATGAGTTATTGGTCATTTACAACAACTGTTGAAAGCACTCCACACTGTTTTCTTGTTCATTTTTGACAAAATAATAGCCAACTACATTTTCTCAGTGCCAAAATTATTTGGTAAAACTGGAGCACGTCCGTGAGTTGGTCGGGCTCATTCACTGCCCACGCGTTCTGCGGGGCGAGCCGGATGCGCGCGCCGTTGGCCCCGCCGCGCTTGTCGCTGTTGCGGAACGACGAAGCCGAGGCCCATGCCGTCGAGACCAACTGGCGGGTCGAGAGCCCCGACTCCAAGAGCTGCCCTTTGAGGGCCGCGACGTCCCGATCGTCGATCAGCTCGTGATCCGCCGCCGGGACCGGGTCCTGCCAGAGCTGCGGTTCGGCGCCCGCCGGGCCGAGCAGGCGCGAGACGGGGCCCATGTCCCGGTGCGTCAGCTTGTACCAGGCTCGTGCGAAGGCGTCGGCGAACTGCTCCGGGTGATCGTAGAAGCGCTGCGAGATCGGGCGGTAGATCGGATCCCGGATCAGCGCCAGGTCCGTCGTGAACATCACCGGCTTGTGGTACGTGTCGGCGAGGTGGGCGTCCGGCACGTTGCGCGGTCCGTCGACCGGCGTCCACTGCTGTGCACCGGCGGGGCTCTTGGTGAGCTGCCACTCGTAGGAGAACAGGTTCCCGAAGTAGCTGTTCGACCACTTCGTCGGCGTCGACGTCCAGGCACCCTCGAGGCCGCTGGTGATCGTGTCCTCGGCGTTGCCCTTGCCGTGGCTGCTCATCCAACCGAAGCCTTGCTCCTCGATCGCGGCGCCCTCGGGCTCGGGACCGACGGTTCCCTCGGGGCTCGCCGCTCCGTGCGCCTTGCCGAGTGTGTGCCCGCCCGCGATCAGGGCGACCGTCTCCTCGTCGTTCATCGCCATGCGGCTGAACGTCGCGCGGATGTCCTCGGCCGCGGCCAGCGGATCGGGGTTGCCGCCCGGCCCCTCGGGATTGACGTAGATCAGGCCCATCTGCACATAGGCTAGTTAGCCTACAACTTTATACCTGAAATTAAGACTGACATAAACTATATTTTCAGAAATAAATTAAAGAAAATAGACTCAAAATAAAATTAAGAAGCGTATATACCATAAGCATCAATGCTTTCGATATGTAAAGGAAGCTTTTGTAGTACAGTTTTGCATTCATATGCTTCATGCATTTTAACTTCATATATTTTGCTAAAAACTCGTTCGATTTTACAAGACCATTCTGACGACTGGGACTAGAGCGTGTTTTAGGATTTAGCCGGGCTCAGTTTTAAATAAATTGCAGTAGAGAAAGCGTAAAGAGAGAAAGGAAAATAAAGACTAAGCGTAAAGAGTTAGTAAAGAGCGAATTGGGCCAATTGTAGCTGAAAATTCACAAGAAAGAAAATTTTGCATTTCTAAATAAGTAAAATACATATGGTAAATACACTGCGCGAGTTAAAAAATTACCGATCAAAAGCCATAAGGTAAGAACGCTTTTCTCATTTAGAGATGAAAAGAAAACATTTTAACGTTACGTGTCTGATAGAAAAAAATATATATATGTCTTGACCACTAATAAAACTAAACTGAATATTTGATATACAATGATGCTGAAATGTCAAAGACATAAAATGACAAAATATCATTTTATTTTCAGTTTTATAATAAGTACAAAAGAAAAATTTGCAATAAAATTCGTTTTCAGTAAGCCCTCAATGACTCTCTAGACTTCACACTTTTACAGTTAGGAAAGGGGGCAGTAGCAAAAAACAGATTGTTTGTAGTGACTTATGCCGTTTTAAGTTTGATTTGCATATTCAATTAAAGTTTTACTCGTTTTAAGATTTATTTATTCATTTATATTAGTGCCTATTATCAGGGATGTACATTAGCGTTTAAAGATCTTTCTAAAAGCTTATAAAAAATCGTTTTTCTAATTACCTCAAAGTAAAAGTTAATATCAAGGTCAAAAGAATTTATTTTATTAGACGTTTTTCTTTCAAGCTTTTTTTAGTTTTCGTTTACTAAGAGAACTGGATGGTAGAGTATACACAACGGGTAGTTGTTAACTCCAAGTCAAGGGTTTTTGACCTTGGAAATTATAATGGTAGACTTTCGATGCTTCCCGGAATTTCAGCTCCAGAATAAGGACCAAAAATTGTCATTTTTGGTGCCATATAGCACTTCACGGTGCTATTATTAAGACGAATTAGCAAAAATCCCGTATATATTATCAAGAGCTTCAAAACAAGCCATAAAGCATTTCTTTACAATATGCAGTAGCCTGCAAAGTAGCTTGCTAGTTAGTAGACGACTTACAGAACTTACGAAGAGTATTCTGAGGAGGAGTGTACAAAAGGAGGGATTGTATGCCTCAATTTAAGAAATTCAGGCTATGGAGATCATAATGGTACCTTTTTATTCTTATCCTCCTTTCACCTCTAGAAATCACACCAAAAATGGCACATTTTTGTCCCATACGGTACTTAAAGATTAGCGTAATCGAGACGAATTCATAAGAGAAAGCACATATAGAAAGTAGCTTCTAAGCTAGCTATAAAAAATTCATCCTCGATTCTGTGGTAGACCACTAGCCTTGGTAAAAAAAAAAGGAGACCAATCAGCGGTATTTTTCTCCCAAATCTCTTGTTGATTGTATTCATTTTTTTAAATATTGATGTATTTATTTGACTATTCCTTTTTATCTTTTTTTCCTATTTTTTCTCTATATT
Organism: Alatinidae sp. Z8VKAUB7J3; assembly: GCA_010016025.2. Classification (NCBI taxonomy): domain Eukaryota; kingdom Metazoa; phylum Cnidaria; class Cubozoa; order Carybdeida; family Alatinidae; species Alatinidae sp. Z8VKAUB7J3. The sequence continues at coordinate 192,747,028 of JAAAKM020073195.1, read as the reverse complement.
TAACGAACTACTTCATCTGCAATGTTGACTATTGACTCCACGAAAATCTACTTTCTATAACCATATACTAAAGTACCACATACCTTGTACTAAAGTACTAATCACATGCCACATTGATACTACTCTACCAGTCGTGTCGGCCTATTCTCTAATTTCCAAACAACCTTTTCTTTTTTAATATACAATATTCCTTCTTCCAGATTCATTACATGGCCCAATGATGATTGTACTTGCATTGGACTTTACAATGCTAACTTTAAACCCAAACATAACTAGGTCAGTTTTGACTTAAATATTCCTATGACGGGCTTGATCTTCACTTTTCCCTTCTCCCACCTCTTCATGAAAATACGCAAGAAAACTCTTAATACCCTATGCCAGCAAATGTCGAATGGATACTCTAATAATTTTATGGAACACTAATGGCTCGGTACAAAGACTGAAAATTAAACACTCATATACGAAAATATATCAACCTCTTCTATAGAAATGGAAAAGCCCAAAAGGTTTTCTGCTCCACAGATTGGAACTGTAATGGTACGCTTTTTCATTGTCAAAAGGAAATAATCAATCCCATTTCTCATACAGCTTGTCAAGAATTTCTGTCATTAGACAATTTCTTTGGAAAATATTTAATAATTCTTCATATGCCTTTCGGAGCGCAAATTGAGCGACTGCTTTATGTAGCCGGATTTTTTTTTTCTATAAATCAAGATTAATGGAACAAGGCGACTTTTTTGTATTATACACTACTGTTTTTTAAGCTAATTTTAATTTCGATTCCAAATACACTTTAGATTTCCGGGCGAGGCATTGACAACTCCTCAGAATGTTGTACCATGCCTTAGTTTACACGATTTAAACACATGCTTTTTGTTAAATAGTTTTATGGATCTGCCCAAACTAAAGGGTGTAAGTATGCTTGTCATATGAGAAATTGGATACTGAAACTGCTGCTGCTATTTAGTTAGACTTATATAAGGAAGCATGTCATATTTCAATGAAGATATTTGACAAAGGAGAACAAATTTGAGCAAACATACCTTCAACAGGGAATAGTGGTGCTTTCCCTGCTTGAAGAAGAATGGGACGGAAGGAGCGACTCAGAACAAGCTCATTAAAAGTAGCAGCACCATTTAATAGCTATAAAAACAAATCGCAAGGATTATCAGCATAAGGCACCAATAAGCTTGTCTTACTGGTCCGATATAGCGCGTAGCTAAAATACAGGAAAGCTAATAAATGGATATAACAAGATATTTAAAAAAAATCTAGGGGACGTGACCCCTGCCTGTGGATCGGTGCGACTAAAAGGTTTGAAAAGGGGAATTATTGACCCCTAGCCTACTATCCCTTTTAAATATTTATGTTTTGATGATGCTCCCAGTCCTTCGAGATTTTGATGAGCTCATCCCTCTCGCCTTCAAATATAAGGTTCCCTCCAAAATGAATTCCTATACAGGCATGTCTACCCGCTCCAAGAATCTTACGATGAATTGCAGACATATTATATTCAGACAGATATTGCCGTAAGTATATTATAAAGTCATAAATTGGGAACTAGAAACAGAAAGAAGGAAGAATTGCGAGGTTCTCACTAAAATTGAGCCCTCACTACATAAGGTAGCAAGGTACTCCTTTGGACATAAAACTCGGGCAACAAATTGCTAATTTCGGTACCTAGAGGCATCTAAAATCAGAATAGCCACTTGCTACTGCCATTACCTTGTGAAAACCAAAAAATAAAATAGATGGCGAAATAGTATCTCCCAATACACGTAGAATAGCAATTGATACATGTAATAAATAATTTCCTAGACTATACTTGCTAAGCACACCAAGATGAGGAAAAAACTGAAGACGTAACCCATCCACCGTTACATGGAAAGGGTCTATTTATGGTAATGGTTGTTTTTTACGTTCTACTTTATTAATTTCAGTGGTTTTGTTTTACGATCTATTATTATTGTTCGATTTTTGCCCTGGTGATGGCTGAGCGGAGGTCTCAGCCGAAATATTCGCATTGTATTTTCCCTTTTTCACTGGCTGAATATATCCTCGTTTTTTCTTCTTCTTCATTTTTCCTCATTTTGTCATGTATGTATATCTTTATTTGTATGTATGCAGTCGTTTATTGGTCAACTCCTATGTTTTGTCTTATGACATTTTTTGCAGTTTTTCTTTTTTGTTGTTTTTCTTTGATCCGTGATTGTTTTTGCTAACACGACGGGTTCTCAATAGACTCATTCATTCAATTTAAATCAGGCCCAGTCATACCACAATTTCTTCACATTCAACAAGAATAGTATAAAAGAACGAAAAACATGACAGGTCTAATCAGACCACCATTTATTCAGATTAAATAAGAATGAAAAAGATACTATAATTAGAAACAAAAGAAAATTCAAGAATTAACATAGCCTGAAGGTCTTGAACGAGCATGTTTATAGTCGCGAGGAAGAATACAGCAGTATACTGGTCACTAAACAATAGTGAAAAAAACCTCGATCATCAACTCTGGAGTTTCACAAGGAAAAATTCTTAGATTACTCCAAGCTGCAAGTTAGGGTAATTTAAGGCAATACATTATTTGGAGAAATAGTTTTAATCAGGTTTTGAGGCGATTCAAACAGCAGAAGGGCAGAGGTGTAGCAACAAATCTTGTGTAGGAATCTAACACACCTCAAACGCTATCTCAATCACCATTTACAGTTTGATTAGCAGTAAAAACTACAGGTGTAAACTCAAAATCTTCGCAAAACTCGATGAATAACTCCTCATCTGCCCTTTCCGATATTGCACAATATGCTTTTCTATTTTCCCTGTCCAAGAGTAAACTTCCTGTTCCCTCAAGAAACAGTCCCTCTTCCTCAGCATCCCTAAAATCGATAATATGTTCTATATGAAACCCTTCTTCCTCCAATAAAAACAAAACTTCTTCGCGACGCTCTAAACGTCTATTTTCAGCAAACATAGGATACAATCCTACTATTCCATCTTCATGGAAAGATATCCAATTATTAGGAAAATGAGAATCTGGAGTATCTAACCCATCGGTGCTGTTAAACACAACAACATTTACCCCAACACTTCTTAATTTTTCAACAAACGAATCAAATTCTTGTTGCGCTCTAAACTGAAGTGCTTCCTGAGATACCTCATCTAAACCCTTTTGATAATAATTGTTTACCGCTGTTTGCTCATTTGCTCTAAAACTTGTTGGGCGTACCATTAAAATGGTATTGGTACTCTGTTGCATATCAAATATTTTTTTCAAAATTATCATTTTTCCAACCAGAAATACGCGCTTTTAAAAACAAAAACTTAAATTGTAATAAAAAAACTACATCTACATGAAATCAGCAGTTTCCTTTATTTTGTTTTTAGTCTCATCTTTTGGGTTTTCTCAAAGTAACCTTGAATCTTTAGTTCAACAAGGAATTGATTTTCATGATAGTGGTAATTACGACCAAGCAATTACAATCTATCAAGAGGCTTTAAAAATAAATTCAAAGTCATCTCTTGTTCACTATGAAATTTCCTTAAGTTATTTTAAAAAAATACCACGTCTTACGTATCTAAATGAATAAATCCAACGAAACCTATTTAGTTTTTACCTAACAGTTTGAGAAGAGCTTCTCAAATTCCTAATAAATTCTGCTGATAACATTTAGATTCGTACTTCAAAACGCTTATACGATAGTTGTCCTTCTACGTTATAACGGTTACTGCAATAATTCCCGTATTATTCAAATCATTAAGATTGATAGTACCCCAATAAAAACAAAGTGTACCACTAGTTCAGGCCAAGAAACAACATAAGCTTCTGAAATCTACAAAACATAGCTTAAGCCAACTTGCAATTGGGCTGTGGGACGTCCCTATTATCTCCAGCTGAATAGAGGCTTTATACAAGCACGGGCCCGTCTCGGTCAACACATAGTTTTCAGCTTTTAGATTTTTCAACAGGAGTCAATATTATGTACAAGCAATCAAAGGCCGATTACCTTCGATTCATAATGCTTTCGTCCCTCCAAACATTTAAGTAATCCCATAAAAAAATAACGTAGTAAGAGGATATTAATTAGCCCAAGGAAGTCCACCAAAGTTAGTAAAACACAAAGAAAAATGTTTTGCTCAAGATCAAGTTGAATTCTATGTCGTTTACTTGGCTATAATTTCTGCGAAGGTGCCACCTCTGATGTTCACCTTGTAACGCTATTTGCAGTCACGGTTCTTGTTGGGAAAACTCGTGAAAAGTCCATCCAAACACTGTCATGAAACTATTCAGACAACCATTTCATAACACTGAAACAGCTCCAACATTCATCATAAATTGTTAAATGGAATTGCTGCTACGCGTTTCAAAATGATAATTCTCTGCATTTTCCTTATTTCGTCTTGGTTCGGGATCCTTGCTTAAATTATTCCTTGAATTAAAAATCAATGAAAAAATAAATTTGAAAAAGTTTTTTTTCAACTGAAAGTAAGGAGCAGCATTAAAACTAAAATTATGGCACATATGAGGGGCTCACCTCCTCCTAATACCTGGCTCTTTACGCTAAAGTGTTTTTAGTAATTTCAACTATTTATTCTACATATCACAGCTCAGAATCACAGCCTTCGTGATTCAGGGTTAATTTGGAACCGTAAATTTTTTTTTTAGCTTTAGTGTAAAGAGCGAGGCATTGACGAGGGAGCAAAACCCCTCATATACGTAATAAAAACATACGAACATAGAAGTTTATGACGTAAGTTAGCTCGAAGTTTTTTTTTTTTTTTTATTAATAAAAACGTTCGTAAAAAATTTAAAGTTCTAGTTGCCTTTTTAAGTAACCAAAAAATGGGATGGTAACTTGGCCTCCTTCCCCCGGTTCGTTTTTCTCAAAATCGTCCGATTAAAACTATGAGAAAGTCATTTAGCCAAAAAAAAATTAATTGACAAATTTCGTTTTAATTATTCATGTGCAGAGAGCCAAAATCAAAACATGCATTAATTCAAAAACGATAAGAAATTAATTAAAAAACAAGTTTTTTTAACTGAAATTAAGCAGTGACATTAAATCTTAAAACGAACAGAAATTACTCCATATAAGAAAGGGGCTGCTCCCTCCTGAACGCCCCGCTCTTGACACTAAAGTTTTTTACTGTTTGAAAAAGTAGAGTTGAGAGAAAGAGTAAAAAAATACAATAAATAAAAGAATACAGATTTTCAGATATCTTGATATTAAGGTTTTTCTAAATTTATTACTACATTACCTTGTTATAAGATCGGCATTGACTACAATGTCACCCCCCCCCTTCGTTTATGTATTATAAATGTAAATATACGATGAGAGTATATATTTTTTTTTAAATGAATAAAGAAAATACTGGTTTTCGCACAGAAGCAAAGAGCGAAATTATAACCAGCGATTGCTTTTCTGAAAACAAAAACTAGTCCCGGGCTGAAAAGGCCGTTTTCCAATCGGCTAAGGTTTGCTCGAGTACAGTTGAAAAATCTGTTTTCGGCCAGCTAAATTTGGCTAAAAATAAATTTAAGTTTTCTGTGAGGTTGTGATCCCCCAAAAAGAAAAATAAGCCTTCATGCAGAGAAATATTCAGTTCGCATCTGTTTTAATCCGGTTAAAAAATCTGTTATTCTGACCGGCAACATTTTGCAAAGTTTTTCGTGTGTAAAGGACTCGTAATAAAATGTACATTAGAATAGAATCTTTTTAAGATTAATTAAAAAACACATTTTCTTACGAAAATAAAGAATGAAACTGAAACTAACTATTGTATTACTGAAAACACAAATCTTAACCCCCACCCCCTCCAAAAACACGAACTTTTGTTAAGAGCAGACATTTCTATGATTTAGTTTGTACAAAACAAAGTCTGTAAGTCTCTCAATAGTCTTTACAGCGACCACGACACCTGAAACATATAGTACAAAAATTATAATTCTCTAAAAAGCTCAAGCAAATTCAGTTTTCAGTAAAGCGCTACATTTTTTAGTTCTACAGATATTGGAAAATGTCAGAGGTCTGTTAATTTCAGTTTTCTTTGGAGAGATAACTTGCGTAATCGGCGAAGCAACAACTTTTGTTTGCTTTAAGTTAAACTTCCCTCTTTACTTCCATAAGAAAAACTTTGTTTCTTTGAATTAATGTTTGCTCTTTTTTTGATATTTTCAAATTTTTAAGAAGTTTTTAATTTTGGTTCGCTGTGGCGCCGGCAATCGGGGCGACGACTATTCCGGTAGCGCCAAGGCCTGTGGCGCCTAGGCGGGGAAGGTCGAGAAGGCCGAGGGTATCGCCCCGGCGTTGGCCGACGCGCAACGGGCCAACAAGGACGGCAAGACCATGGTGATCGAGATCATCACCCGCCAGGACACGCGTTTTTCCTGGTACAACGACTTGTTGAAGCCGGCGGCCACTTAACAGGGGCTCTGGCGCGACCGAGGGGGGAGGACCAAAGGGGTGATCAGCCCGGCGCGAATCCCTTAAACTAATGATCCCTTGATCCCACTTGGGAGAGGAGCCTCGACCGGGGCTCCGACTAAGCCATATCGTTAACCGACCCACGCATACGAACCCGGCACCATCGGGTTGATGTTAGGAGGAGGAAAAAGACCATGCTGACTCTGCTTTCGCCGGCCAAGAAACTGAACATGGATCCCGTGGATACGGGGCTTGAGGTCACACAGCCGCGGCTGCGCAAGGACACCAAGGAACTCGCGCGTGTCGCCAAGACACAGACGGCGGATGACCTGAAACGCCTGATGCATATCAGCGACAACCTCGCGGCGCTCAACGTAGAGCGGTTCAAGGCCTTCAATCTCGATAACAAGAGCAACTCGGCCAAGCCCGCCGGCCTCGCTTTCGACGGCGATGTCTATTGGGGACTGGAGGCAAACAGCCTTTCCGATAAGGCGCTGTCCTATGCCCAGGATCATCTGCGCATTCTCTCGGGCCTGTACGGCGTGCTGCGCCCGCTGGACGCGATCCAGCCCTATCGCCTATATTAGCCATGTCAATATAAGACCTTCCTATGTACTTATTGTCTCAACAGAATTTTCTGCCTTTAAAATATGGAAATCATCTTAAACAACAAGGAAAATAATTGTATCGAACGTATCAAACCAGTCGTCTTAGTAGGCCGGGAGAGGGATCATTTGAAAAAAAAAACACCATATCTAGCGTCCTCTTTAAGTAAACAAGGAGGTCATGCCACAGTAAAGTGGCGTTTTGTCACCTTTTGTCATCAGACATCAAATCCAAGAGAACCGAACTTTTAAGATATCAAATCGATTTTTTATTGTCTAAAGCTTTAAAACAGGAGGTATTGAGCCACCCTTTTCTTGAAAGACCACCCAGAGGGGAGCTAATTACGCTACCAAAGAGACTGGCAAACAGATCGAAGTAACTAACCGTAAGTAAAAAACAATATTTGGTTTTGGCAATATATACTTTGTTATGTTTGATTCTTTCTATTAAGGTTAGCAGGCTACTACAAGATTGCAGAGAGTTGTTTAATCCTTTTATTCGAAGCTAATGCCTCTCATAAATTCGTCTTCATAACTCCTTCGTAAAGAATCATATGGCACTTTTTGACACCATTTCTGGAGTAGAAAGGGTGGGAAGCATAATGAGGGTTCTATTATAATCTCCATAGTCGAACATCCTTAATCGAAGGTTTAAAATTCTCCCTCTCCACCCCATCCTCCCTTGGTAAGTTAAAACTAAAAAAATACGGTTGCGAAAAAACTTGAAAATAATTAAATTCCTTATAAGTAAAAACCTTAAAGATAGCAATGATGACATACCCCTCAGACTCTTCACTTGCGAGACGGTAGACATATCTTGTATAAAAAAAAATTTGAATTTGTCAGAAGTAAGAACCACATTTAATTCGCTGAAAAGAACACATCAATTTCTTTGGTTTCATCGTTCAAGTTAAACAAAGGTGTTTAGTAAGGGTTCGGTTCTGAAGACGAAGAGAAGACGCCCATCGGCCAGTTGGATGATGTGCTGATCCTCCTGCCAGCCCGAGGTGTGCACGTTGACGCGCACCTCGTCGGCAAAGATGAAGCTGCCGTCGGCGCCGATCGTTGCCACACGCGCGGCGATGCTGCTTTGGTCGTTGTCGCCGTCGGTACCGTTCGAGGTCTCGAATGTGAAAAGCACCCGCCCGTCGGCCAGCCGCAGCACCTGCGGACTGTACTGAAGCCCGGCAATGTGCTCGTTGATCAGAGTTTCGTCATCGAGCCGCACGGCGGGATACCAAACCGTTACCCCGTCCCCGAGGAAGCGGATACGCTCGATGGAATGCAGTATGTCCGTACCTTCGTCGAGCTCGTCGCCGGTATCGTTGTCAACAACCGTTAGCGAACCGTCGGGATTGCGGGTGATCGTGTAGTCGCTTGAGAAGCCGGCGTACTCGACTGTGTCCAGATCAACCCCGCCATCATGCGTCTGGTTGCCGGCTCCGCCGTTAAATGTATCCTCGGGCATTTGCGTCTCCCCGGATCAATGCGATGAAGGCTTTTCGTGTATTGATCGGTAAATCGCCCCCTATCAGCAGTTGACTGATGTGGAGTGGGAGACAGCCGGAGTATTCCCGCAGAAATACTCGGTTGCGGAGGTAAATCCCCGGCGAATCCCCCTCCAGTAGCACTTTGTCATCATTTCAACTATGATCGGCAGCGCGACGCCATACACCAGTTAGTGGGGTAACGATGGAATTTCGCGAGGTTTCCGATGCGGATTGCCGACGTGTGGCCGAAGGAATCCTGGCCATGTCCGAGGCGAGCAGTCTCGAAGACACCACGTCGGAACTGGTTCGAACAGCAATGGACCTCGTTTAGAAAAAAAAATATAGATATAAAGCTTATAGAAAGGGTGAATGTGTAAACTTCGGGGGGGGGGGGGGGGCTCACTGGATCAGTAATCAGAATTTCTAGTAACCTTTTTAAGGTTCAAAGTGGTCGGAGGGGGGATACCCCCCCCCTGACACCTCGTATTTTCCCAAAATACATCTGATAGAAATTTTGAAATGGTCATTTGTTGTCGTAGAAACTCCAAAAAAGGCTTATTCGAGTGGAAACTGAAAGGGCCATTTTTAATAGTCAAAAGTGATTGGCCCCCTCCACCACACCCAACCATTCCCAAGACACTTCTAATCAAAATCTTGAGACAGCGATTTTATTCAGCGTGGTTGAAAAGTCTGGAAATTATGCCTTTGAGGATGAACCCCTCACCCCAAGAGCCCGCAGCACAATTGTTATAAGTTATGCCCGAGGGCATATAAGGTTTTATGGAAAAAGTGGTCATATAAACTCTAGAGGGGGCTCATTTGATTAGAAATCAGAAGTTTTAGTGCCCTTTTTCAGAGTCAAAGTGGCCAATGGCAGAAGCCTCCCCCACCTCACCACCCTGCCTTACGTTTTGTTTTCCAAAAATGTATCCAATACAAATTTTGAGATAGCCATTTTTTTCGAAAAATAGTCGAAAGATCATGTAAAAAGCCCTTTGGAGTGGACAGAATCCCGCAGAGTCTGAGGGTAAGGGTTATAAGTTATGCCCCAGGGGCATTTAAGGTTTTATGGAAGGGTTGGTCGTGTGAACATTAAAAGAGGTTCATTTGATTTGAAATTCGTAATTCTAGTTCCCTTTTAAAATTCAAGCATGATGGAGTTCAATTATCCCCCTGCCTGGCATCCTCTTTTCCCAAAACACATTCCAAATCAACAGGGTCAAAAAACATCTAATGAAGGAAGCTCTCATCGGGTTCTCTTTCGTTCTCCACTGGTCGCCGACTCAATCTGGCAAGCGAGACACCGCTACGAAATAAGCGCCTCGTTCAACACCAGCCTCCGTGTTGGCAAACCATGTCTCAAGTTTCATTGGGCCCGGCTTCAGATCGACCCTAAAGACCGCTCGAGAATCTCCAGGCTGAAGCAAAATCTGCTGTTCGATCTCGCCCAAACGAATCCGCGCCTGATCGGCACCGATGGGCTTCGGATCGTCATGCGGAAACCGAGATAGCACGAATTCATACCGGCCTTCCGTGCGGACCTCAAGAGCCCAAAAACCATTAATACTCAGTGAGTCGTCAGCAAGCTGCTTCGGTTTCCAAATCACATTGCCGACCGTTGGATGCCAGTCCCGGACCGTGATCCGCGTGACCGGCTCTTCCGGCGCACCCACCAAAAACGGAGCATGCCTTCCCTGATGCTGGGTAACATCCGAAAAATGCGCCTCGTACTTCGCAAAGAGCTCGGTTACAACGTCGGGCTGGCGTGGCGCTATGTTGCGATGTTGACCGGGGTCTGCAAGTCTATCGTAAAGCTCCCCATTCACCAACCGCCAGCGCTCCGTCAGCACCGCATACTGAGGATACCGACGGTTCCCGCGCGGGTTCAAGGAACCGCGTTCCAGCTCGTCTCCCTGCCGCTCGATAATGACATGACGATCCGGCCAGTCACCTTCGATACCACGCAGCAACGGAGCCATGCTTCGACCATCAAAGCGTAATCCCGTCGGTTCCGATAACTCGCAAAGATCGACTAAAGTGGGCAGCCAATCGTGATGGCTGGTCAGCCGGCGAACGGCTTTCCCGGGGGAAGAAACATTAAATAATGGTAAATGGTTATAAGCTTACCTAAGCTACGGATGTCAGGTGATTGATTATCTGCAAACAATAATTTTGACAGAACCTGTGCCTGTCATCATCAGGTTCAAACTCAAATTTCTGAATATATTAGAATATGTTAGAAATGTTTTATCCCCTTTTCTGGTAAAGCGAACTTATCAACTGTGTTTTTTTTTCCTTTGTATCATGGTTCCCTCGACCAATTAGCCTGCGGATATAAGTTTCTAGGATACCATTTTTCGGATGACCAACAATGCAGACAAAAATGTTGTGATACTCTCATCCCTTTTCCTTGCCCTTCCCAAACATTCCTTGACAGTATCAAGCCAATCCCCTCAGTTGTTCCTAAGATATTACAAGTCTACTTTTTTGATAGTCGAGGTCTATATACTGTCTTCCAATTTATCTTCACAACTTCACCTGGTGACGCAAAACACAAGCTCCCCTAGAGTTAATAATGCAAAAACGTTTATCTGGATTGGAAAAAAAATTGTTGGATTGCTGATTTTTTTTTTTTTTCATTTCGGTTTCATTTATGCATCAATCGTTATTTTATGAATATTGTTCTGCTCATCTAAAGGCTTATAGTACTTGTTGCCAACATTTGCCTTCCCTAATTTCTAAAACCTGCTAGTTTTCCCCCTTTATTTCATGGAAGTATCGTAAAAGAAAAAAACAAGTTACTTCTTGCATTCAGTAATATAATGCAAGCATTGAAGTTATGAAAGAAGATCTTCCATGTAACCCTTCCACAGAATATGCTTGATCAATTCAATTTCCGGATTTCCAAAACATCCCAATTTCCAAAAGACCTCAAATGAGCTTTTATATATCAACATTTTGCCTGTAGGGTCAGTTCGGTTTTTTTTCCAGGATCCAGCATTTAAGAGCGTGAGCAGAAGTAGTATAAAATTGTTTTAATTTTAAAAGTAAAAAAAAGGAAAAATAAACATTAAATTAGTGATAAATCTCGAGTCTTTCAAAGTAGCTTTCATTTTAATATTTTCTTGAAAGAAAGAAATTTTCAATTTTCTTGAAAGAAATTTTTTCTCTTAGGGAGAAAAAATTTTCATCGTGAGTAATTGCTGTGGTGAGTAGTATTACATGAGCCTCCTTTGGTTAAAAATTAATCACGTGGTGGACTAAAAATTTAAAAATTTAAATTAAAGCACACAATTAAAACACAAAAAGGAGACCGCAATAACTTTTATTGCGGTCTCCTTTTTGTGTTAAATCCATCAACTGCATTTAAGCTTTCTAAAAAAAACTTGAAGTTAGATCAAATCTAGTAATTTCTCGAGACAGAGAGATTACTTCCGAATATGGAAAAATTCGGTAATTTCTAAATTGTTGTAAAAAGTGCGCTTTAATTTAAGTGTTTTTCACCATTGATGTTTTATTATAAACCAATCACACGACCTCTCATTTCTGGAGAGAAGAAATAACATTACCTTAAATGCAAAAGGATCTTTTTGTTGCAGCATGTTTTTCACTTGATCTTGAGTTTGGCAGTCTTATGGCCGTCTTTTGTAGTATTATGGCCAAAAGGTCCTTTTGAAAGAGATAAACTTTATGGCCTTTTAAAGAGAGACACTATAAAGTTAGCAGTTTGATAGTTTTAAATGATAACGTTTATTTTTAACACAAGTGGCTTACCTAGTATTATCACCTGACAGCCTTTTAACTCTAGTCAGACCAAAAATGGTGTCTTGCGGCACCAGGTAGTTAAAAGACAATGAAGACTGAAAAATGAACCATATAACCTCGCAAAGTTTAAGATATACTAAAGAAAACTGACCCGTTTCTCTAGATGCTTGAATTATGCGGGCTTATCTTAGTTTTGACAAGATTTTGAAGAGACTAAATTTCAGAGAGGAGGGGTAAACTGGGGTCTGACAAACCGGTGTCTAGGGGGGGGGTAGTCGCCCCCCTGCTGTAGAAGTTATTATCATTGCTGTACTCCTGTTATGTGTTATGTCTTTGAGGTTTGTAGATTCAGCGTTACTTCATTAAAAGGAAGTTTGGTTCACTTGATTGCCGAGCCCTTCCTTTGGCACATGTCTTCCACTGAAAGATTAGTATTAAGTCTTGAAATAGTAAACAAAATCTTATTGGCATTTCTATTACTGAGTCTGCATCTGTCCTTGGTGTTGGTGTTTTTGAATATCATAGCAGCTTAAAGCCTAGATCCAGAAGAAATGTTTAAAGATAAAAAGGCTGAATTATTAACTTACTTTATCCATCTTTTAAATTTTACAAGTAAACATTTGGAAAAATGATAAATTTGGTATTCCCCAATCTCATTTTTGTATTTTTGATTACAGGTTCATCTAGTAATAAAATATATTGTCCTTCATTCAAATATCCTTATCGACAGGCAATGGTTAAGAGAAAATTCATTAAAGCTAAACCGTAAACCAATACACATTATGTTGCAACTTTACACTTCCCTGCTTCTGCATACTTCTAAGTAATTTATTCTGTTTTAGATTCACGAAGAAATGTCTTCAGATGAAATTCGGAGTCTATTTCATGTAGAATCACATACAGAAGGTATGGCCAGGGAATTAACCTTTTGTTTATTTTATTCATTTCCTTATTTCTCAGAAAACCTGGGAAAGCGTCATAGGTCATGCTAGTTTCCCATCATTTACATATGAGGTTCACATGGAAGGCCTAATCGTATAAACTTTGGAGGAGGCTCATTTGATTGGAAATTGAAACTTGTGTGCTCCCTTTAAGAGTCGAAAATGATCAGAGAGTAACCAGTCCCCAACCCATGCCTTTTTCGCCCCGAAGAAAGGGTTAGAAGTGATTCAAGTTGTTCATTCTTAATATGTAAGGTCTTTTTGGAAAGGGTGGTCGTATTCACTTTGGAGGGGGCTCATTCCATACTAGACTCAAGGTTCCAGATCTTTTTGCAAGAGTCAAGTGATCAAAGAGTCTCCAGCCCCTCCCCGTTTCCTTAAGTATTCCCGGTTAAGATTTTTAGATAGCCATTTTGTAAAGATAACCATGGCTATCTGTAAAGATAGCCATCTTTAGAGACCAAAGAGCCTTTGGGGGAATAGTAAAATGTAATATTGTATTTGTATTTCATGATGAATAAACCTTATCTTATCTTATCTTTGTTGAAATAGTCCAAAGGCTAAATAATTATTTTTCCGGGATTAAAGCCCCCCTTCAAGTTCCAGAGGTAAACATTGTAAGCTATATTAGTTGTCACTTTGATAATTATTTTACTTTGATACTTTGTTTACCTTGATACCTAATTACTTTGGTACTGTTATTGTGATACTAGTTTTGATAATTTGATGAAACTTTGACGTTAAAAAAAATATATTTTGAAATGGGGAATGTTGAAAAACTTGAAACTATGGCAAGAAATAAAAACCCATTATATTTCAAACTTAAAAAGACCAGAAATTACTATTTAAGAATAAATGAAACCTAAAACGAACAGAAATCAAATAAACAATTATATAAAACTAACACAATTCTTTCCAATCCAGAACACGCAACTCGACCGGGCGCCGCTGCGGTCCCTCACGAGTATATTTCATGAACCCTTTTGGATCACCCACGACCTGCCATCTCCATTCCACGTTGCGCATGCTCTTTGGCCAAAGCCGCCTTCCGCTCTTGTAGAACTCGCTTATAGTCCGTTGGCATCACTTTAATAAATTTCGGGAGCATCGTATCCCACGATTCCAGAATCATTTTCCCTTTACGACTCCCCGTATACCGAACATGCGACTCAATCATCGTGCGCAATGTTTTCTTATCATCAGGATTGTTCACTTTTTCTAGCTCCACCATACCCAAATTGCATCGAAGCTCAAATGTACCTTCTTCATTCAGGACATAGGCTTCCCCCCCCGACATACCAGCGGCAAAATTCCGCCCTGTTTTTCCAAGCACAACAACCACTCCACCAGTCATATATTCACAGCCATGATCCCCAACCCCTTCAATCACGGCACGCGCACCACTATTGCGAACGGAAAATCGTTCCCCCGCCATCCCGTAAAAATACCCCTCTCCACCGGTTGCCCCGTACAAGGACGTATTGCCAATTAAGATGGTCTCTTCCGGAACGAATGTCACGCTCGTTGGCGGTATGACGATGATCTTT
>JAAAKM020073195.1:192671838-192732245 GCA_010016025.2 Alatinidae sp. Z8VKAUB7J3 | reverse complement strand
AGAGGCCTTTGCCGAGATAATCATTCGACTCCCCTTCCAACATAAGAGTAATGCCTGAAGATAAAAAAGCACCAAATGATTGACCAGCCGACCCAGTGAATCGAATCGTAATCGTATCTTCCGGCAATCCTTGCACTCCATACTTTCGAGCCACATGACTAGAGAGGACTGTACCTACGGTTCGATTGACATTTCGAATCGTCAATGCATGCGACACGGCTTTGCCCTGGACAGTGGTCAAGTATGGCTCTGAAGCGTTCGTGTTCCAAAAGACGGAAGAGGTTTTATTAGATGTTCCCCATAGGAATTTTCAACGGATACTTTTGGATGGTTCTAGGCGTTTGCCCGCCGGAAAATACCCCCTCCCCAGAAAATATTCCCCCTCCGAAAATAGTCCTCCCCCCTGTGAAAAATATTTCCCAGAAAATACATCCTTGCTGAAAGGAAATTATTCTCAAAAATTTACTCCCCACTGAAAATTCCCCCAGACAATCCCCTCCTTGGCAGAAAACTCCCTCGCGAAAAATACCTGTATCTTCACAATAACAAATACGTATGTAACAAAAGCTTCTAAGACACTTAAACTTCTACAATGTGGCTCTCTAGTTTATTGTTGCTTTGAAGGGATGGAGTTACATCATAGGGTGCATTTTAATGACAGAACATCCCAGCCATCATTGAACCCTCAGATAAATACAGAATCAGTTCTAAGGTAGAGACAAGGTCAGGGTACAGGTAGAAATTGATGTATGATCCCTAGGGCTGTAACCAGGATTTTCGCTTGGGGGGATAGGGGTACAAAAGAAACTTCAAAAACGCATCAACAGTGTGAAATTGATATCTACTCTGTTATGATTGGTGGGAATATTTCTGGTCTATGCTATTATTATGAAAGTAAAAAGTAACATTAAACCCCAAAATGAGCAGAATTTACTCCTTATTTAGGGGCACTGCCCTTTCCTTATCCACACCTCCACCTCATGGTCACATAAAATTTGAAGGATGCTCATTAGATCAGAAATTGAGGGTTCAAGTCCTTTTTTTATAAGTCAAAAGTGATTGGAAAAGAATACCCCCTCCCGCGGGGGGGGGGGGGTATTTCCGAGGGAGAAATCTTCTTAAACTTCATATATCATTAATTTCAAAATGGGTTGCTGATGTTCAAGTTTGTTAAAGGGTTTGGTTTGTTTGAGCAATATTACAACTACTGGCACACCAATGAATTGCTCTGGCAGAGGGGGTAGTGTGATCAAGCTTTTTAAATGTAATTCCGACATCCTCTTTAAAGATAAATGGCTCGGCCATTCGCTCTGGGAGTAATTGTTCTGCCAAAGGGGAGTGCTTGTTGATTGTGGGTAGGGTGGAGCAATTTGCACCAAAGCTTTAGTTGAAATAATTTTGTTTAAACCTATTCTTGGGCAATGATCCGTCTCTTTTTTAAGGTCAACCATACAATTCCTTTAAGAAAACTGAATATCAGCATGAACTTCGAGTCAAAGTATCAACATTAGCTAAAAACCTAAGTCCATCTCTTCAGGGTTTTACAGATCTTCTCTAAGTTCTGTACAAAGAGGAGCCTATGAAAATGTTGTTCAAACACAATTTGACCAAGCTCCTAAATATTCTGTACAAAAGTAGTCAGTTCCCTTTGATAGCATTTGAGTACTCAGTGGGTGATAAAATTAAACCAGTGAAAGACAGAAAGATGAGTGAATTTAATCCATCCTTCCCTGATTTTCCAGGTTTTTGCTTCTTGTCCTATGAACAAGCAGTATTAGACGATATATCTGAAAACTAAAAACACACTAAAGAAACTGAGCTCCATACAAGGAGCCAAAAAGAAATCAAGGCTTGGCATGAAGTACGTCAGTATTTACGGACTGCGAGTAACATTGGAAAAGAGACGATAAGGGGTCGCAGAAAATGAAAGGCACATGTCTTGAATCGTCCAGACCATTTGAACTTGCAGTGCAAGCAGAAGGAAAGGACGGCCCGGCTTCGATTACGCCGCGCGAAGCAGCAAATGTCACCACAAAAAGCGTGAGCGGACAGGGAACCAGGCCGGCGAAAAAGCCGAAGGCCATGCTGCGCCCGGCAAGATGCGCGTGGCTGTGTGGACGCAAGGAGGACACGATCATCCAGATGCCGACGAACGCCAGCAATACGCGGCTCAGGCTGTCCAGAACCGGTGTCTGGCTTGATGCCCCCAGGGTCACCGATACCAGTGGCAGGGCCAGAAGCACGATAAGCACAGACATCAAGATATGGACGGACGATATGATGAGACCGGTTCCGGCGGCGCGCCACGCGCTTTCCGGGGTGGACAATGAATAGGCCGCCAGCAAGGTTTTCGAATGCCCGGGCATCATCGCATGCACGATACCGAAGACGACGCCCATGGGCAGGAAGACGGCCAATTCGGACCAATCGCCGGTTTCCGCGTAGAGCTTGATGCGGTCTCCGAAGGCGAGATAGATCTCCCGCTGTGTCTCGATCGTCCAGTTGATCAGCCATACGATCATCGAAGGCACCCGCAGTCAGACTGTCTCTTGTTCCAACCTCTTTGCATCCGGCTTCTCAAGCAATGCAGCTTGTTCCTTCAGGAAGGAAAGACAGGCCTGTACCTTGTTGGTGCGATGCAGGTCGACATGGGTCACAAGCCACACCTCCGAACTCCACGAGGGATCGGCCGGCGGCATCACCTGGACAAGATCCAGATGCTCCAACCCGACGAAGGTCGGCGCTATGCCCATTCCGGCCATCAGCGCGTCATCAATGGCCCGGGAGTGTTCCGCCCGCAAGACGACATTCTCGGGAGGGACGTTCTGCAGCAGCCACTTGAAGAAGGGAACGTCCTTTGGCACGTCCATTGCAAATAGCTTATTTTCGCACTAAGAGGCTGTTTGGAAATTCGCCACTAAGGCACGAAGTCTCAAAGAATCACAAAAAAATATTGAAAATACTTCGTGAAACTTGGTGTTTTGGTGACTTATTCCAAAGGAACCACTTTGTGGGTGGCATAAAATTAGATTTTTCAAACACGCTCTAAGAAAACTTGGTGAAACTTGGTGTCTTTGTGCCTTAGTGGCGAGTATTTCCACTTTCCAAACACGCTCTTAGAAAATTGGATTTCGTATGAGATACGAATTTCCACTCAATTTAAACTAACAACAAAAATAAGGAAACCAAGAAAAAAGGCTGGAACGTCAAATTTTAAAGTGTTGAAGTAAGCTCTTCAAATGTCAGGGGATCGATATCCAGCTTGTACATGTGCTGGAGGATGTTATATTTTACCATAATATCATCAACGTAGTCGATGGTTTCGTTAAAACCGTAAAAGTATCCGAAAGAGGGAACCCCCTGTTCCCAAACCTCCAGGTGCAGGCTCCATTGGTCGGTGGTTAACAGTGGCAAACATTCTTTCACTGCTTCCCAGGATTGGGGATCCAATCCTTTAAAGCGGGCGATTTCCTGGGCGTCGTACACCCGGGCCGGGCCGGCATTGTAAGCTGCCAGGGCCAGCCTCAAGCGGTTTTCCGGATCGGCATTGGGAAATAGCTGAAGCTGCTTATACATGTGGTAAATGCCGGCGGTAATGTTTTCCCGGGGGTCTTTGCTGATGTAGGCAATATCCAGCTCGCGAGTTATTTCCCGGGCGGTTCGCGGCATAATTTGCATTAACCCCATGGCCCCAACATGGCTGCGGGCATTTTCCTTAAAAAAGGATTCTTTCAGGATTTGGGCGATAATGAGTTATTTTTGCCGATATTCTGCTTCCTCTTGACGCGATGGGCCTTCAATTGGAATTCATCGAGAGCAAGGGACCCATTTTTCATAATCCCGTGCGTACGGACCAAGATCTAGAAAAATTGATTCCAGTCGATGCTGGCTCTTTTCGTTATGCGGGAGAGGCCATTCGCCATACACAACAGGCCTTATCTGGTCGGGTTCCCTTGATCGGCTTTGCCGGAGCACCGTTTACTCTAGCGAGTTATGCGATTGAAGGGGGAAGTTCACGCGATTACATGCGAACCAAACAGATGATGTTTGCTCGTCCTGATATGTGGCAGATTTTGCTCACGAAGTTAACGAATGCGGTCATTGAATACTTACGAGTGCAAATTCGAGCGGGGGCTCAAGCCATTCAACTATTTGATAGTTGGGTGGGCTGCTTAAGTCCCGATGACTATGAAGAATATGTTTTGCCTCATACACAGCGGATTTTTGAATCCTTAGCCTCGGAAGGTGTCCCTCGAATCTATTTCGGTACGGGAACAGCCACGTTATTGCCGCTCATGCGTAAAACGGGGTGCGATGTGATGGGACTCGACTGGCGGGTACGGCTGGATGAAGCCTGGACGACGCTTGGATATGATTTGGCAGTTCAGGGAAACCTTGATCCCTTAGTGCTTGCAGCTCCACTTAAGGAAATCGAACGCCGTGTTCGTCGAATTTTGCAACAAGCCAATGGGCGAAATGGTCATATCTTCAATCTCGGTCATGGGATTCTTCCTCATATTCCAGTTGAATCTGTCGAAGCTGCGATAGAGTACGTCCATCAATTTAGTTCTTGAAACTCCTGACCTAAGGTTCTCGGTCATTCCAGACAGCATACCAAACCTACATCAATGGTCTCTATCCCCCAAAGTTTGAGTCGCGTTTACAAAAAAAAGAAGATGCGTTAATACAAATTGAATTTGAGGAAAAACCATCTACAATAGTTAGAAAACTAATTTCATTGTATTTTTTAGGATTCAAAACCATAACTGTAAAACCAAAAAGCGATAGACTAAATCCAAATCAGAGAAATGCAGTAAAAGAAGCCGTCAAGAGAATGCTAATGGGAACTGAAATCATCTCAGATTCCACCAGAGGAATTACAATTCAAGTATTAGTAAATTTGTTAGAATTATCAGTAGATGGAGCTTTCAAGAGAATGATTCACTTGGCCAAGTCCATGTCAAATGATGCAATTTTGGCAGTGAAGGAAAACAATTTGGATTTGGCACGAGAGGTAATTAATACCGATGACGAAGTCGACAGGTTTGGATTTTATATCATACGACAATTAAAGATAGCAATTCAAAATGAACACATGTTAAAAGAAATGGGATTTAGAAATCCTAGAAATTGTCTCGGATACAGATTAGTTGTAAAAAATATAGAAAGAACAGGAGACCATGCATCATTTATTGCCAAAGACCTCTTAGAATTTAAAAAACCAGTAAAAAAAGAGATACTGGAAAAACTTCAGGAAATGAATGAGTTCTGTCTATCCTTGTTGGATGATTCTTGTCTTGCCCTATTCAAAGAAGATCACATCCAAGCTGAACAAACAATTGAAAAAACTAGTGAAATTCAGAAATTTGAAAAGGGAGTCAGAGATATTTCAAAGTCTCTAAAAGATGATGAGGAAATATACTGAATCAGACGAATGACAGAGAACATTAGAAGGATTTCAGATTATGCAAGTGATATTTCAGAGATAGTTCTGAATATGAACATAGAAAAAGCTATTCACACGGCCGTGCTGATCACCGGGCTGCTGTTCCTGCCGATCACGATCGCCTCCGGATGGACACCATCCGCTGACGCGCCGGCGCTGTGGCTGATCGGCCTGTTCGGCGCTTCGCTCGGCGTGCCGTTTTTCGCCATTTCCGCCAATGCTCCGCTGCTGCAGAAATGGTTTTCCTGCACCGATCATCCGCAGGCGCGCGATCCCTATTTTCTCTACGCCGCCAGCAATCTGGGCAGCCTGCTGGCGCTCGCCTCCTATCCGATTCTGCTGGAACCTGCGCTCGGACTGGCGGCGCAGAGTGCATCCTGGAAAGCCGGCTACCTGTTGCTGCTGTTCGCCGTCGCAATCGCCGGCATCGCGGGTTTGCGGCGACAATCGGAAAACCGGAAAACCGTGCAGGCACCTTGCCCCCAGGCAGAGGAAACGACGGCAGCCAGCTGGCGCAGTCGTCTGTGGTGGATCGGCCTTGCATTCATTACGTCGAGCCTGATGCTCGGCGTGACGTCGCACCTGTCGACCAACGTCGCGGCGGCGCCATTTCTCTGGGTCGCGCCGCTGGCCCTTTATCTGATCACCTTCATTTTCGCCTTCATGGCCCGGCCGCCGTTGACCCGCCGATTCATCGAAGCGCTCTATGCCCCCATGGTCCTGGTGGCGATCCTCCCCCTGCAGTTCGACGTCTTTCCGTTTCTGTTCACCGTCGCCATCCAGTTGGCCGCGTTTTTCGCCATTGCACAGCTCTGCCACAACCGGGTTGCGGCGCTGCGGCCGGCCCCTGACAAGCTCACCGAATTCTACCTGTGCATCTCGATCGGCGGCGTGCTCGGCGACAGGTTCAACGCGCTCGTCGCCCCGCTCTGGTTCAACCAGATCAACGAACAAAAACAACTCCTTATACAATGGTTTGTTTACTTGCATCGCGGGTCCTATGCAATACTGTAGTACCCTTGTTTGTTATGTTATTGTGTATTAAAACTGATTTTTATGGTTTAATACACCTATATATCACGTAAAACTATAGTACATATGTGTATTATGTAATGGTACAGGGAATGTTTACCTATGTTAAGAATGACGTAATCTTGCGTGACCTGTTAGACACTGAGAATGACGTAAACTCGCGTGATTCGTTTCCTTAGGGCCTGTAGGGAATCCCTGATTGTAATTGGGGCCAGCACACGCGTGGATGTTACGTAATGGCAGCACAGACGTAACTATTACGTAATGGAGGTGCACATGTGGCATGTTACGTAATACTTTAAAAGATGTCTTTTTCTTCGATATTTCATTTTCTTCAAGTTTTTTTTGTTCTAAGTTGTTTTTTTTTCCTTGACACATTTTCATCAAGATTTTTTCCTCAGGGAATCTTTACATTCCACACATTTTTTTCCGCTTAAGGAACCGAATGCAAGACTAGATATTTCCCCAAAACGAAATGGTGTGTTAGACACCTGGACTAACCAGTAATTCATGTAACTAAGTCCCGAGAAATAAATTCTACATGATAAGCTGTCTTTCCGCTCAGAGAATCCTCATCAAAGTTTCTCAATCCAGCTATGGATTGCATGTTTCTAATACATTCTCCTTGAGAGCGCACAAGTATCCAACAGTGCTATTGATTATTAGTCTATTGGACACACCTGTTTGTTAAGTAATATTCGAGGGTATTATCAAGGAGTATTGTAGATTGTTCTAAGCACATTTTTAGTAATAGTCTTTTGCTCTATTGGAACTTGAATGTGTAATCAGAGGTAAAATACTATTTCCTTATTATTTTTTCTTTTATTTCTTTTTTTATTTTATATTATAATACCACAATAGTTAAATTTTATTTTATTTTAATTCATCATTTCTATCATTTTAGAGAATTCACTCATGTGTCATTATGCCTAATCTTAAAAATGGTAAAAATAGGACTTACTAGACCGTCTTAATACGTTTTCTAAGTATACTCTATCTTCATCCAATTCACCTAGCCAACTTTTGCTATTTCTTACTGAGCGAGGAGGAAGCATCAAGTTCTTTGAGCTCTGGCCCCTCTTCTTTGGGGTTCTATTCGGAGCCCATGCTGCAAAAAGAGAATGGTAAAACTTTGAATTGACGAAAGAGAAGTAGTGAAATGCAAATTTGGCACTTTTGATTTCGAAAAACTTTCACATTTTCCTTTTATGTGTAGAAAAATGTAAGGATTAATATCACAAAGGCAGTTTTACTATTAGGCATAATTTTTTTTCGGAATTGTTCAGAAGCTTTGTCTTTAATTTTCACTTAGCGTATTTTGCAAAGTTACCCATGTATTTTAGGATCATCAAAGGGAGTTAGGGACTATAAAACTATTAATTGAACACGAGAACACTATATAGTTTTCTGTTTCAGTGTTGGAAATTCGGTAATCATAACTATAGATCTTTAAGGATAAAATAAAAATAAAAAATAAAAACAAGTTTTTTTAACGGAAAGTATGGAGCGATATTAAAACTTAAAACGAACAGAAATTACTTCGTATATGAAAGGGGCTACTTCCTCATCAACATCCCGCTCTTTACGCTAAAGTTTGAGTTTTTCTCTTAACTCTACTTTTTAAAACAGTAAAAAACTTTAGCGTAAAGAGCGGGGCGTTGATGAGGAAGCAGCCCCTTTACGACCATGACGCAACCGGCGATCACGAGCAGCCAGCTTGGTGCGCCGGCGCTCTCGCTGACACCCATGGCAATCAGCAATATCGGGACGTACTCGATGAAATTGCCGTGGGCGCGAATGGCCTTGAGCATGGCGGGATTGCCATCGTCGCCCAGGGCAATGTCGAGCTTGGCGCGATAGGTACTCGTGGTGATCGAGAGCCCGACCTGTATCAGCAGCAGGATCCCAGTAAATGTCATTGTAATAGGCAGCATGATGGTTTCCTCAACCGGCCACGGGCGGGTGCCGACGCGGTAGCTCCGCGTCGGCATCCATTCAGCCCTGTTGGCTTTCGTAGGTGATGATGGCGATCGATGCGCCATGCGGATCCTTGATCGTTGCCATGCGGCCAACGCCAGGGAAATCGGCAGGCTCGCTTACACCCTCTGCGCCGTTGTCCAGCGCCGATTTGAAACGCGCATCCACATCGTCCACGGTGATGTAGATCATCCACCGCGCCGGCATACCCGCGTTGCCGCCCTGTCGGTGGCAGACCCCGGCGACCGTGGTGCCGGTGTCCGGGGTGTTCATGCAGTAGTCGCTGTAGTCACCCATCGGGACGTCGGAGGTCTTCCACCCGACGACGTCGCGGTAGAAGTCGCGCACCCCGGTTGCATCGTCGACCGTCAGGTCGATCCAGCCGACAGTTCCGACTTCCTGGCTCTTGGCTTCGCTCATCGTGCTTCCTCGTCGCGGGTCATGGTCACCCCCCTGTTGCCCGCCACGGCCCCGGTTTCCGGGCGACTCGGTGTTTTTCTGCGCACGGCTCGCGCGTCACTTGTCCTTGCTCTCGAGGCGCTTCACGGTCCGCGCGCAGGCGCGGTAGAAGTTCTGCAGCGCCGCAAGATTTTAGGTTTTCTCCTCCAACTCCCCCCAGTGCTACTGGATCCCGTCAGAATTTCAAATATAAACTTTGAGACACAATATCCTCTTAAATATGAAATTTCATTGAGATTCGATCGCCCGTTTACGAGTTAAAAATACCTCATTTTTTCTAATTTTTCCGAATTAACCGTCCAAACACTCCCCCACCGGTTAACTGACCGTATTTCAAACTATAAGCTCTACAAAAAGTACGGTTCAATCTCACTTTATAGGGCTATGATGAGAGAAAGGTTGAGATGGATTGGGCACGTTCTCTGGAAGAAGGATGACAGATTGTCCAAGATTGTCCTTTTTGGCCAACCGTCAAGGACTAAACGGAAAGCAAATTGTTTACGGCTGGGGTGGGAGGACGTAATAAAGAAAGATTTAAGGATAATAGGAAACCTCCTGCGAGGGTATAAAGTGGGAGGCTTTGAGTAGACTGGGACAGAGGAAGAGCGTGCGTAGCTGTATTGGCCTCAGACGGCTTGGTTCTGCGACGAGTCGTTAATAGTATTAGTAGTTTCTGGACCAAACAATACAGAGAGCATTAATGTGCAACTATTTAGAATTTCTTAATGTCTGTAAAGCTTTTTGACTATTTAACCCCCGCACATCTGTTTTATAATTATTTTTTATTATCTGTTTTATTAGTTATCACCCATAGTGTATGCATGAATTTCAACTTTTTCTTCTTTTTTTAAACCACTGTCAAAATTAGATGTTAAGCGAGGACCCTTATACAGGAAACAAACAGTTTTAAAGCTAGCCTCTAACTTGATTAAATATAAAAAACAGTTTTTTTTAAACTGAGAGTAAGGAGTGACATTGAAACTTAAGACGTACAGAAATTACTTCGTTAATAATGCAGCTTGAACAGTTAAGACAAAGTTTTCTTTGCCAGTCTTTTTCGTTAGTGCATTTATCCTCATCTCCTTTTTGGTCTTTGTACTCTTCTAAGTGTATTCATTTTTGTAAAAAAGGCTTTGTTCAGCACCAGAAATTACCACCTTGAATGGTTTAATACTATCAATATAAATTAAAAGATAGATTTGACGATCTAAAAGATAAACTGCGATACAGAACAGATTTTTTTCTAACTTCTTGGAAATGTAAGGAATTTCATTTCGGGTAAAATAAATACGATATGGTATGATATTTATAAACACATTACAACAACATAAAATTTCATATGGACACACCCTTAAATCCAAATTACCTTATACTCAGATTACAGGAAATGGTCCCAATGATACTTGTACCCAAAAACTTTCCCAACTTCTTACTTTTCATGCAACTTCTATCACTTTATATAAAATCTACGAATGCAAATACTTATAAATTTATATTTTTTTTCTCTGGTTAATGGGTGAAACAATAACTTCGTACCATAACGATCAAAAAACTTCCAGAATGTACAAGCGAAAAGTGTCATGTTCTGAAAAACATCCTCTGAAGTCATCATTGTTACTTGAAAAAAAAATTATACGTTAATAAGAGAGTAAAAGAACATCTGATGAGCAAATTTGAGCTTTGCTCTACTTACACACTTGGAGCGAAGACACAAAGACATTTTAGGATCCAATGCAGCGAGTCTCTTCAGCACTCCAAGCCTTGTTCGCCCAGATAAACTTTCCTCTTCATTAGCCTCTCCGCCGTCAATTAAGTAATTGCAAACTGGATAGAAAATCGGGTTTCAAAAATTAGTTTACATGAAATAGCACGAGACTATACCTGCACAACTAAACTTCTCCTGCCCACGAAAACTTTTCACTCCAGATGATGTCCCCTTTTTTGCGTCTTATTGTCTTATCTATAAGGGTATTACACTTTCGCAATACCACTGGTATTTTACCACTTATAACAAGGATTTTCATAAAAAAAACCATCGGGGTCGTTAAAAATAGTTTTTTTTTTTATATATGAGAACCAGGTTCTCCTTGGTTAGCGCAAAAAGGAACTGTGTTCTTGCCGTTGCAAGAACAACAAATAATTCGAAACAATTAGAATAGAAAATTTAATGTTAAAACTTTCGAATTTTTATATTGAAATAGACTTTGAATTTGAAAGAAAAATAAATAGGGAATTTTGTTCCGAATTTGATAGGAGGGAATTGTAGGCCTGTATGTCACATTTCCTCTTTTTCTCCTTTTCTCTCCATTTCTTCTCTCTTCCTCTCCCCTCTCCCCCTATCTGTTTTTCTCCCTTTTTATCTCTACGTCTTTTTTTTCTCCTTTACAAACATTAAATGCAGAAATTATTTCAACCTAAAATAATGCATTCGGAGACGTGGTCAGCAAGAGCTCTGTCAAATATCCATGTCCAAGCATTACTGCTTTTCCCATCCATCTAAAAAGGGTTTATTCTTGGAATTTGATCGGTTCGGGGGGTTGTCCTTTTTCTTGTCTAGTGGCTTACCCTGAAAATAACAACGGAAACATGTATGTTAGGAGACTTTTTATGCAAACGGTGGAAATCTTTTAAACCTCTTACTATTATTTTAAAAGTTAATGGATTATACCTAATTATTTAGAGTTTTGTAAGACATAAATCTGAGTTAAATGTTTATACTGATTCCACAAGTGCTTTCCTTTCTTTGAATCGATGGGTTGTTCTAAATGGTAATATCCTCGAGGCATTATTTTTATACAACAGTCCAAGTCGCTTTGACGATTGTAGCGTAAAATCTTTTGTTTTCGCTTAGCGGAAAAGGTTGCTACGAGTAGAAACAATGGGGTACTTTAGTACTTTTTTTCAGACTAAAGTTTGTCTAATATCGTTGGAGAAAATCCTATTGCTTGACTACTTTCTGATGTGAATAGCATTCTTTTTTGGCTTAAAAAGATGTTATTCGTATTCTTTTCCACGGGGAAAATAGATCATTTCGCTTCGTTAGCATCTATTTTCAACTTTACACCACATTTTCTATGGGTATTAGAGGCTATAAGTTCCTCTATAGCAAATATCTAGCAAAGTTCTCTATAGCAAAGTTCAAATATTTCCAATGAGACTAACTAGCGTAATATTTTTACAATAACAGAAGAGGTCATATATATTGTAATGCGGCTGCTCACTATTATGGAAACTGGAGTACGGCAGTTGTGGTGGGAATTGTTATACATTCCACGGTAGTTCTGCATATTTTAATAAACGTAAAATCTAAAATAATAAATTATACACTTACGCTTTGAGTTATGAAAAAAAGGCTCAAATAATGTCAAGACTTCAAAAATTTCGAGAAGTAGCAGAACATGCAATTCTGCATTCATTTACTACAGGCTGGTAGACATTTGAGGCTGTCTCCCAGAAATTGGCTGAGCCCAAAAAAAAAAAAAATTAATTAACCTTTTAGTTTTCATCAGCCAGAATCTAGAGAACCTTGCAAGGCTTTTTTCTATCTGACCGTGCCTACGCTTTGCAGGATAAAATAATTCTTGCTATAAAATAGGTAGCGTTTGCTAAAAAAGCGTCATCCAAGTTACTAAGTCAATGGTAGAGATAATAATAATCAACATCCTAATGAACAGGATAGATTACGATGAGTATTGTTACTAAAGAAATTCGCTCAATGCTTCATAATACACTCAATGATGGAGCTGCGGTTCGACTCATGGTCGATGTTTTGCAAAGCTGGTATCATTTTGCCGCAGATAATCCCGAGGTGGGGCGGACAGGTTTTGAAGGCTACTATAATGAATTCTGGCGAGCTCTCACGTTAAACCAACCTGATCTTGGTAAGTGTCAGCATGTGATCGATAAGTATCTGCAATGTGCAGCCTTTCCCGCATGTCGGAAAAAGTTGGCTCCGACCTTCTTCACTGAATGGTTTACCGATACTGCCGTCATTGAGCATGTTGGTGGCATCCGTATTGGTTCAGAGCGCAGCCTCATCACAAATGATCTCATGGAAAACAGGTTGATGTATATGGCCATTCATGCTGATCAGGTGTTTGAATTCCCCAATCTCGATTCTGGAATGCGGCATACGCTTAAGTATCTGACTTTGACATTCTTTGACCCATGGGCACCAATGAGCGATGCTCCAGCCAAACGTATGCGAGATCAATTCTGGGCCGGCTTCTTTGCACACCTTGATCTATCTCACACTCCTAGAGACATTGATCCGGAAGTTGGGTATCTGCACCCTGAGTTCTATGATGCTCTGTACATGCCGAAGAAATCTGTGGACTGGATCAACCAGAAATTCCAAATGATCCACAAGCACATTTTTAACTATCTGAGTCGCAATTATTCGATGATTGCGTACTCCAATGGTTTTGGATTATGCCTTATTAATCGGCATGATTTTTCTGAGCGTAAAGATATGGATGTTCAGAACTTTACGATCCCAGTTCCTGATCTCAACGGGGTTGATGCTTCTCTGCAGAAAGCAAGGACAAAATAATTTATAAGGCTCTTACTAGTCTTTTACCAGCCATGAAATCAATAAGTTTTACGACGCGATTTTAACTTTCTAAGAAACTCAAGAAAGCTTAGTTTTCATGCCAGTTTTTCAGAATTCTAAATATACAAGGAATCAAAAAGCGAGTTTATTTGAAGTAGGTTTTCAAAAATATGTTGCATGAAGTGCGAAGCAGCAATTTTCGTTCGTTTTAAGTTTCAACTTCGCTTTTTACTTTTATCAGCAAAGCTTCGTTTAAAAAAATACTTTTTTGATCTTTTGATCAAGAGCTTTAAAATAAGTCATTTAACACCGCTGTACGAGGTTGCAGTAGCCTGGTACTTCTAGTAGTCAGCCCGTAATTCATTGGTTTGCTAGGGATGGGAGGGAGAGTATACAAGATGAGAGTTGCAAAACTTAGGTTGGGTTTTCGAACATGAAAAATATAATGGTACCCTTTTCATGCTTCCCAACCTTTAAACTCCTGAAACAGCACAAAAGTTCGCCATATTTGGTGCCATATGGCACTTCACATTAGCGTTATTACGAATAATTTACGAAATGCACGTAGGTACGATTGAAAACTTCGAATTGAGCCACTAAGCATCTCTCTACGATCTTGCAGCTGTCTGCTAGTCCTGCTAGTCAGCATGCAACCTATGCAACTTACTCAGGGTGCTGGGATTGGGATTATAAATTAGGGGGATTATAACCCTCAGATTTGTGGTTTTCAACCATGGCAGTTATGATGGTGCCCTTTTGATGATTCCAAGCTTTACTATTCCAGAACCGTGCCAAACAGAACCATTTTGGTGGATACTTTGCACTGGACGCAGTGGGGAAGTCAGAGGACAGGCTAGTCTAACAGGTATTTTTATCTGCTGATGTTAAGTTTAATATGGCCTTCACTTTTCTTTGAAAAGTTCAAAATTCCACTTCTCCAAATAAGATTCATGTGGTAGGGTCCATTGGAATGCCAAACAGCAAGGCTTTTATGAGTAATAAATGTTTGTAAAAGCAGTAATAAAAATAGCTATAAAATACCAAAGTTCATAAAATAGAGAAAAAAACAGCAATTTGATAAAAACAGAAAATTAGTAAAGTTTTGATGTGTAGCCTAGAACTATATACCAACAGGGATGGGGAAGTAGGAAGGGCTGATGGTATACATTTAAACTGAGTTCGATTATGAAACACGGACCATATTGTCAATAGAAATTTTTTATTTAAAATGTAAAAAAATAAATTCCCGTTCAACGTCTGTTTTTGCCCCACTCAGCAATGAGTTTTTCTTATATTCTAGTTATTATATTAGTTTTATATTCTAGTTGTATAGTATTATATTATATTATTATATTCTAGTTATATAGTCTTATATTCTAGTTCTATGACATAACACTAGTAAGAAGTGTCTTTGTTTCCTTTTAATTTAGAATTCCACAAAGTCTGCATTATATATTATCGTTTAAAATTTGACAAACAGGACAGACAATGTAGGGCCAAATCCTGTAATGCTTTCGAAGCGTTCATTTTTTATTTATAATTGTTTTGCTACCTTTAGTTATTTTTTTTTCTCTTACTTCAGAGATAACGAGTTCTACGATGGCCACTTTTAATGGTGTAATTCAATCAGAACTCTTAGGTCCAAAATTAGTTGTTGTCGTGAAAAGGCTGACAGAGAAGGCTATAGAAGAATTAACTGCTGGCATCTGGCGTTGTGACTCCTGAGGGAAAACAGAGAAAAATGAAGGGGGGGGGGGTAATTTCCCCACCCTCAATTTCATGTTTTCACAACCAAATTAAGATTTTAAAAAAATAGCTTGTTTTGGATTTTCATTGAAAAATACCTTTTTTTTTGAATTCTCATTGGAAACATCGAAAAAACAACAAAACGACCGTCATAGACTTTAAAATATAATCTTTACTTTTTCGTGAATTGCCTCTCTTTATTGCCGGCCCTCTTCACTTTTTCGCGAATTGGTGCCCCCTTCTTCCAGAGAAAAACTGAAATGTGATAAGGTACATGTGCATGTCTATGCAAGGCTTAACCGAATTGACAGTCGACTATAGCACTATTTATAGCCAAGTTATTGTTTACCTTTGCATATTCTGTAGCGTGCTTTGTTTTGAAAGGAGCAAAAAAAGCAAAGGTCAAAGCTAATCGATTTACTTCTAATAGTTGAAGTTCACTCGAGCTATAACCGGTAATTTCTTTACTATTCAGAAATATAAGATCGTGGATTCATTTACAGATATTATTTCAATAATCAAACAGTAAAGTATGATTTCTTCCGGTAGGTGGGCTAGAAAAGAGGAAATAAGGGTGGGAAGTACATTTTATCTCTTTTAGATGAACAAATGTACAAAATTTTGTAATACAAAAAATAATGCATTTTTATTACCAAAAATTGTTTAAAATTCCCTCCCCCAAAAAATGCATAGAAGGCGCATCTCTCAAAAACAGGCTGAAGGCATCCTTCCCCTTGTTCAAGCTTATTTGACGCTTAAAGATGCAGCAGAATAAGTGGCGTAGTTAAGGAGGGCCAAACCGCGTTTGTTCCGCGGTTGGGGTGGGATGATGTCACAAAGAAAGATTTAAAGGAAATGGGAACTTCCTGGGAGGGATACTTTACATTTTTATCTAATATTTTACAAAGAATAGCTTTTCTTTGGCATGGCGCTGAATCACCGTTTTATAGGAATTCATGAAACTCATTTATCGGTGGATCTGCCCCCGTCCCCACATTTCTCAGCTAAGTCTAGAAATTACTCTTTAACGTATATCAGAACTACTATTCTAATAAATTCACTTTGGCAGTAAGCCTCCTAAAATCAGAACACTTTCGGACAATATTCCTCCAAACAATATTCATCATACTGTCTTCAAGTTGTTACAGTCTCATCTGTGTAAATAAAAATGTTTAACAGCCAAAATAGCTTGCAATTTTAACACGGAACAATCTATTTAGACACAGTAAGAAATAGCCATTTTTGAAGCGACAAAGGTTTAAAGTTACTTGTATAGCATTCGCTTGGCAGGACCTTCAACCAGGGAACTTGAAAGACCTAATTAAACACTCCTAAGAGGAAAAAACTGGTTGGACATTTGTTATAGCAATTGAAATGGCATTTAAACTCCTCCAGCAAGCACTGGAGGAGCAGAGTCCTTTTTGAAAAGCTGTTCTTTGGAAATACAAGTCGTGTTTCGATGCTTTTGTCTGTTAAGCTCTGGTAGTAGAGCCTTTTTTCAAAGCAAGCAAGCCTTTTCTTTAAAAGATAATCCCAAGAATTTTTACCAGAATAATGGCCCATTAACAGAAGAAATATATGATGAACATTTATCAAGCTTCTCTTTTGATTAATATTCATCTGTAAGCAAATGTGGTAGAATCAATGGCAGAGCTCTGAAGAGAGCTTTTACAAATTGCCGAGATTTAATTGGCAGTTTGGGGTATATTACTTCGCTAATGGATGATGGCAAAATAGCCATTTTAGGTATATGTGAAAAAAAATAGCCTTTCTGCACGAGCCCAAAAAGGTCCTATTGGCATTTCATAAGAAAGCCCCGTTGTGATTAATGACATTTTTATCGTGCAACAAAACGCCTGGACCCATTCATGTCTCTCAAGACGAAACAACAAAGAACTCCAACAATGGAATCAATGAAGACCAAATATCGGACTTTTTCTGAGCTAGAGAGGATGATTAGGTGGAAGAAGTCAGTAACCGTGAAAACTTGATTATAGCTCACAGAAGACCCTTCTTTTGCAGACTCTTCATGTGTGTAAAATGTAATTTGTATCTTAAAAATCTTGTATTGTAACTTAGAGTATTTAAGCATAAGTTGGAAAAGGGGAGAAAAAAAATTCTGGTACAGGTAACAGGTCACCACAACACAAATATCGAGAGGTAATCATAGGTGCGCCCACTCCTGCGCTACACCACCCTATTTACAGCGTTCCGTTTTCTCCGCTACCGCTTGACATTACAGTTCCCTTTAATATGTGCTTATAGATACTCTTCCAAGCCCATTCTTGGGCGTCCTAATTCTCACTTGGCTCCATCTGGATTAATGAAAAACCCCATTTTCTGGCTACGAGTCATTCGTAGAATATACAATATACGTAACCATACTGGTCTTTCTTCCAGCATATACTTAGACAACAGGATAAGTCATAATTGTAACATTGATGTGTTATTCTTCTTACAAACACCAAGAAAACGTTTTAGCATTTAGTCCCTCTTTTTTTTAATAAAGTTCCTGTTTTTT
Source organism: Alatinidae sp. Z8VKAUB7J3 (assembly GCA_010016025.2). NCBI lineage: Eukaryota > Metazoa > Cnidaria > Cubozoa > Carybdeida > Alatinidae > Alatinidae sp. Z8VKAUB7J3. The sequence continues at coordinate 192,714,512 of JAAAKM020073195.1, read as the reverse complement.
TCTGAGTCTGTGTCGAGTGTATAAAGGGAAAATTTGTACATTTTAGACTTTGAAAGATTACTTCAAATCATGTAACCACAGAAGGGGGGGGGGGGAGAAGTATTAAAATAAATTGCCTGTAAGGCAATATTTTTCAAGGTGGGAATTCCAATAACGCTTGGGTATGTACGGTGAAAGTTTTGCGGATTTATAGAAGTACATTTTGACGTTTTCAGTGTCTCTCACTGACAGCATGTGGGATGCACCAGCTAGGTAGGTTATGTTTGGTAGGCACACTGAACGATAAACAAGGGATTTTCGGCTAGAGATTTCATGAAGTAGCTCCGCGATTCGGCACTGAAGACGCTTAAGCATATTTGCACATATGGACGATCTGATTAGGCTTTGCCACAATTTTTTGTTTTTATTGAACTGTTGCCCGATAATTCGGTACCTCTTCATTTCAGCTTTGTATTTGCGTTTTGTGCTCCGTTTCAGCTCGAAAATAGTCCCACCTAGCGATCTACCACAAGCAATCCAAATGTTCATGCATGTTTTTGCATGTCGTGTTGCCGACTGTAGTTCGGTGGATTCGACCACATTGATTTTTCTGTCCCAATTTTGGCTCGTCTTGTAGGAACCGCTTTTGATTCGACAACTTTCAAAGCATGGATGAGTTGATAGTAATAAGCGTTGAAATCAACAGTGGCTGACACGTTGGAAGGGCCAGAGCAGAGTAGATAAAACGGGTCTTTGATGCTGCCTAGAACCAAAGCAGTAGTGGGAAAATAAAGGGAAATATGGCATTTTTCCCAATTTTGATGGTAGACCAACTTTCTGGAACAAGGGTTATTAGCGCTCTGTGATGACTGCATCTGAAACGAGAACCTGGAATGGTCACTAATCGGATTGTCAGTGGAAGCTGTAATTGGAAAACCGGGAATGGATGTGCATTAAAGTATGTGGTCAAAAATGGAGGGTGTGACCCCTAGTGTGGGTTTACGTAAAATCAAGGTACTATGTTTTGCTGAGGACGGCCCTTGGGCATAGGGCAGAAATATTCATTCAAATTAGAATTCTACTCTCTTGCAAAAAGAGTTCCCTATTGTTCCTCTTGTTTTTGATGTTTTTGATGCTTATAAAACCACATATCTCTCGATTTTTCTTAATTCTGGAGGGTTAAAAAAGTTAATAGTTCCCAACGGCTCACAGCTCCATAATAGATAGGTAATTGCAAGTAGAAATTTTAGTAAGTTTCAAAGGATGAAATGCGGCATTTTTGTAAGATTTTGATTTAAAGCCAATTGTCTTCAACAAAGTACGCCGTTAATCCAACACATTTTCTAGGTTTTCTGGCATCTAACACTAAGCTCATTTTATTTTATATTTTTACACTCCTATGGTATACCTTCCCATACCTAATGGCTCAATAGAGGGTTCATAAGAAGACGAATCTCCATAATCTTGTAGTTGAAACTAGAAAATTTGTTCAAATAATAATAACATGTTAGTTTCAACATCTAACAACAAAAAATTAAGCGAGAAAATCGCGTTTAATTTAAATGGTCGAAGAAATTATTTACGTATAACAAGCCAGAAATTGACTTGGTAAAGGACTTGTTGAAATATAACCTAATCCTAATTCAATAGGACTTATTGCAATTATTTATTGGACAAGTGTAATTACTCTATTGAACGTAGTTTGAACATCAAAATAAATCTAAGTCGCTGTGGTCTCTCACGATCTAGAATTATAATTATGAAATCATCAAGTTGTGTTCCTGTGGTTCTTTTTTTAATTTCTTGTGGTTCTTTTTGTGTGACTTGGTAGTTTTACCGATAATTTGTGTTGCGAGAGCAACACTTTGGTTTTGTCGTGTTTTTTTTTTTTTTTTTTTTTGTTAATAGATATGTCTATCTATTATCCTTCCATACAAATATTGGCCATTTAAGATCGATATTAGTTCGTTCTGATTTAAAGAGTCAATATACATTGATACTTTAATGATTTATCACTAATACGTTTAACACTGAATAAAAAGTAATGTACGAACTCTATAACGAGCTTTAGGTAGTTTATGGGCTTAAAATGTTATGGCTACTTAAGCTTTCTACTTAAGTTGAAGTAGTTATAGATAACTTCGAAGACCACATTCCCTTTCCATGACGAAAGTATAACAGTTCAAAATTTGGATGAAACCTTTTAATCGACAGTGAACAGATATTAAATTTTTAACTGGATATTTCGAACATCTGTACAGTGTTCGAAATAAACTGATCCTTTTTAATTTTACTACTGATGATGAACACTGTATATGTGTTCGAAATATCCAGTTAAAAATTCTATATCTGTTCACTGTCGATTATAAGGTTCATCCCTATTTTGAACTATTATACTTTCGTTTAATAGTTATGGTCTTAGATTTCTACCTTAAGCTAAATTTACGTGCAAGATATCTTATTTTGTGGATACAGCTCAGAGCTCATTGCCTTCGAATTAGCGTAAGATTTCAACGGTTCTCAAAAGAGAAGTTGCGACAAAGACAGTTATACTTGCCCGCTTTGCAAAAAACGAGGGGGATGTATCGGGGCATTGCTTGAACCGGTAAAAACTGCGCAGACACTTCCAGGCGTCTTATATTGTACATTCCCACATTTTATCTTTAGAATAGCCAAGTGTCTAGAAATTATTATTATATTTTATAATAATTATATTTTTGGCTTTAAAATGCATTTATATTATGTATCATGGTTCCAGTTTCCCTATGCCCAATCTTCCATGGGAAAATGGTCCGTAATGCCTCATGTCTATTTATAAGATAATTAATTGCACTTTCTAGAGCTTGTTTATTTAACTCTCCTGTGAGACTTAAGGCAATTGGGACATTATATAGAGCTGTTCCAGGAAGTAACTGGTCTAAAAACCAGAGTCTTTGTTGAGCAAAAGACAGCGGAATATTATCGTGTCTTGTCATTGGAGCTATGGGAGGTACTGAATAGTTAGTATCTATGCCAGTTAATTCTTTAATTACTTCCCCCAACTCTGAAATGGTTGGGTGGTCAAATAATGCTTTTAATGGTATATCTATGTGATATGAATTGCGTATTCTTGAGATAACCTGAGTAGCTAGCAGAGAATGTCCTCCTAGTTTAAAGAAATCATCTCTGGTTCCGATATTATCTATTTTTAATACATCCTGCCATATCTCTAGAAGCTGTTGTTCTATATCATTGATAGGTAGGGTTAATTCATCGCTTACTAGACGAACATCACGATTGGGTTCAGGTAGAGACTTAACATCTATTTTACCATTAGGCGTTAATGGTACTTCATTGAGATAGACAAAGAATGCAGGTATCATGTAGTTTGGTAATTTGTCTATTAAGAATTCTTTTATTTCCACTGCTGATGGAGTAAATTCGCCTGGTACAATATAAGCAACCAGCTGCTTATTATCTTGTTCATATTCTCTAGCAATGACTACAGCTTGGGCAACATCATTATGATTTTGTATGTTAGCTTCAATCTCACCAAGCTCAATCCTAAATCCTCTAATTTTAACCTGATTATCAATTCTACCCAAGAACTCAATGTTGCCATCTGCTAAATATCTACCTAAATCTCCAGTTCTATATAATCTTAGAGAATTCTCATCTTTACTAGCATTGGTTCTTATAAGTTTTCTTGTCTTCATCATTATATAATTTGAGAGCAATATCTGAGAAGAAAGGATGCTCAGCTAGATTTCGAGACAGTGGCAAGCTACTCCTCTCTGTCTCTAGCAGGGGCCGTTGACTCGTGTACGAGTTCATCCGCCCTTTACAGTTGTTCTCCTACAGAGAATCCTTCCATTTGGCGTCCTGCATCAACAGTACAATTTTTCCATTGATGAGAGGAGGTTTGGTGTCTGCTGGGACATGTCCACACGTCAGTGGGCCCTGCAAATCACCATCTCAGGGGCCTCCTTCCTCCTGTGCACAAATTTATATCCCCCGTGCATGGGTGCCTCAGTTTTATTTTATAAGCCCCGGAGGGCTGGGTCCCCCTGGTCCACGGCTCCTTATTTTATATTCGGAGGTATCCTTTATATCTAATGGACATTTCCCTATCTGCCACTTAGGGACGCGCCTGGTGCCTGAGGGAAGTTTTCCATGAATCTGGACGGACATTGTATATTTTGGTATAGTTTCACACCTCTACTTTCACTGAAAAAAAAAGAAGAAAAAAAAACTTTTTTGAAGCCTAAAGTTTAACCTAAATGTGCGTAGTGTTATTTGGTGTAGTGCAGCCACCTCCTCAAAATGCCCGGAAAGCTTCAGCTTAATACTCTAGACGTCCTTTAATTATTGCTTGAGGGGAGTGTTGAATAAAATCAAAACGCTATATACTCGCAGATAGTCATAAAAAAATTTCAATAGTGTCAGGAACAGCCCTAGGTATTAAGTTGAAACTTCTAAAGTATGTTGAGGGAGGTTTTAAAGTACTGAAAAAGTCTTATATATACGATACAGCTATTACTACTACTTCTACTAAATTTTTCTAAGCATTCGAAATAAGCCATCTCCGGTGCATAACCCGCCTCAACCAATGTTTCGAAGCCAGATTGTATCAGTGCCGTTAAACCACCACATAAAACAACTTGTTCACCAAATAAATCGGTTTCTGTTTCTTCACGAAAAGTGGTTTCAATAACCCCACCCCGGGTTCCGCCATTAGCAGCTGCATACGACAAAGCCACATTTCGCGCCTGACCCGATTTGTCCTGATGTACTGCTATCAGTGATGGCACACCACCACCTTGCAGGTAAGTCGAGCGAACTAAATGCCCTGGCCCTTTGGGTGCAATCATAATCACATCCAGATCATCACGAGGGGATATTTGCCCATAGTGGATATTAAAGCCATGTGCAAAAGCTAGCGTCGCATGTTGTTTTAATCCGGGTTCAATTTCGTTGACATAAACTGAAGCCATCTGTTCATCAGGTAGCAGCACCATCACCACATCTGCATCCTTTACAGATTCTGTTACTGTTTTGACGTTTAATCCCGCTTTTTCGGCCTTATTCCAAGATGACCCACCTTTACGCAAGCCAACCGTGACCTGAACACCCGATTCACTCAGATTGTTTGCATGTGCATGACCTTGTGAACCATACCCAACAATGGTTACTTTCTTATTTTTAATCAGGGACAAATCCGCATCTTTATCGTAATAAACTTTCATTCTTTTCCTTTAAACTAAGTTGAAATCAAAATGGTGGCACATCTTACACACAATTTTGATTACGAAATGCTCTATTCCATTTTTTGAATAACTTTTTATTATACCTTTAAAATCCAATCTCCGCGCCCTACACCAGATGCTCCGGTCCTAACCGTCTCCAAGACAGTACTGCAATCAATTGCATCAAGAAATGCATCTCAAATTACTCCCTTACGCTAAAGTTTGACTGTTTGTCCCAATTTTTTAAGACCGACTTCTAAAACACTAGGGTCGTATAATTAGAATAGCTTTTTTAAAAGTTTAAGAAACTATAGCTTGAAGAGCAAAGTATAGAGAGGGGGCAACCCCTTCATGTTTGGAATTATTTTTGTTCGTTTTGGGTTTTAATGTTGCTCCTTACTTTCAGTAGAAAAAATTTGTTTTTTTTTATATCAACTAAAGAATAGATGTTTGTTTTGGTTCAAATTACATTGAAACGGACATTTTACTGGTAAACATTGTTGTAACTCAAAAGCTTCCAACTTTATTTAAAGGTTCAACATCTGCGGAAGCACTGCAGTACCATCAAAGCAAAGAGCAACGTGTGTTCAATGTACTATTTATTTGTTTTTGTTTTTTTCTGGCTGCTTCGTATGGAATGGGTGGCCAAAGAAAGTTTGGGAGGGCGATTTTTTTATTGGAAATTGGCAGTTCTAGTTGTCTTCTTAAGGGTCGAAAGTGAATTAAGGACAAAAAGCCGTCCTTCCATTCTTTGTTCTGCTAACCTGTCCCCCTGTAGCCCCCAGTTACAAATTTCTAAATAGTCATTTTACTCATGTACGTTAAAAGATTTCTTGAGTATGTTCTGGGGCTCAAAATCACCCGGACGGCCCCAGGGGCAATATCCCTAAATTATATAAACTTTCCAATGTTAGCAAGGTATTATCCAAGTATAGGTTTGTGCTTGGTATTCCTTGTCTCATCAGTTGGGAGCTCTTAGGAATTATTTGCTGACCCAAGATACACAGAGTTTCCCAAAAATGTAATTTTTTGGTAATTAAAATTTTTTGGTAATTAAATTTAAATGTAACCAACACGCGTGCTAGCTCACAGGACTTCTTTTTATGTTCGGCAATATCCATGGTTGGAACAATCTTATATTTTAGACTTATATCCGTATTTTGAATAGATTATACCAGCAACGCTGGTAGATAATTTGGTCGCGTAATTGGCTGTTCTTGAAGTATGAAACAAAGCTTTTTGTGATTCAATGGAAATCATTCCTTCATGAAACTTACAGGAAATCCAGCATGAATTTCGCCTTCGTTAAGGCCTCCAAGCCAATACTCAAAACCGAACATTACTTTTTTCGTTTTGCTTTTCCATCCACCTAAAGCCAAGCGAAATACTTCTCTGCCATCATCGGTATAACAAGTAATATTAAATATTCCTTTTGTTTCTACTAATTCTTGCTTGGGGCATCTGTATTTTTCTTCATCTATCTGGAAAACTATTTTATCTTTTCCAGTAAAGTCTAGGCTGTAAGACTCTCTTGTATTCAGTTTCCCATAAGTTAAATCCATGCCCCAAAAACCATTTAGATCTGATAGGACTAGCTGGGTTGACTGCACTCCAAAACTAGAAATCGAAACTAAGATAAGGAAGAATATTTTTTTCATGAAGTGTAAAGCTTTAGTGGGTCTGCTTTTGATAGTTATTGAGCCAGTTTAACTCGGATATGCTAACTTCGCCTACTTGGTTAATAAAGCCCTTTAGTTTATTTCTAATTGAGGGTGGCGAACCTAAATCTATCATCCAACTAAACTATATTACAATGTTGAATAGTTTTTTAGAATGGCACGCATACCCTCTGAAATTTCACATAGTTCGTCCCTTGCAAGTTGGCAATGAATCATGCTTATTTTAGTACCTGAGAATAATCGAAAATATACATTCACGTACTCCAACTTTTCACCCTCTGATCATTTTTTTTATCGAACTTGTTATCGAAAGTTTCTAATTTCACATTCTTTTTTACAACTAATTTCTTTCTAGTGAATGCAACCCTAAAATCTCAAACATTTGAGAAATTTCTACTATAGTATACAACAAAAATATAATTAGAAAAGAGGGCCAAGGGCTGTTCTTCGCTTCCATTGCTCAGAACTAGAGTGACTTTGATAATTATGGTATCATATGTTTATTTGCATTGTAATGGTTTTACTTTAGAAAAAGATGAAGAATATGATTGGTGGGCCTTGTTTCTGAGGCCTGGTCTTGGCTCTCAACAATCCTGCTGAACTTTCAGAAGGCCCTTAATAGCTTCCATAACATCACATTTGGTAGGAAAATACTCATGAACGTACCACTTTTTGCATAAAAGCAACATGAAGCTACCCTATATTGCGAAAGAACCATAAATCTGAAAGAGCATAATTACCTTAATCCTGAGAAAGCTGAAGACTCGATTCTGTAGACTGGATTTCTTGTCAGTAAAATATTTTGGATATTTGACGAGCCGGTAAAAACATATCCTTCAATTCGCTTTATTCGATTATGACTGAGAAAAACGTTTGTAACGTTATTTAAGCCAGCAAAAGCAAAATTGGGTAGTCTTTCCAACGGAGTATTCTGCACGGAAATCTCCTGGAAAAAAACGGGCAGAAAATAGAGCTCTGAGCTAAGAGACTGATTGACAGCATAACTACCCAAAACATTTATTATAATAAAATGGAGGATGTGTTCTTGGGTCTTAAAATAAATTGTATTAATAATTATTTCACATAACAACAAAAATCAAATGGAGGGTGATCAGTTGACAAGAAATTAACATGAACAAATGCTATTTTTTATCTTTAAATAGGACATACTTTAGCCTGTAGACCCATCCCTGAAAGTTTCATTTTCCTAACCTAAACCCTTTCCAAGATAGCAAGAAGACAATTAACTAGAATTTTACCCAATTAACTAGAATGTTGCCTTTTATTTTAACTTAATAATTAAGCCTACCTATAAAATCAACCAGCATTAAAAAAATGAACAGATAGAAAATACACTGGATTAATATAACTTGAGTTGTACATTTGAATTTTAAATAAGGTTTTTGGTAAGAGTATATTGAATTACTTTGATGAATAGCCTAATATAGATCTAGAGTAGCAAAAGTAGGCCTAATCCCATGTTTTGTCAAGTTGTTTTCAAAGTTTTAGTATTCCCTTGTCAATGTCTCCAAATTTGAATCCACGCCTAATTTTAATACCATTATTTCCAAGGAATCGGTCGGTAACATAGCTGAAAAGTGAGCTAGGCTAGCCTAGCCTAAATAGGCTTGGGGACTAGGCTAATGTTTGGAAAGCTTACCCAAGCACTTGTTGCAAACTGTAGGAAAAAAACTTGACTACGTAGCAGCAATCAATTGAACACTAAAATGGTAGAACGTTCAATAATTGTGAAAGTGCAGCTGTAAGTAAAATATTTTTATCATACTCACAAATTGGTCTTAAAAATACAGGTAAGAAGAATCTTAGCCCTTCCCCTGGGACTCTCTGGGATTTACCCCACCACTAGAGGGAAACAATTTATCTAGTACTGCTAATACTACTAATAACAACTCATCACAGATCCAAGCCGTCTGAGACAAACACAGCTACACACGGTCCTCTTCCCCACCAATCTGTTCGAAGTCCCCTCTTTACACCCTCCCAGGTAGTTTCAATTTCCTTTAAATTTTTCTTTACCACAATTGCTGCGAGAAGAGGTCAAAAACTTGACTTGGGATAGAAGTAGCGCCCACCCCTACCACTATAGTGGTAGAAGCTAAGGAAAGAGGAGCATTCGTGTTGCCTCCGACTGCTGTCGACCATCATCTCTTCTTCTTCTTCATAAGTCAACACTAAGTATGTTTGTTTGTGTTGATTATTTATTTAATTTTTGTTCGTTTTGAGTTTCATTTGTACTTCAAGGACAGGATTTTTTTCGTTTTAGGCTTGATTTACATGTTCAGTTTAAGCATTACTCGTTTTAGGATTTATTTGTTCATTTATATTGTTACTCGTTGTACGTTGTTTCGCTGTGAATGTTTAGTTTCTCTTCGTTTTGGGTTTTATTTGTTTTTTGATAGTAATTTCGGTCGTTTTGGGTTTGGATTTTGGCAGGTATTTGTGTCGGCTGATCTTGAGTTTGGGACGGCCTTAACTTTTCTTTTTGGAGCTTCTTTTTCGGGAAGTTTTTTTTTTTAATTTTTTGTTTGCTTCTAAAGAAGTGGATGAACAGGATAAACAACTGGTTTTACGACAAACAGTGAATGCTGGACTGTGGGGAGAGGATAAGTGAAGTGGAAGAACTTTTCCACTTCTGTAGAAGTTGCTGAACAGAATAAACAATTCAACATCCTCCTCAACATGCCCTGCAAGTTTTAAATCAACACTAAGCCTATCCCGAGATATTGCTCGTACGCCCTTTTAGAAATCTACACACACAAAGTGTGCTTTGATTTAGTTCAATATCCCCTTAACATTGCCTGAAATCTTCGCCTTAAAACCCTTAGTTTTATTAGTAGAAGTAGTTGCAGTAGTAAAAGTAGAAGCAGTTTTATTTGCAGCAGTAGTAATAGTAGTAGCATAGGCCGGAGGTGAAATACGGCACCAATAGCCGCATTGATTTCCTGTTGGATGGTCCGGTTCCGACCTATGTCGAGGTTAAGAATGTGCATCTGCGGCGCGATGGCGACTGGGCGGAATTTCCCGATTCCGTCACCGCGCGCGGCACCAAACATCTGCACGATCTGACGGATGTGAAACGCAGCGGTGCGCGGGCGGTGATGCTGTATCTGGTGCAGCGCACGGATTGTACGAAATTCAGACTTGCGGCGGATATCGACCCGACCTATGCCGCGGCATTTGATACCGCACGCGGGGAGGGGGTTGAGGTTCTGTGCTATGGCACCCATATCTCCCCCGCTGCCGTTGAAATTGCCGGGCCGATCGAAGTAGACCCTAAACCGCAGGCTGGTATCTGATACTATGAAGAGCAGCGACTCACATTATGATGTCGCGAGACAGGAGAGCGCCTTGGACGAGACGCATAAAGGACGGATGACCAAAGAAGGTATTCGCATCTATTCCGATGCGGATTTCGCAGGCATGGCCAAAGCCGGTGCGCTGGCGGCGAAGATCCTCGATGAAATCATCCCGCTGGTGAAGCCCGGATCGACCACGGCGATCATCGACCAGGCGATTGAAGACATGGTCAATGCGGCGGGCGCGAAATCGGCGACGATTGGCTATAAAGGTTATCAGCACGCCTCCTGCATCTCGGTGAACCATGTTGTCTGTCATGGCATCCCCGGACCTAAAGTGTTGAAAGATGGCGATATTCTGAATGTCGATGTCACCGTCATCGTGGATGGCTGGTATGGCGATACCAGCCGGATGTATGTCGCGGGCAATGTGTCGCGGAAGTCGGAACGGCTGATTCAAGTGACCCATGACGCGCTGATGAAGGGCAGTAGCCAGTTGGAAAAGGACCCAACTTGAGTTTTGACACCAGATAATAAGTTCATTCCAACAGCAAAACCACTGAAATAAATTTAAACTATCTTAATATTATAAATGCTTTGTTTTTGGTTTTGTTTTGAACCTAATTTTACATCAAGCAGTTGAGGGTGGTAGCAATTTTTCTGGGACAAAATTTATGTATTGCTTCCTGCTGAGCTCTGAACCCCTTCTTAAAGAAGTGGACAGCATTGGGACTAAAGAGTTACCCTACTTTGAGCAACGACCTTCATCCTTCCAAATACAAATGTATGATTCCCCCCTCCCAGATATTAAGCTGGTTCATTGGTTTTATCGACCTATCCTCATGGAGGATTCAAGGGGTGGGAATTGTAGCAAGGCCTCTCCATCCAAATCAGCCAAAATTGCAGTGAAAATTTAAAAAAAAATGCAGATAAAACCGAAAAACGTAAGTCTAACTCAACAGTATGTGTGCGTGCAAGGTAGAATGTCTGCCCAACTTACCTGGAGGGATAGACTACCCAGTTTCCAAGGTAGACCAAATCTGATAGTTAAAGGGATTGAGCTTGTTGCCAACAAAGAATGTACACATGACATTAATAAACTCTTGCAGTTAGGGTAAAAAAAACCTCAGTCTCCTTTTTACCCAATGTCTGGGTAGTTACAAATAGCCAGATCAACTTTAAAAAGCTTTTTGGTACCATATGTTGTTCCAGACCATTGCTATGAATGTCTAGAGACAGAGAAGGTATTTTGGTATTTCTTCATTCAATTTCAAGAAGGGCAAAGATTCTTGGGAATAAACTAGCAAATCAGCTAGGCAAAGCATTTGCCTGTGTTGCTCCTATTTTCCCTTACATCCCTTTTCCTTTCGACTGCCGGCGCGGGTTCTCGGGGTCGGTTCGCCACCGGAGAGGATTGCGCGCGATGTAGGTGCGCGCGTGAGCCACTTCATCCTCGTCGCGCAGATACCGGTCGTAGTAGCCGCGCTGCCATAGCCCTGCTCGCATGTCCGGCCATCCGTGCGCACCAGCCGACCGCACATAGGCCAGGGTCGTTCGTGACTTGAACCACGCGATCACCTGACCCAACGAACGGGGCGCGAGCATGGCCCCCTCCGCTGGATGGAGCCGGAGCACAGCGTGCATGTGGTTCGGCATCACGATCATGGCGTCCAGGAGCACGCAGTCGAACGTCGAGGGAAGCTCGAGCCACGTCTCCTGCACCATTCGCCCGGCTTCGTTCACCCACATCCGTCCGCCGCGCACCGTGCCCAAGACACACCGCTTGCCCCGGATGCACACCGTGACGCCGTACGCACCCGGGGTGCGGTAGTTGAACCCACGCCAACGCTGCCGCTTCCGGCGAGGGTATCCGGGCTCCTGCATCGCCATGCCCCCTCGCGATGGAGATGTCGATGGTCACATGCCGTCCCGAGCACGCCTCACGGGCGCGTACTCGCTCCGCTCGACACGCCCGTACACCGTTCTCGGCGAAGCACGGTCCGCTATCGGGGGAGCGCGCTCCACGGGCGCGTACTCGCTCCGCTCGACACGCCCCTACACCGTTTTCGGCGAAGCACGGTCTGCTGCCAGCGAGGCACGGTCCACGACCAGCGGAGCACGGTCTGCCATCGGGGGAGCGCGCTCCACGGGCGCGTACTCGCTCCGCTCGACACGCCCCTACGGGACCTTCTGCCAGCGGTGGCCGTCCGCGCTCTCGAGCGCGGGACTGACACCGCCGGGGTAGCGACCGAGTTTTTTGGCACCGCTCCCGCGCCTAATAGCCCCGATTGCAACAATGATGGCCAGGTGAACATCTCCGACCTGGTTGCCATAACTCAACGATTTCTCAATGCCCCCCCACCGATGAACAAGGTCGCTGCGCTGGGTCTAGCAGCAAAAGGCTTTGGCTTCTTGATCTTCGTCAACGGTTTTGAATCATGACGCACGTTGCGAGAGTCATAGCGTTGCTTTCGATGATATTAGTATCGTCTGAGGCCTTGGCGCAGCCCGCAATCGTGGGGGACGTTGTCAAAGTGTTTGCCGGGGATAATGGACAAACCATCACCGTCGATTATTTGGGAACAGGATCAACGGCGGTTGGCGGACAATTCGACTTCGCTTTCGTTAGCGGCGACGTCACCATCACCAACATATCGTGTGCGGCTGGTTTTACCTGCCCCGCGGTTCCCAGCAACACGGGAACGGTGGCTTGGTTCAGTGCGAGCCTACAGGAGATTCCGGATACGCCAGCGTTAGCGACGTTTACTTTCGACGTTGCGCCCGGGGCGGCGCCGGCTAGTGTGGCGCTAGAGATTAGTGGCGAGCTTTATTCCGACGCGGCGACCCTTCCTGTCCCGCCTTCAGGCACAATGGATGGCGCCATTGTCATTACCCAGCAACGCGGCTTTGAGGTAGGTGGCGCGACGGGCGGGCGAGGCGCCTCAGTGTCAGTGCCCATAACACTGATCGACGGCGGGGGCGCCGATACGCTCGCTGCCGATCTCACTTTTCAGTACGACAATTCGGTGCTCAGCATGGCAACGCCGGCTTGTGCATCGCTTTTGGCCTCGGGCCATTCTGTGTTTTGTGATGCTGATGAGGCCAGCGGCACGGTTCGGGTGATCATTCCCCCCCTTCTGCCCCCCTTTTTTTCTGCCCCCTTGAGCACCACCCTTCTCATGTACACCACCCGTAGCTGCAATTAAAAGAGAGTTTGCCTTAGTGAATTAGGTGAATAATTTCTTGGAACACACTGCTTTTCCATTTATAAGAAAAATAAATGGATAGATTATAAATAAATAAATAAATTATAAAAATAATTTATAAAATAAATTTAAGAGAGAAAAAGGGGTTTAATTTAAATCAAGCAGTGACAAACGTACTAAAAACAAAAGCAACGACAAAATATTAATGAATAAAAATTTTTTGAATGTTTCGACTCCACATCCGGGAGCCTTTATCAATGAAAAAAAAAGAAAATGAAAAAAAGTTAATCATCTAAAGAAAAAGAACAATACAAGCAAGAGAAAAAAAATAACAGACAAAGTAAAAAAATAAAAATCACATTTAACAAAACTTCCAAAGTACAGGAAAATTATAATCACAGAAAAGACCCCAAAATCTTTAGGTAATGTTCCTCTATAAGATCGAATTGGCAAATAGATCTATTAAAAATAAATATTTAAACCGGCAAACCGGTTTATGCGGTATATCTACATATGACAAACTGATTTATCCGGTATATCTAGATATGACAAACTGGTTAACGAAACTTATGCATTATAAATTGGGTGATTTTTTTTATTTGTAAGTTTAGCCACCATCCATCCGTTGACTCCTGCCAGCATTGACTTCATTCCGACTTTTGCCTACACGGTTGTCACCTGTTCGAGGAGTATCATGTAAATGACTACTGTTAGAAAACTTTACCTACCCCTTAATTGAACTATTATAAATTGAACTAGTTGTACATTCTCCTTCATCTCTATTAATACTAATACCCCCATAGATGTTAGGCTGGTAAATGAAGCCTATAGGAAAAAGATCAGAGCCTAAAATATCCATTTGGAAGCGGTATATAACTTCCTATCTCCACCTGTTCTGTAGCTTAATCACGGGCTTAAGAAATTGTATGGCGACGTATGTACAAGTGCACGCATTTTTTAAAATAATAAATCAAATAATAGAAAATCGAAAAAATAAATCTTTCCGTAATTTGGGTTTAAGTTTGATTTTCTTTTCCTCTAGTTTTTGGACAAAATGGATGATAAACACGTAAAAAATCCATATTAATAAAATATATTATAGATTAAATGGATTGACACCTTTTCCGGGAATCCTTGCCATTTAAAGGTTGCTGAGATTTGTTTCATTTTTCATTAAAGATTACTTTCTCCTTCTATTTGAGAATTTTATTTTTCAATATTTCAAATACCAAAAATTAGGGGGAATATTTTATTAAATGTTTATTAACTTTTTTTAAGTGTTATTTCCCTCAGCTTTTTGTTACGTGGTTGAAAGTCTGATAACATAATTTAAAAAATCTTGATGTAAAATTGTTGTTTTCCATAAAAAAAAAAAAAATTAAAAAGCTAGTAATTTCCCAGAAAAATAAATATCAAAAACTGCTCTTTTGATAAAAACATCATTCAATCCGCTAAAATACTACTTAGGAAGAAATTCAAGTTTTTTAGGAATTAGATATTGATGACGCTAACAGAATAAGGTAAACAAAGAAAAATTCGTAAATTTTTGACCAATTTTATCGTAAAAATAATGTTGAAACCCCGATATTTTCAGTTACAAAATCATGAGCCAAAGTGTTGTTTGCCATAAAAAGCTAAATATTAAAAAGCTAATTATTTCCCAGAATAAAAAAATAATATCAAAAACAGGCCATGATTGATGAAACACTGGCGGAGATCGGGGCCGGCGGCCCTGGCCCGTTTGCTGTCTACGACCTTGTCGACACGGCACTGGTCATGGCCGCCCTTGGCATGACCGCGCAGGCTGACGAGGTGCTGGCCGAGGCGGTGGATCCTCTCGACCGGACCCGAGACGACGAACGCATCGCCCACCTCGAGCGGCGTCTCCTGGGGCTGCTCGCTCAGGACCGACTCGCGGCGGTTGATCGCCAGCATGTTGAGCCCGAAGCGCTCGCGGAACTTGAGGTCCCTGGCCGTGCGGCCCACCGCCTGCGAGTACGGCGGCACGGCGAACTCGGCGATCGTCGCGCCGTGGCGCAGGATCCGCACCATCGCGCGCTCGTCGGCGAAGTTGAACTGCAGCCCCTCCTCCTCGCAGATCGCCCAGGCCTGCACCTCGTCGCCCTGCACGTAGAGGATGTCGCCCTCACGCAGCGTGCGGTCGGGCTCGGGATCGAGCCAGCGCTTCGGCACGGCGCGCGTGCGGTGGACCATCAGGATGCCCAGGCCGTACTTGTTGCGGATGTCCGCCTGCGCGATCGTCTGGCCGCGAATCTTGCAGTCCGCCGGCACCGAGAGGGCGAAGAGGCGCTCCGCGATGTCGAAGCTCTGCGCGACCTCCGTCGGGAGCCTGGCGGCTGCGAGGCGATCCTTCTGGCGGATCTCCGGCAGCATGCGGCGGCCGATGACCACCATGAACAGCGTGCCCGTGGCCAGGATGACGAGTCCCACCGGCGCGAAGTCGAAGATCGCGAACTCGAGGCCGTCGACGTACTGCTTGCCGTCGGTCAGCACGTAGTCGCCGACGAGGAAGTTCGGCGCCGTGCCGATCAACGTGACGGTGCCGCCTGCCATGTGCCGTCTCCTGAGCGGCACCGCGGTGCCGCACTCCTATCACTTGCCCCAACAGGGCGGTCAGCTGCCGCCCTTTGAGTTCGTATTATCAACAAACCCTGTATGGGCGCTTAGCAAATCTGCAAGCAAAGGCAAAAAAAAATCTTCACCCGGGTAGCCTTCGAGGCGGGCGCGCTCCTGTCCGTCGTCGACCACCAGGAAGGTCGGTGTGAACATGCCCGTGCGGATAACTTGCAGATCATCGGGCAGGGCGCGCAGATCCACCCGGCGCAAGGGCGCGTGTTTGCCCTCAGCCGTTTTGGGGTAGATCGGGGCGATCTCCGCATTCCAGCGGGCGCACCACTCGCAACCCGGCTGTTCGACCATCACCAGTTCCGCCGCCCAGGCGGGCAGCGTTGCAAAGGCCATGGCCGCAGCAGCCAAATGCCGGAAGGAGCGCATGCGTTTCATTCCATCTGTTGACGGTACCGTTAGAAACAACATAATTCGAATATGTGAATGACACAAGCCGGGCCCGGATAACGTTCGCGTAGGGCCTTTTGGGGGTGCGATGCTCGAAATTACCCTGTTTGGCGCCTTGATCGCAGGTTTGCTGAGCTTTTTCACCCCCTGCATTTTGCCGATGGTGCCGTTTTACCTGTCCTACATGGGCGGGCTGTCGATGGCAGAGCTGCGCGGGGACGGGGCGATTGCCGTGGGTGCGCAGCGGCGGCTGCTGGTGTCGGCCGTGTGTTTTGCCGCCGGGGTCACCACGGTGTTCATGCTGATGGAATACCGCACCGGCGAACCCGTCACCGAACCGCAGAACCTCACGCGCGCCGATGTCGACATGCTCACGCTCATCCCCGCCTACATGCTCAGCGAACTCAAGATCGACGCCTCATGGACCGGATGCTGCGCCTTGCCCTCTTCGCCGCCCTGGCGGCCCTCGGGGGCCTCCTCCTCACGGCCCCGGCCCCCCTCGCGGCGGCCCCGGAGGGCCCCCGCCCCCTCGACCACACGACCCGCGACTTCGACCAGCTGCACATGGACATCCACGTGGTGCCGGACCTGGCCAAGGGCACGGTCAAGGGCACGGTCACGCACCGCTTCGCCTCGCTCGCGGACGGACTCCGGACCCTGCGCCTGCACTGCCAGGACACGCGGGTCGTCCGCGCCCACGCGGACGGAACGGCCCTGAAGACCACGCTCGACACGAAGCGCCACATCCTCACGGTGACGCTGCCGGGCCCCCTGGACGTGGGCGCCGAGGGCACGGTCACGATCGAGTACGTGAGCACGCCCAAGCGCGGCCTCTACTTCCACCGCCCCACCACGCGCCACCCGGACACGCCGTGGTTCCTCTACAGCCAGGGCCAGGGCACGGACAACCGCCGCTGGGTGCCCTGCTACGACGAGCCGGACGACCGGCTGAGCTGGACGCTCGCCGTAGAGGTGGATGACAGGTTCCAGAGCGTCAGCAACGGCGTGCTGGCGGGCACGCTGAACCTGAGCGGGACCCCGGCGCGACGCGTCGATCGGTGGGTCTTCGACAGCCGCTCGCCGTCGTACCTCCTGTCCCTGATCGTCGGGCCGCTCGAGACGATCACGACCGAGCACGCCGGCGTGCAGCTCGACTACAGTGCCGTGCCCGGCCACACCGAGGCGCTGAATAACTCGCTCGGGCGCACGCCCGCGATGCTCGACTTCTTCGGGGACTACCTCCAGAGTCCATATCCGTGGAAGCGCTACGCGCAGACCTACGTGTGGGACTTCACGTTCATGATAAGAGTTAAAGATCAAGTTACGATTATCCGGTTTAGTCCGGTTTAGGCCCCTCGTTGTTACTTATATTCTCGTTTCTCGAAAAAAAAAATGTATTCTATTTGAAAACGGTGTTTAAAAACTTCTACTTATTACTTTCGACTTTTTAGGCTTTTCTAAGACTAAAAAGTCTTTAGTCTTCACAATAACAAAAATCTGTCTAAGATCTGAACTTTAGTTATCCCGGCCACAGGCAAGTATTCTTATCACTGCGCAATCAAATCTTTTATAATCGCGTTTGTTTTATACTTTTTGCTGTGCTCAACAACCCGTTTACGCTGTTTCATTAATACAGGGGGAGCATACAAAAAGGGGTAAATCGTTGTACTATTGTACTGTCATGAGGCGAAGCATACAAAAGGGAGAAATTTTGATGTGTTATTATTACACTGTCATCAGAAGCGCGTATACTGATAAAACTTGGAACAACTATGGAAAATACAACACAGAATTATGGAAAGCAGGCCACCCAGAACTCATATTAAATACCTAACCTAAATATTAAATATTTAAATAAAAATATACCTGCATTGTAGTTTATCTCACTCAGGCTAAGCTGATTATCTCCGAGTGCACACAGAGAAACTGGTTTTAAGCAGATTAAGAACAACACTGCGGTCGGTATAATACACAAGTACGGCTGGCTCACAAACTTATGTCACAAAATAACAAACAAGTCGGTAAGTTAAGGAAAACGAGTAAAAAAAGATAAAGTCAGTGAATTGAGAATGACGAGTTAATAAAAATAGTCAATAAGTCAAATAGTTAAAAAGAGTTAATAAGTCGGTAAGTTAAGGAAAACGAGTAAAACAAAAGATATAAGTCAGTGAATCGCACTTATTGCGGAAAAGACACATAACGGTTTCGATAACAAGCGTTTTGTTGTCCGTTTCGTTAATTTTATCTTCTAGTTCCTTTTCAAAAAGTTTCACATTTTCAAAAAGATTTTTGACATTTTCAAAAATTTTGTGGTAATGAAATGTAATTAGGGAGTGACCCGGCTCAATAGTAATCGAAACTCTAAAAAAAAGAATTTTGATACAAATACATATATAAAATAAAATCAGATTATTATGCTTATTTCACAGATTGAAGTTTTATTCAGTTTAATCTTACCCATTAACGGTTACGAGCCTGGAAAATATGCCTGATTTTTGAAAAAAGGTGGAAACAATCCTTAGAAGTCATAAAATCTTAAAGAAAATTATACCATCAGATTCAGCGTATAAGAGAATCATATTGTAGAGGTTTAAATCACCTATCTGCATAAACGGAGAATTGTTTTCTTTTTTCCAGAAGGAAGGTCATGGATGCGTGTTTATTTCTATTTATTTTTTCCCTTCCCAGGGCTGATCGTATCGATCCAGTGGTCCTAGAAAGTCGTGAGGGGTCTCATTCTAACGGATATTAAAAGTTCTACTGCCCCTTTCACGTGATCGAAAAAATTGGAGGGCAACTAAGCCCCCTCCCCGTCCCTTTTTCCCAAAATCAAAATTTTGAGAAAGCCACTTTGTTCATCGTAGTTAAGAAGCCCATTAGCTACGCCTGTGAGTATAATATGAACCCCCCCACCAGAGTACCAGGTCTGTAAGTTAAAAAATTTGTCAATTGTTTACGTATGGTGTTCATTCTTAGGAGGTTCGCATACAGTTTTTGGTGTGGGGGAAAGATTTTTTGCTACGGGTTTTTTCACGGGGAAGTATTTCATGAAAAGGGTCTGTCGGATGATTACGTTTTACTCTCTATTATTTTCTGAAAGATTTAAGTAGCACATCGTTGCTCTTATTTACGGTAATTAACCAACGTCATTTTAACCAACGTCATTTAACCAACGTCATAAGGTTTCTTCGGCTTCTTTTAAGATTTAAGTTTACTTGAATAATTTATTAAATCGAATTGAAGAATAATAAGCTAAATTTAGCTTAATCAAGGATTAATTGAAAGAAAAATATCTTAAAGCATATGATTCCAAAGGCTTGAAAAGCTCTTCTAATATCGGATTCAGCTTATTCTTCGCAGTTCTTCTACTGTATTTCAAGCTATCGACCTGTGACCGAAACCCACTTGACTCGATTTATCTCTTGTTTTTGTTGAGCTCCCTAGTTTTTTCGTTCCTATGGAAACTTAAAAGATCTTGAAATAGAATCTTCTCTTTCTGAAACGCAAGATTGGGAAGCAATTTATAACACAATCAACTGTTAATTACTGTCCTTGACTGGGCTGATCTGTGGAAGACATCGGGAAACAGTAGACCTTGTTCTTAAATGCCGGGAAAAGATCCGTGCAAAATGATTTCAATGAATTTTCGGTTGTAAGTTGAAGCCTGGAGAAGTCGTGTATATAGCCAAATGACAGATTTTTATCGCCAAAATATATCTCGTCTGGTGATACTGCTTTAGCTTTTCATTTATAGAGCTGTGTAAGGAGAGAACCGAATATAATTCAATAATATCAAGTTAACGGTAATGTTACTATAATGGTAATGAAATGACTTGTTAATCAAGTAACGTTAATAAATGTAATTTTATACAGGAAGAGAATTAAATATATTTCAATAATAATAATACATAATCCTATCAAAAAAGGAGATTAAATTTACACGATCCGTCGCTGGCTGATCAATGAAGGCCATATTCCCGAATCGCTCAAGCCGCTTCTCGATAATTGAGCGTTTCGATACCAACTTCCGGAAGCTGCTAACGCCGCATTATCAGCCCCGGTGAGAAGCGGCTTGCCAGTGGTAGTGATTGTGTTTCATGTGGCGGCATGAAGCTCACCGGTCCCTTCCTCTTCATCTTGGCAACCCTGATGATCGATGCCATCGGCATCGGTATCGTCTTTCCGATCATGCCGGACCTCATGGATCGCGTTGGCGCCGGCAGCACGGCCGCCGGCGCCTTCTGGGGCGGGATTATGATGTCGGCCTATGCGGCCGCAATGTTCTTGTGCGGCCCCATCATCGGAAGCCTTTCCGATGCCTATGGCCGAAGGCCGATCCTGATTGCCGCTTTGGTCACGCTAACGATCGACTACGTGATCATGGCGATGGCAGAGACCTATTGGGTCCTTTTGGTGGGCCGGGTGCTGGCCGGTATGGCCGGTGCCACTTACATCACCGCGACCGCCTATATCGCCGACATTGCCGAGCCGGAGGAACGCGGTGCGAGCTTCGGAATGATCGGAGCTGCTTTCGGCATCGGGTTCGTTCTAGGTCCGGCTATCGGCGGCATCGCATCGGACTGGCACATCACCGCGCCATTCTGGATTGCGGCAGCTCTTTCAGCGGTCAATGTAGCCTTCGGCGTGTTTGTCCTGCCTGAATCACTGAAACAGGAGAACCGCCGTCCGTTCGGAAAACGTGACCTCAACCCATTCGGCACCATTGTCCGTGCGTTTGTGGTTCCCGGATTGGCAATTCCACTCATCTGTTTATTCGTCTTCGAGTTCGCCAACATGGTCTATGCGACGCTGTGGGCCTTCCCCTAACTCACTCTTTTTCCTCCTAACCCCCATTGCAACTTCTATTTGTGGACAATTCTCTATGTTTGCCATGTACACATGTACTCCGTAGGTGGAACAATTTATAAGACAATAAAATATTTTGGAACCACATCTACCGTTATTTACTAGGTTAATTAAATTTAAAGCAAAGTTGTTTACATTACATGCTGAATATTGTCTTGGATTGTTCATGGGGACTGGACCTGCCACCAGATCGTTGCTTGTGGGGCTGAGTCTCTCAGGAAAACTTGAAACGGCTATACATTAAACAGAAGTACTTAATTTTGGTAGGCTTAGATGTATTTATGTTTGAAAGAATATACCTAATTCCTAGGGTTGTATCAAAGAGATTGGGTTTACTGGGTTTTAAACTCATCATCCTCGAAATATTGCTCCGTGAATTAGTATATCTCGGCCAGGACCAGAAGGTTGGGGGAGAAGGTTCAGTCACACTATAAAAATGAACAGTATTCCAAGTGTATTTCCTGAATTGCAAATTAAAAAGGGGTAACCAAACCTTTTCAATAGTTAAGATATTTCAGCAATTAAGACTGCTGTGCGAACAGGAGTGATTTTATGATAATTTTGAAATTGTTTTTTTTTAGCTATGGGCATGGGACTTTGTGTTGCGTTTATCGCATTCGTTAGATTGCCGAGCCTCAAAGTGTCTACTCTGCTCCTTGCTGGTTTGCTGGTCTACGATGTTTTCTGGGTATTCTTTTCAAATTACATATTCAATGCCAATGTAATGGTAAAGGTAAGTTAGCATAAAATTACCTTAAAAAGAACATTTTTCGTCCATCCTCAAAGTGTTTAATTTGCTTCTTGTGTTTCCCTCTTTGCGGTGTCTTCTGTTAGTCTTACACTTAGAAGATTATTTGACTTTCATTCTACTAATTGCTGGTCTAGTGGAGCTCTTAAGCTCTTTACTTTTCTTTGAACAGCTTATTTTGTGGACTTTTTAAAAAACTATTTTTCATGAAAATTTAAGTTTTTTGTTAAGATAACTTTCTATTCAGCAACATTCGTGTGTTTGCAAGAGGAGAGTCAGTAAAATATATTATTTAACAATTAAAATAAGACTGGACCTGTACGACAATCTTAAATTAAGTTTTAGATATCAAACCTAAGCTCATCAGACATCAGGGAATTTCTTTGTCCATACCTTATTTTTGGTTGTTGACGAACAAAATTTTAAGCTTTCGTTTCGCTGATACACTTTAAATACAAAACTTTTTTTTGTAACATTCTTAAATTAAAAAAATTGTCTAGAAATCCCAGAATATATATACATACATAAGCTGCCACTAACTGCCAAGCTGTATTTTATTCGTTCTTTTTAGTATTTAGATAAAAAAAAGTATTTTTTTTTTAACAAATACAAAGAATGACACTATGTCTTGAGCAGAGCAAATACAACTAACAGAAATTATAATGAACAAAGAACTAAAAGTTAAAAGAAATAGATATTAGACTTAATGAAAAATCAAAACCAATAATGAACTTGTAATGAACTAAAAATAATACTCTTTTAAGCTGAAATTTCAAAGCAAACAGAAACTACTAGACTGTGAAGTCGTCTTCAGTATTATAGCGTAAGTGTCATTTGCGCTTTACTGAAGGCAATATATATTTTAAGCCATTACTCTTTTACCATTATAACATTGAGAAATGAAAAGATTAAAGAAATCTCTCGAGAAAAATTCAATTATATCCTATAATATCAATTTAGTTCCATGGCTTCTGGGCGCTGGCGCCATTGTCGAGATAGACGAGCGGCTTGCCGCGAATCTTCAGCGCCAGCGCCGGAAAATCCGCGCGCACCGCCGCGATGTCATAAGCCATCAGGATCCCCCAAGGATCGCCAGAACGGGCGAAAGAAGGATGATCCCCACGATCTGCGCGGCGACCATATAGACCAGAAGCCCGCCGATGCAGGCGATGAAGACGCGAAATCCACCCTCGACGCCATGCACCGACGACACCACCTGCATCATCAGCCAGATCTGGGCGACGAACACGGCGATCAGCACGATGGCCTCAAGCCCCGATGCGGGCGACAGCAGCATCAGCGCCGTAACCACCGGATAGAGCATGGCGACGATGAAGAACCACCACGCCATCGCCGCGCGCATCTGCGCGAAATCGGCCTTTCCGCCCATCGACCGGCCGAACATCCAGAGCGCGTGGGAAATCGCGATCCATCCCGCCAATGCGCCGACCGCCGCAAGCCCATGCATGAAAAGCGGCACGGAATCATTGGCCAGATCGGGGATCGCCTCTTGAATCAGGGCGCTGTGGCGCAACGCCTCCTGGGTCATCGCGCCGGCGAAATGCGCGAACAGCACCATGAGCACGAGCGTGCGCAGATCCGGAGAGCGGGCGACAAACGCCCGCGCCGACCCGTGCGGGTCGCGAAACGCGCTCCGGAACGTTTCAGCGATATGTGCGATCACCGGCCAATCTCCGCCGAAAGCAGCCGCCAGCGCGCGCAGTCGAGCGCGACGCTGAGGGCGACAAGAACAAAGCATACGCCATGGCGCGCGCCGCCTTCAAGCAGCGCCGAGGCCGACAGGGCCTCCGCCGTTATCCAGCCCGCGAAAGCCGCGCCCATAATGACCTCTACCGGCATTGGCGCAATGTTTACATTATTTCCAAGGAAAACCGTAAACGGGGCGTTCCCATTATGCGTTTCGGCGAAGCCTTGAGCTATTTTCTGGCGCGAATCAAAAACTAGGTCAAGCAAAAGGAACGGTTTTCATGGAACAGGTAAGCATCGATCGGGAACCCGGCACTGCAAGCGTTGTTTCGAGAATGAATGTTACCGGTTCCCATCACCAGGAAGACTTAAATATCTTGGTCGAGTTCCTTGCCGACGCGGGGAAAACGATGCTACAGCAATTGCTGGACGGTCGGGATCCGCTGGATTTCTCCTTTGCCTTGGGTGATGCTCGGATCAAACGAATCTTGTCTGGTCAGTTTCGAAAAATTCCATGGTGGTGGCCTGTCTTTTTGCCACAAACCTTGTTCCTGAAGTGGACCAGAGTCTGTATTAAATTTCTCTTTTTCCTGGGGACCCGAAAAAAGATTGGGTTTCCCCGCTTCAGGGCGGCCTTTTTAGATCGCGCGAATATTTGGCTGGACGGTCATCGCGGTATTTTGCCTCCTTTGTGGCGATTTGCGGGAGACGCAGCATGGCGAAACCCTCGGTTTCAGGCAGACAACTCGCTACTTCTGGCCAATCATTTTCGATCTCAAGTTCTACTCATGGACGGTAAGCCTTTGACCCTGGCTTTGAAGCCACAAACTTTTTGGGTGTTCTTGGCCATGGCCCATTTCAAGCCAAATGGACTGCGCCAATGGTTTCATCCCGATACGCGGCGATTGAAACGACTGCTGCGGCAATTGCACTGGCGAGGTCGTTTACTGGGTATGGCCACTGGTTGGGCTGGATTTTGGGACCAGTGGCTTATTGCGGAAGTTGTGGCCCACAATCCAAGGACAAATATCTATATTGGTTTACTTATGAAATTATACACAAGTGACAGAAAAGTTAACTGCAGAAGGAGATTTGGCTCCAAATTCTTTGAAAATCTTCCATGTACACATCTCACACGACATCAATTCTTTTGCATCGCATGAGCTGACATGGAATATATGGAATGAATTCGTCGGCTGCGTAGTCACCAAAAGTTTTAGCTTCACTGGGGGAATCAGCAAATGATAATAATAATTTATTTAAACTCTCTTTAACTACATAGAATGCACTTAGAGGGGTACAAAAATACAGAAAAATAAAATAAAAACAATAAACAAGAAAAATTCACAAAAACAAACAACATATCAGCTATTTAAGCACACAGTTAAGGAAACAAATAAGTGGAAAGTCAAAAACATTTTCTCGATGCTTGTAGAACCTATCCACGAGCTGGTCCATTTTTGAGAAAATATCGAAAACACCATATCTACTGAAAACGTACCGGTTGTGAATGGCAATTATATGAGATATGGGCAAAAACGGAAGAATAAAGATCTAATTTTTTCCGCTCAGATATTGTGAAAAAACTCTACAACAGGACCAAGAAAAAGACATGCGGTGCAAAAAAGCGTTGTAAAGTATGCCTGGGTTATTTTGTGAAACTAGCCTTCAATGTGGCTTAAATTTACCTCTAACGAGATTATGTGGAATTTGAAGAGAAAACATTAATCAGAAACGTGATTATCAACCGGGAATACATAGTATTGCCTCAAAGATCGAGGAATTTTCATTCAAAGTTCTCAAAAATATCTTAATTTGGTTTAAATTTACCTCTAATAACAAGTCTTCCCTCTGGATTTGGTGGGAAAGATTCCTGCCTTTCGCTAATTCGCGGTTCCTTTTCGATGATGATGCCGGAGGTAGACATAACAAAGGATGTGAAAATCCGTAGATGGTTTTTTGCCACCCTTATCAGAGAACGCAGCATGACTTGTCCCTTATTAGAATTCGTGGAGGCAGTTGGAGTACTCGGCACATTGTCTGGCGAGGCTTGCCTTTTAGCAGCAACAGCGGGACCACCCTGCTCTGGTGCGCTTTCCTCTGACGACGGCAGTTGCTCTGCAAAAAGGCTCTCCAAAGTCTCAGAAGCGATCGGATCTCGGAACCCGAGTAGGTTACCCCATGCCTCACCACTGATTTTCTGCCCGGTATATCGGCGCAGTTCCCGCCACTGATGCTGAACGCCGTACCGAACAATCGGATGCCACTCGCTGACATAGACATCGTAACCTTTGTTAACAAGAAACTCAGCCTGTTCATGAACATCGTAACCAATTGCCAGGGTTTTGTTGTCTTCGAACTCACATTCAATGACTCGAGGAGTACATCGGTCCCAGGGGAAGCCCTTCAACACTGGTAAGTCATATCCTTCGGTATCGATCTTCAAAAAGTCTATTGCTTCGACGTCCGTGTCACGCAAATACTCATCAAGCCGCACCGTTGTTACCTGCGCAACTTCTCGATGACCTTCATGAAACGGAATAAGACTGGAAATACCCGTGCTCTGCTCGGAAGCGTAGAAACTTATCTGGTCACCAGACTGATCGCTGACCGCCAATTGGTTGAGCACAAAACCCGGCTCATCACCTAAACGATCACGAACGTAATCATAGTTCGCCGGGTCAGGCTCAAAGGCATGTACCAACCAACCCTTAGTGAGAAATGGTTTGCAGGCAGAACCATGATGCGCACCAACGTCCAACATGGTCCCCACTAATTCAGGCGAGCGGATACATTCTTCATGTTCATGTTCATACATCTTCATGTTCATTCTTCATGTTCATGGAAAGGGTTTCAAGTTATGTTTGGTCTATATGAAAAAGACGTACGTATAAACTTTAATGGAAATTGAAGGTTCTGTTTCTCTTTTAAGGAGTCAAAAGTGATCGGAGGAAAAGTAGCCCCCTTCCCCGCGATGTCATCTCTTCCTCAAATGAATCCGATAGCAATTTTGAGATAGTCATTTTGTCCAAAATCATTCAATGATTATATGGCAATGCCCCTGGGATTAAAACAACCCTACGGAGCCTGGAAGTAGGCCTACTGGTTTTAAGTTATATCTTGGGGGCATATAAGGTTTGATAGTAGGGTTGATCATCTTAATCTTGAAGGAGGTTCATTTATTTAGAAATTAAAAGTTCTAACTCTATTTGAAAAGTCAAAACTAACCGAACGGCAACAAGTCACCCCATCAGACACCCTTTTCCCTACACTTTGGATAAAAATTTAATTTGTCTATTTTGCTTATAATAGTTGAAAAGTTGAATAAACATGGCTTTGGAGTTGGGCCCCCCCAGCCATCAGTAAAAGTGCTATAAGCTCTGCTAGTTACCCATCATTAGCATATAAAGCTCTTATGGAAGGTGTGGTCGTATAGACTTTTAAGGAGGCTCATTCAATTGGAATTCAAAAGTTCTCGAGCCCTTTCTAAGAGTCAAAATTGATAAAGGAAGACCATCCTTCACCTTTTTTTTCTCTAAATGCTTCCTATTAAAATTTTGAAATAACCAGTCCTCCTTTCCTCTCCTCTTTTCCCAAGAGGTATCCAGTCAAAACGTTGATCTAATGTCTGCAGGTCGGTGTTTTCTGGAAGAATATTTTTAGGCCCCACCTCTATTCCCGGACCCTTTTACGATAAAAAAAAAATGCTTTTCAAGTTTAGCCTATGTGCACATACAAAAAATAACTAATTGATAAGTAACTAATTAATAATTCAACTGTAGATCTCATTGGTCCAATAGTAAACAGAACAATATTCAAAATAGGGACCCCAATAAATATGACAGTATTAAATAAATGTGGTTTATATTAATAATGTTTCGGACACAATCTTTGCCTCAATTTTAAAATTTCACACTGTCGATGGGCCAAATTAATATATGGCCTACCTTCCATAATTTCACAAGAGAAAAGCAATGTACTTAATGTCTGTAATTACTTTTGGGAATGAGAAATTATTCAGACTATTTTAGTAAGCTTTTCAGCTGTTGCTTGTACAAGATTTGGTCAAGCCCCCTTCCCTAATATCTGTCTAAAATACCCTAAACACCCAAAATAAATATTGGCATAGCAGAACAATTTGTTTCTATTTTGTACAAAACGTTGTCATGTCCAATTTGCAATTATTCGCTCCGCCTCCTCTAGTCCCAGTTCAGGATTAGGATGTATTATTGAATGCCTCATTCGGGCGTAACAAATTTCCGAGTTAGCAAAAAGCCGCTTAACTAGATTATTATAAAATAATCACCTGACAAACTCATAGATGCAGTCTAAATTATCAGGATATTTCTTTGGATGATAAGGAGTATTGATTGTTCCTGATAAGTCCTGGATCCGGGTCTGGCAAAGGGCACCGCCACTCCCAGGAATAATTGATGGGGATGTATCTAGAAATAGACCCATGCATTCTTCCACTACCTTATATCTGATCCTAAAACCCTTTCGAGTCCCTTGGGAGTCACTCTGGAACTGAAGACGAAGGGACATTCACGGATAAACTTTGCGTGGATTTGGCCAGGAAAAGGTAAGACTCCTGTCTTTATTTTTCAGTTCCTTGTACACATCTAACTCACTGAGTTCAATTAAACCTTCATGGGAGCAGTCTTAAAGCAGATACTCTTTTTGCTGGGCAGTCACACGTGGAAATGTAGCACCGTGAACTGTGTAGAACCGTGAGTCTTGTGGGGCTCGATTTTTTTCAGGTAATAAGCATAATTACTTGATTTAATAAGTCAAATTGCTCCATAGGTGCTCTTCATGTCAGTATGTGTAAGTTAATTGCAAATTTTAGTAGGTTTACATAGCTGAGTAAACTATCACTTTTCGAGCAATCCTACTTCGGTTACATAACCATCTTTCGGAAAAATTTTCTTTAATATTTAAGAAAAAAGTCCTTGATCTAGGTGAATATAATTTTCAGAAAACTTCAGGCCTTAATACTTCAGTTGCTAGAAGTCGTCATCGGTTGGATTACCATTTTTATGGCACTTGGTATTTACCAAGTGCCATATAGCGATCGCAAATTCTGTCGGTCTGTCAGTCTGTCTGTCCCGGTTTTGCTAGTTTAGGCTCTTCAAGATTAGCTAAGACGATGAAATTTGGCAGGCATATGTGGAACCAGACCAGATTGAATTAGAAATAGGATTTTCCCCGATTCCACCATCTGGGGGGGGGAGTGGGGGGACGGTTAATTTGGAAAAATTAGAAAAATTGAGGAATTTTTAACTTACAGAGGGGTGATCGGATCTTGATGAAATTTGATATTTAGAAGTATATCGTGTCTCAGAGCTCTTATTTCAAATCCTGACTGGATCTGGTGATATTGGGGGGAGTTAGAGGGGAAAACCTAGAATCTTGGAAAACGCTTAGAATCAGATTTACCAACATTATTTAAGAAAAAATTAAATTTTCGACTTAAAGTGAAAATGCAATATTAAAACTTAAACAAATGGAAATTATTATGAATACGAAGCGGATGGCCCCCTCCTAAATACCTTGCTCTTTAAGCTACAGCTTGAATTTTGTCCAAGTCCTTTAAGAACGACTCCTGCAACGCAAGGGTTGTTTATTAGAACAATAAGAATTTTTTTTTCTCGAAAACAATCAAAAGTTTAGCGAGGTTACGTCGGAGGATCTTTCCAGGGATGAATTTCTCATGGGAATTTCCATGAATGAGTCGCTGGATTTTCCAGCATTACTTAAAAAATAGGAATTAAATAAAAATACAAGTTAGTTTTACTAAAAGTAAGCAGCGACATTAAAACTTAAGACGAACAGAAACTATTCCGCATATGAAAGTGGCTGTCCCCTCCTGAACGCCCCGCTCTTTACGCTAAAGTTCGACTTTCTCACAATTCTACTTTTTAAAGCAATAAAAAACTTAAGCGTAAAGAGCGGGGCATTGAGGAGAACGGGCCATTTTATATACAGAATAATTTCTGTTTATTTTAAGTTTCAATGTCACTCTTTCGTTTCAGTTTAAAAAAAAACTCGTTTTTTTTATTTAATTTTCGGTAAAGGCTAAAGTTTGACTTTCTCACAATTCTACTTTTAAAGCAATAAAAAACTTCAGCGTAATGAGCGGGGCGTTGAAGAGAACGGGCCATTTTATATACGGGATAATCAGCGGCTATTGAGAAGGAAACATTTTAAGAAAACAATTCTTACGTCATTCTGTACATAATAATTGTAGGTCACACATTGTACATGCAGCTCTACTATACTTTACCCCCAATCCTCTCTTCTTTAAGAGGATTCCTTGGTCGCCGTGGGAAAGCGCCAGCGGACCTCGGACTCGAACTGTGAGCGTGTGCCGTAGCCGCCGTCGTCGTTGGTCAAGCGACCCTGTTCCTTGGTCGGATCGGCGGCGACGGGATACTCGATCGCGCCGGCCGGTGCCGCGGCCTGGGCGGCACCCTGCAGGGCCGCCGTACCGCTGGCCATGGCGGCCGCGCCAAGCAGAAAGCCGCGCCGGTTGGGCTCCGGATTCGGGAACATGCCATCCCGGCACTCGCAGGCCTGGAGGCTCTGTTTCCTTGCTTGAAGCAGGCGCTCTTCCGCGGCCCGCAGGGCCGCCACCTGCTGCTCGAACCGGTCATCGAAGCCATCGCGGGCCCCTTGACCGACCTGATCGGCACGACTCTTTGTCATTCACTTTCCTCCTGTTTTTGGGCCGCTTCAATGGCGGCCAGTTTCTTTGGTGTGAATTTCTTACTCAAATAACCGCTTGCTAATAATAGTTAACACTAGCACTAGAGTCGACTAATTTGTGAGAATTCGGACAGAATCTGTCGTTTTCAACAGATATTTTCTGAGATGAGGCAAGAATCCAGCTGATAAATAGGAAATAACTATTTGGTAATTGAAGAAGACAATCAAGCCTTGGCCAAGCATCGCTCAGCGCCGGGCCAGGCCCTATCGCTCAAGCGGCCCTTTTGGCGGGATCGGACGAAGGTCTCGAAAGGTGCCGCTCGGGTCTTTCAGGTCGGCTCTGGAGAGATCGTCGCGGCGGGCATAACCCATCAAAAGAGCCTTGCCGGCGTCGTTCAAGGGCGCGGCGGAGGTAACCGCCATCTCGCCGCCGCCGGGCCGTCGGCGTACCGGAGCAAAGCCGGCCAGGGCATCGGCGGTATCAATACATTCTGTATTATGAAGGATGTTGATAATGTGGACTGGACTGATTTTTTCAAGCTTAGTCATAACTCAGACACTTGACAAAACTTGTACAAACTGTAGCAGCTGCCAGACTAAACAACTTGTATTACACTATACAGGACAATATTATGTCTGGTGGTAGAATATAAGGGAAATATTTGAGTCATTTACCATATCAGCATCAACTGCAATGTTTGGGATTCCCTTCCCAGCAGTTTGGAAAGGATTAACCTGATCAATACATTCTGTGTTATGAAGGGTGTTGATAATGTGGACTGGGCTGATTTTTTCAAGCTTAGTCATTACTCAGCCACATGACAAATCTTTGATAAACTGTATCAGCTGCCAGTGAACAAGAAAACAGGTGAATGTAGCTTTATTGACTAAGCAATAGTTTAGCAGATACCATAGTTTTTGCACAAATGGTGCAAACATTTAAGAGTGCTCTCATTGAAACTTGAGTTCTATGAAAAACAGTTTCTGTAATATAGTTAGTTGTATAGTTGTTTTTACTAAAGGATACTTTTTTTATTTTTTGTTTTTCAGTGTGCTTTTGAGCTGTCATTTCCTGTATTTGTATTACAACAAGCCTATGGCTTTCTCCTGTTTTGAATAAAATAATAAATAAATAAATAATTCATTGCATCTCCTGGCATTTTGTGCCCCTAGGCTTGAACCCAGTGCACCTATTTGTAAATCCTGGCCTGGCTATCTCAGAAGTTTCAACCAGCAGCAAGTTGCTCTGCATTGGGGCCAAATTAAAACTTTTTGTCACAAAATGGATGAAAACACTACTTTCCCATGACACAATAATTTAAAACTTAAAAACAACACTAGGACTTTTACTTTCTATTCAATTTCGACTCCATATCCAAGGGCCGTCCTCAGAAACAAATGAAGAAAAAACGAATATAAAAGAACTCTCATTAAAATACAATCTTTATAACCAAAATATTTTTAAAACAGCCCTAGCATCATCAAACAGTTCATGATAACAAACTGTAAGCAAAGACCAACCCGGCACAATAGCAACCGAAACTCTAAAAAACAGAATTTTGATACCGATAGGTACATCAAAAGAATTGGATTTTTATGCTGATTTTATATATATATAAGCGTCATCTAGTTTAGTCTTATCCATTTAAAGTTACGAGCCTGAGAAAATTTGCCTTATTTTTAAAAAATGGGAAACAACTCCTGAAAGGCATAGAAACCATATAAAATTACACCATCAGATTCAACGTGCCAAAGATCCCTGCAGTAGAAGTTTCAAGCTCTTTTCTGCACAAATGTGGAATTTTGTACTCTTTGCCAGAAGAAAGATCACGAATGAGGGTTTATTTTTTTTTTCCAGGGGTGATAATATCGACCCAGTGGTCCTAGAATTTCGCGAGAGGCCTCATTCAAACGGAAAGTAAAAGTTCTAGTGCCCTTTTAAGTGAACTAAAATACTGGAGGTCAACTAGGCCCACTCCCACGCTCTTTTTCCAAAGTTAACGCATCAAAATTTTGCCATTTTGTTGAGCATAGTCGAAATATCTAATAACTATGTATTTGAGGACGATTTCATTCCAAGGAGTTCCCTGGGGAAGGGCTGCAATTTATGAATTTTGCCCTTTGCTTACATTTAGCCTAGAATTGGTTATTGCGAAGTATACAGACGTTTGCAGGGGGATTTTGAGGTTTGGGTGTGTTGAAAAGAGGGTAGAGGTCGGGGGGACTTTCCTTGGAGCAAATTGTAATTTGCTGACAACCCTTCCTCAAACTCTGGCTCTCATACATTCAACCCAATGTCGGTTCGAAGCTTCATGCATCCATACCCCGGGTACTTAACTAGTAATTTCACTAAGGATGTTTCTTTTTTTCTTTTATATCTTGGACTGGTCGTAGAAATGTTTTGTGTTGAGTTTGTGAAGCGATGTTCTCGTAAAAGTAACATCTTGTTACAAGTTTATAAACACATCCATTTCGCTCCTAGTTTCTTTGTTATATATGAACGCACTGAAGCAATAATTCTTTGAAGAGAGTACCAAAGTTTAACGCCTTGCAAAACCAAATCTTTTTTGTCGTGATACTTCCTTCCTTTCCTTACAATAGAATAAAGTTTTTGTCTTTATCATGACTTTTTCAGGCGGGGTCGGTCGAGTGAAAACAGCTTTCTTTGACCAGATCTGACTTCTCCAGAAAAAAAATACTCCAAATGCGACTAATTGGCTCTATGGGCCTTGAAAAGAACCAATGGAGATTGAGAATGACAGAGAAAGTAAAAAAGACCCTGTGACTGCCCTTAAAGAGACCACAATGAAGACACGACTTTGTAAAATGATTAAATAAAACAACAAGTTTTCTCGATTGAACTTAAAAAGAAACATTAAGACCAAAAGAAATCATACCGTATATGAGGGGGCTTCCCCTTCCTGAATCTTTCGCTCTTTACACTAAAGTCTTTAAGTTCTTAAAAAAAAACACTTCTCATTCAAATTCAGTCTTTCATGTTAAAGCAGTATTTCTTTGTAAAACATGACAAAAAGTCACACCTTAGTGTGAAGAGCGAAGGATTGAGCGAGATGGCAGCCACCCTCATATACGGGATAGTTTTTGTTTGTGTTAAGTTTCATTCCCAAACTTCAATCCTCCCAAATAAAATCCAGCGAATACATCTGAATTACGGCCAAGATTTAAAATGATGCTTATCATGTCAAGTTATAAGAATGTTTTATAAGAATGGTGTATCCATATCTTTTATGACAATTTATTGGACTGGGAGCATGAATTTTGTGTTGACATGCATCAGAAATTCCCCAATTTATTTAGCGAAACCTGCAGTCTCTAGATATGCCATATAAAAAATTCCTCATTATCTCAAGAATTTTAAAATCTTTAGCATACGTGGAACCTCCCCTACATGCCAAGGGTGAGTGGTCTTTTTTTATGAATTGTTGATAAACTTACAAGTTTTTCGTTCTCATCCTCCATATCAAGACGAGTGCCAATACAGTTACGTGTGTCAAGGAATGCCCTCCTTTGAGCCAACTCCAAAACAACATGAAGGAACGCTCCGACAATATTTGTTGCCAGCAAGACAATGCCACACCAAAATGGAAAAAGAAAGCATAGTCTGGAGATATTCCATCAGAATCACTACCAAGATTGGGAGAGAAGATCAGTCACATGATGAGCATGCCCGAATTCGAGGGTTTTTTTTGTCAGTTTTAGGACAAAACTATTTGGGCTATAACACGATCAGAATGGTTATATCAGCTTCACAGTTTTTCAGGAATCGTGCTACGATCAGGGTATCATCACCTTCCCAGTGAAAGAAAGTACTAGTCTCGGCCAGACGACCTATTCAACTCTATATTTGGAAATTATTGAGCCACAAAACATATCTGAAGATAAATAGAAACCTACACCTTGCTATTAATAAGGAGCTCTAGGACAGCGATAAAATGGCTAAAGTGAGCCCACTTGTAGATACAATGAACGCAAAGCTTCAGCAAAAAAAACTCCCAAATGGACACAGAAAATTCTAATTAACGCAATTCGTTTGTATTACAGATTATAATAAGAATATAAAAGAATAGAATATAAAAGATTGACGAGTTTTCACGCAAGACAACAAGTCATTGATATTACTAGGTTCTTAGAAACCCATTCTAGGCAATCAATATGTTGATTCTGGACGCTAGCCAACCGGTGTTAAGCATCACTATATCGTAACAAGTTAATTGCTAAATGGATTTCTCGATTGGAATTGGATATTTGGTAAATGCTATCAGTGAATTGTTTATGGGAGCCTTTTTGGCATCATTCCCAGAATATATATACCAAAGTGATTAGGATGCTTGCTAGACAGAAATTTTCTTTCGATAATGAAGGAAATTTGTGATGGTACCAAAATTGTAATGTCTGCGGCCAGCCATGTATCCTTTTTTGTAGTGTAATGGTACTGACCACTCTGGTTTTCCGTTACTGGGGCTTGCGCATGAGTATAGGTTCCGACGTTCCCCTTCAGAGCCCCCATTTCCTCCTCAAGAGGCCCAAAGGTCTTCTCCTCTCACTTTCTCAACTTTTTGCCCTCTCCCTTCCAATTTTTTATTCGTTTTTTGGAGTATTGTTATTTTTTTTACTTAAGATTTTTTTTAAACTTACTTTGACTTAGACTAGAATTTATGAAATTTATGTCTGGTGTAGGAATCGAACGTGAGACCCACAATTTCCTATGGTAAAAGAACGACGCGTTAGTCTTCTGAGCCAATAAGTCACTGATATTACTAGGCTCTTAGAAGTATGTTCCTGGCAATCAACGTACTGTTTCCAGACGCTAGCCAACTGATGCTAAGCGTTAATATTCGACTATGACAGTTTTATTTTTTGGATTAAATTGTTTCATTACATAATTTTTCTTAATAAGGACCGGCTTATTCTGCACGTCATTGATTGTAGTATTAAGGTAAACTCCCCATTTCCTTTCTCGCATGTTTGTATGTAAGGAGAACCTTTCATGTCCCCTAGTGAGACCAATCCCTACACTAGGAACATGGCGACTAAAAAACTATAGATCATGCATAGACATGACAAAAACTTACCAAGATCTGCTCCCTTTCGAAATTGCTATATGACTTTATATGTCTCCACCATCTTAGTAAATACACAAGGTCATTGCCTGGTTCTGATTTAAATTGTTTCCATAGTTCTAAATCACTAATAGATACACTATGGCCACCTATGTAACTTTGTTTCATAAACAAAACATTGAAGTCCTGAATCATGTCAACCGTTACGGTTTCAAAAGCTTTCGGCTGATTTACCCTTTCTAGCTTAATACAATCTTTCTATAAAAAAAAATAAAGAAAAGGGTCAAACTATTACATGTTTCAAAAAGTATTGTTTTCCTAAATCAGTAATTAAATGTATCAACTAATAAACGAATTTCGACCTTACTAATCAATACGTGTATATTGAAATTTCTTTCAGAGGGTGGAGAGATTATATCTGGTGGTTTGTTATGCATCATTAATTCAAGGGGAACGAAAAATATTGGAGAATTACATTTTGTAATCACAAATACTACATCCTAAGTCCACCCGAGTACGTTAATATCCCGATCATACTCGAGTACACCAGAACCTTTCAGAAATAATATAGACCAGGTAATACCTAGTAATAATACCGGGTAATAATACCAGGTAATAATACCGATATACCTGAACCTTTCAGTACACCAGAACCTTTCAGAAATAATATAGACCAGGTAATACCGGCCCTCGGCATCGCGGACGACCAGCGGCGCGCCGCTGGCGGCCTCGTAGGCGCTCAGGGCACGGGCGATGGTGAAGTAGTAGTAGAAGAGGCCCTGCTGGCCGGCGGTCTCGGGATCCTCGGCATTCTCGAAGCCGGGATTGCGGTCGAGCGTCCAGTGCTGGCTGATCCAGGCGATGAGCGCCTTGACGCGCGGGTCGTCCGCGGGGATGCCGGCGAACATCATGAGCTTCAGCACGGCATAGGTCATCGAGCCGTAGCTCGTGAGCTCCCAGCGGCCGTCCGAGCGCTTGGTCATGCCGGCCTTGCTCTCGCCGACGCGGTAGATCGCACCGCCGTCGTCGCCGCTGACCACCGTGCGCTCCTCGCCCGTGCCCGTCTTGATGACGAGCTCGCCGGGGTTGTTCTCGCTGATGTTCTGCAGGCCCGTGGCGAAGCGCTGCATGTTCTTGCGCACCGGCGAGTCGTCCGGCAGGTCCCCGTCGTGGAAGGCGTTCACCGCGATGAAGGCGTTGGAGCCGTCGGCCGTCTGGCCGTCCTTGTAGGGGAAGCCGCCGAACGAGCCCTTGTTGCTCTCGTCGGTGATCTGGCTGGCCTCGAGGTAGGCCATGGCCTTGCTCTGGTTCGCGCGGTAGTCGCCGACCTTCGCCATCGCGAGCGCGGAGATCGCGGCGCTCGTGCAGTAGTTGGTCCACTTCGGGTTGTCGACGATCGAGCCGTTCTCCTGCTGGAAGCCGACGAGGAAGGCGAGGCCCTTGCGGATGTTCTCGTCCTTGCTGACGTTCGTCGCGGGCGTGCCGGCGACGAGGGCGGAGACGGCCATCGCCGTGAAGCTCACGTTGGCCTGCATCTGCTCGACGGTGCGGTCCGTGAAGCCGCCGGTAATAGACTTCTCCAGTTCGAACAGTCTTAATTCAATTGAGTTTACACTTCCTGAAAGTGTTCGAGTCATCAACGACTGAGCATTATATTTAGGTAGTATTATAAGCTAGAGACTTCTAAGAGATATTTTAGGGTACTCGGTACTAATAGAATAGATCTGATAATCAAAGCCATGCCCGATCGAAATCGATCGAAACCGATCGAATCGAAATCAAAAGTAAGACTTGGTGCGCCAAAGCTAAGATCGATTTTCCTTTTAGAAGAGATCAACGTTCACTCAAATCGAAACACATTAAATGAAAAAAAAGCTCTCAACTATGGCAGTTTGATATTACTTGCGTTACATTGACAATGCTGGTAGCTTCCTGTCGTTTTATATTCGGGCAATGAGGCAATGACAATGACAATGAGGCATATGAGGATTTCTCAGATCTTATAAATCGATCTTTAGAGCAAAAAACTTCAGAGCAAAAAACTTCCTTGACAAACCATAGAGAAGTTTAAATCCTCTTCCTGCACCAGCCTCATCAGTTACAAAAGTTAGAGATAATGACCTTCCTTATGAGAATATATCGTGTGGAATTGAAGAGGCACATATTGATATCTTCCGACCAAAGTCGTGCTGTAACACGACTTGGTGGGGGCCTACTTGAACTGTGCGCGCCCCATCTCCATTCAAAACAATGTCCCACAGTGTCAAATTAGCACCATCATAGCCCTAAGATAAATATATCTTAAAAGGTGAATCATAGAAAAAAATACAATTTTTTTTAGATATCTTATCCGTTATTGTATGTTATTTGAATAAAGATCGTTCAACTGTAGCAGACGCACTTATAAAAATCAAGAAGATATTCATAAGGTAAAAAATATATTCATAAGACAGTGAGGAAAGCCAAGGAGCCACATTTCGATTTAGTTGGCCTAAAAATATAGAAAGGCAAGAAAATACATAAACACATCTCAAGATTTTTTAAAAAGTAAAAAAGACGTCACTTTTTTACTGGTTGATGATGAAATTGATCTTCTCTCTGTCATCAAACTTTTCACAGCAAATCTGATCATCCAAAAAAAAGACAAGTCGCTTTAAGCGCTTGTTTTTTAAAGAGCTATTTGGTGGGCGAGGTGGGACTCGAACCCACACGTCCCTTCCGGAACACAGGATTTTAAGTCCTGTGCGTCTGCCAGTTCCGCCACTCGCCCATTATAGGTTTTCGTTTTAAAAGGGGATTATTCTAGCCGTTTTAATGGTCTTATGCACTACCTATTTTACCGAATTATGCTTTATCCCAACCTTCTTTGCTTGTTTTCAACTACGTAAATAAAAGATAAGGATCCTCCCAAAAGAAGTCAGAAAAAAACAAGGCCTTTTTTCAAAAAAGGGAAATAATTCAATCATAACGACAATGATATTTGTTTATATAAAGAGAAGCAGCGTCAAAAAACAAGTCTCACTATAGCTAAAGCTCTGAAATCGATTAGCGATTTTAAAGTTATTCCTATCATGAATAGAGATAGCATTATGATGGCTTCAATAAACACTCAAACATTGAAGCGGCATTTTCTTTGAATTATCGTAAATAAATATTAAAATCTATTGAAGCAATTGAAGCAAACGAAGTTTTTTCAGGCGAAAATAAAAATAAATTTATGGGAAAAATAGAAGAAATTAAAGAAAATGAAAATCGTTTTAAGAGTGCTTTTGAGCATTCTGGAATCGGCATGGCACTTGTTTCACCAGAAGGAAAATGGTTAAAAGTTTGCAAATATACGACATCTCCCCACAGTATCGGTGATGGGAAATATCTCACGTGCCTCTGACGCAAATCTCATTTGACCAATCTCAATGCATTCACAATTACGGTGTCAGTAAAAGTGGATCCTCTATAGGTTGTCTGATTTTGTATTTAAAATTTAATATCACGGCGTAGACATATTTCACCTGAATGTAGTCTAAATTTGGCGATCATCTTATTTTTCACAATCAACACACATGTTGCAAATATCTTGATTTTTGTAATTTTGCAATTATGGGAATCAGGAGTTTAAATTTGGGGATTTATTGATCTCATAAATTTACCATCATTAATGGAGCAGTAACATGCACAAAATTCAGAGTGCTGCTACCTAAAGTTTGTTCAAAAGGGTCTAATTTTTTATTCTACTCAGTGCAAAGTTTGATAGAGAGTAAAACTTCCAGCTCTTCCTTACAATTTCATATAAAATGATGTAATGATACCTTTCTTGTTTAGATAGCGCAAAATATAAGTGTATACGATCTTGTGCACTGGAATGAGCTTGCTTACTTTAAAAGAGATGTCGGCTTCTTACGTGATTTCTGATGTTTCAGAAAGGGATTTAAGAAACATTAAGAATATTAGGGTGTAGCAGGGTGGTGGAAACAGGGGAACGCGGGTACGCCGTTCCCTCGAAGCGAGCTCAATTCAAGCGAATCGATACCTCAAGCCGTACAAGACATAAATCAAAGAACTGAGATTTAAATATGGCTCTGAAGACAGAAATATGTTGTTGCTAGATCTCTCAGCATTCATGTAGTATAAATTGTACAACAAACGTCGATCATCCTGTTTTATTTGATTAATTTTCAAAAGCGATCCCAAACGGAATGTGACAGGATGAAATCTTATGGGCCAGATAAAGCATAAGGAAACTTTGATAGGA
Organism: Alatinidae sp. Z8VKAUB7J3; assembly: GCA_010016025.2. Classification (NCBI taxonomy): domain Eukaryota; kingdom Metazoa; phylum Cnidaria; class Cubozoa; order Carybdeida; family Alatinidae; species Alatinidae sp. Z8VKAUB7J3. The sequence continues at coordinate 192,674,711 of JAAAKM020073195.1, read as the reverse complement.
GACACCATGCAATGAAACTACTTCTATTAGCCAAAGGTGATGAAGTATATATTCGAGATAGATCTCAGAATGGAATACTTGTTGGAAAAACACATGATCGATCATATACAATAGAGACACCAACAGGAATGCACAGGAGAAACAGAGTCCCGATAAATACATTACCACCTTGTGGAGAAGCAGAAGCTCTGAGCAGTTCTTCAACTACGGATACAAATGCTGACAATTGTAGAAGCCCAGTGAAGAACTTCCAATCACAATATCAAGATATGGAGAGCAGGATGAGGTCCGGTCGTTTGACGAAATTGTGTGAAATGTTTAAAGATTATGTTGTAAGTAACTAGGCAATAGTATTCCTGCCATAGTTTGTGCTGTTGTATCTCAGAGGGAATACTTCGAGTATATATATCTAAATTCGATTATCAAGATCTGGAAAAATTGGATAGTTGGCAATTAGATTTCTGTGTTCCCACCATAGTTTTTGCTGTGGTTTCCCAGTTTATCTGTTAACACACTACTTAAAGTTTGACCATATTGTTTTTGAACAATTTTCTTTTCAAATGTGTTAAATCATTATGGTGATCCATTTAAGGAAACGAGGAGGATTGCTTTGTTAAGGCCTAGTGAGTTTATTACCTGAAAAAAAATGTTTATGTAAAAGGGGAGATATGCCATGTTTATTGTTATTTTATAATGTTATTGTTATTTTGTAATAAAATAGGGCCATTATGTCTAGCCTCTTTATCAGCTTTGCTAATGGACGTTGCTTGTAAAATAGGCGGGAATCTGACATGAGCAGATTCATTGTGGGTAAACATGGCGACGTAAGAGCACGAAAGTAGTGTCAGGCCTACCATCAGATGTACTTAGACATGGGCTTAAAAATCTGGGGCTACTTGTCTCTCCAGAAACAAGTAATAATGTGATTGTCTTACAAAATGCGTCACAGAGTTAAAGCCAATAGAATTAATGTACTCTTTAACACGGAAGTAAAGACCGTATATCTCTTCTTTTATCTTTGACTAAACCAAAGAAAATATGGTCAACTTACAAGAGTTTAAACTGGCGCTAGTGTCGACGAAAAAACACCAACGCCATCGAACGTTTGGTTTGTCTTGCCCCTTGTTTAGTGTAATTGACAAAATTAATGTAGCAATAAGTGTCTGATCTCAGTTTATGAAACAAATATAATTACTGAACATCTTTAGGTTAAATACATTTTCCTAAAGATATTTTGGATGATATTTTGAGGGGGGGTATCAGTTAAGCTGTTTTATTTGCTCCTTAAACAAGTTTTGGGTCATTAAGAGCTTCTGTGTGGCTGTAAAAACAGCTAGAATATGATATGAATCTTAGCAACAAAACGTTCCCTTCTTATTAGTAGGAAAATCAGTATTATTCAACAAGTGCACATTTACTAGTTCAGTTTCTTTTTCATACAATATTAAGATGATTTTAATGATTGAAACTTTTCTAATCCGATATTATTTGTAATAGGAAGGTAAAATTGAATAAAAATGATGAAAGATAGACATTATCTGCTATTTAACGTTCATTTTCAGTATTAATTGATTTCGGCAAAAAAGAAAATTATTTATAATAGCAAAGAGTAATTGATTTTGCATTCTTCTAGATATGTGATTGATGGCTACGTTCCTTCACATACCAGCTTTAAACCTTAGATATCGAGTTTGGTTGAACACGAATTGAAAAATGCTTTCAGCTACCTTTGCCACAATAAGCGTGACACCGGCTGTTTGCTGGAAGCTAAGCGTTTTAGATGACTGGTTTTGTAATTACGAGGTTCAACCCACGCAGCTGTTTGTGGAATTTTAACTCTCCTGCTAGAATAGTGAAAGACGCATTGACAATCCAAACGAGAAAAGCATTTATTTTGACGTGATAAACGAGATATTTTTGTCTGCGATTGGGGCTTTTTTATGAGTGTTTTTAGTTGTTTATCTACTATAGAGAGTTATAGTTGGATACATTGAGTATAGTGTCCCTCATTTTTTTGGTGGGGTGTATATGCATAGATTTACTATAATATTGGCAGAAATCCATTTTTTTAACTTTCTGGAAGCATCAATTTTTCATTTTTCAATTAAATGATACCCTCAAAGCTAATACAAAACTAATGAAAATGCTTGTTCAATACCTGTTTTTATACCCCCGGAAACAATAGAGAACTATCCGCTCCTAGTAGAAGAATAAGTAACCACTGTTCCATGAAAACCAAAAGTGTATTACAGATGCTTCTGTTTCCTGAAAAATAGCGGGAAACCATTTGTTTGTCATGCAACTTGAAAAAAACCCTTTTTCCTAGAAAAGCAATAGGCATCTAGACTCTATATCAGTTCTGGTTCTAGAAATGGTGGAAAAACCCTTCGTTTGCAGACAGCAAAAGGCTATGAGTACGTGAAGCATGACAATATTGGGACTCTGATCAATTAGGATAAGGTCCTTACTTGAGGGGGTCCTGAAGATATTTTTATGGCCCTCTAAGAAATCCTCTTATGTAACAACAAAATAAATCATTTGCAAGTACGCAAACCTTATTACGTAACAACCTTACGTAACAACCAAAAATGAACAAACTCTACGGGGTAGGCAATCATGCGAATGGATACAAGCGCAGCTCCGTCATACGGACGTCTTGACGTCGTGCAGGCCGGTTTCTGGCACGCCATCGCCGCGCAGCGGGGGCATGTGCTGCCCTGGGTACCGGTCTGTTTCGGTGCGGGCGTGGCCACCTATTTCTCGGTGCGGTTTGAGCCCTCGGTCGCTCTGTTGACCGTTTTGGGGCTGCTCTCGGCGCTGTTGATTGTCGTGGCGCTCATTCCAAGGCTTTCTGCGGGCCGCGGGCTGGTCAT
>JAAAKM020073195.1:192659321-192671828 GCA_010016025.2 Alatinidae sp. Z8VKAUB7J3 | reverse complement strand
CAGCGCGTGGCGGGCGGTGCAGGTGGCCGCTCCGGTGTTGCAGTACCGATATTACGGCCCGGTTGAGGGGCGCATCGTGCATATCGACCGCTCAAGTTCCGACAAGACGCGGATTACACTTGATCAGGTGCGTCTGATCCGCGTGGCCCCGGCGAAACGGCCTGAACGTGTCAGGGTCTCGCTGCACGCCAAGCAGGAGGGCGCCACCCTGCGCCCCGGCGATTATGTCGGGATCACCGGCCATCTGTCGCCGCCCAATGGACCGGTGGAGCCGGGCGCGTTCGATTTCCAACGCAAAGCCTGGTTCGAGCGGTTGGGCGCGGTCGGCTATACCCGTGTGCCCGTGGTGCGCACGCGCGCGCCGCCGGAGCCCGGTCTGCTGGTCCGCTTGGGGCAAATTCGCATGGGGCTGGCCGAGATCATTCGCACCCGCGTCGGCGGGGCGGAGGGGCCTTTTGCGGCTGCCATCCTGACAGGTGATCGCAGCCATATTCCGCGCGAGGCGCTGAGTGATCTGCGGGCTTCCAATCTGGCGCATTTGCTGGCGATCTCGGGGCTGCATATGGGGCTCTTGACTGGTGTGATCTTCGCAAGCCTGCGGCTCTACAATGCCCGTTTCCACCAAAACTTTATGTTCGGCGACAATTTTACCGAATCTAAAAAACAATAGGGGGCTCTGCATCCCCCTTGGGACGCCACTGCTCACAGGATGACCAGCGTTCCAATGTGTACAAACATTATGGACATGCATCATTTGGTTTTGTTTCGATTAGTATGTCAATAAACTGACTAAATGCCTTGGAACCACGACACGTAAGTCTCAGACAATATTCCTACTGACTCATTTTTCATTATAGTGTCAATCATTTTTTAGTGAAGATTCTCTTCTGCATTCACAATCTTGGAAAATTATCATCTAGAAATAACCACTTTTCCAAAGTAACAAAATTTTATATAATTTTCTGTTTGTCCACTTAATTTATTTTTAATCTTGACACTCTCACAACCGATTATAGACTAACAAAGAATGAATATTATTTATACCTTTACATCACCATGCTACAGCAAGGATATTGGATTAAGCTAGTCTCTACTGTCATTTAGGGATAGGAGCGGTAACAATCATCTTTACACAGATTACAATTTTGGCACCTAGACAAGATATGGTGCATGACATTGGTAAATGGGTGTGCTTTGCTTCTTTTTACGTTTCGTTGAAGGCTAATAGCAGAAGGATGACGATAAGACTTATCAAGTGGTAATATGTTACCAGCAGCAGTAGTAAGAATTTTGCCTTCGCCATCAGCTAATTGTTTTATGTTTGCGTTCTCTTTCTTCAATAACTTCTCTGGTGATGCTACTCTTACATATCGACCTCTATAAAACTTAAATTTTCGCGATACCCCAGAGAAATTTACCTCCTTATTGCCATGACAATAAATACATACATGTCCAATAGCGTTACCACTAGCAATTGTTTCACACTATACCTACTATACAAAGCATACTAAAATTGACTTTATCAATTTATTATTGTACTTGATTCGTTTAAGCATTATACTGTTTTACATTTTTGAAAAAAAAAATTTGAAAAAGATATTGTTAATATATCTCCTGAAGAAAAAGAGAATAATGTTCATTAAACAAAAAAACTCATTATATTGATTGGAAAAAAGTAAAAAACGCATGTGACATTCATGTCTCAGCTCTTGAGCAGGAATGCAGGTGAGCTTAAAAATCTATTCATAAGTATTCATTTCTTTCTACATTCTTTCATTTCTTTTCCTTCGATCTACATAATTTCTTTCTACGTTCAGTAAGCCATGTGAAAAGTACAACCCTAAAAAATTATTCTGTTAAAAAACATCACCAAATACTTCCCCCCTGAAAGATTTAATAACTCCCCTTGAGAGAGACATAGCAACGACAGAAATTATAACACCAAATGAATGCAAGTCACATTTCTCACGGAGAAGTAGTCTTTTAGCAGTTCGATAACCAAAACAGGACTTTTATTTCTCCCAATTCAACAAAACGCTTTAATATTAACAAGTTAAAAATCATATTTTGTTTATTCATTGGTAAATCTTTCTTGGACAGAAGGCAAACCTTTTTATACTTTATACTAGTATATCTTACTTGTAAACATGCCAAGACCACGTCTACCTCCCCTTGTAAAACAAATAGCAAGAGCATTACCTATATAGGATCAATATCACAGCATTACCTAAAAGTGGTTTATACTTTATGCTAGTGTATATCGCTTATAAACACGCCAAGATCACGTCTACCTCCCCTCCAAAAACCGATAGGCAGAACATTGGCTGTATATGATAATGCCACAGCATTACCTAAAAGCGGGTAAATGAAACCCAAGATTTGCCGGGAGAGAAAATGTCCGGTTCTAAACCAATTTCTGCATTTGCATCTTCCGTTAAAATAGCAAGATCCCCAATTAAAACACACAAAAAGCGCGAGGAGACAGAAAACCTACATAAGAAGAATTATTTCTAAAAACGGAAGGATCGAACAGAGAAAAAGAGTTGGAGATAGAGATAATACAATCGGGAAGGAGTACACCTGGTAGTATGAGAGGATATGAAGGAAACACGGAAGTAATAATACATGAAAAAACAAGATAAACTCACCCCTCAGATGCCATGCAAAATGGAGGGGATTCGCCGATCAGAGATAATGTAGATACGGAGCAAAGAAATGGATAACGAACAGACTCAGGAAATGAATTAAGAGGATGTAACGACAGATAGAATCAAAATAGGCCAAATAGCAGGAGTAGTAGGAGCGCTTTGTCCAGCAGGGGGTCCCGAAAAAGCAATAAAGTAGATCTTACACAAATGCTGAATTTCTTAATGAAAAAAGGAGGAAGATAGAAAAGAAAGGGAGAAAGATGGAAAAGAATGAGAGGAAGAACGAATACCTAGGGAACGAAAAAGGGAGAATAATAGAATGGCTATGGAACAAAAAGAGGATAATTATAGGATAGCTAGAGTGCAGAAGGAGGAGTCTGATAGAACAGCAAGAGAAAAAAAGGAAGAGGCTGAAAGAATAGCCGGCGAACAAAGGAAGGAGGCAGATAGAGAGGAAAGAAAACAAGATTTTTAATTCTAAATGATTATTTTTAATTTTAAGGCATAAAATTATAATATTCGAACTATAGACTCCGAGACATCTATGTATGACTCTGAGATCAGTCCCCTTGACGTCAATAAGAACACACAAACAGCACTCTTCCTATGCCATCTTTTAAATAAAGCTTGAATGAGGTTTTATGATATATTCTACTTTGGAATCGCCGTTCATATTAGCCCCTTTGTCACGGAGTTGCCATATCTGTTATCGTGTTAAAATGCTCGGGGACGCTTATAGATTCATAGTTCCTTTTGTGTGGCTGTTTTGCCATGAAATAACCACGCCAGTCAGAGCTTTTCATGGAGTGACGATTCCCACTAAGCGTTCAACTCAAATCTTCTTTAATCGCGGCTGTTATGTTTATTGACGTCAGGAAGATGATATGTAGGGATGAAGAAAACTCAAAAGTAGTTTAATTGCTCACAAGACGTCCTGAAAAGACCTTTCCTTTGTTTGCTATGTACATAAGGAAGGAAGCAGTAAGTAGGTCTTCACAGTAGAATCAGTCACCAACAGGATTATCGTAATTATCGTAACTATATATCGTAATTTCACTAAAAGCAATTACAATTGTGGAAGAGAGTATTAATGATCCTATTAAACGTGTCCATTCGTTCAATAACTGTGCAATTGAAGTCGTTTTACCGGCTCACGGGCCGATGACTTCCGTATGACATGTTAAAGGTCTGTGAGTTTAAAGGTTCAATTGAGACGACAAGCACCTAGATAGTTTATAGAGGGATTGCTAATCTTGTGGATATGTATATATGGGACACTAAAAATCTTCGCCGTAGCATTTGGGCTTGATGGTCCAATGGTTGAGGCGTTGGTCTAGTAATCATGAGGTCGTGGGTTCGCACCCGGTTATCTCCCTAAAATTGCAAGCTATTGTGATTGATCCTTCAATTATATATAATTCTCAAAGAGTGGAGCAGTGCCACAATAGCATGCAATTTAAAGGCGCTGACCGGATTCACATGCCTCTCGCTTGTATAATGTGTGTGCTATCACTGGATACAAATTTCTTTTTTGTACCATTTGGGGTATGTGCTACAGGAGCTCTCATCTACACACGGACAGAGGCCATGCTGTATTTAACTGAGGGAGCGAGGCGGCATGGGAACACTACATCATGACTTGCTTACTGCTGAGGCGATCAAAGCTTAAGGCGGATACATGCCTTCATTATGATTTCTATTTGGTGAAAGGCCTGGGAACGAATTTGCACACGCTATTTACGAGCAACTTTATATCTGACGTCAGCGTGATGTGGTTTTAGGCAGTCACTGTGATCCTCTACCTCAACCATTTTTATTAGTTTCTCGAATTTGTTCAATGTCATCTGGGTTATCAATGCTCAGTTGATAAGTTATAGGATGGGTAAGGAAAGATCATTATTGCTCCCGGCTTGCACAGTTTCATATCGTGGCAACTAAAGTTATTTTTACTGTTCTGACAATTTGCGTATCAAATAATTACATTAAGACTGCCCTATGCAAATAATTTCTCATCAAGCTAACACGTCATAGTTGTCACTTTGCAGGAACAAAAACGAAAAATTGCTCGTAAAAGCATCCTTAGCTTCGGCAGTTGCCACAACTTGCTTAACTGTTACCCACATCTTGAATATACATCTAAGCAAACAAGCTTGTTATAAAAGCACGGATGGCATTAAATCTACAGACTTAAATCATACTGGCCCTTGAGTTGCGTTATTTCGGGACAAAATCTGATCGAAGTGGAGGGGTTGATGAAAGTAAGCACTACATTGCGTAATACATGCGCCCCTCTCCTATGTAACATACGTTTCATGGATCGAGACTCTGACACCAACACTTCAATACTAAAACCTAACACTTCCTAAGAAATGCTCAATAATTTTCTTCCATACAATTTTTTTAGTGTCGGGACATGTTTGCCTCAAATGTACTTCTATCTCAAGTATCACCTCTCCTCCCCTCCCCCCGATAAAAAAATCTTAGGATCCATTTTGGGAATAATAAAAAAAAAGAGAAACAACTTCCGTTTCTCTTGGTAACAGCGAAAAAAAATATTAAAAGATACAAAAATGGCGATATTTTTTTAAACATTTTGCAGTTACTCAATTATTTCATATTTCGTGATCGTTTACGAAATATGATAGATTGTTGTGGGGAATTTTATTTTAGAAAAAGAAAATCTTTCGGAATGTCGTTGGATCTTGAAAAAGCCCAAGGTTTGGACTGAGTGGGATAGAGTCTCAGGTAACTCAACGCTGTGATGAGCTTGTAGCAATAGTTGCAGCATTTGGCAGTATTGAATTAGGAAGACAATTTAGATGGTTTTTGTTATCTTCACCTGGGAAGTTAATGGATCAGTAGAGAATTTGCCCGCCCCTGGTCTGTAGTAGCTAGTTCTATTGTGTTTGGTCTAGCATTACTGGCCAAATCGAAGCTTTATTATTCACACTGTTATAGCAACTGGACACACAAGTCTACTCGTGGGCATACAGAAAAGGAGGGAGGAGTCAGGTGTGTTCGCATATTTAAAAATGATTACTTGTCACATTTGTTCTTCTGAAAAGTTTTACATATTCCAGTGCGATTTTTATAATCTTGTTTATGGGAGGGGAGTGTCCCCTACTAATCCCTGCCCCTCGTATACAGGTATAAACACCAAAACCAAGAAGAACAATAGGGAATTTCTCAATACAGTGGGAAACAAATTAGAATGAATATTTTGGCCCTATGTCCAAGGGACATTGATTTCACGCGGAATACTCTTTTAGGCAATCATTGTACATTGTAAACACATAAAGATCAGAATTGACGGACCTTTTCTCGTGACCAAATTTTTCCACTCTTCCAAGCCTTAGTGCTTGAAGAAATGCCAGAAATCAGCCTGCCTTGTCAACTTACATTTATTACGACATTTTCTAAACTACACGGAATCTGACTCTGATTTCAAGCGCAATACTCTTGTAGGCCATCAATCTACATTATAAACACAAAATGCTCAGAATTAATGGACCTTATTTCGTGACCAATTCTTTTCACTTTTCTAAGCCTTAAGGCTTGAAGAAAAGCCAGGAATCAGCCTCCCTTGTCGACTTACATTTGTTACCATATCTTTTAAACTACACTCTGTTTGACATTGATTTCACGCGGAATACTCTTATAGCCCATCAATCTACATTTTAAACACATAAAGATCATAATTGACGGACCTATTTTCGTGACCAAATTTTTCCACTTTTGCAAGCCTTATTGCTAAAAGGAATGCCAGACATCGGCCTCCCTTGTCAACTTACTTTTCTTACCATGTCCTCTAACTACATAAAATAAGCCGCTTATTTCACGCGGAATACTCTTGTAGGCCATCAATCTACATTATAAACACATAAAGATCTGAATTGACGACCTTTTTTCGTGACCAAATTTTTCCACTTTTGCAAGCCTTATTGCTTAAAGGAATGCCAGAAATCGGCCTCCCTTGTCAACTTACTTTTCTTACCATGTCCTCTAACTACAAAAAATTAGCCGCTTATTTTACGCGGAATACTCTTGTAGGCCATCAATCTACATAATAAACACATAAAGATCATAATTGACGACCTTTTTTTATGACCAAAATTTTTCGACAGGGTTTTTATTTTACGATAATTTTACAACATTACTTCTACTACTACTGCTGCTGCTACAGCAACTACTATTAATTCTACTGCTACTACTACTATTACTGCTACTAAGTTATGGGTATTCGGGCAAAAATTTTGGGAAATAATGAAAATGTATTCAACTAAACCGAAACACAAATCGGCATATAAGCAATGTCATAAACAGCGCCTCTCAAGAATAGCTAACAATATCATTGTAATTTTTAAAAGAACTAATTCAATTGGAAATCAAAGCCCGGAATTAGGAAAATAAAGTTCCCCTCCCAAGTCCGTTCAATTGGAAATTAAAGTCCTACTCCCAAGTCCGTTCAATTGGAAATTAAAGTCCTACTCCCAAGTCCGTTCGTTTTCTAAGCAAATCTAATCAAAATTTTGTTCGGCATAGTAAAAAGGTCTAGTAATTATGTCTGTAGGGATATTGGGTATGTCAACCACCTGCATTTATGCAATTTGCCTATAATGCTTTAAAACTAAACCAAAAGGCAATGCGTGCATGCTGGTAGCGACTGGTTGCGTCATCTCAGCAATATCTCAAAAAAGACTGGGGGTATCAAGCTGAAACTTTAAGGGCTACTACTATTGCTACGTCTGCTCTTAAATTTAACTAAATCAAATGAGTGTAAGTATATCCAGGTTGTTAAAGAGCATATATAAAATTTTTCGGGAATGGAATTAAGTTTTATTTTTCAGGTCAACTTCATGAGTTACAAAACAAAAATTAACAATACTATTTGTGTCAGGATTAAAAATTGTGGAAAAACTCTTCGATATACTAACAACATGCCAAACTATGGATTCTTATAGAAAAAACCGAAAAGATATAAAATATTATTTTCTTTTTCCGTACTTCCGCACAACATTCGTCAGGCGCTTGTATTCATCGTAGGTCGCGTACTGAGTGGGTATGCGCTTTTTGACATTCGGTTGGTTCGCCAGAAAGTGCAGCGGCAGGCCATCTGTTGAAAGGCCAAGGTAGCCGTCCTGCAGCGCCTCTTCGAGGATACCCTCCATCTTCTGCAGCTCTACTTCAGTCGGGTCACGCGTGATACTGTCTTCCAGGCCCATCACTTCAATTCTGAGCATGGAGTGAGGCATAAACGGCGCGACGTTAACCGACAGCGGCAATTCGTCCAGGTGGCTGAGATAGTCCCGCGGGTTATCCCACGTCGCTTTGTCGGCAGCACGGGTTAACACCGGCTTCGGGATATTTTCCACTCGCGCAAAACAATCCACGATCGGATCCTGATTGCGTCGACGCTGTGCGCCGAAGGCGAGGCCGATCGAACAATTGCCCACCACCACACTTGTGGTGCCATGGCGCAGCACTTCAGGGAGCCCTGGATCGAGTTCGGCTTCCAGATCTTCGTGTGTGTGGATGTCGAGTAATCCAGGCGTTAACCAGCGCCCACCGGCGTCGTGACACATCGGCGCTGCATCGGTCGGCAGCGCATCGCCAATAGCCGCAACCCGGCCATCACGCACCGCTATGTCCACAGTTTGGGCGTCACCACCGCTGCCATCAAATACCTTTGCGTTGGAAATGATCGCGTCCCAACTCACGCCAACCTCCCGCTCCGCCTTGCGAAAAAAGCAATATCGTAGGTTACACTATCCGGCTGGGAGATTCTTAAGGAGGCGGGAGGTGAACACACACCACAGTGACGTTGTTATCGTCGGCGCTGGCTTCGCTGGACTGTACGCAATCTACCGATTCCGGCAGTTGGGGCAATGAATGTTTAAGAGCTAGAATGTAAGAGCAAGTTTTGAAAACAAAACCTGTTTTAGAATCGCCTGGAAAACGTGAACCAAGTCGTAAAAAGCTCAATGATGAGCCAGTCCCCTCTAGTCCGAAGAAAGATGCATAATGGCTGACACAATACTCAAAATGTGCTTGACTTTTCTGCACTGATTTTTTAATTCTGGCAGCCAAGAGTTACTTTCACTTGTCAGAAAATGCGTTTCAACAAATTTTGCATGGTATAGACTCGGGTTTCTCAACCTCAGACAGCAAATTACCTCCCTCGAGCTACCAAAATTTTCAAGTACCGCCCTGGGTCCAAAGAAGTTCGGCATTGTGTCACGTCGTCAGTATTAAACGAGTACATCATGAAATATACAGTCAGTAAAAGAGTCGTAACTTACTTACCAGGTGTAAAACAAAGATGTGCAACAATGAGCAAATAAAGGCAATATCTATCTACCTCCTTTTTTGCCTTTCGCATTTTGACATAAGAAAACAATGAAACATACTATTAGCTGTTGGACCCCCTAGTAGCCCCTGCTTAACATTTACCCCCTTTGAAATATGAAATACCCCCTAAGGGGGCCCCGGACCACCTTTGAGAATCACTGGTATAGACTACCCCACAGGATTTTAAAGGAGGAAATTACTGTGTCTTAGCAAATATACATTTACATAGTATTTTACTTACTTTAATTGGAAAAGATAAGAATATAATTGGGCCTTCTTGCAAGACTCAGCTTTCACACGTCAGGTCAGTACCATTATTTGCAAAAGCGGTGGCATATTTTTAGCTAGGCTGATATTTCTTTGTAGGTTTAACGTTTGCATTATGGCATATGGCCAAACAGGATCAGGCAAAACATGCAGGACGACAGAAAAGAAGGCATGACAGCCTTTCTGGAGAAAAGAGTACCTACATTTAAAGGATCGTAGTTTACAATAACATCACTCAAATACACAGATACTACAAACGAACTATGATACATACACATAGATCATACATGGAGTGTGAACGTGCTCTTTCCTTTTTTATTACGCACACCGTAAACCTGTGGTTGCTAGGCTTTTAATCACTGCCCTTCAGAGGATGATACGGTATAAGTCGGAAAAAGGCTCATCTAGTGTGAACACTTACCTTGAAAATTATTTAGTTGGAGTAGAATAATGTAATATCCTTCTAACATCTGCTTTCATTCTACGATCACTTATATAAATAGTCTACTACCGGCAGGCTACTATAAAAGGTAAAGCACTATATGTTCCTACTGAGATAAACAGATAATTCTGTGTCGTTATCATAGCGTTGACTGTCAGGATGTGATACCTATTACTCTAAATTCAATCGCCCAGTTCGACTTGCCGGCAAGTCCAAGTTACTTGAGACTATCGCTTATTCCTATTGAAAGGTGTTTCTCTCACCTGGAACCACAGCCACCAAATATCTTGATGCTTTGTCATTTGTTTTTACTTAAGGCGAAGTGTTTTATCAGTTATGTAGATCTGAGAATGTAGCGTTTAGGTTATTGTATATTTCATTAGTTGTGATAAATAGTAAACTCGTCTTACGTGTAAATCGTTTTATTCTCCATTTTGTGAAATATCTATCTATTTATGTATCCATCCATCCATCTATTCATCTATCCATATATCCATCCAACAGAGCTGGAACACTTTGGCCACATTTTCCAGATTTTATTCTGCAAAAATTGTAGAGCCCTGCTCCCACCTTCGCGATCCCTGCTTAATTTTCCTCCACTCTTCCCGGTCCTGTATTGCTGTCGCGAGTTCTTTCTTTCTTAGGTTGGTATTCCTGTATATTTACTCCATAAATGTTGTACGTGGGCGGCCAAACAAGCTAACTAATAAATAAAGGGCAGTTGGGGCGTCCCAGGGCAACGCCTATTAACATAGGTTATCGGGCTCTAGAAGTAAGCCATGAGATTGGCTCAACCGCCTCTCAGGGATCATGGAAATAATCTATCATCTGAACAGATGCTGGGATATCTCATAGCACCTTACAACAGATGAGCAGTTGGTGAGGACTCCAGGATTCCAATGAGAACAGATACTACATCCATTCCTTGCCGCATTTACTCACAATTAAAATTCGTTGATAGCAGAAGCGTCCGATGTCTCCAGCTTATCCCCAAATGTGTACAAAACATCACTCCTAAGGCCTGACATTTCCATACAAAGCAATACTTAAAGAGAAAAGTTTGTTTAAATCTCATCAATTTGAGTAGACCTGTTTCCATTGTAGAATGTGAAAACTAAATGGACATGATTACTGGAGATAGTTTTAGAGTTAAGTTCAAATCCTTCCCATGGGAATAGCATGATTTTTGTGGACTGGGAGATTTGTCTCTAGGGAGATGCAAAGGCTGCCGCTCTCACTCTCTTCTATGCTGAAGTAATAAATTGACAGAAAGAACACTGTTACTGTCTCTTGCAGGCTTTAACCACCTGCTGTAAGGATTTGCCCTCTACAATAAGTTTACGCTATAGAAGCGTTGCACTTCGTAGTCCTGGATACGTTAGACGCAAAGGAAAGTACAGCATTTAGGAGTATTGGCAATGGATGCTTCAGGAGTGAATCGGAAACATACCACAGAAAGTACAACGGAATATGGTGTGAAATTAACATAGCTAGTCCAGTATTACATATCATGTCCTATCAGGTGAAGATTACTTATTGCTAGAGCAAAGAAACAGAAACTTCTCGGCCAATAGCATAACTTCTCAGTACCCTAAATTCATATAAAACAGAATTTAAGCACACTCTAGCTAGTCCAGTATTACAGATCATGTCCTATCAGGTGGAGATTACGTATTGCTAGAGTAAAGAAACAGAAACTTATTGGCCAATAGCATAAATTCTCTGTACCCTAAATTCATATAAAACAGAATTTAAGCACACTCCAGCTAGTCCAGTATTACATATCATGTCCTATCAGGTGGAGATTACTTATTGCTAGAGTAAAGAAACAGAAACTTATTGGCCAATAGCATAACTTCTCTGTACCCTAAATTCATATAAAACAGAATTTAAGCACACTCTTAAATATTGAAAGATCACTAAGTTCAACAGACGAAAAGCTACGAAAAAGAAATATAACGAGGTTAAATTGCTGGAAATACGTTTTGCAATAGCTGTGCAGTAATTACGAGACATAATATTTATTGAGGTACATCTGTGGCCATGCAGTTACAAACAATAGAAGGTTTGACTCCATCATTTACAGGGTTGTCTTCATCGCAATATCAAACAATGGCTTGAAGCATACAAATTGTTAAAATACAAACTGCATCATAATCAAAATTGTTGAAAACTAAAGGCACTGATATATTAGCATAAACGTGACATTGGTATTTTCATACAATAACCTGATTATGATGCAACAAAACGGATCTCTGGATATTAAACATATATTTGCTATTGACGAGGACTACAATTATTATAATTTAGTGTTACATACCAAGGCTGCTTGGTGCATTAGTTGCACTCCACCCTGAGCGTCGCAGAGTCCCTGTAACACTTGACAAACTTTTGCTGTACTTGGTCCGTGTCCGCTGGTGTACGTGATTTTGAGAGTCCTCAAATCCTTGCAAGCCCTTCACACAATAAAAAAAACGCAATGTCCGTGCTTAAGAGACACTGACTTGGTGATTTTGCCTTCATGTGTAACTAGAAATAAGCTGTTCAGAAACAATATTAGTCCAACTCTATCAAATAAACAAGGAATAAAAATTAAAAAGAAGGTATATAAAACCTTTGGTTTCATACATCAGTGGAAATTATCTAACGAGAAGAAATATTTAGTATTTTTAGCTTTTGATTTTGCACTTGATTATATGCGTAATGTGTCCAAATAAATGCTATAAAATCGGCAAAATTTACTTTTAAATATTATTCAGCATTGTTGCCGTCAAATTGACTGAAACAAAAAAAAATGTTAGC
>JAAAKM020073195.1:192480254-192659311 GCA_010016025.2 Alatinidae sp. Z8VKAUB7J3 | reverse complement strand
AACAGCCGGAATTTTTTATTTCAATTTTGGTATTAATTCTGTTCTAAAGAAGAAGAGCACAACAACAATTGAATACAAATAAAATTATAAAATAAAAAAGCGAATTTTTTACTGGCTTTTTACAGGCTTAAATAACATTGTTCACTCAATTTTTCGCTATTTTGAATAATATACCTTCCCCCTCTTTAAATTAATTTTTTGGCATAGGTTATAATTAATTTTCTCGATATGTATGTTTTACTCGAATCAGTTAAGTGACTGTCAGAGCCAAAGAGAGGGCTTCCTTTGTTTTATTATAAACAATAAAAATTTAGAATGTCAACAAAACTTATGCAAACAATAAAAAAAGATGACGGCACTGTTTATTCAAAACCATTGCTACATAGACCGTATTGAAACAATAAAGAGCTAGCAGCTCTGAAAGAACCTCGACCAAATGACTTTCTCGCCGTCCAAATTAAAAACGCTCAAATAAGGATGAATGCTTCAATTTTGCAAAATCATATAATAGAAAAAAATCCTACCTTAACAAAAGCCTTAATCAAACAAAGCTCTTTCCATCTAACGTTAAAAGTGTTACATCTGAAAAATAATAGTGAAGTTGAACAGGTAAAAAGTGCTTTCGTCAAAGCCATAGAAAAATATGAACGAGATTTTACAAACGAAAAACTTTATCTTGATTTTCAAGGCATCGGAGATTTCTTTGAGCAAATTCTATATGCAAAATTAGAAAACGAAGATGTAGTTAAAACACGCTTAAATCCAGTTATAGAAGGAATTACTAAAGAAATTACCAAGAGCGGTGTACAGCTTGCAAATCAAGAAAGCTGGAAGCCACATTTAACGTTAGTAGACCTAAGAAAAGTAAAAAAGCTAAGGAAAGAGGCACGAAAACTCCACCCCTCCCTATCTTCCAACTTTAAAAACATGAGATTTGGAAGGGAACTAGTAAAGAGTATACAGCTATTATCTATATTCGGGCCAAAAAGCAAAGAAAACTATTACGAAATAATATCAGAAATAACATTCGGACAAAAAGCCCCTAAATGCAACTGAATTTGGAAAAAAAAACGTCTCAGGAAAAGGAAAAGAGAACGAAACAGGAAATATGTTTTTAAGGTAATAATTTTATAAATAAATTACGCTTACCAACAATAACACTACTAGAAAATAACCACCATATAACTATCTTTACCCATATGCCTACAGTCATTTTAATATGTCTAAAATTACCGAAACCGCTAATCTTGTCAGGATTTTACTGGCCATTATAAATAAGAGTAAGAATATACCCCATCTCAGAGTGCAGGCTAGTCAGGCCCAGCCTGACCTAAAAATTTCAACCAAAATTTAGTAAAAAGGGTCTTCCCAGTGCTCCTTTTTCCAATTAAACTTTTCGGTGTCACAATAATAAAGTTTAGGCCACCCAAACCCAATACAAACACACGTACACCTTTTCTTGAACACATCAAAGATCAATTACCATGGCTCTCTACCAAGTAGTTTGATGTTTTCGTAGCTTTCGGAGAAGGGTCATGCTCTACCACATTCGACCTGACAAACGTCACGGATTCGAGCTTATTTAGCCATATGATTGGTTGGTGGAGTCAGCAGTAGCCTTTGTTCGACGCCGTCTGCTCAGGCCTAATTAAAAACGCATGACCCTACGTAAGCGACAAGGACCATAGTTTTAAGAACGGGGTACTACACTTTAATGATCTCGTTTTACTTTCTTAGCGAACTAGTATCTTGTAAGCAAAAGGCTGACTTGAAAATGAAATGTATTTACCCCCGTCTACTACTTCACTACTTTCACATTCCACTGTTTATCATCCAATCAAAATCAATCAACAGCTTTACACAAAAATGAAAGAATCTGACCATTCCATCGATTTAAAATACTCTTTGTTAATTGGTTTTCAAGGAGGTATCTCCCAAACGCAAGTACAGAAAAAGAGTTCTTGTAAATGCATATCAGTGGGAATGAACTTTTGGCAATCAGTAGTCCGACTGTGTAAATGACCTCTTTGTAAAGGGATTGCATCAAGTAGGGGATCACATCAAGTACACCATTGACCCGTAGCTAGTCACGCCTAATGGGGTTTCGATGAGCTATCAGGGAAGAGGCAATACATTTTTATGGAGCTTGAAAATTACAATGAAGTATTAATTATTACTATGAATCTGCAGACATTCAGATCCGATTGTACGCAATTTGTAACAGTGCTCTCTGGACGCGACAGGGCTATGTAGCGTACAGTAATTGATGATGGTGATGATGATGATGATGATAATGATGGTGATGATAATGGTGATGATGATGTTGATGATGATGATGATAATGATGATAAGGATTATAATGATGATAAGGATGATGATAATGATGATGGTGATGATGATGATGATATTTTGTTTATTACTTGGACTACGACGGAATTGCTACGTCAGTGCAGGTGATGAAATTCACGTTGTTGAGTGAAACAGTTCCCTTCGTGTTTATACCCAGTTTTACTAGGCGATACATTGTCATGCCGCTCAGTTGTCGTAACAACATACCGCAATGGGGCCCTGGGCTCGTATCCTTTTGATGGAGTGTTTGGTAGAAAATTTTAATAGATGCATACTGTGGCAACAGTAAACCATAATTTATGACTGGTGTCATTTGCCTGTGAAGAGGTAGGGTTTAAGTACCGAATAAACTGCGCCTGCGCTAGATATAAGTCAAAAACAAAACCGGTCTTGGTTACGCGGTGGCAACGAGATGTTCAGCATTGTTTTTTTAACAAGATGCGTAAAATATTTATACAGTTTTCGTGTTAACACCGATAACAAGATTATGTGTACCTATTATACTTTAGTTAATTCAATCTATCAATTTCTTTACCATGTCTTAGGCGGTAACTGCTTTAGTGTGGCCATTTTTACAGCGGCATTGAGGGAACACTGTATTAAGAATGTCGTTGCTACCACGTAACCAAGGTCCCTGTGGCCTAACTAGCGTTTCGGGCTAAGTCGCGTTTAGCGTTCCCAGCGTGATAAAGGAACAGGTACCCAAACAGGTGAAATCTTCCTATCTTTTCTAGACATGTCCTCAATATCTGAATTAGGCTGTCGTTAATCTCTCTATTTCGCTCTTATTTTTTGTCTAAAGGCCTCGTTTCTTACATGATCTCTCAAAGCATACCCACATCTGCAAATTTATATTTCTACCACTCCCATTGTTGTTGATATCTCTGCATTTCATATGCACAATTTATACAACAATGCTGGTTGTTACAAACTTATTGATTCTGCCTTTTATCTGTTGTGTGGTATTTTCTTGTTATAAAGTACACTACAAGGTACTTCTCAGAAATTTTGTTGCCTCAGTTTACATTCATGCTTGTATT
The DNA here is from genome assembly GCA_010016025.2 of Alatinidae sp. Z8VKAUB7J3. NCBI lineage: Eukaryota > Metazoa > Cnidaria > Cubozoa > Carybdeida > Alatinidae > Alatinidae sp. Z8VKAUB7J3. The sequence goes on along the minus strand of JAAAKM020073195.1, from coordinate 192,655,922 downwards.
TTCACACTATTTGCTGTGCACCTATTTACAAAAATGTACTATGTATTTTATCATCGAGCCATATTCATTCTCCTTCGAAAGCATCTCTTTACTGTTCTAGGTCATCGGCAAGTTCTTTTTCGCACACAAAGAATTGTCGCACACATAGAACTGTCAAATTCTTTTTCGCACACATAGAAAATAACATCCAAACATTATCGTAGTTTCTACAGCCCCTATTTTATAAGCCAACAAAAAACAGAGGAGAGAAAAGGTCTCACCGCGGAGCTTGTGTGTAATCTAAGTTGAGCTGGGAATGCTTCTGTGATATCGCAGCCCGTTTTATCTATTTTCATATCTTTCATATCTTTACCAATTCTAATATGTGTTTCCGTTATTACAAACTTTCAATGCTCCGGTTTTTTATAATTTTCCTTGCAAGTCTAGGAAGCCTCAGTTTATTAAGCGTGGGTAGTTGTGTTCATATCATACCACATTGACGACGCAATACACAAGATAATTACTACAATAATTTGTTTCTATACAACTGTTATTCAGTGTTACTGTTTTATTCTCTACAAATTTTGATGTACCGGTTGAAATCCAATTATACTGTATAACAAATATTTCACTTGCATGCCTTAGTATACCAAATGATTTACTTCAGTTGTTATAATTCTCTGCGTGTAACTAATTGTTCTTATAAATATGTATGCACTTATTGTAATCGTCTACGTATAAGTCCTTGTAAGTATAATGATTAACATTTGATTTAAGGTTTTCAATCTGTAAAGATGTTGATTCAATTGATGATTGAAATTGGGATAGATTTATCTCCCTCCGGGGAGTCCTTACCCTCTGCTGACCAGGGGTAAGGTTTCAGAAATATTCCTGTATTTGTTCTCATTAACGACACATTGATGATAGCAAGTTCTCTCCATGGTCCGTGAGAAGCAGTCCCACTATGAAGTTGAGTCTGCTTCATGGCTTGCTTCTCTGCCCGGTAGCACAAATTGAGGTGTGTCGCCCTTGGACACTCCAGCTGCCCTTTATTTATTAGTTAGCCTGTTTGTAGTTTTTCTGTTTATTTAGGGTATTTTCTATGTTGGACCCACTTCTCATCAAGGGTCTTTGATTTAGAGACTACGACACAAGTGGACAGACAAAAAAAATGGTTTCAAAGAGGGTGGTCTTTGTTTTTAAATGAAACGTAACTAAAAGCGAATATGGTTTTGTCATTTAGGACTTCAAATAAGTAAGTTTTGGAGTCTATTTATTTATCTGAAGGGCTGAGATATTACCCTTTTTCCTGCTAAAGTGCAAACGATAGTGCATAGTTCACGAGTTTCACTGCTAACCGAGGATGCAGCTGCTCTGCGACACATACCTCCAACACGTTGTATTTGATCATCTGTTAAGGTATTCTTCTACATTTGTGCCAAAGTGCACTTGATAAGACTCATCAATCCCATCTACTAAATTTTGATGTACGGGAGTTCTTCCTGAATGTCTATCGTTGATTTTGAATCGATACAAAGAAGCCTTCTTAGCTTTGTTGACGATACCAAGATTATATACCAAAGAACTAATCAATGCCTTTATTTCGAAAATAATTTAACTATATTGCATTTACTTGTCTTATTCGCATGGTTGTTGGTTGTGTCTTAAAGAAAAAATATCAATAAAACGCTTGAGGCTAAAAATTTTATGATTCATTTAAGAATTTTTTTTAACTCTGAGGCTCAGAAAAACGATATGTCTCTTGTAAAAAAATGTATATCCCATATGAAATATCAATAAACACCTAGGATATTCGTCACATAATTTTATAGAAAGGACTTTGATAGCGATATAAAGAGACAGATTGCGTTCGTCACTTGCATTAAAAAATGAGGTTTATAGCGTTTGCTTGTCACCTTGATGTGATGATGATGAGAAATGTGGTCGTTAATACATGACTGAGATGATAAGTAATATGTCGTAACGCTTGACTTTATGCAATTCTATTTGTATACTACAGAGTTGCTACTTTGTGTGCAGTATATAGACAGACGAACGACATTGGCAAGAAATGAAGGTCATAAGGCTTTGAAGTTAGAGAGCAATGTTGTCATACGGCATTAACATAGACAGTAAAGCTCAAACTAAATTTAAGACCTATTTTTGAAAATCTTTGGTGGGGCTGAGCCCCACTAGCCCCACAGCCGACGCCGCCACTGGAGCCCCATGTGCAACGGTTACAAGCTGGAGGAAGACCGTGATGAAGGTTAAGGAACTGTATGAAGGATTATATATGCAGATGTTTATAGCCAGAGAGTAGGACGCCACAAATGGACGGTTTGGAAGTTCACATGGGTGACCAGTTTTATGTCAATGCAGTTGATTTTTGTATGTCCGAAGAATGTGGTTCTGAGTACAGCCAAGAGCCAACACATAAATCTCAGTCATCACAACAAACGATTAATCCAGCTGAGCTCAAAGGTCTTATTTGCGACGTTAATCTATCGACAGATCAATCTCAAATTTTAGCATAAAGATTAAAAGCCAAAAAACTTTTGACTCAGAGAAGAAGCGTTTCTTACTATAATAAATCAAGGGATAGCTCATTTCGGCAATTCTTTCAAGTAAAGGACTTGTTTATGTTCTGTGCAAACGTGGAAATGATTTTGGTTGAGCTGGGCATCGAAAATCGCGATGCATCTGAGTGTAGACAGTTTATCGAATCATCAAGTTACGTCTGAAGTGTGTTTTAATGAGTAGTAGCAATGTTTAAGGTTTTAATCGAAACACTAAGAACTATGGAAAGTTGATGAGAGGGCTTTTTTATGCCCTACCAAGAACTTGGGTGTAACAATCAAGATACAATTCCTGCTTAGTCACCTTAAACAGTTTCCAGATAATCTTTGTGACTATAGTAATGAACAAGGTGAGAGATTTCATCAAGATCTGAAGGTGGCGTGGGAACGTTATAAGGGAAGATGGGACATCAGTATGCTTGCTGACTGCTGTTGGAGTATCTAAAGAGATGGGTCATAGAAGAAACACAGACGAGTTTCAAGAAAGGGAAAATTTTTTGCCTTCGTATTATGAACATCAATGAACAAATTAAAGTTTCATAGGTTGTTAGATATTGCTACGACTTAGGTTTGGTTTGCCTATAAAGCTATTAATGCTCATTTATTTGTTTGATTGTCTTTTTAGTTCTTTCGATATTTTGACGGAATTTTACAATCAACATAGCTGTAGTAATATATATATATATATCTATAACGAAATCGATGTCTAAACGATAAGAACTTCTGTCCAGCACGGGCTGTGATCATCCTAAATTAACTCTACGTAATAATCAAACACCTACTTTAACTTAAACATAGGGGACCAGTAAGTCACGTGTCCTCACTGCAACAGCCTCCAGTGACAATGAAGGGACATCTGTTAAAAGTACGAGTTGGAGTAGGGTTAACTTGTGACATAAAGCGGCGGAGACGGTCGACATTGTGGCTAGAGTCGAGTAAATCCGTGCGGGAACTTGGAGCAACAAATTCGTTGAGGAGATGAAGGGGAGCTCCGTATATACGTTCGACAGGGCAGTAACCAAGATCGGGCTTGACTGTTGAGCGAATTTGCCTGCAAGATAAGAAGGAGAGTCAGTCCAGTGAGAAGGATCAGATTAAGATTTGAGTGAAGCTTAAAGCTGACGATGAAAGCGTTCAACAAGACCGATAGAAATAGGGTAATATGAGATGGTGTGAGTGGGTTCAGTGCCAAGCAATGAAGTGAGGGAGCGGAAAAGAGCAGATTCAAATTGGTGATTATGGTAGATGAGATGCCAAAAGAAGGTATCCAGTGTGTTACGAAGGTATGAGCGACAGTTTCAGCAAAAATATCTGAAATAAGGATAGCAACTGGCCAGCGAGCGAAGCGATCAATGCATGCTAGAATATAGTGATAACCATAAGATTGAGGAAGAGGCCCAACAAAATCTATATAGATGTGGTCAAAGGGAGCGTCTGGTGTGTTGAATGTACCAAGAGAGGTGACAGTATGGTGAATAACTTTGGATTTTTGACAAGATAGGCATGATCGTCTCCATTGGCGCTTTGATTTAGAATATTACACAAGTCAACATATTTCAATGATAATAATAGTTATTTTTTTAAAACTCACTGCCTTTATTGATAATCTTCAAGATACAATGACATTTCCTGCTGTTTTCTTCTGGCATGGTACATGGGACAGGAGGATTGATATACAGGAGTGTTTAATTAGTGTATTTACAAATACCATAGCAACAATAAAACCAAAGAGGAAAAAAGGAAAGGGAAAAAAATTTAATTTCCTGAAAAGTAATTGTTCCGGAAAATTTCAGTCTTTGTTTCGCCTATTAAAGATATAGTAAGATGTTCTGATGGCTACTTTAGAACACTTCAATATAAGCCTATTTGCATCGACGTCCAAATTCTTTAAAAATTTTGTAAAATCGAAGGAGTCCTTGGTAAAAAATTTGAAATTTCGAGAGTTATTAACAATAATAGTAATAATTTTTAAACTTCATTAGTCTTTTTCCTTTCCTATATCAAAATATATCCATTACTCTCTTTACAGGTATAACGGATTTAGATAATATAATAGATGTTGTTACCATACAAGAAGAACGGGATTAGACCAATTACTGTTCCGTGTATAAAAGATGAAATATGTAGATGTAATAATACAAGAGATAACCTTAAAAATTAAATAATTAGCATTAGGAATAAAATTTACTGAGAATGATTATGATGAACAAATTTGTTTCAAATTTTTTTCAAAATTTTGCGATATTGGCGTTTTGTCGACCTATGGTAGACTGTTTCACCTTTCCGTTTTGTTACTTTTCTTTGAAAGACATGATTATTATATCTTTAAGCTTAGATTTTCTTTCCTGAATTTGTACCGACGATTTCGTATTCTCAGATTTGATAAGTGACAAATGCAAAATTTGCCAAAATCAATATTTCTGAAGAAAATTTCATTACGACAAGAAATCTGAGGATTTTCTGAGGATGTCAAGAAATTGCACGCGGGGGGCAATTTGGGGCAAGAAATTTGGGGCAACTTTTGAGGGGCAATGCCCCCCTTCCCGCCATAGCTCCGTGCCTGTGCATACCGCTTGCTTCAAATTTCAAAATAATTTTTGTGGCAATTTGTAATTTTCGTTTGCGCGCCATTGTTGTAATCTTAATTACTATTATAATTTATGATAATTATTATATTGGTTTATTTTTGTATAAAAGTGTGTAGTTAGGTGAATGTTAATAAATCTCTGTTCAATCTTGGAAATGACTGTCATCCTCTCTCGGGTATACCTCAACGATACAACAGCCCTTACAAGGAAACACATGCCATGGCATCCTTAACTTCAGAAAATTGATCACTGCCCTTTCAAACGTTGGTCAAAGAATAAAATCTTCAATACATAACGGAATGTAGTGCGAAGACAGAAGAGTGTCAAGACCAAACGTTTTCTCCCTACTCCCCCTCACCCCCCCTTAAAAAATGCCCTTTGGGCGCGCTGCAGTACATACCCATTGAATTTTGAGTAATACACGTTATTCGTAAGAAACCAAAACAACGGCTTGAGCTTGTGTTTCTTCAAAAGATTTCCGATTTCTGTCTCAAATGTCTCATAATTCATCCAGTTTCGGCCTTGTACGTGTCTTAAGAAGTACATCCTTAAAATCATGTAAAATTGTTTTAATAAGTGTATAAAGTTTTAACGTGTAAATATTGTTTTATGTTTCAAAGGTAATATAGATAGACTGTTCCAGGAAAGTATTGTTTCCACTCATACTTTTCACAAATGTTTCTAAACTTTTGGGTTTTAACTAGATCTAGGTGTCTGAATCACACTGCTCTTTTGATGCAGTGAATGTAATCTGAGACCCTTTTGTTCTTTTTCAAGTTGCTATGGAAATTTAACATCGGCAGATCTCAAGAGGGATTTGCGGTCACACACAAAAAATCGTTTCCCTGATCAAAACCTGCTGTTTTGCCGTGGTAAAAAGTGGCAGTGTAACAGCAACTAATGTCCAGTTTATTCAGATTTTTCTATGATTGTGTAATTGTGTTTCCTTTGCTAACACAACTGTCATCAATTTAAGACTGCAAAACATGAATCTATTCAAGACCATCACCTAGATTAATTTGCAGTAAAAATAAAAGCTTTAAGAAATGTAGGTCACAACTGGATAAGCAGCCTTCATCAACCTTGAAATAAGTTTTAAAGTTAACTGGTTTACTGGTGGAAGACAGTGGTGAAGGGTGGCCATGAGATTCTACATTCATTTTACTCCCTGAGTTTCATATGATTACAATGAATGATTACAGTTGTAATGCTGAGTTACATGATGAAGTGGGGGTCCAATCTACTATTTCAAACTGAGGGAAGGAAAAAGCTTTCCATAAACAGCACCTCTTCCAAACTTTTGAACTATTACTTCCCTTGTTTCCTAGTAAAATATATATACAGCAATACATTTGACAAAGTAGGCCTATAACACCAATGCAAAACAAATAAATAAATATTAAAAATAAAGATAACCTGATTAGTAAACTCCCTTCCAGATCAATGTTAGGATAGTTCATAAATGCCACCATGATTGAAAGAGCTTCCTTACGCTTTCATGATGTGTGTGGGGGGGGGGGAGTGGGGGTGGGGGTGGGTGATGACAGAAGGTATATTCAGAGTTAGAATATTCCATATCTTTTCAAAACTTATAAGAGAATATTGGTACTGCATTTGCCTATCAGAAAATACTGTTCGTACGTTTCCCCATGACTGAATATTTTCAACCTCATTTGCCCACTAGAAAATATTGTTACCACTTTTGCCGGAGAATCGATACCCATAGTATCAACTCACTTGATACGCTACGTTACATACAGTATTTATTTTTATAAGCTAGCAACACTCTTTTCAATTGAGTTTGGTAGTCAACGTTAGTATTTCTTAGTATATTTAGCATCCATATTTATGTGACACACGTAGGAACCGTAGGATTTTCCTACCTAAAGCACTGACAGTTGATCATGTTTTTCTCTTTTTACATTTTCTTCGTCCTCATCGTGCGCATGCGCAATGTGCCCTTAGTGATGCAGTCCATTCTTCTCCGCCTAACCGAAAGACGCCATAACACTATGGCAGGTTATTTCCACATTCCCCTGAAACACTTAACCATTATGTATTCGATAAGATCGGACTCTGCAACTCTCGATATTGCCACTGCCTCTCATTTCGTTTCTAATTTCAGCTGCACATATTTCCGCTCTTTATCATTACACTCTGTTAAAACTCCGTTCCACAACACTCGACTCTGGGTTGTCTTACTTCAAGATTACTTTCTTCATTCGCCTAACCAGCACTATCATCCCTTTGACGATTCGTCCTGAAATTGTCGCCGTTATTTAAACGAAACTCGGCTTCACAGCCCCATAATGATACCACTATTCTGAAAGCTGTTGACAAAGTATACCCATATGAAACAAAGCGATCGATACAATACCATCCCATTCCATCTTTACCACTCCCCGTCATCACTCCATGACATATCAAATCATACTAAAATATTGTCAACCTAAAGCCCCTAACGGGCATGCGTCTAACCATTCTTGCTCCTTAGTACAAAGGAAGATATTTGCCATAGTGGGGCCCAGAGGTGAATCAATGGCAACACCATCTAACTGTTCAAACATGGTTCTATTAAAAAGAAAAATGCTATTCTTAGCAGAAAACGATAAAAATTGATGTGAACGGAGGCCTGTGTTTATTATAAAATGAAAAATGAATAAGAACTATTGCAAATATTCTTTATGACTAACTATTAACGCGGAAAAAGCAAAATTTGTTTGCGGAAAACATGTCAACTTTGTATAAAGAAGTTGTCTTTTCTTGTTTGGTCTGTTTTCTAATAAATACCACTCTTTAAGTGCGGCGTTTATCAGAGGGGGGCTTTTATTTCAGAGTACGGTATGCCCAACGTGTTTTTAAATAGCACGAGTAGCAGAAAATATGTCTCTTGCGTGTTTGGTATTTTCGATAGCTTGTTTTAGTCGTTACTTTTCCTACACGTTCTTCTCGAAAAGGTTTCTTATTTAACTAATACCAGATGCAGACAGTTACACAGGCTCAGAAATTGTATCCATTGATTCGACGAAGCTCCGTTGGTTATAAGATACAATAAGGACACTAATGAGAAGTCTACAATATGTACACTCTTTATTGGCACTCGTTATTCATCCTGAAACAGACAATCTTGCATATTTCCGTTTTGTGATTGGGTAACTCTTTTCCTTCTGTTGACAAGCGTATTGCACGAGATGAACAAAAAGCGAGTTCAAATGTTTTGTCTAAGTAAACATCCTTAATTTATTAGTTTACCCTTAAAAGTTAGGTTGTTTGATATTCTATTTATCACTATAAAACAATAATATTGAAACTTGACGCTATAAATTACCCACAAATGTCCAATCTCCTGAATGAGTTTCTAGTTGGAGGAGGGACAATCTCCTGAATGAGTTTCAGGTTGGAGGAGGGACAATCTCTTGAATGAGTTTCTAGTTGGAGGAGGGACAATCTCCTGAATGAGTTTCATGTTGGTTGTATATGGAAGTCATGTTATTAGGGTATCATCTTCTAGCTGCATACTTTATTCACGCGGTGCTACAGATCGTAAGCTTAAAAACAATAATGTCCGTGTACGATTATAGATCATGTTAAATCCATGATGATGAACTGCTCTACTCATGATATTGCTGTCCAAAAACATTTTACTTCATTGCGACCCGTGCTTTGCTTCCCCACCCCGTGCTCCCCACCCCCGGGTTTCCTTGTTATTTATTGTTGTAGTGATGGTGGTGTAATTACGTTTTTCAATACGTAGCTACAGTAAGGCCATTTGTTACAAGATTACACATGTAAACTTACACGTGTAAATTCACATGTAAAAATTTATCGTGAGCTTCATCAGATTGCGCATGGATAGGAATAGACAATAGAACCTCTGTTCAAACTATATATAATCTGATTCGTATGCCTGGTAAGATTTTATTGTAGTTCCGGCTAGTGGCAACTATAAATTTACACGTGTAAGTTTACATATGTAAGTCACAAAAGGGTTTACGGAAACAAGTTTGAAATATTAGCAGTAGTGTTAAGAGAAGCTCTTGCTGTCTGAGTAAGGAGTGCATTCACCTATGTTCTCCTAATGTCCCAATTTTAGGTTACAGTACAATTTTGTCTATTGGTGTTAGATATTTACAGTTTCAAAAGAGTCTTTTATCAAGATTTGTGTTACATCAGTAATAAATTCTATCGAGGCTCTTTGTATCAATTTTAGTTTGAGGGAGGACAACTGTAGGTGTGGCGCAAAGGCACACAGCGTTTTACATTGACACGACAAAACTAGAAACTACAATCAAAACATTTTCCCCTCTCCTTAATATAGGAGTAACTTGGTCGGCTCTGGCGAATTTTACACCAGGAGATATTCACAAGAAGGTAAGTATTGAGTTCCAAATTTAAGGAAGCTGCCAAAATATGCGCGTGTTGCCATCTGTATTAATGAGGCCCATAACCTTGATTTTAAATTTTAAGGAGCTATTCTTTGGCGAGGGCGGCTATTCTTAAATTTCTGGGGGGCGGTACTGCACCTCCCTGTAGATATTTAAAACTTGAATAGTAAATTAGGGGGTACGGATCTGATACGATCAAACGTGTTTTAATCAGATGTAAAACATATGGGAAAGAGATATATCACACGAAGCTAATTTAATAAAAATTATACGAATTTTAAACTTTGTCAATGCTTAGAATCTTGAAACTAATGTGTACATTATGTAAGCCAATATAAAGTCAATGCCATTTTCCTCCTATTATTTGCTTGGATGTTTCTCGCACCGTGGCCAGTTGTTATTGATAGTAATGTCTGCATGTTTGCCTGTGAGAGAAACTTGACAGTAAAAGATTGGTTAACTGTAAATGTCATTATTAAGGTATTCACTGATAATAAATGAAACCTAAATACACGTTGCTATTTTTATAAGAAACCAAAGCAAAGGCTTGAGCTTCGAGTTTTTTGACAAATTTCCAATTTCAGCCTCAAATATTTCTTAATTTATCCAGTTTCAGACTTCAAAGTTTCTTAACAAGTATTTCCTTAAAAATCATTTAAGACTGTTATATGCACTAACAAAATACCATTTTAACTTATAAACAGTATCATGTGGTAGAAACTTGATGATCCTGAACTCGATTATTCAAAACGTGACTATCCAAAACTCGATTACCCAGGCCTTGATTATCCAATTTCCATTATCTGGGCCTTAATTATCCAAAACTCGATTATCCGAATACGAAAATTTGTTATGAGAAAAACACAGAGAAATCACTATTGGAGAAAAAATAAAGTATTTTTGTTTTGCCATTGACATTTCTTTTGTTCATTATGCCATCACGAATATGTCTTTTCCTTGTGTGAAAGTTGTTCTCTATTGCTTATAACCGTATGACAGTTCATAGACACTCATTTTACGATCTTTTGCAGCATTGGGTTTAGTAAATGCAGATGCAATATGGAGAGTTGGTAACATTCCTGAAGCAGGGAGATAATACTGTCTTTTCTTTGTTTGAACAACCAATGAATATGTATTGGGTAATAATAAAAGTCATAGGAAGGATGGCATTTAAGATTATTTTTCACTAAATTATCAGAGTTTTCCACGTATCCGGACAGCCTGACCCTGTACAGCTTCATGCTTTTTTAAATAGTCGAGGATGCACTGTACTTGGATGTCAGTTGTTCCTTGAAGCCGCCCCAGTAACCAGACCAGGTTTTCCGGAGAACGTGGTAGGGTGCTCTTTAACGGCTTATGATAATTTCCTTAACATTATACTGCAAGTATTGACTAAGCCATTCCTGATTGGGCCTGCGATAGCTTAACTACCCATCCTAGGCTGGTAACGTCGTATACCCTGACGTCAATAGAGTACGAACGTGTGATGTCACAATTTAATGAATATCAGAAATTTGGTAATAATTTGTACTCATTGCTTTCTTCTTGTTGACATAGACAACCAGTCCAAATTTGAGAACTATACCTTGAGCAATCGATGTTTTTATATCTGATTTTAACTGAGGGCTATTTTGAAGTCTGTTTTAGTTTTTATATATATATATATATATAAATATAATTATATATATATTATATATATATAATTAATCAATGAGCTACTATTTATCTATATATTTATAGATATACTATATACACCAGAAGAAGGAAGAGCAGCCAGATTTAAAGGTTATATATATATACCAACCAATGGATAAATAAGAAGCAAAGAAATCAGAAGATCAACAAGGAAAATAGGACTTCAAATAGCCTCAGAAAACATAAAAAGGAAGAAAGGTAGGGAAGTAGTTTAAGGAAGAAAAGTAGAAAAGTAGGAAGAAAAAGTAGGAAGAAAAAGTAGAGTAGGAAGAAAAAGAAGAAAAAGTAGGAAAAGTAGGAAGAAAAAAGAAGAAAAAGTAGAAAGAAGAAAAAGAAGAAAAAGTAGGAAGAAAAAGTAGGAAGAAAAAGTAGGAAGTAGGAAGAAAAAGTAGGAAGTAGGAAGAAAAAGTAGGAAGAAAAAGTAGAAGAAAAGTAGGAAAGTAATTTAACACCTCCGCCTCTTTTGTATCCAATCCAACACATGTCGCCGGTGCCTGAAATGTACAAAAGGAAAATTAGTATGAAATCGTCAGATAAACATTGCAGGAAGATTTTACCGACAAAATGTACAATTCAACCCTCCTCTTTCGAAGCCACCGTTCACAAACTTCAGAGTAATGTAAAAACGAATGCAGCAAAAGTTAGTAAGAAGCAACGGCGAATGGGTACTCGAAACACGGCTTAAATAGACAACTTTGTAAGTGTAATCCTAATGAACATTAAAGAGGATTTACTGACTGCTTTTACTATTCAGGCACTTATTAAGAGGAAGAATTCTACGATCGTACTTAAGTATTTAATCGTCCTCTAGTCAAGATATTGAAGATCCAGATTTTACCAACATTTCCAAGTAACTCTGACCTTACCCCGTAAAGTAAGCCGTGCGCGGTTAAGCTGAAAACAGATCCACAAAACTGATGTTAATTGGCTCTATGGTCGGGAATGTTTGCTTAATCCTGGTAAGCTGTTTCGGAGTGTGTGTTCAATAGGTTGTAGTATGAAATGGATAACTATTATTGAAAATGCCCTCGACACGTTTGCCTGTTTAAAATGACATTATAAATAATGTCCCTGGGTCATGTTTAGATTGTAGTCAACTTGAATTGCGCTTAGGCTACAGGTATCAGCTGCTTAGTGCTGAAAACATCTTCGACTAAGGAATAGTCATCTAGACATTTGTCATTGACCTGTTTCTTTATTATCGTTATTATTACCATCTTATTTAACAATCTGATAACCAACAGCCATTCTTAGTGCATTTACCAAGTTGGATCCGAACTATGAAGGCAATGATCACTTGCATTTTTACCATATAGCCTTCTCCCCCGAAATTGTTGTGGTTTTTTTTGAAAATGGAATAAGGAAGTGTCTGACTAAGATAATTACCAGTTATGGACAGTTGTTTGACTGCAATGTACCATGCTGTTCACTTAGGCCGGTGCTAAATATTTTAGATGACAATTTCAATGGTGTAAGAAGATATTTACTAGATGAACGGGGTGGTATGTAAGTGTCTCTTTGATTATATTCTGAGAACCAGTATTTTAACCCAGGACTGTTCTTATGCAATCTACAGGAGTGATTTTCCCTTCGGAAAAACCCAAAAATATTTGCACGGGTTGTGTAATTTTAGCGATCTCCAATCCTTGAGAGTGTATGCACCTCCAATTTTAGAGAATTGAAGGGATTCGAACCCGCGACCAGATGAGTACTAAAACAACTCCTCAACCATTGGAACATCAATTCCAATACATATTTTTTGACATATATATAAAGAGATCTCACACAATATTTCCATGATGTAAAAGAAAATGAAAATTTAGGCGAAACATATTTAGAATAGACACAGTAAGGTTTCGAAAATTTTACTGACTTGTCAGAACAAAATCAAGGCAACAGACAGCATTTGCTTGAAAACTCAACTTATTTAAACTATCTTAAACTCTTCTAAACTATTTTAATTTATTTATCTTATCTTATCGTCTCTAGTTATTGTTTCTACCACTAAATAATGCTCCCATACTAGCATTTTCGTACCGCGTGAACACTTTTATTGTATTTTCCAATGCTTTGTTTTTATTTTCACAATTTTGTCTAGCAATCACATGTTTTGAAAACCTAACTTCTGTTGACAACTACCAAGAGGTTTCGTTTAGGGTATTAGCGAAGGCCCAATTTTTATTTCATCTTGCCGCTTTTAAAAGCCGCATTTATCAAAACACAAAAGCTGGTGCTCTGTCGACAAAAAGGATTTGTTTACTACTTACCTATATTTCAATGACATTAGGAGCAGAAAAGATGGCACTTTTGTTTTTTCGTTGTTGTTTTCTACGACTTGTTCTTGTCGTCTTGTTTCTTATTAATTCATAGCAAAAAGCTTTCTTATTTCACTCCATACAACTGATGTGATCAATGTATGGTGACAACGTTTAGGAAAATGAATCTGTTACGCAACAATTAACTTTGGCATCACTAACCAACTTTTTAAACATTTAAAATCCAATCACAAACCACCGATTCCTAAAATGCTTCTTAAGGTAACGAATTGACCACCAACTATTTAAGTAGACGCTATAGAAGAGACGCTAGGCATGTTGATCGGCACCTAATCTTTAGTAGGGTGTCTGCGATATCTTGATTAATTTCCACGTTCCTATTAGCAGTTAGACAATCTTATCTCCAGTCCATCTTCCCGATTGGAGACGAACTTTTGGGACCCGCTAAACGTCAATTACCCCTGCATCTACCATGGAGATATGGCGAAAGTTAAGCCATGCTTCCATTGGGATCATGTGTATTAGTTAGCAAGGTTGCCTATAAGCGAGCCTGTTATCTTTCACGTCAGTGGTCTCCATTCCACAGAGAACCTGCGAGTTCACTGACTCAACGCCAGTATCATCTTTCAGCACATAAATCCTGGCTCCTTCTCCTGTGCTTTGTTCTCTATGAAAGCACTTTATTGGCACTTCAGAATGGATATGACAGTGTGTTGCAACATCTATTCTCCTCCAAGCAATCTACAGCTTATAGGTAGGAGGTTGCCATAAGGAGTTGCGTTGGGGATCCGGTTAAAGCATCAGTCACCGAGAACTCATGCTCTGGTACGAAAAATAACATTAACCTGTGGTAGATGCTCTGCATATAACCTATCTCATTTCCACTTTTCTTGCGGCAGTTAAACTAGGGGTTCTCAAAGTGGTCGGCGAAACCATAAAAAGGGCGACGTATAGCCTGGGAGTGCATGGTAGTTGATGAATAAACAAGGGGGATATGTTTACTATTGGGTCGCAAGGGCGATTTCAGGCTACGATCTTCTTCTCCCGGCTCTTATTTTGCTTTCGGACGAAAGGTAGAAGAACTATAGAAATTTGATACTTTAGGAGGCGTTTGAGAGCAACCATTGAGAGTCTGAATACCCCTGAGTTGATCAGTGAAGGCAGTTGATAATAACGATAATAATGCAAGGATATCTAAACAGTAAATGTTCATAGGTCAACTAATTGTACCCTGCGTCTGATGTCATAGGAAAAACATAAAATTTCATACGTACTTAGTTTAAGAAAAATTTCGTAGGCTGGAAGCCCAGTATTGAAGTCATATGCACGTGGTCTGTAAGGGGCCTTTGAATAATTAAGTAACGGTCATATGGTTGTGTGGAGTAGCTGATTTTGTTACGCACCGTTACACTATTTCAGCATAGGTGGGTGGGGTCCGAAGCAACAAATTACGTAACGCTCTGGGAAAAAATTATGTCTTCATATCTCCGTGTGCCATTCATTATCAATCTAAAATCTAAGATCCTCTGAGAGATTCATTAAATTGTGTACATATAAATCAAATGTTTACGTATTCCCTATTCAGTTTTTGAACGTATTCCATCAAATATCACCGCGTGTTACGTTTATGTTTGTTGTATTACGTTAGAACGGTGACTGCTTTATGAAGTGATCAGGAGTGAAAAAAACCCCTTGACATGCTCATTTCTATATACTTGTCTTATGGTAGGCTCAAGGGTTTATGATAACGTCCATGATAACGTTTCAGGTCCGTTTTCCACTTTGAAATATGGGGTGTGGTTTTCAAACTGTTACGTAACGGTGATGGGTGGAGTTTTGCTATCCGTTACGGTACGTTACAGATGGGTGGGTGGGGCTGAAAAAAGGTCCATTTTTAACGTTACGTGATTATTGAATGACCCCTTATGTTGAATGAATACGTGGTTGGCTCATAATTAAAAGCACGAGCAAGAAACTGGAAAGTGAAGAGTTGCCTTGAATTCTTCGTATACTTGTAGTGAATTGAGTTGATACCAGCTTTGTTATGCAATAGGTTGAATTATGTCTACTGATATTCTTTCACAAGACGAGATTGATGCCCTATTAACCGGTGTAGACAGCGGTGATGTCGAAACCGAAGCGGATGATGATGAGGATAGCGGAGAACTTCGTAATTATGATTTTACCAGTCAGGACCGCATCGTTCGTGGTCGTATGCCAACACTGGAAATGATTAATGAACGTTTTGCCCGAAATTTCCGTATCAGCTTATTCAACTTCTTAAGACGTTCTCCCACTATCTCAGTTGAAGGTGTACAGATGAACAAGTTCGGTGAATACATTCACAGCCTGTTTATGCCTTCAAACCTGAATATTGTGAAAGTCAAACCATTAAAGGGTTCAGCTCTGTTCGTATTGAATCCGAAACTGGTTTATTCCCTGGTGGATAATTTCTTCGGTGGAGATGGACGTTATCATACCAAGATCGAAGGTCGTGATTTTACTGCCACTGAAATGCAGGTAATACAGAAAGTGGTAGAAATTATTTTTAAAGATCTCACTAAAGCCTGGCAACCGGTATTGGAAGTAGAATTTGAAAATACAGGCTCCGAAGTTAACCCACACTTTGCCAACATCGTCAGTCCCAGTGAAGTGGTGGTTATTTCCACTATTCATGTTGAGCTGGATAACGGCGGTGGTGAACTTCATCTGACCTTGCCGTATTCCATGATCGAACCCATACGTGACCTGCTGGATGCCGGCTTGCAAAGTGATTCCTCAGAACACGATGAACGTTGGATCCGATCCTTGCGGGAAGAGATCGAGGCCGCGCCAGTGGAACTCAGTTCCAACTTAACGGACATCGAGTTGACCTTGCAAGAAGTCAGAAATATGAAGCCAGGTGATGTAATTTTAGAAGGACCTCGTGACTCAGAGCTCTTATTTTAAATCCCGACCGGCATTAAGCCTCTGATTTTCCTTTTAAATCGATCTATTGATTCTTAGAATTTTGCTAGAGCTCGAGCTTTATATCCGGTTCTCTTTTGAGTCAACATGGAAGACAGAATGTCAATTTCAAGTAGCTAATCTATAAATAATTTGAAAAAAAACAGTTTCTCTTAAGTATATGACTTATAATTGATATTTATAATTTTCAGGTTCTCTTTTAAGACAACACGGGGGGAAAAACTTCAATTTCATGCAAGTAGTTTAGAAATCCTTTCCATTAAAAAAAGTACTTTGGCATAAGACTAATATTTGATATTCTTCTTTTTCAAGGTCCCTTTCAAGACAACACAGAGGAAAAAGGTTCAATTTCAAGCAAGGAATTTATAAATTACATAAAAAAAACAATTGTGCTTTGGCAAAAAACTAATATTTGATATTTCTCTTTATCAAGTTCTTTATTGAGATAACATGGAGGAAAAGACTTCAATTTCAGGTAATTATTAGAACAAAAAAACAATTGTATTTTTGCATAAGAATAATTCTTTTTGATAGCTAGGTGGTTGAAGCTACAGAATTGAGTTAGTAAGTGGTAAATAACTTACTAACTTATTTTAAGTGTTACAAGTTTTAAAACCAGACTATTCATATTTTCCCTTGCCCAGTTTTTTCTTTTGATAACATAAAACGAGATTATTCATATTTTCCTTTGCCCAGTTTTTCCTTTTGATAACATAAAACCAGACTATTCATATTTTCTTTGCCCAGTTTTTCCTTTTGATAAAATAAAACCAGACTATTCATATTTCCCTTTGCCCAGTTTTTCCTTTTGATAACATAAAACCAGCATTGCCAACAACTTCTTATCATTACTTTTACTGTTCCAAGCAAAGCTACTGCAAGAAGCAGCTTTACACCATGCATCATGGTCTGTTTGGTTATTCTCAGAAAACCTGTTTCTGCAGCCTTCATATTCCATGTCTCAGAATCATATGCTATCATAGTCCTTACACAAACTTGGTATGAAGATTTTAAATTTCATCATAATCATAAACCTCCTAACACAAGACAGATGACAGCTTATCAAATTCCATTCAACTGAAATTATGCCTTGCCACTTGTGAATCTTGCAAATATCACCACTTTTGATATAGTAATTCAGATAGTAGAAGCCATCAATCTTCTCAATATCCACTCACTACCTTGTTTCTCATTCTTCTACTACAATCTTACTGCTAGTATTCATTTCAGAATTTCTTGCAATGGAAATTTTTTGCCTTCTGTTGGCATTTTCCAGTGGCCCTCAGCATAATACCTTAAAACAAACGAGGAATTTGCAACTCAAATTGAAGGTACTAAGTTTATGATGCCTGAAAAGGTAAAAAATCCCAAAGTACATTTCTTAGAGACAGATACATTCAGTTAGAAAACCCTGGAAATATAGGGGGTGCCCTATGATTCTCACAAGCATTATTTAAGAAATAAACATGGGCATAAAATTTATTAATTGCATTTCTAACATCATGAATTTGTTGCACATTGCCGAGGGAAGCCATAGCCAACTCTGATTGTTCATTTTATTTATATGCTTGTTGACAAAGGTGTCTCTATTGTGCAACTGATTCGCAATGCCACTTGATTCCATGTAACTGTATCACTGCCAATATAGCAAAAACTATGAAAGCGCCATCTATGTTAAGTGTATCTACATGGGTGTTTAAATTTACCGGTTTGGGTATTTAGACATGCAAAACAAGATGCGTTATCAGACTTTTTCCACAAATGAAGATTTTTAAGTGTAGGTAATAATAATAATAATAATAATAACGATATACAGGAGCTTTCCAAATTATATACTATTATTATATGTTACATTATATATAATTATTACTTTGAAAAATTATAGATATTATTATTATTATTATCATAATTATCATTGTAATTGGCCAAACCCAGAGCTTCTTGCTTGGTGAAGACGTATAACATACTATGTTAATTCAGAATACCTGTATTGGGATTTAAAGAATTGTATTGGATGAAAGCAATATACATCTGAAGTATAAAATTAAGATAAATTTATTCCCATAAATAATATCGAAAAGATTCCTGTTACTACAAAATTTGTAGGTAATATTTAATAACGGAATTATTAGTGAAATGCCATTGACTGGTTTCGTTGCACCCTCATCAGAATGGCTCGTGCAAAGAACGAGTTGCTCAAATATTTAAGCATCATGATAGCTCTGTTAACTTAATCTATCAAAAATCTAGTATATGTGTGATACTTCCAATGATAAAGTTTAGTATAGTATAATAGAATAGTATAGTATGGTATAGTACAGTGTGGTGTATAGTATAGTATAGTGTAGTATAGTATAGTACAGTGTGGTATATAGTATAGTACAGTAAACTACAGTGTAATATAGTATAGTACAGTGTGGTATATAATATAGTGCAGTATAGTATAATATAATATAGTATAGTACAGTGTGGTATATAGTATAGTACAGTAAAGTATAGTGTAATTTAGTATAGTATAGTATAGTATAATGCGGTATATAGTATAGTATAGTTTTGTGTAGTAAAGAACAGTATAGTATAGTATAGTAATAAGAACACTTTCGTTCTCTCAGTTAATTGCATTCGACTTCGATTCAGCTTGCCACCATCTCAGTATCTTTCTTTCCAAAATTTGATTTAAAAGTCTTTTGTGTCATATTTTAGAAGATGATTATGAATTACCACATCTGGTATCACATCTGGAGAATGGAATGGTAAGTTAATGTGATTGTCAGAGATAACAAGTTCTTTTGACATAATTTTTCACGATGTTCCTGTCGACTCTGTGTCCAAACTCGTAGAAAATGATCTGTCTTGCTCGAGACTAGTGCCTAATGCAGCCTGACAAATTAATTAGCCATGATTTACTTGAAAACCCGACATTTGCTGACAAGTACCTAGAGCGACTCTTTGGGTTATGAGTACAATTTCTCCTTCCATGAAAACGTTCTAGAGGTTGGATAATTTGTTGAAGCCTGAGTGACAGTTCGGTATCTCCAATATAATTACCCTTACTATTTATGGCGCTCTTTACGATGTTGTGATCGTCTTTTCGCAACGCACTTTTACCTGGTCTCCCACTACACGATGTCCTGTGGCTACATGTGCCGTCACAGACCATTACGGAGTATCGTTGACGGTTGTGGGTTTTGTTGACAAACCATTGAGATGATAGTATTTCAATAACATTGTAAACTACCTTATTCCTTTCAATTTTCGCCTCCCTTTAATTTTCGTCCCTTTAATTTTCGACCCCTGATCCTTCGTTTGGCCCCCTTGATTTTCGCCCCCCACGGGGGGGGGAATTAGAGGCAGACAAAATTTCGGGGTTCATTGTTTTCTTTGCTTGTTCTGTACGTTTTTGAATTGTCCTTTGGTGAAAAATATTGCAAAATGGCATATCCCTACAAACCTGCCCATACTGCAGCCCGGTAGGAGGTGTGCAGATCTGACCCATTAGAAGCACATAACCACGAATCTGTACATGTGCTGCAGAAATTACGGATAAGTTGGGGCTAAAAAGCTTGTTCGAAAGTGTAGTAGGATCACTAAGGTTTGAATTCACTCTATTTGTATTCAGTGTCTGGGAAATGGATTGCGTGTCCTACTAGAATTCTATTCCAGTCAAAAGCGAGATCCTCCGTCACATGGCTACTCCTGTTCTTAGATACATCGGTACATGGCAAGGTGAAACATAATATCTTATCTACATCCTAAAATTGAGGACCGACACAATGTTTAAGACAATCACTTTTAAGCGTCAGCAGACAAGAAATAAACGATGTGGCTTCATTAGCACCCTTGACATCCTTGAAAATGACCGTCTAGCATGTCAGGAAAAGATAAGAACTTTTGATGATCATTCATTTTGAAAAATACAATCTCGTAACTGAATAATTTCTAATGACGAAACGAATCAATCAAACGACTCGACTATTTTACATACTCTCTGCTGATACCGAGAGGAGAAAATTACCAAATTGCTAATGTAGCAACAAACTTTCCAAATTTTCTCAAATTACATTGGTTTTTCCTTTTATCGGGTTTTTTCTTTTTAAAGTTTTTTGGGGGTTTGCCGAGCAATGGTCACTTGTCATAGCAAGTGGGATTAAATTGCATTGCAATACGTCTTCTTATCTCAAAGTCATGATATACATGGCCCTTCAAAGCTTCTTCCAAATTAAATAGTAGTGGGCATGGAACTAGTGAACTACGAATACATAAATACAAGTTTTAAGGACATGCATTCTCATAGTTTCTGAGTCACCATCTTGCTGGACTTTTGAACACTAAAGATATTTACCCAACGTTTTACCTCCAAATTTTCATCAACAATAATTTTTCCTTTGTCTGTTTTGAATAACGATCTCTTGATTGTATTGACTGGTGTTACACCTGCAGTCCAGATTACCGTCTTTGATTGAATAGAACTTACTATTGAATCATCCATTGTGTCTTTATCCACATCTAATCTTTTTATCATCACTTCATCTCCATCAAAACTGGTCACAGCTGTTTGCAGTTTAATTTCAATTCCGTGCTCTGTTAATTTTTCTTGTGCAAATTTTGCAAGACTTTCAGAAAAACCTGGTAAAATATTTGGTAATGCTTCTAACACAACAACCCTAATGTCTTCTTTTTTGATATTTGGATAATATTTTCTAACATCCAGCAGAAGATCCATTATCTCTCCTGCAGTTTCAATTCCTGCAAATCCTCCTCCAACTACAACAAAAGTTAGCAGACTATGTTTTAGAATTGGATTTGTTTCATTTTCTGCTTGCTCTAACATGTCTATCATTCTATTTCTGACCATAACTGCATCGTTGAGTGTTTTCATTTGATAGGCATTTTTCTCAAGATCATTCATTCCAAAAAAGTTCGTTTCACTTCCTAGTGCAACTACAAGAAAATCATAATGAAGTGAAATACCTCTTTTGTTTCCACTACCCCAAAGATTTACAATTTTTCCATACGGATCTATATTTTTGACTCTACCTTCATAGAAAATTGCTTTTTTTGTAATTGTTCTAATCGGCATTACAATATGTCTTGTCTCAATCATTCCAGATGCTACCTGTGGTAACATAGGTGTGAATAGCAGAAAATTATCTTCACTAACTAAAACAATCTCAATATCTGAATCATTCTTGAAATATTGCTCTAATTGCCTAGTACACTCCAACCCTGCAAATGAGTGAAGCTGTACCTCACTGCAAGAGATGCAATCAAATGACCTCACAGAATCTCACGTATCCCCTCCTTCCCCATTGCAAAAGATTTTATGCACTGCAAATGAAAACCTTTTCACTTGTTAGATACTGCTGTGCAGACGAAATTCAGCTTTGCTGTTGTGAACCATAACTTTTAAAAGCTTTGTATACGCGAAGAAGCACTTCAGGATATTCACTGCATATAGTTAACTTATTTTCTTTACATGATCATATTGGACTATGTTAATCAATTCTTTTTAACTCTCTCTATTATGTCCTTAGATTTTTTGTGAAATAAGGGTTGTACAACAGGTTGCTTTCAATCCTTTAAAATTTGCAATGCTTTGATAATAGGTGTTTTCCCCATTTTTAATTCCTAATTGATGGTTGTTAGCTACGAAAGTCCCTTTACTAGACATTGTGGTGACAGAGAGATCTCTATATCATTTACTGATATCTTGTAACCTGCTTTGTCGAGTTTTTGCATATGGTTTACTCCCCTGCAATGTATTTCGCAGCGTGTTTAATACTTTCATTAGAAGGGCAGTTATACAGTTATTAGATCATTGTCTATTGGTATAACTAATTTCCTAATTATCTGAAAGTATTCACAGAGTTGTTAGCATCAGCCCTATTACGGTGTTTATAGGTGGCAGGCGGCTAGTAGGCCCGCGGCTACACATTTTAGCTCATAACTTTTTAAAGCCTAGCCCGATTGACACGAAATTTGATGACTTTTCCTAAAATTTAATGGGAAGTCTTTATGGTGAATAAATTTTGTCAAAATGTTCTTGAAATTTTACGATATTGGCGTTTTGTTGACCTATAGTAGAGTTTTTGCCTTTATGTTTTGTTACTTTTAATAGGACGTTCCATAACCAACCCTAAAGTTATAACAGGCTCAGCACCAAATATTGACAGTTCGAAGTTGAATATGTTTGTCTCTAGCGTAGCAGAATGTAGCAGGACTCACTTGTTAGAGAACCCTTTACAATCTACTCAGGCCTGTTACAACAATAAATAACCACTCAGTAGACAAGTTAAAGTAAAGAGTTTTGTACAATTTTTACTAAACTGCGCAGGATACCTCGGAAGATGCACAGGCTACTGGCCACTGCCAGCTTGGGAGTGAAATTAAGCTTATAGATCGGAAGCAGAACTGGTACATCCGCAGCGTTACAGAGACGATCCAAACCAGCCTCCTCCAATAACATCTAAAGGGGCAAGAGCGTAGAATTTCCTGAGGCATGGATACTAACAATAAAGGATCACAACAAGGAACACAACAGGAGACCGATGTTGCGGCGGATGTTCACGGAAATACCTTTCCATTAAAAATACGAGGATCGAAGATGAACGAATCACAGACAATTAGCGTCGAGTATAAATTGTAACACACACAAATTTGACACATCGCCTAACGAAGACTAGCAGTATGCATTTGAAACGTTGCGTTCCTGAATAACAGTGACAATATCGTGAGACATATGATTATCTGAATTGTTACTTCTTACAAGCCTATTTAACCATAGGTTTTTGTGATGCTGTTCTAAAACCATCTTTTTTGCCTCCATTGCCTTAAAGCTATTGTAACTGAGCAAGGTATATCTACAGCAATTTTTCGAGGTACATTTTTTACTAGTAAAGTTTATCCAGGTGTTGTTTCGGACAACCGTAGTAAGGCTCGCATTGAAGATGGCGATTCGAGAAAGCAGGCAAGAAATTTTTAAACAACGTCTTCCCTATCAGTTTTGTTCGTTTTGAGTTTGATTCGGTTATTTATTGTAATTTCTGTTTGTTTTGAGTTTCATTATTTATTGATAGTGATTTATGATAGTTTTACGCTTGAAAAATTATTTGACTTTATTTCTGCTCATCTTTGGTTTAGTATAGCCCTTTACTTTTCTTTGCAAAATTCTTTTGTTGAAAAAGTTTTTTAAAATTAATTTACTTGAAATAGCGGCCTGAATAAAGGTTATGTCAACGTGATTTGTTCTTTCCTAGGTTCTTGTTAAGAAAAAACCAAAGGTTTTTCCTTTTTGGGATAAATTTATTTGAAATATAAACTAATTTCTGGACAAGACAGACCGCATATAGAATATATACTGTGTGGGTAGAGTGTCGGTTCGTTTATTTTCCGTGTAGAGTTTGAAATTGGGCTTGAATTATTAAAAAAAATATCAGTTTCAAGAAACCTAAAATGTTTGAATACAAAAGCTAACATATTAACTTTGTTAAACACTGATTTATTGTAAAAATCTTGAAATATTTATTAATTCCAGAGAAAATGTGCCAAGCTGTCAAGTGAAAATGCAAAACAGTCCCGGGCTCTTTCTGAAGCTGGCCGAAAAGAAGCAAAATTACAACAATCCATTAAAGATCTGGAGACAAGCTTACGCCGTGAGAAAGAAGAGAGAAAGCGGACCAAGACTGAGGGGCAATCCAGAGTACAATACCTTGAGACTGCCTATAGGCGGATACAAGCTGAACACGAAAAACTATCTAATCGAATAAAGAAAACCCATAGAATAGTGCCACCAAATATGGAGGTTTCATCTGTCATACCACTACCTGAATCTCATGTTAGACGAAAATGGCCTGAAGAAGAACAGAAAAAGTAAGGTATCTTAATTGGTCTAGTGGTTAGTGAGCCTCCATCATAGGTGAGCAACATGGTGGTCTTCCAGAGGTCCATGCTTATTTTGAAGAAGTTGATTACTATTATTATTATTATTATTATTATTATTATTATTATCATCTTTATTATTATTATTATTATTATTATTATTATTATTATTATTATCGCCACCATCGATCTAGCTGGTATTATTATTATTGTTATTATCGTTGTTATTTTTATTATCCACTACTATAAATCTCACTGTCCCCATTATGCCAGGTGAAAACTGTGAGAATTTTATATCTTGTAAACGTTATTACTGTAACTGTAAATTTGCAGAAAGATTAATGGTAATGACGTTTAAAACAATTATAACAGATATACCATATGTTTTACGACGGGTTTTTATTTGTTTTTCTTTTGTTTCCAAGTTTGGAGTTGAGTTTGTTTGTTTGCTGTTTTGTTTATCTTTCTGGTAGGTCAATATTTGAATAATTAAAGTTTTTGTATTGCTTTAGTAGTTATTTTGATTTTATCACTTAATTATTTTATGAACATTGCCTGTATTAAGATAATTTATGTATGCCTGTAAAGTGATTATTTAAATTGTATATCAAAGAGAAGGAAAAAATACATCTGATGTTTGAAAAAAGATATTATCATTATGTATCTCCGGGCTCCATGTGTATCATAACAGCCTTGATATGCCTTTTGTAAGTGAGTATCAAACTGTGTATTGGTGTTGTGCTGAAATAAAAAATTTAGTTAAAAAAAATTATTATTATTATTATTATTATTATTATTATTATCTACAATTTTACATGCAGGTATCTCAACAACACCCTCCCAACTTTAAAGAATCTGCATCTCTGGAACAAATCTATCAAAAGGATAATCCATAACATAATTAGTAAACATAAATGATTCAGTTGTAGCTAAATTGTATCCCCTTATTAGCAATCTCTCAATCAAAGACTTCTAATGAGCAGTGGGCCCTATTTGAAACTACCCAAAATAAACAGTAAAACCATTAACAGGCTAACTAATAAATACAGGGCAGCTAGGACGTCCAAGGACAACGTCCCTAAATTTCGGCTACCGAGTAGAGAAGCAAGCCATGTGTAAGGCTCAACCGCCAAATAGGACCACCTCTCGCGGATCATGGAGAGAATCTGTCAACACTGAGAACAGATACTACATCCATTCCTTGACAAAAGGTCAAGAAGCGATTGCCTTATTAGTACACAGCTGTGCTGACGATTTGCAGCTGCAAGATCATTAGAGTTAGCATTTAACAATTTACCTTCCACTAGCTTGTTGAAAGCGGATTTATCCTCTTCGGTTGTTACTCTGGAGTAGTCCTGGCCCTCAAACATGTATATATTGTCTAATGGGGTATAATGTAAAGACAGCAACAGAGTTCTTGTAAAGAGAGTTTTGAAAACAACATAGAAAAAATGACCATGTTGCAGTCCAATATTAGCGCCGGTGCAACAAGTGCCCGTGTGCGAAAAGTTTGACTCCCAAAGGCAAATGCTTTCGGCACTTGCTTGCCAAAGCTTCCGTTCGTTAAACTGAAACGAAGTCATTCAAAACATATGTTTCATTCTCAGATACCTATGTTCAGCATTTGCAGTTACTCGTTTCAGTATATTATCGACTTTTAGACATCGTTTTGGGGCATCTTTGGGTTTTGATTGATTAAAGGAAAGGTCGATTCTTAATGATTGGGAATAACAAAAGAGTAAACCAACATCAACTTCATAAACTGTATTCTCCAACCAATGTTGTCTTGCAGTTTCAGTTACGTGTATACACCAATTATTGAATGCCGAAACTATCCTGCCCTTCCTCACCACTGTTTGAGAATGAGACTATCTTTTTAATTGATGGTTTGAGCAGATCACGTACGGAATGACTTTCCAAAAGGGGGAAATTAAAAAAAACAACCCACTAAAGCAGATGGAAACATCAATGAAACCGCTAAACAACACTGAATGATTGTTGACGTGTAATTTAATAACTTGTTTTTATGTTTATAATGTTTTAATAAGTGCCAGATTTGAAATACCAAATGCGGATTTGAAACTAAGCCACTTTTGAAACTTTTAAAATGTAAGTAGTATGATTTCTTCTCTGTCGTTTGTGACTGCCCGAGAGTAAGGTAAAGAAATGCATTTGTAATCAATTCCTATGCCAATGTCATAGAGGTAGAGTTATAATAGCGGGGAAAAGTGGATTAATAGATTTCTATTAACTTTGGATCGTTGCTATGGCTTAAAAATGATAGTTTTACGCGCAGAACAAAAAGAGTTATTCTATCATACAAAGCTATTTTATTTATGAATCATGTACGTCAAAATTACAAGTTCTGTCAGTGTGTAAGCTTTCGATACGATTGCAATACTTGTAGTTAACGATCTCTTTATGACGTCTTGTCATTTTTGTTGCTATGATGAGTGTCTGGCGAAACACTGTTATTCTACGAAACATAATTATTTGCTCTTTTAACTTTCTGAACTAAGATCAAACTTCGTATTAGTTGGAATGCACTTTGGCCTTTTTTGAGGTTGGGACAATTGGCTGCCTTCTTTTTAAAATCTGAATATTTGCTAAGATATTTGAACAGAAGTTAATATATTGTACTTACCTAAGCCAGTTCCAAGTGTGTGATCCTTTAATGGACCAGTTCCTAAGCTGGGTGTTTCTCCTCTAGTTTTCCGCCAGACTTTTATATTATCAAGTACCCAACCACACATTCCCCTTTCGAATGAACAACCATCGGATCCTGAATAAGAAACATGAGTTATTTGGTAAAGGACTGACACATATGAACCGTAAAACTGTAGCAGGATGTATAACGTAATAATTTTAAAATTATTAGTCTTAGTTAAAAATAGGCTTTTGTTGCAATGGGCAACCGATCCAATGAGCCACTAAACCTAGGGCAGTCTACACCTTACCAAACTATGAACTTTACTAAGAGTTGACAAAGGTTCGATTTCAATAGGTTACCTTATAGCTCTCCGTTTTCACATGACCCACTGAGACATAGCAAATTGGAAATGGGTAGCCGTGCTTGAATAATCCTCCTTTCAATCTGGACTGAAGGCTTTTGGACGGTCGCAACGGACCCTGTATAAATGGTCTTAAACATTTCGTCTGCTAGTTGAATTGAAGAAAGTACCAAGTAACTTTCAGTACTGATGTGGGGGAATTTTAGAGCAACTCAAAGTGCATGCTCATTCTTCTGTTTACGCTGTAAACAAGCGGGAACAACGACTTTAGAATTCACTTTAGAACTAGGTCTTGTAAAGGTGTTCTTTTAAACTTTAAGTGCTATATTCTGTTATGGTTGGTGTTTTATCGGAATCTATGTCTCTTGTTAGAGTTACCAAACCTTCAAAAATTCGGTAGATACAAGCGCGGGTAACGACTCTTGAGAGTCACATGTACTTTTTTAGATCGTTCTTTTTTAAAAACAGAAATCCTTAAGGAATCCTACTATATTGACGAAATATTTTTGCCACAAAAGATTTTTGCAACCAATTTTTCTTTCACATAATTTACAAATTGTATTACAAAACAAATATCAAATTAATATCAAAAAAGGAGAGTTTAAGGTAGTTTTGGTTCTCAAGAGGAATAAAGCAAGGAGGTTAGGCGATATATGACCAGAAATAAGGATAGAATCCAATTAATACCTTTTGGACTTCTGCAACGACATTTATAATATGAATGAAATTAAAAAATCGAGAAAGGTTTGCATCTTCCAAGTTCCTCGGCTTTGCTAAATATTATACAGTATTGACTCTAACTGATATCGCTGAATTAAACCAGAAGTCAAAATAAGTAGAAAACAAAATGAGTTTAAAAAAGGAAGGTCAGACAGAAATTCTTATTTTCCCTTGTCCAATAGAAGGAGTAGAAGTGCATGGGTTGAATGTCGTTTCCCTATTTGGTGTTCTTTAAAAGACCTTGACCGAAAACATAAAGAGAAGCAAAAGGAAGGAAATTCTTAAGCATATGGGCTCCCTGATGAAACTGTGGATGCCATCATGATGATGTACTACATCACATATGCTGTTCTTTTTTCATGCAGTGGCGACATTGGTTATTGTAAAGTATATTCCAGTGTGCTACAGGGAGACACGTTATCACCATATCTATTCGTTATATGCTTCGATTTTTTACTGAAGGCTTTCGTAGACAAATTGATAAAAACAGACATCACGTATTAAAAAGGTGACTGATATTGACTATGCTGATGATTTAATATTGCTGTTTGATAGATTCAGACAAGCAGAGATCCTCTTGAACAGTCGAGAAACCTCACAAATATAAATGCCTACACATGTACGCAGACAAGATAGTATTTATGGTAAATAAATCACACATCGCGACTGATTATAATTAGATATGATTACTGAGCAAAACTTTCTTAGATGTAGCTGTTAAAGTTATGAAGTGATATTTGTCTCTATATTGGATTAGCAAGGAACGTTGACCACTTGGCACTGAGGTGCAAATAATGGAATATGAAAAGCAAGCAAGAGAATCAATTTAGAAAGTGTGCATACCATTCATAGGATTTATCTTCTTTGCAATTGACCTAAAATAAATGTTACTACAAGCTATAGGGCTAGTTCTCAACTTAAGAGTTATCTATGCTAGGGTATCAACGATGTTCTAGGGAGCGTTGTGCAACTGAAAAATATAAGCAATTATATACCTTTATTTATCTGTTTTTCCCTTGCTATCGTCCTTTTAAAACTAGCGCCGATGCACCCCTAACTTTCTAATAAAATTGGTCACTTTTCAAGGTTTCCAATGCTCACTTTTTCAATGGAAGACAAGTGAACTGTTTAGATCATCAGCCGTGTGGAAAAAGTGCTTTCCTTTGCTTAAACTAGCACGAAACCACCACAAGTCATCAAGATTGTCATCCGAGATTTCATACCATACCATACCATTTGAAATTGATGTAGCAGTCCCTACGTGTGATTCCAAAGCATTGTTAATTGGATTCTAACTAAACTGCATGCCTAACAAAAAGTAGGTTTTAAATCCGGATCCAGGAACACTCCTTGTTTGCTAATGCGTGAATTCATTCATCGATTTTGTCTAAGTTGGCGCACTTTCGTGTTTAAACGTTTCCATGTTCTGTAAGAAATTTCTACGATAGAGCCTTGGAATGCACGATAACATCAAGATCATTTTGGGAAGCCTTTCAAAAGGGCTAATGGATTATAAAATAGGCTAACATATGTTTCTTTTTCAGAACGAGCAATATTTGTTTTGTTCTACTAAGCAGTGTACATAAGAGATGTTTAAGTAAACAATAGGTTTGAAAATGTCCAAAAATGAATAAACACTCCCCCCCTACTTTATTAGAGACCAAAGAGTACAGAAGTCAAGTATTTATCAAAATGATAAAAAGGGAGGTGTTTTGGTCTACAACGAAATGATCTAAATTGAAGCCAGTAAAGTACAATATTAATGCCGTTGGTAGCAAATTTTCCATAATGGGAAGGGGAGACATTATAATATTCAGAATCTTAAAGTATCTTGGTAAGATTTAGTGCCTTTTTATTCAGAGGATTCACTCACCATGAAATTTCCTTACAGTTAATAGACCGAGAGGGGGGAAGGATGTGAAATATAAATATCCTGTTCAAAAATGTTAAAAAGTTATAAGGGCATGGGGATTCTAAAAATTCGTGTACATTGCTGCATCAATGTCTGTGGAGTCTTTTAACTTGTTTACAGTAAGATATTTACACATTGATGGGAGATATAAATTAGCTTTGTCAAAACAGCGAGAAAATATTGGCGGTAACAAATTGCGCCAAACCGGTAGTGTCAGGCAGTATTGGCAGGGCAGATAACTTTGATGCTTTGAGAATCACATTGTATGAATATTCTGAGGTATACAGGGATTTGACTGGAATGTCTAACTTTTTAAAGAAAGACCAGTAGAGCTGAATCATGTTCGTGTGCCAAAAGGGTCAGCAAGTGTCTATTGCAGTCGCACGCCGTTGTTATAGTTCAAAACAATGCGCCTATTTTGTTGTTATGGAAAGGATTTGTGGCAAAAGTATACCTGTGAAAGGCTAATGGTCTCTTGCTTTCGTCTCCTTAAACATCTGCATCATCTCTCTCCCCATTCCCGTTTTATTGCAAGCTATTGTGGTAACGCTCCACTCTTTGAGAATTATATATAATTGCAATTTGTCTGCTGAGAATATATATATATATATGATTTTGTTTTAGTCATGTTAGATTCAAATGACTTTTTCCATGTTTTGGCTGTAACACAGGTGATCTTTTCTTTCCTAGATTGCGAATTAGGCCATCTGTATTAAAAGGAATTGCATCTGTCGACATGTCAACTACTGTTTTGGGGTTCCCTATCTCATATCCAATTTGTTTTGCTCCTACTGCACTACATAAGATGGCTCATCCTGATGGAGAGGTTGGTACAGTCAAAGGTATTCCATGGCAATGTTTGTGACAGTATATACAACAATATTAAGAAAGTAAAGCAATAATTTGGATCTTTGATATCTCACATACCTGCAGTGATTAGATTAGTAGTGTATCATCACTGGTGCATGTGACGTTAGAAATTTTGGATGAAATTCACGCACTGAGATGGGACCCCCCCCCCCCCACCTACCCTCCTCCAAAACAAAATAAATAGAAATAAAATAAATTAAAAACTTTTAAGTGTGCTAGGCCCAATTAAGGCTTAGTCTAAATTTGGTAATGATAGAGTAGGGGGGCAAACTATTGCAAGTAAATCTTTTAACTGGAATCTGTAAGAAACCCTCGAATTTTCACAGAAATTTCACATGCTTCTTGTGGTACTGCAAAATGGTTTACTCCTTGCACAGAGCTGTGTAGACGAGTGGTGTGGCATTGAAAGGAATCAATGTCAATATCCAAATATTGATAAAGCAACACTTGAGGTGGTCCGGGATCTATTTCAATGCCACAATGCCATGTCCTGGGTGAGGAGGCAATTGTTACCATCAATTTATTCCGAGTGAGCAAGTGTGACTCAGTAGCAGCGGTTGTACTCCAACATGGCGGAATTGTTGATGTCACGTGACTCACAATCGCCAATGGGAATGAAGAATAAATGGTAATTAGGCATCCGTAAAACTTGTGTTTTTTAAACAACATCCTTCAACCTATCGAAGGCATTCTGCTGTGGCTC
This sequence comes from Alatinidae sp. Z8VKAUB7J3, assembly GCA_010016025.2. Taxonomy (NCBI): domain Eukaryota; kingdom Metazoa; phylum Cnidaria; class Cubozoa; order Carybdeida; family Alatinidae; species Alatinidae sp. Z8VKAUB7J3. The sequence goes on along the minus strand of JAAAKM020073195.1, from coordinate 192,624,362 downwards.
CTCCCACTGAATCTTGTATGATTGCTCCTTCCTGGTCGAATCGGTAAATAGGGGCCGCGATTTCTACAAGATAGGGGACGAATTTGAGGTCATATCCTGCCAATCCTAGAAATTGGCGGACCTGTTTTTTGGTCCTTGGTTGAGGAGCCTTCCGGAAACTTTCGACTTTCGCTGTCTCCATCGCAATACAATTCTTGCCAACTTTTGGCAAGGAATGGATGTAGTATCTGTTCTCATTGATGACAGATGCTTTCCATAATCCGCGCGAGGCGGTCCTACTGGGCAGTTGAGCCTGCTTCATGGCTTGCTTCTCTGCCCGGTAGCACAAATTGAGGGGCGCCCCCATTGGACGCCCCAGTTGCCCTTTATTTATTAGTTAGCCTGTTTGGCGGTTTTTCTGTTTATCTAGGGTAGTTTCAATGTCGGGCCCACTGCTCATCAGGGGTCTTTGATCGAGAGATTGCCAATAAAATCGTAAGACTTAAATCCCATCATACATTTGCTGGAGTGGACCGTTAGCCCTGAACTCGTTATTCGTGATAAAACATCTTTAAGCATCCTGATACGCTCTTTCCAAGTACTGTGTGGCCTCAAACATGGTCTATATAATGGTGAACATTATCAACTTCCTTAAAGACTTTTCATCACTCGGTTGAATGTGGCAGCTGAATTCACCAGTCCAAAAGGCATTTTACAAAATTTCCAACACTTCAACTAGTGTCATTTAATGGTAATAGATGTACTTAAACCTCCCTTGCAACGTAGCTTGCAAACTCAAATGGGGCGGAGGTCTTCCCCACCCTCTTCCTATCCAAAGAAATTGTGCCCTCTTCCTAGCCAGAGAAAATCTTGCCCTCTTCTTAGGTAAAGAAATTGTGCCGTCCTTATGTTCTCCATATTATTCATGCGTTTGCCTGCTTGGTTGCAATGTTGCCAATAGAATTTAGAATAATAGACATAGGGGCATGGAATGAGGCGACCATGGGGTCTCCCCTTTTTCCGGAAAGACGCCATGATGCACTTTCTGCTCTGTTACTTTCTGTTTTAGAGAGTTGTACACGCAATTTACACCGCTTGTTCGCTAATAGAACGGCGAGTGGATAAAAAAGTCGTCTGAGCTTTCTTAAGTACGTAAATCTGCACCATGGGGAAATAGCGATATTGTCTAACCTGTAAAGAAGAGTTCAAGGAAGGCGCTGGAGAAGTGCCCTAAAATTTTCAAACCTCGCCTGCCCTTCAAAATTCCTACTTGGGTACCTGTTATGCATTGCTCTTTTACAACAGCTCACGTTGTCAAAAATAAATCAAATTCAACGAAGGGCTAACCTTTCAATTACCCAGTTTGCTCATTACGTTGTCTCTCTATATGTTAGTTGTCGCTTGCAGTCATGGACACAGAGAAATGCAACTTTTTTGCCAGTCACTGCGCAAACTCCTGAAAATGCAAGACCGATTATGTGGAATTGTATAATTTTAGGCCTTTCATTACACACAAGCATAACGTAGCAAAGCGGGCTAAAAAACAGACATACACGATGTTTTTGCTGGTACTGCTCTTTTATAAACGGTGCTGTTTGATATACTATCAGATATTCATTTTGTTATGCTAGGAATAGAGAACAAGCACAATGGTTATAGTAGGTATACGAGGTGGTTATTACCTACACCAGTTAGTGTTTTAATCTAATTTTGCAGCTATTTCCAAAATAAAAGTTTCTAAAAAGTGCGTAATAGTCACCCACCGTGACTATACACCTTACATGCCCCTCCATTCGTATACCATAGATAGTGTCTCATAATTGCCCCATATATGATCTTACATGAACCCCCAGGCATATAGCTTATATTGTGTTCCACATCTAGGGTAAATACAAGGGCCCCCACCCCCAGGTATGGTATTTCATAACTTCCCCCTATATACACAATATATGCTCCCCATAGATGTATCATATTTGGTCTGCCATATCTATATATAGAACATATATTTTTCTTCTTTTATATGTTGGAGATAACATCCATAACAGAAACAACATGTCAATAATCCAACATGGCGACTATATAACAATCACAAGATCAAAAATTGCGGCATAAGCAGCAGTCACACACACACCAGAGTGAAACGGATTTGGAAACTGAGGTGTCAAATTTGTCTAAGCATTTCAGTTATCCCAAGGCTTTGGGTCACACTGCAAAGTTGACTCACAGAAGGATCTAAACGCCTGAGTCATACCATGCCTTTCTTGCACTGTTCCCCACGTGCGATCTCTCTGAATAGATTCGTATTTGGCTTTGAGTTTACCCAGAACCTTTCCACAATCTTTAAAAAACTACTACATGATTGCTTAATTACAATTAATTACATAGACAAAAGTGGCAGTGTGACCGCAGCTATAGTCAGGCCTTCAATTAAAGACCCCTGATGAGCAGGGGGCCTGACGTTGAAAGTACGCTAAATAAACAGAAAACCACCATGTAGAAGACTGTTTTGGCTCCTTTTTAGACGTTAGTGAGTATGGGGAACAAATTGCGCTGAATCTCCGCCAATGGCTATGCAATAATGCTGCCTTAACAGTACGGTAGCCAGAGGGATGCTTGGTATGCTTAGCATCCTATAGAAGTGGACTTCATGCTAAAATAGCATCCCCTAGTTCATGGTCGTCTGTCCTAGAGTTTTGAAATGTGTCAGAGCATTGAATACCCTACTCCATATATCTTTTCCAATATATCAAATCTGCACACCTAAATTTGAAAATTTTGAAGTGCAGTTAACTACAGACACATGGTTTCTACGAGTGCTTGTGGTAAATTCCAATTCTTATTGACCCCGCATGTTTTTTTGGTTAAAATGATGCCACTTATTCAATGTTTAGTGGCTGAAATATGGGTTGAGGCCCCAACAATTTTTTCGCTCCGCCGCACCCGACCCGCTTTTTAAGTGACTTTTTCACCGATTTTCAAGAAGGGGTTACACAAAAATTACGTTAATTGGTGAACAGACTGGCCCGTACGCCTTTAATTTCTGAAGCATACCCTAAAATATGCATGCTCTACAGAGTAAGTCTGACTGTGCCTTAATGGTAAGATCTTTATCCGTGTCATTTCAAATATTGTTGCGTTGTTTTGATAACTATCGAGGCCTGAAAACAAGGCAAAAAATAATTCAACATGGGAGAACATTGGCAGGTATCTTGCAGTAGCAGAGAGGAGATGATCATGAGACATGAGCTTAACAACCCCAAGATTGTAGCACACTTGTAGGAACACTTGACCTACTTAGTTGTTGATCAATTTTCTTGCGCAAAAATGGCGGTCTTCAAACGAGGCTAATCATGTTGACATTTGACTTTGTACAATAACATCGGACTTTTCAGAACAAGGAAATCTATTGTCTCGATCTGGAGTCACCAATCCATACGTCAAAGATCCCTGCCTGCATAATCAGAGAGAACAATAGAAACTCGGACAAAAAACCATCCTCGGAAGCAGGATCATAATGGTAGATTTTGCTCTCAACCGCCAAACTGTCATATTCAACATCAAGTATCGTGATGGCCAGGGTACCGGTACCTTAGCATCTAGAAATCGCCATCAAACGTGGATATCAGTAATAAGAGGAAGACAATTTGCTTCTGATGATGCATCAGACGGAATAGGAAAGTAGGGCAAGGGCAATTATAGTAGAACTGCTTAAAGTATACCTCCAGTGGTCAGAAATATTTTGATATTTTGTTCGTTTTCTCTTGAGGAATCGAACTGTTACTTTGGCTTTCGCCGTACGCGCACCTGTAAGTCAATATACGTTATTCTTTAACGGAGTTATGCTACAACGAGCCTACTTTTGACGTCACAAGGTACAAAATCTATGTCACAAGGGACAAGGAAGCTAGGTGTTGTTGTTGCTGTTGCCGATGACATCCGCGCAAAGAACGGTTTGATTGCGCCGGTCAGAAAAAATAAAATGGCAGACGAAGCAACCACTGGCTGTGTTTACAAAGTGAAATAGAAGGTTAGACGAGCTATTCTTCAAATTTGGGGAGCCCGCCAATGCAACTGTTTTAGTAACGTTAGTAAAGCCGTACATAGCAGCATCTCGAGATGAGAATTGCCGAGGAGGGGTTGACAAAAATCTACAAGAATCCTAAGAAGGGGGATGGATATTTCAGTGACTTTTCTGATTCCGTATTAAAAACCACAATTATCTTTTTTGTGTGTAGAGGGGGTATTGATAACAATGTGGTACTTGAGTTAAATTGTTACCGATCAGGTTTGCTTCTGTTATTACTACATCCATTAACCGCATAGTAACATTTGTCTCCCTTTATAAAGATAACGTTAATGGTTTAAATTGTAGAATTTTTTTAATGCTAGCGCTTTGTCGATGTCGGTTTTCAAGATAGACGGAAGCAATTGACTAGCAACTGTAAGGGTAACCACTTTGATGTAGTTGTTATGTTTCGGATTCCTTTAGAAAACATTCATGTGACTTCATCACTTTAGTGTTCTACATCAGTGGTCCGCCATCTGGGATCTACAGACCCTATGGGGCTGCTCAAAAGGGGTTTGATGGCCCGTGACCTATGAAAGTTTGGGTCTAGCAAACAACAATGCCTGCTGCTTTAGACCGTGATTTCAAAAGAGGAACCAACAAAGGCAATATACCAAATGATTAATATACATAAGATTACTAATAATACCAGAAACGCATTTTAGACGATGGTTCAGTCGGCAAGCGACATCATTAGCAGAAGTGGGGAAGGAGGGGAGGGAGCGCAATTCCTCTCTATTGTCATTCTATCTTTTACACGTCTGCATACTTTATGTCTTTACTTCGTATATCCTTCAGAGGATCGTGCAGTTCTGTCCTTCCTCCAATCATTTGAATATTTTCTGGGAGTCTTTCTTCCGCACTAGCTTTAGGGTTCAGGTGGGGTGTAGCGCATGACTTAGCTAATCATTTTGGCTTTGATAGAAGATCACTATAAGAACCTGCTTAGTAATCTAAGATTCTGTTCGGCACATGAACAGTTTACAGCTAACCTTCAAGAGGTCCTCTCTATTCGTTCCCAGAAGACTGTCTTGAAATCTTTCAGTGCAAAACTTTTAGTAAGCTTCGACCTCCTTCAACATGACTTTCACATACTAACAAATAATAGGTCTGTCGTGTATTCGAAACTGTATAGATTGCTTTCTAGGGAGTAAGTAACGTCAAATTCTGTATTTCTCGGACACAATGACGTTGTCCAAAATATTTGAAAAACTTGTGATTCCTCAATTCTCAGTTGAAAAGTTTTCGCAGAGCTCTTCCCTTTCCGAGTCTTTAACGTAATTACAAAATTTCAGAAATTAGAGCTATAATAATTCAATAAAGGATTAAAAATTCTCTCCAAGAACCCGAGTTTTCATTTGACAAATCAGTGACGTTAACGTGAGTACTTTAAAATCCATAAGTTACCCTTAATTTTACGCGAATCCACTCCACTTTTTTAACGTAAAACGCGATAAAAATGTAAAAAAGTGATAATTCAGTTTTGAAAAGAACAATAGGAAAAGAGAATAGGTCACCACCGGGGATGGAACCTGTCGTCAGTCCTTAGGGCAGTCCTTCCTTGGTCAAGTCACATAGCGCAGAGAAGCTGATCCCCATTTGCGTTGAGCTGGATGTCGATGTCCACCGGTGGATGATTGGAAGCTAATATGGCGACTAGAGAAATAGAATAAGTTAACATCGGAGCACCTAGCTCATGAGGTAGATCGCACGCCGTACACGCGTGGGTCACGGGTTCGATCCCCGTTGGTGACATATTTTCTCTAGTGTTCTATTTAAAACTAACATTTCAAATCCTCGCTTCTCGATTAAAATAAAGACATAATACTGCAATGACGACCCAGATTTCATACCTGGTTGCCAAACCCCACTGCGATTTGTAACAGAGCCGCTGGGTCCTTGAGCATCATCCTCAACTTCATTGCTGGTGGCGTTTACTTCAGTCTTTTTCCCGATAAGAATGACATAGATGTCACAGCCACATTCTTGGATTGCTTAAACTGGAATTCCATGGTTTCCTAAAACGGCCAAAATATATAGGGCATATTGACTTACGTCTTAAATGGTTAGAATTATTGGCTTTTAAGTATAAACCTTCAACCAATCGCATTAGCAAATAGGGAACAGCGAAAAGGACGCTAATGGAGAGGCACAAGTGCGTCGGCTGTTGTTCGGGCATTCGTTTTGGTTGATTCCAAATTAGGGCACCCTTTCATGAAGATTGCTAAACTCCTTTTACAGTGAAACAGAGCGTCCATTGAGCAAGAGCTGGTAAGGGCAAGCTTTCCGAATGAGCAAGAGTAAGCATCAGTGGCGAAGTCAGAGGGCAGGCTAATCAGGCCGAGCCTGACCTAAAAATTTCAACCAAAATTTAGTAAAAAAGGTCTTCCCAGTGCCCCTCCTTCCAATTAAACCTTTCGGTGTCACAATAATAATGTTTAGGCCACCCAAACCCAATACAAACACACGTACACATTTTCTTGAACACATTGAAGATCATTACCATGGCTCTCTACCAAGTAGTTTGATGTTTTCGTAGCTTTCGGACAAGGGTCATGCTCTCCCACATTTGGCCTGACAAACGTCACGGATTCGAGCTGATTTAGCCATATGATTAGCTGGTGGAGGCAGCAGTAGCCTTTGTTCCATGCCTTCTACGGAGGCCTAGTTAAAACCGCCTGCCTTACGTAAGAACAAGGACAATCGTAGAACGGGGAACTACACTTAACGATCTCGTTTTTCTTTCCAAGCGAGCTAGTATCTTGTAAGCAAAAGGCTGACTTGGAAAATGAAATGTATTTACCCCCGTCTACTACTTCACTACTTTCACGGTTTCAGCTCAAACAACACTGAATCATGATTTCTTGTTTACCCTGTGTGGGTTGACAATTAAGCAATACATAACAAAACGAAACATTTTTATAGATCTTTTATAAAAAGATAAAAAGAAACATTTTTATAATTGATATATTTTCTGTTTTAGTTTCATTTGGCAACTATCAGAAATTATTTTCAAAAGACTTTTGAAATTATTGCCACACAACTTCATTTATTCCAATGCCACATTTATTAGAGACTAAAGAGTAACCATTGACCAATGTCTGCTCGACCACTGTTAATAAATTCACTTGGTAGACATTTAGACTGATTATACATTTGAACACTTAAGCATTAAGTCAGATCATCAATTACCTCATAAAATAGGTTAAAATCAAATTCCTTTAAAAATAGTAAAATCTTACATTTCTAAAATATGATGTACACATTCTTGTTATATAAGCAACACAATTTTCAGGGTCAGGACTAAGGTTGCTAAAGGTATGATATACTTTCGGGGCTAAAGTTGATTAACAGGTTCCTAAGGTTATTTTTTCTGTGATACCAAATCATATAAATATATACAATATATAGTTTTCTTCAGTCTACTCAACAGTGAGTTATACATGTAAATAGTTCGTTATGTATTTGTTTCAAATCAAAAATGGTTTGTTCTGTCTTTATTTTTGAAACAATTTTTAATTTTGTTCTGCAAAAAAAGTTGCCAACTAACAGTCAGGGCTGAGGGTTGCTAAGCAAGTTGCTTAATTTTTTTTAGCTAGTTTGAGGGCTGAAGCCTTAGCAACTGGGTTACTTACAATAAAAAAATGTGTAACTAGTATGTAGATAAATATTTTTTATAACGTAAATCAGTTCTTCTTTATGGTAGACAAATTAAGGCAAAGAAGATTCAGGAATTCCTTGCTGTCTAAACTTGAAGATGCAAAAACACAACTAACACGGAAGCATGATTTCACAATCTAAAAAGGCTAACTGTAACTTATGTAACAACATTGAAATCATGATGGCTGACTGCGTATAAGTATGAGTCATTTCTGACAGGTTCAAACAGTATTTGAAAGTCAATACTTCTAGGCATCATTTTAGTGACGTACTATCTTTCTGAATTTATGGATCTTTCATTTGCCATGTCGCTTTTCTCCAAAATGGTTATGAGCAAGCAATGCGCAAAACGACCCAAACCATCAGGGTCACCATTACCTCTCTCAGTGCGAATAAGGCCTTACAGAGTAATAGAGCTCGATTATCTAATGTGGGAGCTGGTTACGTTAATCTGAAATATCTGACATTTGTTGGGAGTTTTCGGCATGGTTTAATTCAATGGCTCTTCATACCAATACTTTTGATTTGTTGAACTACTTTGCGTTGACCTCATTGCCCGGCTTGTCCAGAGTTAGTTCGCTGAGTCTTCCTCGAATGGTATTGTTGATTTAAACAGTACTCCACGTCAGTTGAAATTCCACAAGATACAAAATTGTAGAAGACTGTCATAAGACAAACAGAAAAAGGAAGCCACATTCAAGTGCACTGATTAGTATTGTGGGAAAAGTTGTATAAATAGGATTTCAAAGAATTTCTACAAATCGACATAAAAAAACGTCTGTTTTTAAAAAGATTGGCGTATAACAACAGAAATGGTGGAGCCTGCATAACCTTATCTTAACTTTACTTTACTCGTTGGTATATGCGTCAAAACTCCCAACTAAAACTCGATCCGATGTGGAATAGTACAGTTCGTCAATCCTCAGTTCAGAGTGTCGTTCAAGAGTTGTTGTGAAATGAGCTACATGTCTAGATAAAGAGAAGCATTGTACTAAGCATTGTAGAAGTATATATCAACTAATTGCAGCCTATTTACCACCGTATTTTACGGCTAAGTATTTCTTTTGTTGTCTAAGTATTGCCTGTAATATTTCAATCGTTGCATTACCTTATTCCTTTCTAATTTCGTCTCCCTTTAATTTTCGCCCCCAGGGGGGGCGAAAATTAAAGGGAGTAAAATCAATTTTTAAAGTTCAGGAGAAAGGCAAAATTAAAGGCAATCAGGAAGGCAAAGACATAGATACATTAGCATTGTGAGAAAATAGGCGTGTCTACTTCAATACCACAGTAATAAAATTACATAGAAGGCTGGTAGTTTTTTCAAGGGGTGCGATTGTTTACAGGGTCATGAAAGTTGGAATTTTTGGCCTGCCGTGGAAAAAACTGTCGCGGTAATTTCCGCGGTGCCTTGCCTTCACTGCCGTGTTTTATATCTAATTGCGGGGGCTGCAGTATGGGCAGGTTTGCAGGGATATGACGTTTTGCAATATTTCTTCAACAAATGAAAATTCAAAAACGTAAGGAACAAGCAAAGAAATACAAAGTTCACCGGAATTTTGTCTCCCTCTAATTTTCAACCGTGGGGGGCGAAAATTAAAGGGGGCCAAACGAAGGATCAGGGGGCGAAAATTAAAGGGAGCGAAAATTGTAGGGAGGCGAAATTTGAAAGGAATAAGGTACTCTTTCGCACACTTCATTTCGGTCATTCTGACGTTAGTGCTCTGAGGAGTGTCAGAAGAAAAGAGCTTTTAAGTACACAATGTTTTCGCTAGTTCGTGCAACATTCTTGTTTTGTACCATAAAAAGCGACAGTTTGATAAGCTATAGCGTGGTCGCCCTCTCGTTCGTTGTCCAGCATACTGACCGGAAAGAATGATGTTTTTTAGTCCTTCACTTCTAATTAAGTGGGCTAAGAACGATAATTGCCGGGTTATGATTGTCTTCATCAAGTCTGGTTTCGTACCGATTGCTTTCGTTCTGCGCCAGATCTCATCTTTACTGATATGGTCAGACCACACAACTCTCATCATGCGTCGGATACACCATGTCTTTGCGCTCCTGAACTCCTTAAGGAGCGCAAGTAAACATGTACAAGGAAACGGGAACAGAAAACTCAACAATTTTACACAGTAATACTTAAACGACTATGATCCACTAATACTGTGCCCTAACAACGTAAATAACGACTACTTATACTATTTAAAGATATTTTCATTGCTATTGTTTGCTTCCTTCTTTATACACATATTTTTTTATAAGTAACTCGATTTTCAGGGTCAGGGCTAAGGTTGTTAAGGGTACGACACACTTTCAGAGCTAAAGTTGCTTAACAGGTTGCTAAGGTTATTTTTCCTGTGTGATACCAAATCATATAAATATATACAATATCTGGTATTTCTTCTGTCTACTTGCAGTAAGTTATACATGTAAATAGTTCGTTATGTATTTGTTTCAAATTAGAAAAGAATTCTTCTGTTTTTAATTTTAAGGAAATTTGTAATTTAGTCCTGTGAAAAAAAGTTGCTAACTAACTCTCAGGGCTGAGGGTTGCTAAGCAAGTTGCTTAATTTTCTGGCTAATTTGAGCGCTGAAGCCTTAGCAACTTGGTTAGGTTCTATTTAAAAAAATGTGTTTATGTAGTATTGTTTTCTTGAATCGGACGTCCATCTACAGTACTTTTCTTCCTCCACCTTTAGAATGCAGTCCATGATGGTCCAATGGTTAAGGTGTTGGTTTTCAAACCAATGGGTCGTGGGTTCGAATCCCCTCAGCAAGCTATTGTAGTAATGCTCCACTCCGTGATGAATATAAATAAATAAATAAAAATATATATATATATATATATATATATATAGATCCCTAAGCCATAAAAGTTAAAATTATATAATACAATAAAAACACCAAACTCTGGCTCTCGCGAGCTTTTGGAAAACTAGTTTCCTTCATCAGGCTAAAGCAGTTGAAAACCCGGTCCCTTAAATAAAACATTTATGTACAATAAAACCTTGTTTACAGTAAACCTGTTTACATTTAAGATTGCCTAAATAAACTCCTACAACCTAACAATATGAGATTTCTTAATGGCAGGCCCGTGAAGAAATTTGGGCATCAAGGGTGATGACGTAGAAACAACACGGAAATTTCAAAACTTTTCTACAGGAAGTAAACAACTTACGCTGGCCTCGTCTTGAGAATCCCACTTCGAACAGGGTTGTGTCAGGCCAAATTAAAGAAGACCCGAGAGCCGTCTTGAGAAACCCCGCCAGAGTGGGTAACCCCAGAAAAGGGGGAACCGGCGCAGCAAGGGTCACCCCGCATGACTAAGGAGGTCGGGCACCTGAAAAACCCCTTTTAAATGACCGTCTTGAGAATCCACTCCCCTGATAAAGTAGTCGGAAGCCTGCGGAAGCTACCAAATGTCTTTATTAAAATATGAAGTTTGAAGACGCATATTACACATGTTAGCAATAATACTGTCATTGAGCAGGGTTCCAAAATTCCTTTAATCGTATTCATGATACCAAAAAAAGCAGATCAACCACTGATGGTTACTGATTGTTCACATCACATACAACTTTATGACACTAGCTCTATGAGTGACGATTTATTCTTTCAAACAGGTCCAGACACAATGTGCAGATAAAGGCCCGACGATAATTGCTGTGCAAGTCCATTAAAGTGTACCAAGGGACATGTCGAAGCATTCGCTAAATGCTCCCTCGTGTCACTTAATGCTTTTTTTACTATTTAAAAACATCCCAAGAGTAGATACGGAAAGTAATGCATTAGCCCATTTCTCACAATACCTAGTAATCTTAATACAAATGTTAATACCCAGCATATAGGCCGCAAAAGAATCGTGATACTAACGCAATAAAATATAAGCAAATAATTAGATCCTGAGCTTTCGATGTTTCCTCTCATCATTTTCAAAGGTGAAATTACAACGTGAAAATACGAGTTAATAAAGTAAAACTAGAACACTACTATATACAAGAAACAATAGAAACAATGATAAATAACAATAAGAAACAATAGTAAAGTACTAACTGCCCCTAAGGAGGAAAATAAGTGATTAGGGGAGAAGCAAGGTGAAAAGTGAAGTGTTAGATGAGAGAAAGGTTTATTGAAGAAGACGTTAGGTTGAGGCTTGGTTTAAGTTTAGACAAAGGTAGGCTTTCTTTATGAAGGAGACCGAATTAATAGAGGCTGAAGTAAGAAAGGTAAAGTTAGCAATGGAAAAGTGTATGTTACAGGCAGTGCAATGAGAGCGAATACTAGAGGAAGGAGGGTTAGACAGTCTTTTCCCACTCAAGGCTGAAACACCCAGATGAAACACCCACCTTTGAAACACCACGTATGTTTTCCGCCGGGCTCATCTATTGCTGATAATACCTAGTAATGAATTCTTACTTCTTTGCTGTCTTAATTGCTGTCAGTTTATAATAATTAGCTCCACCTTCCCTAAACAAAGCAAACATTATTTCATATAATGACAAGTCTCACTACGTCAGTCTGGATATTTCGTGACACTGTGGCCTAACGCTACCATTTACAGACTTCCTTTCTCAAGAACTTTTATCACGACACAGGATGTCATTTCTTTCATTTCTGTCTGGTTTTTAGTGGCCTGCATTTATATCCCTTCCTTAAACCAACTGTCACAAGTATTCATATGGTACACTACATAACAATAGCTTGAAGAGCAAGGAACACAACCAGGGCTCATCTAAGAAAACTATATCAAAATTAAATAAACATGGAATAATCATCACACCCTATTTCATAGCTGCATAGCATATACACCATAATCTTCACCAGTTCTGGTGTCCCCAGGCAATGCAGGTACTATATATTTTACGGCCTTCCATCAGTGACTTGATTTCAGCTGCCGAGCCCAGTCTTATGCCATGACTAAGCTTGTCGATGATTGTAAACTGCTATCTCCCACGTGGGGCCACTACCTGAGCCAGCTTCCATAAAATGAGGTTGCTGGTTGCTTAGCAGTCATGATGTACATAACGTCCAGTTATTTCGAAGCAACGAGTCCTAATGTTCATAGAAACTTAAGGGCATTCACCACACAACGTTTCATTGTTGGCATGACCTCTTCCTGTAACATTTAAGGCCTTTTCAAGGATACATCATAAATCAGGATCAATTTGATGGCTGTAACAAGCATCAATCTGTCATGCCCAATTGCCATATTTACTTGAACTTGTGGATAGCTTACCAGGCTTAACGTTTCCACATATTAATGACCTTTGTAGATTTCATGGTACTTGAAATCATCCTTGAATGCTAAAATGCATGTGTTTTAGTGCCTTGTTCTCTGGTTAACTGTTAGAACAACATCCCAGTAATAATCAAGCAGGGAATAGTACCTGTCACGAATAAATTGAATACCATGTACGAGGAAGTGATGTTGCGCGTATACTTGCCAATTACCTGCCGAAAGCTAATGTATTGTCTACGTGTCTTTTTTCCTCATGCTCCGTGAGCACGTCATGCTTGATGCAAGATGTTAAGCTAGCAAGAGTTAAGCTCTCTCTCCGTGTTATTACAGATTCAAATATCGTCATAGAACAAGGTGGCAAGAGCAAATAGTCACGTAAATAGATAAAAGAACATGTATTTTGTATGTAGGCAAACTTTCACACAACATTTCTACGGGATAAGGGTGATATAAATGAATTTCAGTTAGTAGCTGGCTACTCAAACTGGTGGAGTGGGTATAGAGCAAGAAGCTAAAGCAAAAGACAAAATACCGTTACTTTAGAAGCGTTTACTCAATTCTACTTAACACAAGACACTTGAAGTAGTGAAACGGAAGGATACGTAGCAGCAGAACCCACCACAGTAACATTACAGACTAATTACTGCACCATGGCAACTAATAAAGGTGAGGCTTAACCCATCACCAACTAGTTAAAGTGGCCCTTACTTCTATCCAGCATCACATTGGACTGTGTTTTATGTACCATTTATAAAACTCTCAGAATACTGAAATCAAGATAATCCACTACTAAAATGTTTGTACACCTGGTAGGCCTATATGTGCTATGCAGCACGAACTCCAAAAAATTACCACAAAATTGCCAAATTAAAGATAGTGAAAATGGAGAAGAATAGCAATCTGGGAATTATTTTACACACAAAGCCACAAAACAAAGCCACAAACACTGAGGCAAGAGTATTTCCCACTCCTTAAAAGGGTACATAGACACAGTGTATAATGCAGACGTAACTGGGAGTTATAATGTGCCTCCATTTACATGAAATCAGAAGCAGAACTCAACATTGCCCTCGCCGCTGCCAGCCAAATCCCACTGTTTTGGTTGATTCATGCGAGCTCAACCTTGTTTTGAGACATGATTGCGCAATTGTGATAAAGGTCCATTACCTCTGAAAAGAAAAAAGTGAAGTAAGAAGAATGTGTTCCTGGATGCTCTCACTTGGTGTGATTCACAACATAACCAGTTCAAAAATTTCTGCCTCAATGTAATTCAGCTGTATTGGCAATAGCCTATTGTATAATTTGTGGTTGGAGGTCATAGTTTGCACCCCCCAGGCAGAAGCAGGGGGGCAGTATTTTCAGAAAATTTTATCAAGGTGGGGGTTGGGTTGAATCCCATTTACAGGTAGGGGTTGACCTCTAAGGTGGGGGTTGATATTTGCAGGTGGGGTTTGTCAACCAGTCTAAATTACATTTTGCACTTGGTGGTATCCGCTTTAAATTAGAAGTTTGTATCGGCGATTACGGTTCACCTAACTTAAGAAAAGTTCTTCTCTCAAGAAGGTGGGCATTTGGGTGTTTTTCTTCAAGGAAGTGGCATTTTGAAACCTTTCAGGTGATGAAATGAAGTGGCAGTGTGTAACCTTTCAAGTGATGAAATGCCTCAATGGGAGAACTCTAAATTAGTGTTCTGTTTCTATTTACATTATTGATGGGAAGCGGCAAATTGCACTTTTGGAAATTTATACCCAAAAATTTCTTCCGTGTGGGGGTTGGCCTTTAGCATTCTAGGTAGGGGTTGATTTTTCTAGTTGGGGGTCCAGACCCCCTTGCAAATTATGGTTGTGACCATTTTAGAAGATATTGGAGAGCAATCCAGTATGTACCACTGGTGTAGGTTAAACTGGGAACCTGCCAAGGTTACCCCTTTTGTACTTACTAATAGTCATGGTGGAAGTGGGAGCCCATCAAAATGTTTACCACTGAAGTAAGTACCACTGCTGCAAGTGTAACTGGAAACCTGTCAAGGGTACCTCTTTGGTATATACTTCTAGTTATGGTGACATTTTAGACCCATCAAAATGTTTACCACTTTTGTATGTACTACTAGTTGTGATGGAACTGGGGACCAATCAAAATGCTTACCACTCAAGTAAGTACCACTGCTGCAAGTGTAAGTGGGAACCTGTCTAGGTTACCTCTTTTGTACTTACTACTAGTGGTGATGGAAGTGGGGGCCCATCATAGTGTTTACCACCTTTTTATGTACTACTAGTGGTGTTAGAACTAGGGACCCATCAAAATGATTACAACTCAAGTAAGTGCCACTGGTGCAAGTGTAACTGGGCTCTATCAAAGTTACCACTTGTATATGCTACTAGTGGTGGTGGAAGTGGGAGGCCCTCAAAATGGTTACCACTTCAGCATGTACCACTGGTATCAATGAAACTAGGTACATATCAATAGTTACCACTTTTTATGTACTACTAGTGGTGGTGGCAGTGGGGACCTATCAAATGGTTACCACTTCAGCATGTACAACTTGTGAAACTGTGTACATATGAATAGTTACCACTTTTGTATGTGGTACTAGTGGTGGTTGAAGACAAGACCCCTCAAATTGGTTACCACTCTGGCATGTACCACTGACGTAGGTGTAACTTTGGACCTCTCAAGGCTACTAATCTCATATGTGCCAATGATGTAGATTGTGCTGGGTGCATGTATATGGTAACCACGTTTCTATTAAGGAGCCACGATTGTGGATCACTGCCATGGAGAACCTAGTTCTTTCTATATTCATAATTGTCACTTTTTTATTTGCATACTACATTTACATCTACATTTATTCGTTAAGGGAGATAAAGACCCAATGTAAGTTGGAAAGCTCTTGTATATCGTTATTATTGTTATTATAATTATTATTATTTTAACTTGTATTGAATTGGCGCCTCTGGTTATGGCCACCATCGATCTTTTTGGTATTGTTATTAAGTTATATTGTTATTATCCACTACTTTTAATTTCACTGTCCCCATTATGCCGGGTGAAAATAGTGAGAATTTTATATCTTGTGAAGGTTATTAACTATAAATTTTTAGAAAGAACAAATGGCAATGTTGTTAAAAAAAATATATATTACTGTAATTATTAAAATCCAATGAAACTATACCGGAAAAACCTTCTTAATACTAGAAATTTTTGGATCCCGGCCTATACAAATAAAGTGCTTTTAAACAGCTAGTAAGTTACGATGTAATATTAAATTGTAGTACTTAGATGTTGCTTCCTCTAGCCCCAAAAGACATACTACCTTTCGCACGTGAGAGTTTATTAGCTTATATTTTTACATATTGACATGGGAGCAAATATGTAGCTGGTACGTCGCAGTGGTAACAGGAAAGAATCGCAAACGAACGTACCTTCACAAGTAAGTGTAGTAAAGTTTCCAAAACTTTTACCGAAAAGTCTAAACAAAATCAAGTCAACAGATTCCAAAACAGACTCGGAAATAGCAGAGCATTTGCTGGGAAACCCAACATGTAGCACCATCCACAGAAAAGGATTCGTCTAGGGTATTAGCCAAAGGGGCATCTTCATCTCATCTAACTCCTTTAGATAAAGCACCCATCTTGATTGAATTCTAAAACTTACATGCTACTTCCAGATACAAAAAAGAGGCCAAGGTCGCTTGGGAGCTTCTGTCTTGCTTAAACAAAACTTCATGGTTTTT
The DNA here is from genome assembly GCA_010016025.2 of Alatinidae sp. Z8VKAUB7J3. NCBI lineage: Eukaryota > Metazoa > Cnidaria > Cubozoa > Carybdeida > Alatinidae > Alatinidae sp. Z8VKAUB7J3. Next base: position 192,607,688 of record JAAAKM020073195.1, on the reverse strand, counting down.
TTAAATGCAATGAAAAGGTCAAAGCCCCATACAATTAGAGAGGTTATCTTTCAAGGAAGAATTTGGTCAGCCGAAATGAATTTGAGCAAACAGAAGAAAATTTCCTCGACCGACCATTTATTAAAAGTAATTTAAACCAGAGATGAAATTAACGGCTTGGTAACTTTTCATCCCGCGACAATTGATCACTTCGACAATTAATCATGCGACAATTCATCACAGCAACAATTCATCACAAAGACAATTCATCACAGCGACAATTGATCACGTCGCGTTCCTGTCCTATAAACTTGTTTAAGATACTAATCATTGAGAGAAAGATAGTAGATATATGAGGTACGGTTCTTTGATAGTGCACCTGTCATGTTTCAGAGGTCAACGGTCTGTTGAAATACGAAGTTAACTATTTATTCTGACTGATCCTTTGTATACACATATTGTCACTGTCATCAAATACACCTCTTAAATGATTGCAAGCGGCGTCAGATCCATCGGAGGCAACCAGGACATATCCCCACTTTGAAAAGCCTGTCAATGCCTTTCCCTCGTTTTCCGTTTTTTGTTGAGTGTTCGTATCGTTCTATTGGTTCATATGGACTCTAAAGTACCATCTGTCCATTTCCGCGCACTGTATTCGCTGTTTACCTGCTTTTTGGTTCGTGTATTGCAGTATAAACTAATTGGACCGTTCTCCTGGTTTTAAAACGGTTTCTATGTTGATGGGTATTTCAGTATTTGAGGCATACCTGATTTTAACAATCATCTTGCAATGATTTCAAACAGAATATGTTTATTATGTCTCATGAAATGAAATGCATTATTTTTGGACCATAACATTTGGTTATACGTATTCTAAATGCCAGTTACCCTTATTTATATGATTTTTAGATACAAATTAGTTAAAAAGTTAGGAATCGAAACGATAATTACCCTCACTAGTCCAAATTAGCTCATAATTAGCACCAGTTATAGACCTTTGAAACTTTTCACATATATGGTCAATGTTTTATCAGGGTCACGTGACCAAAAGATTTTAGATAAAAGCTAGGAAAGTCAGAAAGTTTTAGCAACTTAGAACAAAGCATTCAAAAGTTATTAAACAATATTTACAGCCCCAAGCCTACTAGCTACTACTTCACTTAGCATTTGGGTAGATCTCATAGGATTTGAACACAGTGCAAGCTAATAAAGCTGTTACTCACAAAATGTTTCCTCTATTAACTGCAAGTAGTAAAATATTCCATCTGCAGTATCTTAAAATACTACCTGCCGTATTCTCTTACAAAATGTCAAAATACCAAGTTTAATATACTATTGTATTGTAAATAATACCTGTTTTTTGATAATTTAATTGAAAAGCCAAAAATTTTGTGAGGTTGTGTCGGAATACCTATAACTTTTGCATTTAAAAGAATTTACTTTGTCAAAATAAATAAGTACACTAACAAATGCTTCCTACAGTTCCTCATTAGTTGTTTTCACAATTAAGACAAAGATTTGTAAATATGCCATTGAATTAAAACAGGTAGAAACTGTACCTATTTGTTATTACTGTTGATATAACCTATTTAAGTTACCTCACTAAAAATGTCGAAATAAGGCATATATGTGCAGAAAAACAATTTCTTAACATTTGAATAGTTTAAGAGCCCTTTAGCATGATACTAAAGAAAGACAAGTTGTAGTAAAATTAATCATCACTTCCAAAGAGTTTCTTGTCGCTCCTAAAAAAGGTAAAGTCCAAGACTTATCATATGATACTTTTGTTAATCTCAAGCAGTATCAACACATAAATTCTGAACTAAGATATCTGTTAATACAGTTATGTACTTATCAAAAATTATACGCAAGCATTTATAACTGAACGAAAATGCTAGGAATTTTATTTACTGCATACGCTAATGATTTTTCAAGTAACGAGGTCTTTTTTGTAAGGATGGTAGTATTCTCATCCGACACTGAAAGATTTCAAATAAATCTAAAGCAAACGTTACAATTGGAGGTACCAGGGATAAGCAATTGATTAAAGTAGCTGTCCACAGTGGGGTCAACGAAGTAGTTGGATGTATGAAAGAAAATTTGACGTTCCTTTAGTGTGAAAACATAAAACTTAAAAAAAAATTAATTATAATACGTGGGTATCTAATTATACAACAAAAGCCACCAGCAAATAAAAACGCTTAGCCCGCATCAACATGGCAGCCGAAAGTAAGCTCTTACTACCTAAGAAAAAAAAATTGCATGATCTAGCAACAAACAGATTACTGCTACTACCTTTAACAGTTTTCACAGCTATTTCAGTGAGCTCATTCATAGTCTTTGTGCGGGGCACTTTCCGATGGCGGCGCATTGATTTCCTTAAACGAGATCTCTTCTTAAGTACGTCAGAATGCTTGTCTCTGGGATTAAATGCAGAAATGCCAAGGGCTTCAGCCAACCATACTTCTCCGAAACATCCTGCTCCAATCTTTCTTTGTAATATTATATTTTTGCGTGGAAATTCCCAATCTGGATCATATGGAAGATCTCCACTCTGACATAAATGGCCTGACAGAATGGGCCGAATAACTGACCACGGGGTAGGCCATCCACATAAATCTGCATAAAAAGTAAGAAAGATAACCACATTTAGAGAAACAAGCACCAAAATGTATGTTGAAACGAAAACCTGCAGGATTCTAGGGAAAGATGCTATACTACGATATTGGTTGATATAATATAATACAAAATATTCACACACTTCGTACTTGGTCACGAGTGTAATTGCGTAAATGTAGTTGCCTATTGCCCTATTACCGTTAGAAAGCCATACTTCAAAGTAGTGTAAAACGTTCTGTCTTCTACTTAACTTTCAACGAAAACTCTGAAATTCGCAATAGATGATAATGGGCAGAGTTGCCGGGCCAGTTCTCAAAAAGTGAGGGGATTGGTAGACTTCTATTGCTTCATCAAAAATCCTTATTCACTGACGTCATTAACGTATAACAAGATTGATTACAATAAATAGATGAACGAAAGAGAGTTGAAATGATGTGAGAATATTTTTAACGACAGAACAACCACTGTCATTTATGTCTCGGTTTTTCTTACCAGATTGGACGAACTAAAAATTCGATTTTTCTGACAGGTGGGGAGCTAGATCCCCAAGTCTCCCCGCCGTGACATTACTATTGATAGGAAATCAATTAACTCAAGCCACCTAGTATGGAACCACGCTGTCTTAACCCGGATAATAGTTTGCAAAAACGCATGCACAAACAAATGACGAATGCACCTCGTACAACAAGTTTTGTATCCAATTATCTCTGTTAATATTCAGACTTGATTTAGAGTGAGATAAGGAAGCTGCAAAACACTGTCTATTAGTTGATGCTCAGATAATATTGGCCAATATCTGAGATTAGAAAAGTTTTCAGTGTTTTTCAGATGCTGCCCTGCTCAGTTTAGAGACTCCATCTCTGATCCATCTCCTTCCTAATCCCTTTACTCAAGAACGAAAATGTCCACTGTCTACGAAAATTAAAAGAGGTCAATTTTAATTTGAACAGTGGAAGCTATCTCATCGCGTCCGCACTTAGCAATAATATTCTTCAACTTTAGGCTACTTACATAATGCTATGTCGTTCAAGCTCTGTGTATTATAAACTTCCATTTTCAACTTTTGAGTATTATTTTAGATTTCTTGTCCGACAGTTTGTTCAGTTCTTTACTTCTTTTCATTTTTATAACCACTATATACCTTCGTCATTATCCTTTCTCCTACTCCAACCCCTTGGGTTGGCCTCCACTTCTCTCGTACCCACTTTACCCATTGTATTATCCATCCCCCCCCTGCGTTTTACTTGTTTTTTTCCTTTGTATACCTCAACTTCCTGTATTCTTGTATTTCCTTAGGATCGTAGGTAATTTACGTTGTACGACAAAAGAATTTCTCGTTCCTCGTTGGAACGTACCATACTGCAATTCGAGTTTAGGTTTTGTATCCGTACTGTGAGTTAAGTTTAGCCAATTTTCAGTAGTAATCTGAAGAAGTCTCTTAGACGAAACGTTGCCAATAAAGTTTCCACATTTGGCAACCTTGCCAACTTTCATTCATCAGACTCCATCTCCAATTCTTAACATAAATACAACTTTTTTAATCTAAAAGTCCACCGTCAACCTGGTTCCACAACTCACCCGGATCATTGCCGAGAAACTTAAAATCAAACAAACAACATCATAAAACTTCAGGCCCGTAGGTATGTCTAAACATTTGAAGGGGGTACTCTGAAATTTAGGGGGCTATTCTAAATTTGGGGGAGGCTTGGTTTGTTGGGGCGTAACAGACAACGATGGTCCATTTTCCATGTTTGTGTTGGATTTGCGCTGTTAGTATCCTGTCTCATATTTGCTCGTAAGAAAGGAGGCACCTCTTGGTCCGTGAGTCTAGCACAAGTGCGACTCCATTAGTTTTGGTTCTTTGATCACCCGACCAGATTAGGTGATAGCCTTCACCGATGTCTTCAGAGTCGTTTCCTGTAAGGCGATCTTCAGTTATCCCTGCTACAGCCACACCAAAACGCTGAGTTCTAGCGCAAGCATTGACTTTGCTCCAGGGAAGTTAAGGGTCAGAACATTCCAGGTGGCCAGGCAAAGACCACCTTGGTCAATAAGGTTCAAACGATGGTCAAATTTCGGTCCGGGGACATGCTGAAGTCTTGAAGAGTAAAAAGAAGATCGATCGTCCGAGGCGATAACATCATTATTCGTTGCAATTAGGTTCGGGTGGAGGGTCACCAGCCCAACCTACCCTTGGACTGGGACCTGAGTAGCTAAAGGAATCTAACTATTGAGTGTCCCTGGGATGGGCGCCACCCACCTTGTGAGGTCAATTCCACCCTTTACGTGGAGCGTTTATTTAGGGGATTCCCCCATATCCAGTGGCAAGTGGTCAGCAGACCAAGGTCTGCTTCATTCCGGACGAGCTTTTATAAATACTTTTCCAATTTTTCTAAGAAATTTTTCGGCAAAATTTTGGCGCTATATTTGCCGAAGCGCAGGAAAACGTGACTTTCCTGTAGTGTAATCTCTTTTGGTAGTTAAAGAGTGCACTAGATATTCAACTGGTCATTCAAATAAACCGTGTTTTAGTATTGAAAAAGTTCGCACTAACGAACTTTTAGTAAGGAGAGGCTTGGCCCATCAACAGTACAAGATATATGGACATCTATCCAGGAGGCATGTAAAGAAGCAGCAGAAAGTGTACTTGAAAAGAGATTCAGAAGCCAAAGAAAAGTAAGTGAAGAAATCAAAAAGCTATCAGAAAAGCAGATGAAACTAAGAAACAACATGAATTCAAGTAAAAATTCAAAAGAAAGAGAAAAAAAATTAACACTAGAAAATAGAGAAAGAGGAAAACGACAAAATAGAATGTAAGAATGTACAAAGTTGTGAATGAGCTAAAGAGAAAAGAACCGAAAAAGAAGATACTTGTAGATAGTTAATATGGAATCATCACAAACGAGAAAATTCAAACAGATATAATAAGAAAGTTCTTCCGTGAAACTTCCTATAATGATAAAGAGGAAGTAATCGCAGAAATCAAACCCATGAAAATGCAGAAAGCCTTTACAAGCGCAGAGATAGAAAGGGCAGTGAAAAGACTTTAGAATGGAAAGACTGCTGGAATTGACGAACTCAACAGTGAACTGATCAAATATGGGCCAAAGATCATATTTCAAAGTATAGCAGATATATGCAACATCATGGGAGAAACTGTTGACTTTTCAAGGTCAAAGAAGGCATCTTGATACCCTTACCCAAACCAGGAAAGAAACCAGGTCCACCAGGACATCTACGACCTTAATCCTGCTTTCAGTGATTAGAAAAATTCTTGACATGTGATTGCTCTTAAGAAATCTAGAAAGGCTCTAGACCAGAATCCCTTTAACCCGGTCAGCCTGTCAGTCAGGAAGAAGTACAATGGAACAAGTATTTGCATTCAAAGTCCTAGCGGAAAAGGCCATAACATCTGCAGACTATAAGGTGACACTGTTGATGCTTGACATGTCAAAGGCCTTTTGACGAATAAACGGGGGGTCTGAATAAACGGGGGGTCATCATTACGGTCTAAAGTCAATAAATGGGGGGCTCCAAATAAACGGGGGGTCTGAACTCCAGTCTCAATTTTGTGAAAGTTTTAAATAAGAATGACACATACGAGGAAAGAAATTGTACTAATTGACTAATTGACTAATTGACTAATTAGTAACTGTTTCAAATGTTACATGGGAAGTTGTTCAAGTGTTTTCAGACATCATTTACATTTTGAGTAATTGAGAAATTCCTTGAAATTAACAAACGGCGGGTCCTAATAAGGAGCGGGGGGGGAGGGGTTGATAAATTCCAGAAAATTAATAAGAGGGGGTGTACGATTATTTGGCACTCGAGAGTAGGTGTTACGACAATCTAAGCTAGACAAAAACCATGTGACAAAAACTGAATCGTGTTAGCACGAAATTGTACAACTAGAAAATAAATATAGCGTAATAGTGAATGCGCTGTCTCTGTGATAAATACGGTTTTCGAATAGGCTCAGATTAGACACACGCACATAAGACGCAAAGCAAATACGGTTTAACAAATTTTGGTCCGAGGAACTGTTGTTAATTTTACTTGTAAACATCCGCCAGCTTAATGAAGAGATGTCCGAGAAAGCCTAAAATTTATCGGGAGGAATTTTGGAATTTTCGGTGCTCGGGCTGAGCTCGGGCCAAACTCGCGTCCCAACGTTGTGTGCAGCGAGCAATACGCTTCTATCACAGAGTGATAGAAGCGTATAGATGTTTATATATAATTCTCAAAGAGTGGAGCGTTACCACAATGGCTTGCAATTTAACGGCGCTGACCAGATTCGAACCCGGGACCTCATGATTACTAAACCAACGCCTTAACCATTGAGCGGCCTCGAGTTGCGTAGCAATTTTCCAAAATCAGGCCTGGAGTTGCTTCAGTAGTTGCTTAGGTATCACTACAGGTTATCGTCGCATTTTGTTGTGCTGTCGGTTGACCAAATGCAGCCCCTGGCCTTAACCCGCCCGATAATTTATGACGATTTTGAAGGAGACGAAGATGGGAGAGATTCCGAGCTTGTTGTAAATGATGAAATACCAAATGATGATTGGATCTTCGATCTCTTTGCTTGACAAAGTATCAACAGTGTGATATTTGTTATATATCAACAGTTTGTAATCAATTCCTAATGAATAACTTTTCTCGATTTGTTTTTCAGGCGTTTTAAAAATTGTCCCTCCTGAATTTGAGGCCTTGAGTTGTTTAGCTTGTTGCTTAGATTTAGACCAAATCGAGGCCTAACACCTAAGCAAATGAGTTGCTTATATAAAGAACACGTATAAGGGAAGCTGTTTCATAATCCAAGGTCTGCGAGATACATAGTTCGAGCCCCAGTCTAGCTGTCTCATAATCCAAGGTCTACGAGATACATAGTTCGAGCCCCAGTCTAGCTGTCTCATACTCCAAGGGCTACGAGATACATAGTTCGAGCCCCAGTCTAGCTGTCTCATAATCCAAGGGTTGCGAGATACATAGTTCGAGCCCCAATCTAGCTGTCTCATAATCCAAGGGCTGCGAGATACATAGTTCGAATCCCATTCCGGGTGTAATGCCCTAGTGGAAGGTATTACTTCTGTTGTGTTTCATGATACCAAAGATTGAAACTGAGATGTGGCTGCAATGACAAAGAAACAAACACATATACGCCATCTGTGGTAGGTAGGTGTCTACACTGCCCAAAGAGTGAAGATCAGGATCAGAAAATAAAGAAAGATACTTGGTCTGCTTCAAGGTTTTTAAAGTGGCCGTAACGGTAATATTTTCAAGCAGTTCCATAATCATTTTAGCCCATTTTATGTTTTTTTATTCATTTCCTTCTGTCAAAACGATGGGGTAAATTCTCAAGGAATTGGACTTTTGGAACCGATGCTTAGTGGAAATTTTATCAGATGCTGTCCGAAATGCTGACCGAACAAAGTTGTGATTTTAAGGTGTACTCCTTCTCTAGAACATAAACACAACTTGCAGTAAAGACCCTTTACAACATTAAACCTTAAACAACAAATTGCAACTTCTTACATCTCATGCATACGAATGGAGGGCCTGTTTAATGCACGCTAAGATGAAATTTATGGAAACTTTTTACCTTAAAATTGAAAGCACTCTGCATTATCAGACACGTGAAAAGTGTAAAGGTGACAAACTAGTCATGGCACAGCATTTAAGGAGAATACATCTTTAACAAAATTAAAGGTGGAACATCTGGCATGCTCATATTGATCTGAACTTTGTCGTAGGGGTTAAGAATAAAAATATTTCTTTAATTCATGATTGCACAAACGATGGCAATCTCAGCCTGTTCAAATCTCCCAAATGTCTCCTGTTATGTAAAGAGTTTCGTAAGTACTTTATGTCAGTTTTTGTTTTACGTATTTCAAACACGTCTAACTAATTTCTTTGCAAAAAATATTTAGTCTTAATGTAATTTTAAGCGGCGTAAGTCCGTTCGACAGAAGCTAGGGCGGCGGCCTTACAAATGAAAGATGTTTTCAATCGTAGAGTAATGTAATGCCAGATGTCACAAACGACTTGCAAGGTAATTGAACCCTGACCCTCTGGAATAAAAGGCCAAAGGCTATACATTGAAACGTAGTTTGAATTTTGAGTAGATAACAAGAATGAGGTAAATAAGTGTTGCAAAGAGGTCTGTTTTTCGTATTTGTGGTCACACGACTATCAGCATTTGTACTGTCGAGGGAAAAGGGTTTTCTGTAAATACTATAAGAACATACGTAGGCAGAGATTTTTCAAGGGGGTAGGCGTGTAGGTTCCCAAAGACCCTATTCTTGCCTTAGATCTAATAGGGACGTGTTAGCATGCACCCAATCTTGCGGCGCGGTTCAACGAGCAAGGGATGTTCGCATCACAATTATCCCTTATTGCTTAGAATTTATGAACGTTCCTTTCAGGTCAATTTGTAAGCGGTGATCACGATACCATGCCTCCATCTTTTATACGCCAGCCCTAGTGGGAAAGAATTAATCTCTTTCGTTTCAAGTCACTAAATCAAGGAAAGATATGCAATTGTTTGTTCTTTGTCGAATGTAAACGTATGGGCGGCTGGTAAGGCACCGAGGTTAAAGATAAAGCACACACTCTTATTTAATTTTGAAAAGAGCATGCAGTCAGCACAAAAAATAGATAATACATTTGCTTTCTTGGAAACCAATAAATTAGTTGACTTACGTTTTCCGCAGAAGAGCAAAAGCTCTCTTAACATAATTCAACACTTGATAATCAGAGCGGATTTGTCCGACCAAGTTGCTATATTCTTCAGTTCAAGGCCACGTCCTTGTAACTTTAAAAGACTCTGGACGTCTTAACCGTACAACGTGTAAGTAAGATTTTATAAAGGTTTTTAGAAACGGTAGCTGAATAAATCGACGATTCCATCGCATCTTGAAGATATTTACAATGTTCCTTTCTGGGACGTGTTAGTCAGGCCATGGTTACGCTTAAAGTTATGTAAGAAATGGCAAAAGACAGTGAATGTTTTAAAGCGATGCTTAAAGATCTCAATGTTGAAAATAGTAATTTTCTTTTATTTAAAATCACATCTTGTGCAATTAGAACAACATCTTTTCTTTTGGTAAGAGAAATAATGATTGGCCTAATCCCAAGCTTCTGGCTTGGTGGTTTTAAAGGAAAACGTACGTCGTACGTGTAACCGTTATACCTGTTAAGTGAGTAATGGTTGTATTATTCGAAATGAAATAAATTCATAAAAATTCAAAAAGTGATAGTGATGATGGTGATGATGATGATGATGATGATGATAATGATGATGATGATTATGATAATGTTAATGATAATGAGGAGGACGATGGTGATGATGATGAGGAGGAGGACGAGGAGGAGGACGACGTTGGTGATGATGATGGTGATGATAGTGACGATGATGGTGACGATTATGGTGATGGTGATGATGATGATGATGTTGATGACGATGATGATGATAATGATGATGATGGTGATGATGATGATGATGATGATGATGATGATGATGATAATGATGATAACGTATTCGGAAGTAGCCATATGAACATCGTATTATATTTTTAATAGGCACAACAAAGACTTCTCCGGACCTATTACTTTTCATGTAATGAACATTTTTCTCCCTTAATGGACTTCTCCGAACCTATTACTTTTCATTTAATTAACTTTTTTCTTCCTTACCTAATTTTTCTGAATGTGTGTATGTATTATTATCATTATCATTATCATTTGCATGTACAGATTAAGTTTTTTTGTATATCAAATCGTGCTGTCCCATGTACTACGCCAGGTAAAAAAACAGCGGGAAATGTTATTATGAAGATTACCAATAAAGGCATAAAAAACGTAACTATCTTGTTTACGATTTGGGATTTATAGACTTCACTGAAAACTTCAAAAATATCTTCATCGGTGGCTATCAATATGCGATTAACTTCACCTGTGCTATTGCTTGCTTTCCCTATAAGTAAATAGGAGAGTAAACCTATAAGTCATTGCATGTGCATACCTTTCTCTCTGTGTATATGGATATGTAAGAAGTATGTTAAAAAGTTTACAAACGATCATAAATACAAAACTCTAGACAAACTTGCACGCACAAGAAAACACCGAAAGGTATAACGAATAATATCATTACGAGAAACCATGTACCAAATTCCATACATATGGTCAACGCAATTGATTTCTTCTACTCGTTAATGATTCACAACTATGCAATACGACAGAGGTAAGCAATGGTGACATAGGTTTCATTTAAATGTCTCTTTCGGCCGATCCACTCTATGGTGAAATTTCGCAGATGCTCTATCACCATTCCAAGACCTTTGCATGATTTTTGACTATGGTGTGACATGTGGCTGAGAGGATTTAACGCCTGCTAGTGCGCAGCTATCAAGTTTGAACTCCATTGGATTACCAAAGATACCTGCTCTCTTTAATGCAGCAAGAACTTGAATTTTTTCTGCACTTATTCCCGTTCGGTATTTCCTAGCTGTGAAATCTAGGTTTGTTGTAGAATCCGCTAATACTCTTTTTAATTCGGTTACTAAGTCTATTAAATCAACAAATCCTAAATGAGTAACTGTCTTTCCTCCACCTGTAATAATACTATTTACTTCATCCACCTTAATTTGTTCTAAACAGATGTTAAAAAGAGTTAATGAAAGGATGCATCTTTGTCAAACTCCTCCTGTTGTTTTATAATTTTTACTGCTTCTAATTTCATTTCACTTTCGTAAAGCAACTTCTCCTTCGGAAGTGATTCCTTTTTTCTTATCCAAGGGCATAATCAGCCATGTACAGATTTTATCAAACAGCAAATAGGAAAAGAAAAGGAGGAGGTACTAGATAAACCGTCAGCGAGCTTTGTTAAGTTATTTGTATTCTGTGATTTTGAACTCGGAATGTGTGCTTGTAGGCGACTCTTGTGAAAGTGAATCATACTTGTCTCTCTTGAGGAAGGGCGCTTTTAGTTTTATTTTAATCTTATTGTTTTACATTTGATTTGCAAAGCTCTTTCACAATAATTTAATTTCAAGACCAATGGTAAAGAAAATAAATCTATAGAGTCCAGTTGTAATTGTTTCCGTCTAAAGTTTATTAAGTAAGCACTTTTACATACAGTAAGAGGCAAGATAAATACGACCCCTTTGTGTTAAATCAAAGCCAAAAGATACATTATTTTCATATTATTGAGGTCATAATTTCCAAGGTAAAAATAGAAAATACATTTATTATCATCATTATTATGATTTAAATCACAATAATTTTAAAAAGTTCAAAATAGCGTAGCAAGTAGATGGCTTACCAGACATTTGGAGCTTTTTAGCACAAGTTGTCACGTAACGAATGTTGCTTAAAATTTACACCCAAGAGAAAAAGACTGCGATAAACATAATATAGAAAGTGTTTAATGAAGAAAACATGAAATCTCAGACAAGAAAAATAGACTTTATCCTCAAAGAGAAAACATAGAATGTCTATTTGTCTCTATCTTCTCTATGGAGAAAGCATCTTAAAAGTCTACTTGGTTTTTATTGTCATTATGTGTTTAGCAGGTACGGCCCAGAAACACTTTCTAATCATAGCTCGCTGCGCTGTTGCAGGAAAATCCCATCCGCAACTCAGCTTATCAAAGTCAAAAGATATTAAGTTTAACAAACTTTGTAACAGAAATGGTATTCTTCCCAATTACACACTGGTGGTTTTGTCAACCTAAACGCAGTTTAATAATGACAACTATAACATTCATTCGGATTTTTGTGTACTCCTTATCTTATTATCCGGCAGACATATCCGCCTTTTAATCTCCTTGTATTTAAAAATGACCCGATCTTATTCCCGACGTTATAATTCAATCAAACGATTTTACTATAAATACTGGAGTAAACAGTAGGTTTGGAGGCAACTTTGGGGAAAAGCTTCTATAGAAGAAAATCAAATATCATGAATTTCGCCAAGTTGAGGTTTCAAAAAAATATTCTTCATCAAGCTTAGAATGAGTCCAATCTGAGGGATGGAAAATTTTCTGAAAATGATACAGGACCTTGATATTAAAAATAAAACTTATCTGCCACCCAAAACGATATTATTTACAAAAAGGAACTTTTGGAAAGAACACTAGAGAAATAGAAAATATGTCACCACCGGGGATCGAACCCGTGAACCACGCTTTCACGTCGTGCGCTCTATCAACTGAGCTAGAGAGAGTTTATGGCATTGGATATAATATTATTATAATAATAAAACTACTACTACTACTACTACTAATAATAATAATACAATACAATACAATACATTTTAATAATTTTCCAATACATTCAATGGAAAATGTGCAAGCATTATGAAATGCCAACAACAAACAACCGGTATAAGCACCACCCTTCTCCAGTAACAGAAGCAGATGGAATCACATTACTTTTGGATTTCAGTGTTATGACAGACAGAACAATCAAAGCGAACAGACCTGATATAATTCTCAAAGACCACAACAAGAAAGGCTCAGATAAAAAAAAAAAAAAAACAACTACAAACCACGCTTTTTGAACTGAAAATAAGGAGCAACGCTAAAACTTACAACAAACCTAAATTTCGTATATGAATGGTTAGCCCCTTCTCGATGCCTCATTCTTTACATTAAATTTTGACCTTTGGTCCCAATTCTTTCCAAATTTTCTTTAAGAAAACTTAAAGGCCATTTAATTAGAATTAGAAGCTTTTGTAGAAGTGCTGAAAAACTTGCCTCCTTATTTTTATTGAAAACAAACGTGCTTTTTAAAATTTATTCGTTTAGATGTGATTTTCCCCTGTTTTGTTTCACTATTCTGATTGCTCAGTTTTCTACTTTATTTTAGGTAGAACCTCTCCCAAAATGTCCCAGACGGCGCCGAGAAATCTTATTTCAGCACTGATTTTGGTTAATGAAATTTTTGACTCGGATGACGAGTCTACTGACTCGGATGACGAGTCTACTGACTCAGAAAATGAATTATATCAAGATGAGGAAGAGCTGAATGAGCCAAGTATTTTAACGGTATTTCAATGTTATGATTTATCAGTTTTTGTGTGCATATTACATAATTAAGCAACTGTCATGAGGAAGCAAATTGTTTTGTTTGACGTTTTTGCATGCAATCAATCTCTGGGACTAACCAATACAATCAATGCGGAAACTGCATATGTTAATTATTTGAGAATTCCTTTTTCTTAGTCGGAGGATTTCCTTCCCTTACTCAAAACTGTTGACTATGTGCGTGCTATTACGACTTAATTTACAAATGCATTAAATTGATTTCACTGGCTGCCCCCGCGCGCGTAAGTCGTTACGTGCCATATTAGTTACGCGCCATTGTAGTTGTGTCCCTGTGTCCCACCTGTGAATAGTAAATGGAGAGTAAAAAATAGTAATAATCATAAAATTTACTTCCCAGAGAAAATTGCCCTAGTATATATGATTTATTTTTTATTCATATATATATGGCTTTTGAACAGAATTGAACAAGAGTATACCTTCTGTGCACTCAGTGGTAGTTACACCACAAGTAAGCTCTTCATTTGGTATCTGAACAGAGAAGGCCAAGGCTATAAATTTGTTATGATGCACAGTGACACATTTTACACTGAAAGTATTGTGCAAAGATGTAAACAACCTTACCCCTATACTCAAACTGCCCTATGTTTTAGTTTAATTGAAAGATCTAGCCTTTTCCTATTAACTTATCATTGTCAAAAAATACTACTTGTACAATTATTCTGTCTAGCTTGTCAAATCAAAACAGTAGTCCATGCTATTATCTTCAACTTGCATGAACTGTCTAGTTGATATTAGGTGAAAATTATACGAGATCTCATACTAAGAAAAATTTGCCTTCTTAGCATGGTATGAAGATTGTTAAAGACAAAAGTGTTCTCTTGCAGATGAATATTCACCTATTCTGCATACTTTAAATAGGCTTATAGGCAAAGGCTTCTCTTGAAAATGGTATAGAATTATATCAACTAGCTACATAATGGTTGTTTAACCTCCATAATCCACATTGGCAGATAGGAAACCTGCTTGTTGTATCACCTTTTTTGGTTAAATTGCTCTCCTCTGCACTGCCTTATTATCAGTTGCATCACCACTCTGATTTAACAACTTCATGTGTAGGTACAATTTGATCTTATTGTATGACACATTATGTAAAATACTAAACACTAGCTGTCAGCTTTGATGCTCAGGGGGGCTTAGTTATTAATTTTTGAAGTTTCTCTCACTGATAAACGATCTTAGCTTACTGACTTCCTTATTAAAAATATCATACGACGAACAAATGCTAAAGCTACGGTGAAGGATGGTATAAATAGTCCATTCTTATATTCAAAAGGTAAGAAGCTATTAAATCGTGTTAACAAACCAGTAAATGTAGGTTTACGATAAACTGAGGTGACAAACTTAGATTCATGGCGAGTAATAGAGACGTCTGAAAGGGGTTAATAATGTTAGGTTAATTTTCGCCCACTTGTCGTCTTTCAGGCTTTTTCCAGGTCAAGGATGTAATTCCTAGGTTGCTCCGTTCCGGTGTCGCTTACCGTTATAAGTGTCATGGATGTAATGCCATGTGTTTGGGCCAAACATTTCGTCAGCTTCATAGACGCCTCTCGGATCATCTGGGTGTTTCAGCCTTGACTGGGAAAAAACTCTAACCCTCCTTTCTCTAGCATTCGCTCTCATTGCACTGACTGTAACACAAACTTTTCCATTTCAAACTTGACCTTTCTCACTTCAGCCTCTACTGAATTCGGTCTCCTTCTTAAAGAAACCCTCCTTTTGTCTAAACGTAACCCAAGCCTCAACCTAACGTCTTCTTCTATGAACCTTTCTCCCTTCTAACACTTTCCCCCCTTGCATCTCCCTTAACACCTATTTTCCTCTCAGGGGCCATTAGTACTTCACTATTGTTTCGTTATATATGGTATTGTTCTAATTTTACTTTATTAACTCGTTTTTTTCACGTTGTAATTTCACTTTTGAAAATGATGCGAGGAAACATCGAAAGGTCAGGATCTAATTATTTGTTTGCGTTTTATTGCACTAGCAGTAGGATTTCTTTGAGGCCTTAAGATTACGTTTTCCGCCTGGCTCATCTATAGCTGATATTCAACAATCGACGTATCATAAATGCTTAAAAATTTTAAACTATTGTTGCCAACTGTGTTATGGATCTATTTGTCGACTCTTGCTCTCAGTTATAGCTGACGTTTAAAGAAAGGTATTAAGATGAAAGAGAAAAACGGAACAAGAAAGATAAACAATAAACACTACTAATTTAGAAGTGTCTAAACAGATTTAAATTGTTTATTGGAGACGTTTTTTCTAGTTACAGTGATCCAATTGGGATTGTTCGTTTTGGTCGTCAATTATATATATATTTGCTCTTGTTTTTCTATTCCACTTTAGTCCTTTTTATAATTTAATATTTTGTAAAAAATTTATTAAAGGATTTTGAGCGTATGTTAAAATTGCTTGAAAAATTCCTGTCAAATACCTTTTGTTTAGCTTTCTTCATAGTTCATTGTTACCAATGTCCTCTTTTCTTCTTTGCTCAAGGATATTCAAGGCCGTTTCATTAAAAACTTAGAGAGTGATTTTTATTGTAGAAAAATAATACCAGTGTAAAGATGCTTTCTCCAAAATATAAGAAGGCCAGTGCTAGAGGTAGAGGTCCTAGGGTTCAAATATCAAACATTTGTGATGTATCCACCGATCGAGTTAAAACGTTAACACGATTGAAAAATGGTTTCCCAACAGTCGTTGATCAGGAATTCAACAATGCCAATCCTTAGCAACAGGAGTGCTTATTGGAGGAATTGACAAGTACAGGTATAATAGAAACAGAAGTAAATTGTATTGGTTTTAATTAAATTAAAATTAAATTATAATAAAATAAAGTTTTATTTATTTTATTCAGATGCGTTCTAATTGTATTGCTGTTCGGAAATTCCTTTTCAAAACATCAAAAGATTAGGTGATATGGTCGAAATTGTCATATAGTACCGTATATAATACTAAATTTAGTAAACATAGTATAGTACACTTATTTTTTTATAAGAATCTACCTCAGCGTCCAGCCCTCAAAGTTTCTAAAAATATTAACCTTTTGAGCCCTCAAATTTTGTTAGCAGTTTCTTATTCTCTGGTACCAAATAGGAACAATGGAATACGCGGAGGGGGATAGAAAACAGCATGGGGTCAACACATGTTATAAAGGATGAAGTAGAATTTGAAATTGCCTCTTGACTCAAGTTCACTTATTAGCTTTCTCTGCCTTGATTGACACACCCATTAAGTGTGCATGTGCAAAGACAAGGCCAAATATATCAAACAAAAGAGTGCCAATTAGTCACACCGCTGTTAGTAAATTCACACTTCATTTAGGATACCCTCTGTTCCAGGTTAGCCTATTTATGAAATAACACGTTATCAAACTGTCTAAACCGCTTTCAGAGATTTTAAAGGTTTCTTAGAACAGCCCAATCCAGCCCTCAAGTTTCTTAATATTTGGGGAGATTGAGCCCTGGTTTCTTATAAACTGGTTTCTTATAAAAAATGGTATGGCAGTGTTTTTCAATCTCTTTGAGGGCATGAATATTTACAAAAAGGGAAAAGCTAGCTAAAATTGATATATTACTATTAGCCTGAAACTATGAGTAGAAACTATGATATTCTCACGGCTAGCTGTACACTGCCACTCTTTTTAACAGGAAAAGCAAAATATCTATTTTCTAATGATGAAGATAAGGCAAAAATTCCTACAATAAAAAATATATTGCTGTGGAGACAAAACAAATTCGTTTTCTCGCTAGGCCTATTCAATTAATCTTGTTGTAATGGACGCTGATTGGTCCAAAAACACAAGCCATTCAATCTCTGTTTTAAGTTTTCCCGGAACGTTAAACAACTGCACAGCTTGTGCAAGTGAAACTGTTGTAACCTGTGACTTACTCTTCCTGAATCTGGCTTAAAGTGTCTGCTATGTCGCATTCCCATTTTCAAAGACGGTGAATAGCACTGATAGACGTCTTAAAACCCGTCTTTTCATCCCTTGCCTCGTATTTTACTTCTGCTACTGATTCTCTTTCTTCTTTTCGAATGCCTTTTCTAGATATAGTTAAATCAAGCACAGCGCTAGGGGGCTAGGAAGCTTCACCCACCCAACCCATCCAACCCACCATGTATAAAATAGAGTTTTTTCATTCCCTTAAAAACATGGCAAGTCAAGGAAATAAATACAGTTTTCCCTTTTCTACTTTTCTAGCTTCGCGGAAGGAGTTACTACGTAATTCTACGAATCCAGCCCCATTTATATTAAGGGGCTTATAAATAGAGTCTTGAGATCATAGAGAGTTGCCACTATGGCCATAAAGAAGTTACTCTCAAGCCGTCGCAACCTAGAACGCTAGGTTTTATCATCATTATGGCATTTATACAATGATTTTTATATTTGCACTAATGAATGTTGTCGATACATTGAATCTGGCAAACTAACCATTACGTATGGGCACAAAAGAAGGAAAGCTAACACTCTACTGCTGAAAAACCGAGCAACTAATGAAAGTAGGGCTACAAAGGTCGATCCAGTGGTTAAGAAGAAACAGAGGGTTGTTGTGAATAGCAGAGGTGAAAACGACAAACATCGGTACCTATTATGTAAGATAAATCAACCTTAAGTCATGATGGTTATGATTTATGATGATTTGTGATGAGGATGATGATGATGATGATGATGATGATGATGATGATGATCAGTTTGGAATGAAATGTCTGCAGAAACTTACAAGACTAAGGAATTCTCTGTGTGTTTGGGAGAGAGGTAAGAACAGGAAAGTCTTAGATAGCTTGAACTTTCGTCGGTAGAGGATTGAGGCCTCGAGATGGGATGTGGTGGCCAAGAGAATCAAGGAAAAAACACAGAATTTGCATTTACAAGGATTTATGACCGCATCATACTCGAGTAAGCGTTGGAAAAGAAGGCGAAAATGATTTAAATGTTCCTCTTCATTATGACTTGCGACAACAAAGGGCATCAATGTAAGCATAAATCAAACCGAATTCACCAGGAACCGCATAAATTAAGCGTTAAAAGAGTGAGTTGAGTTGCCGAAACCAAAGGGCATACCTACAAACGCAAAAAGGAGGAAAAGAGTGGTAATAGCAGTTTTAGGGATGTTCTGGGGCGCCACAGGAATTTGGTAATATGCTCTAACAAGATCGATGTAAGAGAATATAGCTTTGCCATGCAACTGACAAGTTAAATTCTAAACTTATGGAAAAGGATAGCAATCAGGAAATGTAGTGCGATTAAAAGCATAAGTGTCATTACTAGCGCGTCGATTACCAGGGAAGTTCTTAGGGACCATGTAAAGAGGACACGACCAAGAGCTTTGAGATGAGTGAACGATTTGTAGCTACATTATTTTCGGAAATTAAGATTTAGCAATGCTGTAACGGCCGAGTAATAACAGGAGAGCCACAGGTCTTAATGGGGTACGTAATGGAGTGTTGAATGGCGGTCTCCTTGTGGCATGGTTGTGAAATGTCCAGATATTCTTTGAGGAGAGGTTGATATGGTGATATTATAGCATGATGATGCTATGATGATAGTACAGGAAGGCTAGGATAGAGTGTCACTCGTAGAAACAAGGTGCCTGTAGTTAACTGCATTACAAAATTTTCAAATTTAGGTGTGCATATTTGATATCTTAAGATATAAGATATATGAAGCAGGGTATTCACGAAGTCTGAGAAATGCTCTGACACACTTCAAAACAACTCTAGGACAGACGACCATGAACTAGGGGGTGCTATTTTACCTTTTACCAACTTTTAGAGGACGCTAAGCATACCAAGAATCCCCCCTGACTACGGTACTGTAAACAGAGTTGGCAATAACAGTGGTTGTAAGAATGGTTGTAACAATGGTTGTAGCAATGGCCGTGACTATCGTTGTAACAATGGTTGTCGCAATGGTTGTAACACGTTTCAACGAAGAGTGCTTTACCCCAAAACATTCAGTCATGTGTGGTTTATAAATTTACATGTTCAAGCTGTAAAGCTTGTTATATAGGCCAAAAAATGCGCCACTTAGGGTCCCGCATGGCTGAACACTTGGGGAAGATTATGGGTCTGGCAGATACCCAGATCACCAAGCACCTCAAAGAAAATGTAAGATACAGGGTTGAGGCTGGTCGTTGAAACAATAGTTGTAACAATGGTTGTAGCAATGGCCTTGACTGTCGTTGTAACAATGGTTGTAACAATGGTTGTAGCAATGGCCGTGACTATCGTTGAAACAATAGTTGTAACAATGGTGTAGCTATATAGAAAGTTATCGTTTATTTTAAGCCTTTGCCCCTTCCCTGACCACGCCTCCGGTTGTATGTCTCCTTCACTTTAAACCTGTGTGTTAGCACCTGTTTGTCTAGTAGTATAACTAATACAGACGAGTGTCAGGGTGCGCAAAGAGCTAACTTGTTCAACTAGAAATAAACACAAATCAATAACGTAATAATCAATAAATTGATCAGGCAGTTACCTATAGTAATCAATCAATAAATCAACCAGCCAATTAGCCAATTAATCGGTCGTCAATTAGCCAATCAATAACTCGATTCTTCATTTAATCAGTCAGTAGACTATATGACCGGTCAGTATCAGCCGAATGATAATTACCTAGTAGTCAATCAATTGATGAAGTACCCATTCAACTTTCCTCCATCAGTCAGTTTGTCGATCGATTAACAAGTAAATGACGTAATAAAACGCTAAGGATAAAATAATTATGTCGTTATAATGCTCGTACTCTGTCTGGTTGCTGAATACTTCGCGCAAAATATTTTTACTGTGAATTCATAATAGTTTTTCGTCGTTTTTAGCGGACCAAATAATCCCCGAGCGGCTCCCAAAGCAAGCAAATATGGATTCGTGGAGAAGGTGGTGGATGGGATGTTTGTGTCCATAAATACTGTCATGGCGACTTTCATGTCGGTGGGATTCAAGGCATCTTTCAGCATGTCCCGGATCATTGTGCAGAGCACGGGTCCAAATTGGGTAGTGCCAGAGAATTTGAGATTCACCAGGATTAAGGATGATCAGCGAGGACAGGTGCTTAATTTCAAAGAAGTCAAATGGGGAACTCTGCGCATTGATGCCGATGCTTCTTCAACCGAGGTTAGTAAATCATCTGGTAAATTGGTGTGTATATTTGTATATACTGTACAGACTTGTTTATCCTAGAAACTATTGTACTTGTAAGTGATGTGAGTGTCCGCATATGCAAGCTCTTTTCTCTCCGTTTCTGACCCGTACTAAATTACCCACTCACTCACTCACTCACTCACTCACTCACTCACTCACTCACTCACTCACTCACTCACTCACTCACTCACTATTTTCGGAGAATGGTTTTAATAAAACTGAAGAGGCTATAGGGCTTCTTGGGATCACCCTGCAGGGGCGGCGGAGCAGGGGATAGGCGCTTCAGCCTCCCCCCATATTTTGGAAAATGTTGGAATTTTGTTAAAATGATGCCACTTTTTCAATCTTTAGTGGCTAACATATGTGTTGAGGCCCCTCAATTTTTCTCGCTCCACTACCCTTGCCCCGCTTTTTAAAAGGGTTCACCGATTTTCTAGAAGAGGTTACACAAAAATTACGTTAATTGGTGAACAGGCTGGCCCGTGCGCCTTGAATTTATAAAGCATGCCCTAAAATATGCTCATAGGTAATAAGCATGCCCTACAGAGGTAGTCTGGCTGCGGCACTGATTCGATCCTGGATATTTCATCTCTAGTTCTTAAACATTCGCTTCATGCAAACGTCATCTTACGACCAAATCTGTATTATTATTTGATTTCGAATGTCCAAAAATAAACTAGAAAATACTTCCATGTTAGTAATGGAATTGATCATTCTGCATGTGAACTACTGCTTGTACAATTGATATTTCAGTCGTCGTTACCTTAATCACTATGCTATCAACATTTCCTTCATTCTCCTGCCCCATTGGAAGTATTTTCGATAGTAAACATTACTCTGATATCATTCACGTTCTATGTTGCTTCTTTCGGTAGGATTAGATCACGCAGGGTGGTCCTATGTTATATTGACGTGTCAATGCAAAGAAAGGCAGGTTCGAAACACCGAGCTAGCAAAACTTTTGGTTCCCGAAACCTCTTTCACGTATAGGTACTGATCGGTTTCTTTGTACGCTGATGTAATTGAAAGAATTCGTTGAATATGATTGAACTTTATGGTGCTGCAGAGAACGATATTATCGCGCATTGCATCCTAATTACGTACACAAGGAGGCCCTGGTTCTCAGGGCAGTGCTTTAAGAACAATTAAAGAACAAAATAGTTGGAGTATCGTTGAAACAGAACACGTAGCTGTTATAGGGGCATGTTCCTTGGTCCTTTGTAAGTCTTTGAAAGACTCCTGATGAGTATCTCTTGTACGATATTGACGCTCCCCTTAACAAACAGTAAAAACCACCAAACACGCTATGTTATAAATAAAAGGAAATTGGCGCATTCAAGGGCGATGCTCATACCTTTAGGCTTCCAGGAGTTTTCAATATATATCAATAAATTCTAGAATTCTCCAGGACTTTGAACGAAGGTTAATCAATACTGCTTCAGACCAGAAACACGGTATTAAACGTTAGACAAACTTATTTTCAATACGATTAAAGATGGTAATGTACGGTTGAAAATTTAAGATAAATGAATTTTCAATATGATTAAAGATGATAATTTACTATTGGAAATTTCAGATAAACTAATTTTCAAGATGACGGGTAATCATAAGTTCTGCTTCGAGTTATGAAATTTCAAGTGCGTTAAAATTTAGAAGCAGTTACATGTCCAAGGAATTAACTTTTGGAATATCTGACATTAAAACTTGGTCAGATCGAATTTCAAAATACCTAGAGATGAGATTCCAAGAAAGCAAATTCATGGGGTAAACATTTTGTAAATTTCCAGGACTTCCCAGAACCTGCGGCAATTCTGTTCTATGTCTTACCTCGTATCTTCTGCCTGTCGGACTTATTGGATGCCTTTACAATTGCAAAATACTATAATAATATGAAACCAAAGCGGCAACAACCGTTGAATGAACAGCCTTGGTTACGTGGTGGCAACGACAGGCTTACTATTTACATCAAGTTTACTGATGTCTTTTAACGTCGATATATGAGGTCATTTGACTGTTAGAAGTCCAATGCAAAACCAGACAAAATCTTCCAATGTGCGGTTACATTGTCCTACCTACAGCTCTCTGTTTTGTATCCGTTCTTGAATATTGCTGTCTTTTATTAATACAACTGTCAGCAAGAAGACACACCTTTTATATCGCGCTCGCGCAAGCAGTAGCCCCCAACCTTGAGTGTACGGACTCAAACGCATTCATAACACACCATTGAGACCAAGTGAACGGTTATTTGCAGGTTCTTTAATATAATTTTAAAAAAACCCAGTAAACGCGGAAAACGCTATAATTTGTGAGAATCACTAGTGAAATCCTTAAGAGTGGGGCACAGTATGCATGAGATAAAGGGGTGTAACCTGCGCGCTAGGCTTTCAGCAAGAGGGAAAAGGACAATTCTTACTACGGTAATGGAGCACAACATTCTCGTTTAGAGTTGAATTTGCTTTCTTGTTTTACACCCCAGTAAAAGAAATCAAACTTAATCAAATAGTGTTTATAGTCGGCTTTTGCCCCTGTTGGGTCACCACCTTCCCACCAATCTTTTTTTCCATTTTCTCATTGCCCTAGCCCAATAAAAGTCTTTATTTCCGTATCATTTTCTCTCTTTTTTCATCTTATTAATTGCTACCCATCTGCCTTGCTTTTGGGGTTAAGAGTTTGCTGTTATCTCCAATATCAACTAGTATCAAAGTTAGTTATTTAGTCTAAAGCAAAAGCTGTTGAGCTGGCTTTGCCAGAGTAACTTTCCTATCTGTTTAACGATTTAGTACTTTGGCCCCATGGAATATTGCTTCAAACCATGCGATTTTCCTCCTTCAGATTAAAATGTCTAATAGGGAAAAGAAAGAATATCCAGTCCACTGTGTCTGTTGGTTTATAACATTGACAGCACATTTCAAATGCCAGAAAGGACCCCTATTATAACCCCTGGAGCAACATAAAACAAACTACCACTAACTCTTACAAGTTCATTTTATTGGCTGTTCCTCAATTCCCAGGTTGGATTGGAATCATGTTGTCATCATGAATACTTGTTAATAGATTAATTTATTTCCACCATCCAATGAGAAACATTTGTGCCATGGTATACATAATGTCATCTCAATATTGATGATCTCATAGCAATGCAACTTTTGATAAATTGTGCAACAAGTGAAAATAAATAAATTCATCTGTATCTGCAGGGGGTGCAAATGTCCCCTTTGACACCCCCTTAGATGACAATGACCCTTGCACCATTAAAAGGCACCAAAGAGCATGTAATTTGCAGAAGGCTCTTACATATATTTCCTGTGTCATATAAAATAAATCAAGTAATGTTATTTTATACAATCTTTTGTTTCGTTGAGAGAACTGAAGGTAGTAATTACCTGTAATATTGTCCAACTTTAATTTTCTTACTAAGTTCAGATATTTTCCCTTGCACTGAAGTAAAGATAGCTCTAGCTTTTTTAAACATACCATCTACCAATACTGCAAAGCAAAGATTGTTCAAATCTGGTTACTAAATAGCTGTTATTCATTTACATTATTATTATCACTTGTAAACAGAATATTTGAAAACTACATTAAACGTTCTGATCACTAACATTAAAGATAACACTAATATAAATAAATCATCATGATCATCAACTTCATCCTCCTGCTCCACCTCTTCCTTCTCCTTATCATAATCAGCATTATAAGCATCATAAGCATCATAATAGGTGATATGCAGCACCAAGGTTTAAAAAATGGTCCCAAAACAAGTATATGCCACGCCCAAAACTGTCACGAATTTTTCAACCTCGATTTCTCACTCTCTGCTTAGTTACTACTGTAATATTAGTGAAACGTAACGATGGTCTTTCCTCTTATGCCTAGAAATGTCTTTTCAAAAGGTAATATTAAAGGCGTGGAAACTTTAGACCTACCCAACTTATCGGTGAGTTCCTTTGGAAAATTTGTTTTCACTACCTTCGTTAATTAATGTCTCTTTTTAGCCTTCTATGTTATTTTAAACGTGGTGGATAACAAGAAAAGACAAGCTATTATTTAATTAAAATATTTCTTGAATCAATGCCTTCGAAAGAAAGAGATACGTGAACGATCCAAGCTGGAAAAGGTTCTTTTCACTGCATCAACAAAAGCAGTTAACGTGCATTACAAGACAACTGTACAACCCCCAGTGGCTCATATGATCTGAAGCATCTGTACAGTAACCCTTGACCTCAGTTTCGCTCAGGCGCGTAGTTTAAAGAGGTTTTCAAATTTATCGAATGCCGGTTCACTTCAGCGAATGTCTGAAGAAGAACAGTTCTACGATAAGGTTTCTCTGCGACGAGTTGTTTAGGATCTAATGACATCGATGGAGTAGTAGTCCATAACCTCTAACGCACATGCGGTTCTCTGTACCGGGGGAAAGCTTTATGTGGAGTTGCGCAGTGAAGATTTCAGGGTTTGTTCAATAGAGAAATTGCTGAAGCAATCTTGTACTACTAAAATCATGCATGACTGCAAAATGTCGCGTTACATATAAACCCTACAGCCAATGTCTAACCAAGTATCTCTTCTAATAATAACCGTTTTATTGATGTCTGTTAGGGATGATATTAAACCTTCTACCGGCTGCTTTATGGTTATCGAGGGAAAGCTGTCATTGTGTGACCTACATATTGTTTAACACAGGCTCTTCAACTTAGCAATCTTACTACTTTACTAGAATTGTATTCAGACCTAATATTAATGACATGACATCACCTTTTCCTGGAACACTCTACTCAGTTATTGCCATATATATATATATGGTAGAGTTTATCATATCGTGAGTCCCTGTCTTTTTGTGGGCTACGTTTCGAGAGTAAGTTCTTGTACCTTCAGGCTTCCGGATTTGAATTGTGTCATTGTTCTTATGAGGCTGAGTTTCCAAGCTCCGAGGGATCTGGGATTGGACTAGGTTGCGAGGGCACGCCATGCCCTTTTTGAGTTTGTTGTGCTTTCTTTTTAATGGCTGGATGTCATGTGTTTGGAAGTTGGTAGGATATGCTGTTTATGTGGCTGTTGTGGGGTAAAATGTGGATAGTTTCTTTGATCTTTCTGGTGATTCTGTGGACTTCTTTGCCCATAATTTTGTTGTTTTGCTTATCAAAAGTATGTCCTTCCTTCCAGTAGTGTTCCACAACCTTGTGATTCTTGAGTTCCCCCTTTACAGTGGCTTTTTGCGTTCCTTTTCCCTCTGACCTAAAGAACGTTTTGACTCGCCAATATAGGTTGCTGGGCTGTCCTTACACACTGTACCTTGTACACAATGTTATTTGTTTCTGCTGCTGGGAAAGGATCTTTTGGTTTTGACAGAGGCTTTCATAAGGTGGACAATGTAACTAATGTGTGGTGTCTAATATGCGGGTGACTGTGAATATTGTTTAATAACTTTTGAATGCCTTCTTCTAAGTTGCTGAAACTTTCTGACTTTTCCTAACTTTTATCGTTTCATTCTCTCTTTGGAAATGAGAAGAGGAAATGACGACATTACAATGAGATCTCGCCGGGGGGTTAAAAGGGCATTCAATCACCAAATATCAAACTACTGTCCTTCTCGTTGTGAGTCATCCAGATCCGTCCCCAAGCCCTTCGCCAAGAGGGCCACTATGACGAGTACCTGGGCCATGGATCTTGTACTTAGCCCCTCCCACAGCAGCATTGGTTTTTATGAGTGCTGTATCCTTACATTACTGTCTCCTCCAACACTATTTGCCCAAACTCACTTTTAACTAGCCTGAACACTCTTCACCCTAAAATGCATAGTTTACAAGTTAATTTTGGCCAAAGTCGATTTATGGACTTTACAGAGACCCCGTTTTGACTGAAGCATAGTGTTATATTTATTCTAGAAATTTTGGTCCCATTAGATCTTTCATTTTGGTCTCTTTACATTGTCCCTGACCCGTTTGATGCTGGATTAAACTCACAAAGAGACGTTTTTACTGTTGCAAAGTTTAAGTTCCGTACTGTTTTTTCATTCCACAATATTTTTGAGACTTTGTAGCCATTCTCGTGTCGCTCTGAAATTGTCCTTGATCTTGGGTAATACAAGGCTCAGTGTTCGTTAGAAGAAAGGTTAAACTTAAAAAGCAAAATGGTCTACTTTTGTGCTTCCTTAGACTAATGCCAGATCCCTTTACTGCAAGAACCTGGTGACGTACTTGCGTCCGCTAGTCAAAAATGTTACGCTGAGATTATGCGCTATTACTATTTGACTCTGGTCAATGCAAAATCTACGTTCATGAAAGGTTCGTGCGTAAGAAAGGAAAGAGATGCCTGAAAAGCAACGGAGTGTAATGCTGAAACTCTAAAACTATTTTGCCTTGTTTGAGGGAGGGGGGTATCTTCAAACTATCGTGGATTAGGGTGGTCGTCAATTGATGAAAGGCGGTTATAGTAGATCCACACTAATACAGCATAACTAAGGAGGAAGTAAATGATGGGAATGGAATTTATATTTAGCTGTTGAGACTTAATTTACGTTGTTTAAACACCAATTTGTTGGAGAAGGGTAGTTAAAACATTCTTCCTTTAAGAGTTATGTTTTCCTCTCATTCTTTCCTTGTACTGTAAATGCATATAATTGTTAGCAGGGGTTGACATTTTTTAAAGAAAATCATTGTTTGAGGGTGTAGTAATTACTTGAAATTACGAAGAGACTTCCCTTTCAATTAAGTAGGGGAGAGAAGGTCTCTCTTATCTGAAAATCCGTCCGCCTTACGCAAGACTCATTAACATCAGAAGATCTTGTTCCTGCATCTGAAACCAATAGCATCGTATATAAGGTAACTTGCAAGGGTTGTCCAGAGATCTATATTGGCGAGTTAAAACGTTCTCCATGGCAGAGCCAAAAATGTTACAAAAAAGCCGCCCACAAGGAGAAATAAAGAATCAGGTTTGAAAAGAACACTAGAGAAATAGAAAATATGCCACCACCAGGGATCGAACCCTTGACCCACACTTTCTCGGCGTGCGCTCTACCAACTGAGCTAGGTGACCTCCGATGTCAACATACTCAATTTTTCTAGTCGCCAAGTTAGCTCCCAATCATCAACCGGGGGACATCGACATCCAGCTCAACGCAATTGAAACAAATAGTCGTGAGATTGCGGGACACAGTTGGAAGAAACAACACACCGTTAATTGGAAAAATAACAAAACTATAGACAATGAGATCAATACAACCAACTGAAAAATAAAAGAAATTTTTATTCCCTATGTTTTCTATCTATCATTTTATAGTTTCTATATCTTGGTATTTGTTTGTGTCCCTTATTTCTTTCTATCAATTTTTATTGTATCGATTCTAAATCTTGGTATATGTTGTCTTCGTATTCGTATTTTTTTTGTCTAACTTTCCTGCCTATCATTTGAAAGTTTATATTTATCTATCTATTTATCTATCTATTTGTTTATTTAAATTATCTGTCTATTTATTTTTCGGCTTATATTAGCGACCCTTTGTTCAGGTTTATTTTCATCGTATATTTTTCCCCTTATATTACGAACGAGGCCAGTATTGACCTTTTTTTTAATTTGGCTATATTTGCTAGTTATTTGTTTCCTTCTCGACTTGAGCAGTCACTTTTACCAGCTTTCTGCTTTTTTTTCTCTCTCACGAGTTGATTGTTGAGTTCAAAGTTCACGACTGACTTTAATTCTTGGATAATTTGTCTTCACCTTCTCGTGCTTGTTGTCTTCTTCTCGGACACCATTTTATTCGTTGTGTGCTTATTTTATTGTCGACTTACTTGGATTGTATTTTAGTAGGTGATAGTAAAAAAGATCTTAAAATTTGCCGAGTGTTTGCGTCTTTTTCTCTGCTAGTGACGCGTTGCTGGGTATGGGTGGTACAAGGGGAGCAAGGGGATAAAGGTAGTATGGTATGAACTACCTTCAAATATTTTTTAAGTCTCAACATAGTGTCTTAGAAGTACTATGTTGAGACTTAGAAATATTTGAAGGTAATTCATACCATACTACCTTTATCCCCTTGCCCTCCTTGTTCCATCCATTCTGTTTTGGAGAGAGTATGGCTTGCTCATCTTGATTCGGCACTTCGGCACTTCGCACGCGCACGGTTGAATGTATTTTACAATACCCTCTGAACCCAGTGCAGTACGGCTAGATTATCACCTAGTGTAAGATACACAATAAACTTAAAATAAAGACTTCCTAACTTGGTTAAGAGCGTAACGAAGTTGTAAGCAGTGTGGAAGAAAAGAGTGAACATTTTGGGTAATTTTGGTTCCATTGTTCTGATGTAACATATTGTAAGCTTTGAGAAATGTATGTTTTCTTGAAATTTGCCAAAAAAGGGATTTTAAATAGAAAATCGCATTTAGCCCCTTGAAATACTTTGGACCTCCCTGTTACCTCTCTTAAAATCTCTCACACATCCTAGCGCACCGTTGAGAAACACTAGTTTAATTGGTAGCCTTACGAACGCATCTGAAAACTAACGAAGGCTGAAACAACTCACGCAGTCTCTCAGTGGAAAATGCGCGATCTCTCAGTGCTGCTCCCTGATAAGCAATGGGGCCATATAAGGTAAACGCGTACCGACTACTCTAAGCACCCCTTGATATGACATAAATTCACGATGCTTTCATGTTTTCAGGTTTATGTTTCGATGTACACTTCATTCGTGTACATTATCGCCTTTTTGTTTATAGCCACTCCATTGCATCTCCAAGATTTTCGGTCATCCTAACATCAGACCTTTCAAAGTGCCCCTGCCCTTTAATAGTACAAATCTTTTAGTCACTTGCAACTAACAAACGTTCATAGGGAACGAATTACCCGTCAGATTAACTAGAAAAATGTAAGGAAGCAACGAGAGTTGCTATAACTGCCATCCTGCACTGTCTCTTTCTCACTTAACCTGGCGCAAAAACTTAGAAGGAAACAAAGCAAAGAAAACTGACCTCAAGATCAAGGTGTACATAAACATCACCGATTTCCATTTAAGGTTCTATTTTCCTACTTTCTTTCTCATTTTCGTGTTTTATTTGTTCTCTTAGCCAATGAAGAACATTACTTGGCAGAACTTTGGAGGAGCTTAAGCTCATAAGCCCCTCTAGTTGCACCACTACCATAAACTAATCTATTTTATTATTGCCAGTGTATGAAAAGAAAGCAAAATAGCTATGACCAGGGATGCCATTTAATAATTACATCACTGCCCCAGCATACCAGTTTTATTTGACAGTACGTTGAAGTAGCCTTCACTATCGTTCCATGGTTGAACATCAATGATGCCTCAAAATAGTTCAAATCAGTAATTTTGGAAACATTAATGTTTAAATAGATGCTTGGTACTACAAATTTTAAAAGTAGCCTTTAATAGTGGTTCATATGTTAAACCAAACACATGTTTCATGTGCTCTTATCAATTTGGTACTTGCAAAAAGGATTTACTGTTTCCCTAAAACTTTATATTGAAACTAGAATACAACGCAGTTATATACACATGACTAGGCAGTTACTGACTGGATAGTGGCAGTACGAAGTCCTGACTGCAGCAAATTAGAACGATTTGAGCAAAAACAGTCTTAAGGAAACTGTAAATCCTTTTTGTATATATAACAAATTGATAAGAGTGCACAGAATGCGTCTTTGGTTTAACCTATGAATCCACTATTAAAAGCTACTAGATATATATTTGCTGCCACTGGCATACTATGTTTTCGATATAAGTTACTTGCGGAATTATATAACTCAAAGGTGCAAAATCAATACAAGTGAAAACGTCAGTTTAGTATATATTGCTGCTAGCATGATTTTAAAGTCCAGAAATGAACAGACTTTACAATAATGCTCCTATAATAAGCTTAACTTCATTTTAGGGAGTCGCTGTCTTTTTGCGAGCTACGTTTCGAGAGAAACATCTCCCACCTTCAGGCTGAAGATGGGAGATGTTTCTCTCAAAACATAACTCGCAAAAGACAGCGGCTCAAGACATGATGAACTCTACCATCTAATCTTTAGGCTCTCTAGAGGTTTCCAGTACTTTTCTTTATTGCGATTGAAGCCCAGATAGTTGACTCCACCTAAGACAGAAGCATCAAACAATGAGTAAATTCAGAAATTAATTGATGCACGTGGCATAAAACGGCTGCAGCCGTCGAGATTCATTGTACGAGAACTTATGTACGTTACTTTCATTATATCTTCCTAAAGGTTAAGAGCCTCAACTTGACCAGTACAAGGGAAGCAGACAGCTATTATTTGTCAGTGTATATCTTCCGTACATGTCAAAAACACTTTTACTACGGCCTGCCAAATTACCAAAGAATAATAACGTGCAATCACTTTGATGAAAACCTGGAGGTGCTTATTACCAGTGCAATGTGCTACGTTACACTACCAGCACTTATTTTGACTTGGTAAGAATAACAAGCAATTGGTAAAAAGAATTATACGTGATGTTGAAATATGGCATTGATACCCGATCGGTGTCTAATTTCTCAGACTGCCAGAAGTTTAGTTGACAATATCCACGGCAAATGCGATTCCCGGCAGTGCGGTGCATGCCATAAATAATGTTCCTTCCTACGTGACAATTTTTTTGCTAAACTGGATATTATGCTTGAATACATATAAAATCTAAGCAAGGGAGCATAAAATGGAGCACAAAACTACCATTTGAACGAGTTATTTTCCCACAAGTAAGGACTTTAATTTTTCATTTGTACTGTGGTTACTTAATAACTCAGATGGTTTTCAGAAATTTAAAACAAATAGAAAATAAGCCAAATGCATAAACGCCCCACTATGGATGGGTGTTAAAACAATACGAAAAGTCTGAAGGCTGTATCCCATTATTCATTACAATTAAAAGCCTTCAGTTGAAGCTTAGCGAGTTGTAAATGAGTGAAAAATAATATTCCTCGAAACAAAGAAAATAGAACGGATGAATCTTTACGTCAACATAAAAGATGGCTTTGGTGGTGTCTTCCTCTGTACCAGCAAGTGCTCTGTGCTTTCTTTATATCAAGTTTGCCTCAGTAGTACTTACTCTTACTAAACTTTGAAAATTTGAATACTGCAATGTTATTATCGTTTCTTTAAATCAGTGAATCTCCAACCACAACTTTTGCACGTTACGAAATAGTTTACTTGAAATGCTACATGTTTGCTGTTAAAAATTAAAAATTCGAGATTAGTACCTGACAAGGAATCCCTAGAGGAAGGGACAACACCTAAAACGAAAAGTGATTAACAACGTTCTCATCAAAAGAAACGTCCTCAGGCTTATGGAAAATAAGCCTATTAAACTCAACCGCTTTTTGACTTTCACTTGTATCTATTATCGCTCCAGTGGTCCTTTTGTATGTTGACTTTGTTTACTTTGATGTGTTTTTCTTTTCATATTTACGAGGATATGTATGTGTACATATATGTACTTTTATTCCATCATTTCACTCTGCGAAAAGAGACTTTCAGAAAATTGACGACTCGGAGAGCAAAACTCCATCGCTGGTACCAGTTTATGGTGGGCCTAGAAAACAACAGAGTGGAGGCCAAGAGTGGGAAGCAGAGCCACAGGAAGGCCCGAGAGGAGGTGGAGAGATGAGATCGAGGAGAAGGCCGGATGCGAGTGGATGAGATTGTGTTAAATGGTTCTTTTCTTTCCTTTGATAAAATATTTTTGATTTCAACATATTCACATCTGTTAATCCTTTATCAACATCTGTAAAAGATTCATAGACTCTTTACCAAAACAGCTGTTCTATATTCAACACTCATTGAATGATATTCAATACTAGAAAAAAGCTATGGCAGATTGGAAGTAGCACCACTCTTGATGCTATCTCAAATGAATTAGAAGCTATGGCTGTCCGTGGCAAGCCTCTTCTTATACTGGTACAGACATGGGTAACGTCTTTGGTAGAATTATTTATTCAAAACACAATGTATCACTTACAGTTAGCTGCATTAAGCTTGTTTTTAGGTACTATGAGTCTCCAAGCCGAAGCATTGCGGAGAGGTATATTGTTGCGAGGGGCTTTGGACAAATGTGATTTACGCA
This sequence comes from Alatinidae sp. Z8VKAUB7J3, assembly GCA_010016025.2. Classification (NCBI taxonomy): domain Eukaryota; kingdom Metazoa; phylum Cnidaria; class Cubozoa; order Carybdeida; family Alatinidae; species Alatinidae sp. Z8VKAUB7J3. The sequence continues at coordinate 192,574,776 of JAAAKM020073195.1, read as the reverse complement.
TGCCTACTTCTTATTAGTTGATGAGAAGTTGATGTAAGGGATACCTGAGTACAGAAACATTGCAAACGTTTTTGTCAGGCTAATAGAACGGGGGGTTGATATGACGTTCTAAGCTTATACATATATTGCACGAAATAGCGAAAACATTGTGTTCTTAAAAGATTTTTTCGTCTGATACTCCTCAGAGTACTAACGTCAGAATGGCCGAAATGGAATGTGTAAAAGAGTATACCCAACTGTATTTGTTCTTGTTTTGTACCACCAACAAGCTTATACATATATCCCGACCCATGTAATCAAATACCGAAAGAGCAATTTAAATTTATGCAGCTCTAGGCCTATTGCATTTGGTCTTGTAGTTTTTTATATCAATATTTGGTTACTCAACCCAAGAAATCATCAATTAACAATGCTAACAATACCTATGGTGCTATAACCTAAGTGACCTTCATATTATGAGTCCGAAAATGCGGACCTATGATTTAAATTCACGTGCAATGCTTTCATTGTTGAGAGTGGAGAGAGTCCTACATATAGTTCGAATGTTTTGATTACTTTTCATGTTTATGCTTATACACTCAGTCGAAGTTCACAGGATGATAACAAAATTTGAAAAGCATATAGCTACCATAGAAGTCTTATATTATTGTTGAACAGTATCTGAGTTGAATTTTTCTGGATTTGAATTTGACCCAAAATAAGCATATGATAAGTATATTTGGAGCCTAAAATGGAGCCTTACTTCAGCATACCCGAGCCTGTCTCGGAAAAATCACTTGCTTATATGAAGCACCATGTATCTCAAGACGCCAATATACTGTGTTGTGTTATTTTGCTTAGATCAGAGATTTTTTTTGTATATGATGTATAAATTTCTCAAAGTAAAAGAAAAGAAAGGATGCACTTTTAAAGCCACGAACAGCACATGATGTCGTTTACATTTTTCGTTAATCGGAAATATTTGTTTCCCACATGTTCATTTTGGTAAAAATAGTAAAATATCTTCATAACTTTTTTTTATCGTCAAGTACTTTTCCTAGGTATTGCAAGCCATAAAATTGGAAACGAAGCAGTATTAAGATGACCATGAATAAAAGAAGTGGATCAAGATGGGTGATCGCAAAACAAATATTGGTTCTCACAATATTGTAGAAAGGAGGGGAGGGGAAAATATATTTATTGGGAAAATATTTGGTGCTCTTGTTAAGTAATGACCATGCATAAAACCGCCACAACTGAAGAATATCTTGCTTAAAAGAACGAAGAAATCAGGTTATTCGTTTTCTATTTATAAGAATTTCGCCTCGTGAAGTTATACATTTGAGCAAAGAATGACTCTTTTTATCAATGCAAAACAAGGATATAGATGTGGAGTACTTTGATCAAAACTATTTCAACACTTTCCAGATTTCTTTCGCAAAAAGGTGGCGGGGCCTGCCCCCGGCATCTTTACTGGAGAAATCCATGAAACAAGAAAAAGGAGAGGAGCAGAAAGCTCCATTTATCTCTTAATTGTCAAAAAATGTAAAATCTCCTCGTTAGCTCTCATCCCCTCCCCCATTTGTGGTTTCTTGGCGCCGCCCTTGTACTCCCGAAATTTAAATGCTGTGTAATGCTTGTTTCAGCTCTCGTTGACAAATGCAGGAAGAGCAGGACACCCCTTAAACATGACACCTCGACAAAGTTGAAAAGTACACAACATCCCTGTCTACTTCCCCTGTCCCTCTCATAATTCTTCGGTGATCAACCTAAGCTGAATGAAGTGTAAGCGCTTAGCTAAGCTTTCACATGAAGGAAACACCCTTTGCCTTTAAGTACCTCATAAATTATTAGTAAGTTCGATGAATAGAACAGTATACCGTGAAGAATATCATAGGTATAAGTAAAAGAAGAAATCATATTAAATGTATGTCTCAAACCAACAATAAATGATCTGTATACGTGTGCTGACGTGTCTTCCGAAAATCAGGATGGAAACGCAACCGTACATCCACCATAGATACCAACAATTTATTAATGCTATAATATCTGAATTCGCCAGTATCATAAAAAATCCCCTTCTCTCTTCAACGATTTTCTTCTTCTTAATATTTATGTATTACTAATATATGTTTGTATTAAGCATGGCTGTTGTAAATGCTGAGTACCGGATAAGTTTGCCACGGCTTAAAATAGAAGCCCCAAAATCCAACGAGCTGCTCATATGAAAAACCATGTAAAAACGCAGGTGGTCATATGGAGGAAACTGATCCCACCAAAGAAAATCTTGGATTAAAGGCTAGACATGCATGGACCAAAGGAAGCAAGAGTGTTGAGTTGTTGGGACGTTTCCATGAGGATATTTTCCACCAAGAACGTTTAATCCTAATTGGTTTGGATTTATCTATCAAGTTTCATCGACATAAGGATGCTTTTTGCTTCATGAGTGGAGATGAAAAACCAAACTACCAACTAAAAATGTTAGATGCTATATTGTACATACGCAGTTTGAAACTCTCCAGTAGTGCCTTTAAGGGGATCAACAGCGTTTTGCGAGAACATAGTGTGAAATATCCGATATCTAGGATAAGTCCCAAATTTTTCTTTGTGCAAGCTGAGAACCTTGTCGCTAATCTCGATAATGCCTTTCCTGGAAATAACCTACCTTCACGTCTTGTGATCGTACTGGTGGACCACACAGCTTTTAATGGCTCTTATAAAAGAAACCCCCTTAACTTTCATCATTACCATCTGTCATCTCTAGGAGTGTACATAAATGGAACAACAATGCAAGATAAAAGTTTAAAGTTTGATTTTGCTAACCAACTGTGTGTTAATGGTTATCAAACGTTGTTTTCTGGGATTGGAAAATCTCACTGTGAGATAGGCAATGGTATCAGTCGAGAGGATTATCCTGTTGGTTATACTATTTTTGCTTTAGATCTCACTCCTGACTTATCAGATCGTGATTACATGTCTATGAAGATCCAAGGTAACCTAAGATTAGAACTTCATTTTGCACAAGCATTGCCACACACCATCAACGTCATTGTATATGCAGAATACGAGTCTATATTAGAAGTGGACCAGCATCGCAATGTTTTAACTGATTTTGCCAACTAACGGTGGATGACTTGGATCTAATGCGGCGACTGGAGAAATAGAGTATATTAATATCGTAAGTCAGCTAGCTCAGTTGGTAGAGCACATGCTGTAAAAGGATGTATCACGGGTTTGATCCCCGGTCGTGACATAATATTCTATTTCTCTACTGTCTTTTCTATAATTTTTTATATACATAGGTTTCATTCTTTCCCAAAAGACTATAATAAGACTTTTAGTAAACGTCAGTGTTATTAATAGTGGTAACCTTCCCAACCAGCAACTGACGTAATTTCTATGCCGATGTTCAATTGATTTTCCATAAAGTTAGAAACTGACTTTGGATTCACGTCTATCTTAATAACTTAACCAAAGAGTTGTTGGTTATTCCTACATTTAATCACCGTGAAGCCTACTTCGTTATTTTATCATAAGTTTCCATACATATATAGCGAAGGAGCAGCGTTGATTGAACGTAAGAGGTGAGTTGGCATAACGATTCGAATTTAACCAAACATCGATATGCCACCTGTAATTGTAGGACAATGCCTTGCACTGCGTCCAGCGTTACATTAAAACATAAATGTTGCCGGAAAGTTCTCCTAGTACTAAAATGCATTGTTTCATTTTGTTGTTATGCTTTGCCTGCTATTATACCACGATAAGTATTCCATCCCTGTCCAAATCTAACATAATTCAATTTTGATTTTTGGTCGATTTTACATTACTTTGGGAACTGACATCCAATAGACGTCTATCTGACGTAATTATTTAAACGATATTTAAATAGGTAGCTATTTACTTACATACCTGAACTAATCTCTCTACCTGCCTGCTCTAATCTACCTACCGACCTACACTACCTATCTGTCTAACTAAGCTACCTACCTACTTACCTACCTTCCATGGTGCACAAAGCGTTCATAATAGGCTAATAAGGCATAATTGACATATTTTGCATACACTAGATGCGTACATTACATGTTGCACAAAGCGTTCAAAATAGGCTAATAAGGCATATTTGACATACTTTGCATACACTAGATGGGTACATTACATGTTGCAGAAAGTGTTCAAAATAGGCTAATAAGGCATATTTGACATAGTTTGCATACACTAGATGCGTACATTCCATGTTGCACATAGCGTTCAAAATTGGCTGACAAGGCATTTTTGACATAGTTTGCATTAACTAGAAGCGTACATTCCATGGTGCACAAAGCGTCCAAAATAGGCAAATAAGACATATTTGACAAAGTTTGCAAACACTAGATGCGTACATTCCATGTTGCACAAAGCGTTCAATACAGGCTAATAAGACATATTTGACATAGTTCTCATACACAAGATCCGTACATTCCATGGTGCACAAAGTGTTCAAAATAGGCAAATAAGGCATGTTTGACATAGTTTGCATACACTAGATGTGAAAATTACACGTTGCACAAAGTGTTAAAAATAGGCTAAAAAGACATATTTGACATAGTTTGCATACACTAGATGTTTACATTTCATGGTGAACAAAGCGATCAAAATAGCCTGATAAGGCATATTTAAATTAGTTTGCATACACTAGATGCGTACATTCCATGTGTCTCAAAGCGTTCATAATATGCTAATAAGGCATTTTTGACATAATTTACATACACTAGATGCGTACATTTCAAGGTGCACAAAGCGATCAAGATAGCCTGATAAGGGATATTTGACATAGTTTGCATTCACTAGATGCGTACATTCCATGTGTCACAAAGCGTTCAAAATAGGCTAATAAGGAATATTTGGTAAAAGAGCACGGGGAAGACAAAGTATAAAATATCTGCAGTCCCTTAACGCGTGGGCAACCCATACCAACTTAAGCTACTGTGAACTCCTTCATGCCTGCTATGATAGATTAGCGGGGAGACCTATGATGGTCAATGTAACAGGTCTGGCACTTAAAGAAGAATATAAATAAGGCAAAGTATGGTGTCAATTTCAAAACTATGACATCTTGACTTTAAACAAGGCTTGTTGCTTATCAGTGTTTATACAATAGCATTGGAGGTGTTTCTCAGGCTTTCTGTTGTTGTGCCACAGGATCTTTTAAATCCATAAAAGGTGCAATAGAAGTGAAAGGTTAAAAGGCATTGCCATACAGGACGCTTTAAGAATGGAACGGGGCCTCGATTTCAAGAATCTGGTTCCCTCAGTCTATCGACAGGGAGTAGCAAAACGCAAGTCATGGAAGTCATCTTATTCAAAACCAGCAGTTGATTGCATCGAATTTAAGCAAGTTTACATTCGTAAGCATCTTTTGTCTCTTAGTAACAAATAACTTTGGGGCTATTCAATAATTACGTAGCGCTCAAAATTCAGCCCCACCAACCCATCCGTAACGCACCGTAACGGATAGCACAACCCCACTACGTAACAGTCTGAAAAACACATCCCATATTTCAAAGAGGAGACCAGACCCGAAATTTGATCATGAACGTTATCATGAACCCTTGCCCCTACTATAAATCAAGTATGTGGTTAATGAGCATGTCAAATTTTTTTCACTCATGGTTTTTTCATAAAAATACCTCTTTAGTAACGCCAATCACAGAAAATAGACTTTGAGTATCTCCTCCATTAAATTCTTATCTTCACTCTATACGTTCAAAAACAGTCTTCTACAAAGACTTTTTCCTATTTAACTGGCAGTCCGCTGACCGCTCGCTGCAAGGTACTGCAGTGACAATGGGTTTTTATCATCTCCAGTCGTGGCGTGGCAGGAGGGAAGGGGGGAACGCCCCCCTAGACAGCCGTATTTGTGGGATATGGGGGGGCACCAATAACAAAAGCGCTTGGAAAAAAATCTGCAATACACGAAAACAAAAATACCCAGAAATTTATAAGACAGGAAGGAACTTCAGTCAAATTGAAAATCACAAAATACGCGTCATAGTGTGCCCCTCTTGGCATTTTAAACGAATCCAATTATACCAATCGGGTCCATAGGGCGCCACACAGGATCTTTTCCCTCCTGCAGAACGCGCTACACGCCTCTGCTGTCTCAGTCCATACATTGGCTGTAAGGTGCCTACTTCAGACGTCGAATTTGTGTTAGATTTGTGTCGAGTTAAATTCAATTCCACAATTAAATCCATGACAAATCCGTCGTCTAAAGCACAACAGTCGGATTTGTGTTAGGCTTACTTTAGACGTCGGATTTTTTTCGAGTCAAATTTGATATAATTGGGTCCAACACAAATCTAACAGAAATGTGGGGAAAGTTTAAGTTGGTTTTAGACGTCGAATTTGTGTCAAATTGGTGTGGAGTTATATTCAATTCATTGCCCCTCACGTCACAGTCAATTCCCTCAGATAAAGGATGTCTTGTTTGCTTTAAAGGATGTCTTTTTTGCTTTATGTCACAAACAGTGCAAACATCCAGAGCGCTGCTGCAGACGTTGGCGATACCTTTCTTGCTTTAATCCATAGGAGAGATTCAAATGGGTCAAAACTATTAGTACGCACGCTCAGATAGGTATTGAGTAGTCAAATCTAGGGACCAGCTCTATATTCGGAGTTCAAGAACCTCCAACCACAGAGAGAAATTGCTACTATTTTGCAGCAATGTCTTGATGATATTGCAGTACTGATATGCAACCTCTATTACGAAAAGCCCCATGACAATCAATAAATGTAACGATCTTTAAAAAGAGCAGCTAATTGCTCATCACAATCATAATTTTCATTAGATCGTTTGTCCCTTGTTTTCTTTTTGTAACTTCAGTTTTACAGAACTACAAGCCTTTTACGTAGATTTAGAGAAATGAGACAATCCCCAGACTCTACGTGCTGGTAATCACATCCGTTAGCCCAACCAAATCTAGGAAGGAGGGCACCATATCCGCCTCGTTATATACTGGAACAAAATAATTGTAGTTAATGCATATACCAAAATAACTGTAGATAATACATATACCAAAATAATGGTAGATAATATATATCCAAATGAATCGGAAATAACAATAAATACCCCAAAAATGTAAAAGTAAGATGGCATAAAAAAACCCAAAACAAACATAGAATTTAGCTTTTTTGTAAACGAATAACCAAAATAACATCAAAACCAGGAAAACAAAATCGTGAAAATAAAATATTAAATTTCGTTCGCAAATTTTCACAAAAAACATGTAGATAATTGAGCACAATCTACTACAGACACTTGTTCTTAATAAGCTGCTACTATTTTCAACAGCAGTACTACTTCTAGACTAACGCTATTTGATTCATCTTGGAATAGGTTTTTCCCCTTCGCTTCAGCAAAGTAGCAAGCAAATGCTGCTACTTCCTGGTGATGTCATTGAACTCATAGTTAAATAACTGTTTATACTCGATCATCCTACTTCCAGAGAAAAGTTGTTAATGTATTAGTTCCTTTTTAAAAATAGGTAATACGTCTCCGTTCTTGTAAGCTCTATCCAACTCTTTCCAAGGCATTGCAGTACTCACGAGATCGCAGTTAAATCCTAAGGTTGGATTTCTTATCTCTCTGTGTTGAGAATGCAATGCAGAAGTGACAAGTCCTACACTACCAATCTGTGCATTCAAAGAGCGCCGGCCATTTCTAACGAATATCACAAATGTCGGTTGTAAGTAGAAAGCTGATAAAATACCTTTCAGAGTGTTAGCAATTGAAGTCTCTGGAATAAAATAGCCATCTGTGTAAAGGGTTTCAAAGTCCTTTTGATTAGCGTAAAGAATTACAAACTTGGCTTCAAGGTCATACAGCATTTTATAGCTGAGGGCCTTCAGCTGTCTATGCACCCACTCCTGCATATGTTCACTCTGCATAAGGCCAAGTCTTGGGATGCTGTACCTCCAAGGAGAACAACCTTCTATGGCATCAGATGAAAGATTGAATTCTTTGCGGTGATCATTGCTTTCCTTGCCGCTGCTATCATTTGTAGTCATGGTAAGCGGGTTTTTATTTTCAGAGTCAGCACAAAGATTCTGTGGCGTCTCTCTTTTGATGAAGTTACTATTTGTACTAGAACTGTGTTTGGACAGACCAGCAGCCAACGGCATTATTTAGCCAGCTCAATAAATTATCTTTCACAGAGTACAGAAACCCCTAAAATAAAAATGGATGCAACGTTTAAAAGCTGCAAATTTAGAACAAATTGAAAAGTATCGGACCATTAAAGGTTTTCTGATGTCCCGGTGTCCCGGTCTGTAGTGTCATCTTATAATGACATCATATACAAAGCCTTATATACTTATAATGACGTCAAATGCAAACCCACAAACAAACAAACATGCATATATACAACTATTTCTCTAGTCGCCACATTAGCTCCCAATCATCCACCGGTGGACATCGACATCCAGCTCAACACAATTTGAGACCAGCCTCTCTGCACCATGTGATCCTTTCAATACTGTTTGATATTATAAGATTAAATAACTATTGGAAGATCATTCGTGTTATTTTTTTGGAGTATTTTGGGATCATTTTGAGACTAATTTCATACATTTAATGATAATTACGATGACTTGTGATTAAATTAGAACATTAAAGATTATCTAAGAGTGTAAGATTATCTAACATTATTTGATATTATAAAATTATGAAAGATTGGGAGACAATTGGTTTTATATTTTATGATTATTAGTGATTAAATGAGATCATTAAAGATTATTTAAGATTATCTAACATTATTTGATATCATGAGATTATGAAAGATCGGGAGAATATTGGTTTTATATTTTATGATTATTAGTGATTAAATGAGAACATTAAAGATTATTTAAGATTATCTAACATTATTTGATATTATAAGATTATGAAAGATTGGGAGACTATTGGTGTTATTTTTTATGATTAAATCAGTGATTAAATGAGATCATTAAAGATTATTTTAGATTATAAGATCATTAAAAGATTAGGAGATTATTTCTGTTATTATTGAGATTACTTTGGAAAGATTTTGAGACGAATTCAAAGTTTGCGCGAGATTATTTTGAGTTATTTGCTCCTCGGTATGATCAAGTGCTTAGAATGGTTTTCGGCTTTTACTTTAATTTACACTGAAATGGTATCACACCTTTCTTTACGTTGCTACATCGACAGGGTCTTTAGACTTAAGATGATGATTTTGCCCCATGTTTCACTCGTATTTAATGTTACGTCAGCCAGATAACCCACTGATAATTAGAGTAGTTTAGGTAGGTAGGTAGAGTAGTTCATGTAGAGTAGAGTAGTTTAGGTAGAGTAGTTTAGGTAGAGTAGTTTAGGTAGAGTAGAGTAGTTTAGGTAGACTAGAGTAGAGTAGTTCAGGTATAGTAAAGTAGTTTAGGTAGAGTTCTTTAGGTAGAGTAGAGTAGTTTAGGTAGAGTAGAGTAGAGTATTGTAGGTAGAGTAGAGTAGAGTTGTTTAAGTAGAGTAGAGTTGTTTAGGTAGGGTAGAGTAGTTTAGGTAGAGTAGAGTAGAGTAATTTAGTTTAAGTATTCGTTTTGAGGGAGTCGAAGAACATGGACTTGGTATGGACTTTAGAAGATTCTTAGAGAAAGAAACTGCACCTAGTAGAAAACGAAATGGGCTTGGATGGAAAAAAGCTACAGATTGAAAGAGCGCATCGAGTTGAAATACGATCTGGCAGTGCACGCACCATAATTGGAAAATTCCTTACCTACAAAGACAGGGAAGCCATAACTTTAGGACACTGGAGTGTTTTTTAATGAAGTTTTGTCCGTACAGGAGACAACTTCTACCGAAGCTAAAAGCCCTCAGAACCAAAGAGAAGTATGCCATGCTTAGTGTTAATGAGTTTATTGCACGTTAGAGATAACTTGATAGCAATGCAACTATTTATATCCAGTACTTACATAAACTAGATTACAACACCACACCAACTTACCAAAAAACCTTTCTAGAAACTGAACTAAAATATTTTAATGTTTATGAGGACGAGTTACACGAAAACCAGTCTACCATAAAGGACATTTTTACTACATCACACCACAACGATTTTGTAAATAGTATCCCCGGCTTTCACAAGAATCTCTTTCAATGATAATAAAGTCTAAATAGAAGAGGCTGTTAATTGTGGGTAGGGAAAAAGGTATATTAGACTTAAGAGTGTAGAGAACAGCTTGATTTTCAATAAAACGAACTCCTACGACTTTGTCGCTTCATAAAAATATATATGAGAAAAACTTGCCCTAATTTTGATAATGCTCCCCTGCCCTCAAAAAGTTCTAGTTGCACCCTTGCATCTACATGTATATATATACATCTGTATATACAATACAAATTGTCACGTTAGCTAATGAAGCACTCACTCTGAAGAGAATGGATGAAAAGCTTCATTTAAAGAAATGTTAGTCTATTGAAATGCATTTTGCCATAATCTATTATTACTTGATTTCTCCCATTTTTACTTTATTCGGCTGGCATTTTTATTATTGCCTTTGTCTTTTATTATTTATCAGGGTTTTTTCCTTTGTTGGTCTTGGAGATGGGTTGAAGTCTGTTTAAAATGGTTTTATGATATCAGGAGTGCAACTAGAGGGGGGAGGGAGGGGAGGCCTCCCTTGCCATAATTTTTCTACCGCAAATTGTGCACTCATCTTAGCACAATTAGAAGGGAGGCCTTGCCCTTGAACGCAAGATGCTAACTGTTGGTCTTCACTTTTATAAGCCACGTGATTCTTAACAAATAAGCGTTTTGAGCCTCAAATAATTCTCAAGTGGATTCTTAAATTTTTAAGCTATGCATCTAATGCATTTTTAGTTAGAAATTAGGCTGTTAAATGTGGGTAGGGAAAAAGGTATATTAGACTTAGAGTGTAGACAACAGGTTGATTTTCAATAAAACGAACTCCTACGACTTCGTCGCTTCATAAAATATATACATGAGAAATCTTGCCCTAATTCTGATAATGCTCCCCTGCCCTCAAAAAGTTCTAGTTGCAAGGCCGTTCCACCTTGTGGTTTAGTAGCGTATTAAAACATAATTAAGTAATTGGAGAAATGACACCATCATTTACTATAAAATTAATAAATCAATGTAGGTAATAGCACGTACATCATTCGGATTGTTGGCATCCTTCATGTTTCTAACCAGCTGCGTGACAACCTGTCCAAGAAATAGAAAATGTTTAAACAAGGTTTCTTTAAATTAGCGACACAGTTTCTTAAAGTCGTATCCAAGGCTATGACCAGATGTAATAAATATGTTTACTAATTTTGAAGCTGAAATTCACACATTGCGTAAATTTGAGCTCATTCACGGCTAAGTAACTGAATACCAGAATTCCTTAATGATACTGATCAATGGAAATCACTAAGTCTGATTACTATTCTAAAATACCTAATTTCTGTGCTTCCATTGACGAAAACGATGGCGCGAAAATACGTGCAAAAATATTTGTCAAGAGTAGTCTCGGTTTAGGGAGTGGACGCCCTAGTAGCCCCGACCAGATTGTGATATCATGGGGCCCCCAGCACTTCTATATAATTTTTTATTTTAAACGAAATTTTTAAGAAATTGACAAAAAGATAGCGAACTTTGGTCGTGAAGGCATAAATGCGATTTTTCATATTTAGCAAAAATCTTTAGGAGGGCAAGAAAAATCTAAAGTTAGGCACACACGAACAACCTTTCCCGACAACTTAGTTGGCCAACTTGATAACAACTTGGAATTTTGGACCAAGTTGTTCGTGTGCACTACCGAACAACTTGGTGAAGTTGTTCCCAAGTTGGCCTCAAGTTGGTAAGAAAAAATCGGTCATCTGGCGAGGCTGAGCTGATTTGGCCTCGATTTCGCAGACCTCAAGTTGTTCCAAGTTGTTGTTGATAGGATAGCACCTCGGTGGACTGCCTGGCGCATACCTAAAAGGGTATGGGTAGAGCCGTTGGCTCCTAGTCAGGCACTCCAGTCTCACACATGGCTCCCAGTAGACAGATGTGCACCCTGTCAGCCACACCCCGGGAACTCCACTGGCCAGTGGTGCTAGACTGTGTGAGGGGCCAGCCTTAAGGCTGGTGAGAGGGGGACGTCTACCCCAAGTGAATGAAGACGGACCTGGTGCAAGAGGCAGATGATCCCAAGACATTAGAGGGACAATGGCACAAGCAGCCCGGAGGCAATGTCTGAGGTCAATGTGGTTTACAGGCAAAAGGGCAGGCATGAGACATGAAAAAAGTGACCTGGCCATCCTCACTCGATGCAGACTGGCAACCCTCAAGTTACTAGCCTTTAGATTCCTACCATGTTGAGTGCTAAACAAGAGAAAGACGATATAGAGGCACTGGCTGAGCTCCCCAGGGCCAGGCTACTGTATCTCTTAAAGCTACTGGGGATGTAGGAGTCCCTGGGATCAGTAGCATCACCATTAATGGATGAGGGTGTTGATCCAAATCTTACCAGGAGTTTGACACCTGATAGAATGCCTGATGTGCCTTGTCCTGGCAGCCCCAGGTATATGAATATTGGAACATGGAATGTAAGAACCTTATACCAGACAGGATGCTTACAACAGTTAAATATGGAGAGTGAACGCCTAAGAATTGATGTCCTGGGAATCACTGAAGTGAGATGGACTGGATCAGGACAAGTAAATATAGATGGTTGGAAGTTTTACTACTCAGGTGCTGCAGAAAAACATCAGCATGGAGTGGGGTTTCTGTTTTCACATAAGGTTAGCTGTTCAGCCGGTTGAGCCAGTCAGTGATTACAGATCGACACAGAGAAGACTCTTAAAGAGCAGAGTGGAGATCTTCCGTATGATCCAGATTGGGAATTCCCCCGTGAAAATATAACATTACAAAGAAAAATTGGAGCTGGATATTTTGGAGAAGTATGGTTGGCTGAAGCAGTTGGTATTTCAACATTTGAGCCAAGAAACAAGAGTTTGGATGCTGTGAAGAAAAGATCTCGTATTAATAGGAAATTAATACGACGCCATCGGAACGTGCCTCGTACTAGGTCCATGAACGAGATCACTGAAATAGCTGTAAAAACTGTTAAAGGTACAAACAGTTATCAATCTTATGTCAACTTGTGGACAATTAGATCTTGCATAAACAACCATTGTGACGACAGAGCAGAAATATAAAGTCGAAGATTTAGTTTTGTTGATATACCCTAAAGATTATTTATCTAATGGATTCTTTTACCATATTGGACTCCTTCTTTATTTCACTTACAATATAAACACTAACTTTGTAACGTCGAATCGTGTGTCCCAAGCCTCTGCTATTTAGTGTACTGACAGCGTGACAGCAAAAAGTTGTTGAAACACTGGTTCTACCTGCTATAGTTTATCAGATAGGTAGATACCTTTGTATCGTAGAAATTTATATTTTGCCTTGGATTATGAAAAGATTTTATGGCAGAATCTTAAAAGTCATCTACTTTTGTAAAGTGCATGATAAGCGAAGGCTTGCAGAGGCTGAAAAGAGGATAATCTAGATGCATCAGTAACAAGACATGTTCTTATAATTATCCTATCAAGAATGTTAAAAGAAAACCGACTAGCGAGAGTAACAAGACAGAATGGCTTAATCTCTTTATTTAGCACAATATTTATAACAAGGAAGAAGCTGTTCTTGCTTTTTGGCGTCCAAAAACTTGCAATATCTTCGTAAGATTAATTTTCCTTACAATATTTAAAGTGCAAGTGCAAGCAGGGCGCAAGTAGTAATAGTTTTTGTATGATTTAATAGACGAATACATGTTTAATTATAAAATAATTGGAATAAATATCTATAGAGGAACTTCCCACTCGGCATTTGGTAAATCTACGAATGATTATATTTGTGACGTCACAGTTTATGATCAAAAATTGAATTTCCACTTTAGCATAGCAGCAAAGAATGAATGTAATCTCTCATTTTTTTCGACTTAAATATTTCACTTTTTCTTAAAGTTTGTGCCATTCTTTGATTCTTTTCCCTTTGTTTTGCGTGTTCTCTCGCAGTTTAGCAAGTTCTTCTATTGTGCCATCATATTTCTTATTTTTATATTTAATGCAATGCTACCTTTGTACAAAGTGTGGAACATTGCATACTAAATAGGCACTGCTAGCCCTGCCACTTGAACATCATTCCCTAGAATTCCATGCTACAAACTTTTTTTTCAGTGTCATGTATAATCAAACCTCACTTCTTCTTTATTACCATCATACACCGAAAATCCTTTTACTTGCAAAGTAGTTTCATATACAATCAAACAGAGCTTTGCCCTGAGCTATGCACAACATGAATGGCGATAATGATGTTAAAAGTGAAGTTGATGATATTAATGTTCTAACTGATAAAATACTAATGTTGTGATAAAAACATTATAACATGAAACATGGGACATGATATTGATGATGGAAAGGCAAAAAAGTTCTATTGCTGATCAGGATAATAAATATTGACCATAATTACATCAGTAGTGATGGTTTTGCAGCTGGAAATGACAATGTCTTATGTAAAACAGTTGTAAGGGTATGCAAATAAGTTACAACAGTGAGTCTAAACCTCATGATATTTTGATACTGTCACAAAAACTGTCCAAATGTCCCATACGACATGTATGGAATTTTTATTAATAAAAATTCCAACTTTTAAAAAATATCGGGGGGGTAAATCCCCCTAGACCCCCTGCTCCATCGCCACTGCAAAGTGATCCCAAGATTTTGTAGACAGTGATTTAGCAAAATGGCAGGGCAGTTGAAAAACAAAGAAATACCTGAATACAGCGCTCCTGCTCTCATTAATTAACCCATTAGCGCCTACTGCACCCTCGAAGAGTACAAAAGTAAAATGAAGGAATAAATAACCTTTTTTAGCATTCTTTCATGTTTATTTCTCTGGGTTATATAGCTGATAGCTTGAATTTGCATTTGCAAGAAAAATCTTGACACTGCCACCACGTATCACATTCATCGAGTCAAAAACTAGATTCAATGAAATGTCAAGTTTGAAATAAATTGGCCTGCAATTTAAAAACCAACCCTAAAAGCACGAAATTTGTGAATATGGTTGTCTTAAATATCAATACCTTACCACATATTTCTCTTCAGACGCAAGACACCTATTCTAAGAGTGCCTCCCCAGGAAGTTTTTACCAAGAACCTGAGGAAGACCTTGCAACCAGAGTTTGGAATGTCTAATCTAATGAAGGCTTTTCTAATGATGCAAGTAGATGTGTTGATGCTTTCTTCTAAACTTTTCCGTTCACATTGCTGGGGGGATTTTTCCTCAAATATAGTCTTGGGCTGGATTTTCTTATAACTCCCCACCCTAGGGATACCGTGACTTGGGGTGACTTTGGATCAAGGGGTGACTTTGGAAATTTTTAGCAAAAATATTTTGATGGAGATATTGATGCTTACTCATGATGGTTACTACAAACAGAAAGAGGGTCTGGCAATGGGAAGCCCCCTGCGCCCCATTTAGCAAATGGATGGCTGTCGAAGTATGATACCCAAATTAAGAGTGAAGCAAAGTTGTATTTAAGATACATGGACGATGTGCCGCATGTCATTACGAAACATCAGATTGCTTCAAAGTTGAACAAAACCAAAGGTGCACCTATCTCTGAAATTCACCATTGAATGTCAAAGTAAAGGTAACATTCCATTTCTGGACATGACAGTTATCGTAGCAAAATTGTAGAAAGTGTGTGTCCGCTTCACGCTTTATGTTATCCTTGCATTTCTTCTCAATGCCGCGGAGCAATTTACGATTGTCGACAGACAACTTCCTTATGGTGGTCCGGGAAAGAAAAACCACACTCGATTTTAAAACGAATAAATTGTACGTGAGCGCTTTTGTCTCCATTACCCCGCGACATCATCAAAGGTTGACATTAAAATAGATCTAATGGTGTTATAAATTCTAATGGTGATCTCTCGTCCACTTGGTAAAGCAAGCCCACCGACACCCGATTGATTATGAATTTTAATGGTTTAGAACACAAGAGGTACAGATGGTCAGTGGTGTCGGGCTTTGTTCATAGGATATACAGAGCGTGTAGTACATGGGAGCATTATGATGAGTGCCTAGAAAAAAGCAATAAAGATACTAGAAAAGAATCAGTATCCACCGTACTTTAATGAGCCCATAATCAATAAAACGCTAAAGGAATCTTGCCAACGGATGAGAGTGCCGTGGAAGTACGAACCTCGCCTCTGCATGATGCGGAAAACATAAAGGAACCACCAGACAAATTGATACCAAAGAAACTGGGGTTTTTTCGGCAGTAAAATTGTCATTCCAGTAGAAAGCGGGGAAACGTTCGGTGTTCCATTAACAATGTATTGAAGACCTCTGCTATTACCTTAATTTGTGTTGTATCGCTTACGAATCCTTTACTTTAAAAGTGTCTGGTGACACCTAAATTAAAGGGCCTCAAAAGGAACACTATGATTGTCGACCATCCCAAGATAATTGTTAACTCAAGGTTTTTCTCTACAATTTTCTGTGAGAAATATTTGTACTAAATTGGCTGCTGCTAAATTTCAGTTGAACCTGAAATCGTAAAAAACGTGAATCTTGACGTATTTCAATATCATCTAACTTTAATCTCTTTCTATATGTTTATATGTCTAAATTGTTTGCTATTCAACGTTTATAGTACTATTTCTCATATGAATAACGAGTAACGTAAAGTTAGGTTTATTCTATTTCCAGAAACGCATTGCAGTTGACCTGATGAGGTCTTAAAGAAGAAAAACCTTGTCAGTAAAGTTTTCTGTTTTGGCGTTTTTTATGAATTATCGTTTCTTTTGTTGTTTATCAGACGTTAAAAACATTTCGTGTTCGCTGACAACTAATAGTTAGAACTGTTTCCTATTTCGTTAGGTTGCAAGAGTAATATGGGTGTATTACATTTCAAAATCCATGGAATACATGGATACTGTATGTATCATTTATGTTTATTGATATTACTCTGTTGCGTGGTAGCCACATGAATATTATTTAGTTTTACAAAAAATTGCTGTTACCACAGAGCTTTAGTTCGTGGCAAAGAGGTCCAGTATATTGTATCCCAGAAGTAAAATCAGGGTTTACAAAAAATAAGTTGATTGCTTATTTAGATTGGACTTACGTTCCCTTCCACCTTCTTAAACTAGACCTATTACATGAAATGTACTCGTCAATGTCACAAGCGAAGTTATCTCCAGCTCCAATGTTTCCGCTTCTTGGTATCGTGTCATCCTGCCCTTTAACTAGTTGAAAACCTAACATATTCGTATATTTCAGAGTA
Organism: Alatinidae sp. Z8VKAUB7J3; assembly: GCA_010016025.2. Taxonomy (NCBI): domain Eukaryota; kingdom Metazoa; phylum Cnidaria; class Cubozoa; order Carybdeida; family Alatinidae; species Alatinidae sp. Z8VKAUB7J3. Next base: position 192,557,454 of record JAAAKM020073195.1, on the reverse strand, counting down.
GCATGGTGTTCGAATCTGACGCCAGTAAACTCAACACAAGAGCTGTACTAGACAGGAAGATTTGGCCGTGCTAAGCAAAACGAGTTTAGTTGTATTCCCATACGACAGACAAAATATCTCGTGCGTACCAAATTAGTAAAGTTTCCTCTGTCAAACCACCTATTCTCGTTTAAAGTAGAGTACGCTCTAATTACCGGTAAAGCTGAATAGAACATCATTTAAAAATTCATAGAATCAAAGATATTGCACGCATTTGCTGGTTCAATAATCTTGTCAGAATAGGGACCTGTAATACAATCACGATAATTTCTGCTACGCGCATTGAAATATGGAGAAGAGAGGATTTGAATGTCAATTTAGAAATGAAACCAGAGGAAGGAGAACTCTGTAGGGATCAAACATTTATGAGGGCGGCAAAGAGGGGGGAGGGTACAACAATTTTTAGATGCTTTTAGACGTTCCAAGAGGGGGAGGACGAAGGGTGCTGGCGTTTGAAACCATATCCATCTATTTCTAATTCGCGAAAAGCAGAGAATATTAAGGACAGAAAAATAGACCTGGGTGGAGGGAGGATCGAAATAGCAAATTAATTTCGACGTCATCAATCTATGGCCCATAGTCGATGGTACTGTCTACCTTTCAATAGGCGCTGGACAGATAAACGAGCTGGATGGTAGCAGTCTCTCAATCAAAGACCCCTGATGAGCAGTGGGTCCGACATTGAAACTACCGTAAATAAACAGAAAAACCACCAAACTAGTTTTGAAACTTTGAATAAATCTAATAACCTCGACGGACTCTACTAACGCCTGTAAGTGTCATCAGTGAACTTCAGTTGCAATGGTATAAACGATCATCAGCAAATCTTACTACGAAATAAGACATGATATTGACCAGGAGACCTAAACAAGAGCGAATGGCTTACAACGTGCAGACCACTTGATATGTCGAAATAGAGAATTACCTGACAACTGCAAAAAACAACATAACCCAGCAGTAAAATGTTAACCGAGCCATACGAGCAAGTATCCCGCCGTAGCACTTCTCTGATAAACTGGCAGTCGAGAGCAAGAAAATCGGTTCAACAATGAAGTTGATGTTCTTGTTATTTCATAGCCGAGTCGCAGCTCGCAGAATTACACGTAACTCGTCTATCGGATCCAATGAATATCATAAAGACATCTACTGACCTATTTCATGTTCCTCTGAAATGCAGTGTATGATTAAAAGTGTGACTCAGCCAGATAACCTATGGTATCACTTCGCTGCATGCATCACTTTCGCGAACTTTCACTGCCCATTGCCTTCATTTCGGACAGGCTAGAAAACGGAAATACGCGTGCAATGTGAACACAAAATACGCTTCCGTGTGCGTCTGTGGGCCACCCTTGAAGCCTGAACGCAGCCTTAGATGTCAGGAAGAATGGTTACAATGTTCCTGCAATGGTTCGTGCGTCATTGAAATATCGGTGCTATAAACTTGTGATTGAGCTGGACGAAATCTTGTGTCACCGAGGAATGAAAAGAAAAGTTGCTGCGTTTGGTACCGGTTAAGCTCGAGAATGGCTCACCAGTTGCAAGATACCACGGAGCATTTTCTTACACAAAAATGGCTTCCCAAATCATGTTTTACTTTTTAATGGCTTCCTCTTCAACATTACGCGACACCTCATTTCTGTGCAACTCTTATCGCATAGCATTTCGACTATCATAAGTAAAACTTCAAAATTCATCACTTTCCAATCTCTCTAATCTTGCACAAGGATAAGGTTAGTTCTCATTTGTATTCTTATGCGTGTCAGTTTTGGTTATCAATTGAAACGTCTCAGTTTCTACCATCAAGTATTCATTTACTTCCGAAGGTGCTACTGGTTCAAAAGAATGTCAGACGCGTACCACTGTGCTACTCTTATCGCTCGTGGATTCGACTTTCATTGGATAATGCTCAAGTAAAACTTTAAAACTAATCACTACAAAACACGAAATCTTGGAAAAATTATAAGATTGGCTTTGATTTGAGTTTTAACGATTATCAGGTTTGGTAATCAAATAAATGGTCACAGTTGAATTTCCTTATCGTCAATTTTATACTTACGTCCCAAAGTGAGGCTGGTCCAAAAGAAGGCTAAACGCGTGCCACTAAGATAACGATAAATTCCTACAATAAAAATACAGCCAGCATCCACCATCAAAAAGCATTGATGATCAATATCTATCACGGTTAAATCTCTGTCGATAAATTTAAATTTCCAGGGATTGTTTTTAAGAAGTTGCTCTCCACTTTTCGAAATTGGACTTTTGAATAATCTGCGTCGTTTACATTAAATATTAGCCAACAGAAGAATTGTATGGGTAAAGGCATCTCAGATCTGAGATTGACAGGGCCTCACTGAAAACCACCACTGAGTGATGTGGGCACCCTGTTTAAAGATTGTTAATAATAAGGACTGTTCTGATAAGTGCAGGCTATGTGGTGTCAATATTGAAACAGTGGCGCACATTGTTAGTGCGTGCCCTACGAATTTTGAACAAAACTCGATTTCTAGAACCACAGTTTATCATATTTCTGTTAGACTTGTGGTAGATCCAACTGAATTAATTCAACTTGATACAAATCTGACGTTTTAAGTAATCATCAACACTTCTTTTACTTGAGAAGCTGAGCTCTCGAGTGTATTGACGTTGGAATCTTTGATGCAACATAATATATCTTGTATTATTATCTATTGGTGAGAAGTCAACCCAGCTATTTGTGTAACTTCGTAGTTCTGTGCAAAAGGTACTCTATTACACCTTATTGCCTTTAATGACAGCGTGTGATAATGCATATATTTTCTACTCTAAATAACGTTTGTCGACTTGTATGGATAGAAATGCTACAATGAGAAAGTCGGTGATTTCGCAGATGCTTTATTTTCTCCAATGGACAGACACAGCCTGACTCAGCCGTTAAATGAAGCACCATTTCTAAAAAGTTTTTGAGCGACACTAGAGTACACTTATTTTTTTCATACGAAACCAGTTTATAAGAAACCAGGGCTCAATTTTCCAAAACTTTAAAAAACTCGAGGGCCGGATGGGGCTGCTCTAAGAAACCTAAACAATCTCTGAAAGCAATTTAGACAGTTTAATAACGGGTTATTTTATGAATAGGCTAACCTGGAAGAGAGGGTACCCTAACTGTCAATTAAGTGTCAATTTACTAACAGCAGTGTGACTAATTGGTACTCTTTTGTTTGAAATATTTGGCCTTGTTGTTGCACATGCACATTTAATAGGTGTGTCAATCAAGCCATAGAATTCCACCCCTTCTATTTGTTACGAGAGAATAAGAAACTGCTAAGCAACTTTGAGGGCTCAAAAGGTCAATGTTTTAAGAAAATTCGAGGGCTGGACGCTGTTTAGGTGTACAAGAAAATGATACGCCAGAGGGCGCGAAACTATGCGAAACGTAAATATGCCACCATACCCGTGATGACGTATTTTGTTCTCTCTGGTAATTTGTCAATACAGACGTTTCTAACATTGGAAACCTTCGCTTTTGGCACGTTAACTCTCTGTCATTGTCGTTCCTTGTTACTCATTCTGATATCATTTACAAGGCACGTAACTCAGCCTCATGTCAGTGGGTCAGCCACTGTCTCCACACCTCCACAGCTGTATTTGGAAAGACTTTAAAACCCTGAAGGGTAAGTCAACACCATGATAGAAAATTATTTCCTTTCAAGATCACGTTTTGCGACCTCTTCATCTGATACTATAGTGGCAGTCTTTTAAATATCCGAACGAAACATCGTCGCCTTGTTATCGATTTTAGGGATAAACCTACAAAACTCATACCTTGATAGACACTGTTGAGCATGCGCACTGCGCACGCGTTATCAAATACACATGATACGTAACTTTTTTAAACTCGTAAACGATGCTTTTGAGTATTAAAACGCCATAGAATATAAATCCATGCTTTATGCGCGTGCATTAAATTTATTATGTGGTGTAACACTTATCCTTCTATTTACTTTAACCTTTGACACAATTCCAGATCTAACTGCTTCATTTATATCTAAAAGTCATCCCAGATGACGGAAGCTTGGTATTATTACTAAAAATGTTACTAGTAGATCATAAGATTGTCAGAGTACTCTGATCTAATCCTCCATACTTACAATATGACAATCTGGTCAAAGTACAGAAATTGGGAGCCCTGCAACGATTGCGCGAAAAGATGTGTTCAAATTACCTTTCATGTGTTACCTTCATGTAGTCATAAGGTATATATTAGTCGTGCGCCTTCGCCCCGACCAGCACGTCGGCGTGACCGTCGCCGTCGAGGTCGCCCGCGGCGGTCAGCCCGAGCCCGAACCGCTCCTCCGGCGCCTCGCCGTACCAGGAGAACAGCTCACTGCCGTCGACCGCGTCGTGGGCGATCACCGCGCCGGTCTCCGCCAACTCCGGTGCATCGCGGAACTTCGAGGTGATCGCCACGTCCGGGAGACCGTCGCCGTCGACGTCGCCGAGGGCCGCCAGGCCGGCGCCGAGCCGCTCCTCGTCCTCGATGCCCTGGCGCGCCCACAGCAGCGCTCCGGTGGCGCCGCTGTAGACGTAGGCCTTGCCGGTGCGCGGTCCGCTGAAATCACGCGAGCCGACGCCGAGCTCGACGAAGCCGTCGCCGTCGAGATCGCCGACCGCGGCAGCGACCGCGAAGTCGGCCTCCGGCCGCTCGCCGTCGTACACGCGCAGCTCGGCACCGGTGGCGCCCGAGTAGACGTACACCCGGCCGACGTTCGCTCCGGCCGGACCGTCGAACTGCCCCGAGGCGAACGCGACCTCGGCACGACCGTCGCCGTCGAGGTCGCCCAGGCCGGCGAGCGAGACCCCCATGGTCTCCTCGGGCTGGCTGCCCTGGCGGACCCAGATCGTCTCCTGGGCCGCCGTCGGTGCGAGCGTCAGCCCGACGATCAGTCCGAGAGCGGTGAGACGGAGATGTCGGGATCCGGGCATGGTCGGGGCTCCTTCGTCGATCCGGGGTCCGCGTTGAGCGTACGGCGAGCGGGGCGCGAGATCCACCCGCCGTCTCGCCCGGGGGCGCCTCGGGGCTACACTGGCGCCGACGACCGGGGCGACGGCTCGGCCCCGGCAGGGAGGGCAAGCGTGGCGAGGCTCCAGTGATTTGTGTTTAAGGAGACCAACGTTTTCCAGCCTTCCTTTTTGTCCGATTCATCACAACGCGACAATTCGATAGCGAACACGTGTTTAATGGAATTTGAAACGAGGGGGGAAATGCACAGTACAATTTGCATAACTAAAAAAATTCTTGAAGACTCTGTTCTAATTTGGTACAAGTTTGAATGAAAGGACTCGTCCGCTCAAATAGTTATTATTTGCTATCAATACTTAGTGTAGATTTGCTAAGGTTGCCTACTGCAATTATGGCTTTCTGTAAGCGTACTAGTGCTTTTGGGAAGGAGTGTATTTATGTCTCCACGTCATGATAAACAATTTGGCTCGAAAATTCATGTTGACAAATGGTACAAAAGACGATTTCATCAAGACTGCCAACGTCTGCTATGCAAAATATAAATTAGAATGCTCTAGATATATATAATGTAAGTGCGATTGATCTCCACTCTTATTGTCAACATTTGAATCTCACTTTCGACTTCGTGAGTTTAAGTCATAAGTTAGTCTTCAGCCACTCTAATGCTACCATGTACCAATACACTTTACCAATGGTGTTTTTAAAAGTAGGAAGCTCAATACATTACTTCAAAAATCTTTATTTGAAAACACCAAAGCAAAATTTATCCCTTTCTTATTTACTAAAACTAAAAGTTATGTCTCAGATTAGTAAACATAGTTTATGTTGTGGCAGCCATTTCATCGAGTACATGAAAATCAGGGTCAACTGTACTTCCTCCTTCCTAACAAATCTTCCTCCTAGTTCACTACTAATAGGCTTTTTACGGTGACATAACCGCCCTATTAAAATTTTCACAGCGTCTATTACATGTATTAAGTAATTCTGACTGTTTTACTAACCTTTAACACTAATAAAGACCACATCCGGACACTTTTTTCATAAGATATTTACCCAAACCTTCATTTGTGAATGCATTACGCAAACAGAAGATTGTTTACGCTACATTGTAGAAGAGAAATGAAAATATGGAAGAATCAGAATAGCATAAAGGAAATACAGTCTTCCCATCATGTAATTGAATTTTATCACTACATCTATGATAGTGTTTTTAGAGATTATGAAAAGTTGTTCACTGTTACGTGTAGATGGAAAACCGACACAAACCCAAACGTCTAAGAGACCAACAAAAAGTTTGAAAAATCAAATGTTAATGATAATAGGTGTGTTTGTGAATTAAGAAGACTAAATATACATTTAATAATTACATTTTATATAGTAACTCTTATCACAATTAAAAATAGCTTTTATAGTACTTTTCAATTTAAGCTAATTCAACAATATATTTTGTTTTGCTTTTTCGGATTTCCAAGAGCATTACTTTGAAACGTAGCATAACTATCAAACATGCTCAATGCTCCGTAGATCAAGTTTTATTTTCGTTTTATTACATCCAAACGTATAGTCTCAAAATTAAACGGGAGTCCTATACTCTATTCAGAGCGTAGGGTATGTGATATGGTAGAGAACCACATGTCATGAACATTGTGAGGTTACGGGGTCCAAGTTCCTCGCCGCCTTTTATCCCTCCCAAGCTAATTCCAGGTGGGTACCTGATGGGTCCGCAGTAGGAGTTTTTTTAGATTGAAGGCAGAGCAAAGGCTCGAACCATTAACCTTCAGTTTGCTACACTAGCATGCTACCGACTGAGCTAGCAGTCTCTCAATCAAAGACCCCTGATGAGCAGTGGGCCCGACATTGAAACTACCCTAAATAAACAGAAAAACTTCTGTCTTTTTGGACGACACCAATGAAAACCAAGCGCTGGAGCATTTTCCCTTCCAGTGTAGATTTCAAAATGGTAGAGGTACCCAGTTGTAATGATATGTCATGTTTCGTGATGTTTACATGAGGAACTTGACGTTCCTACCAAATGACCAATATATAATGGCGACTAGCAATCAAGTTTCATTCTTACTCGAACGGCTTATGATCAATACCGGACATAACGAACCTTAATATACCAGCCGACGAATAAGGATCGTTTACACCAGTCACTGTATCGCATCGCAACCAAAATTTGAATCCCCAGTTGATGTATTTGTTTTTAATATTTCATACGGTGATGACCTTTAAATTTGACCATATGCTTGTCAACACTTTGATGGCATTTAACACTTGCATTTCTCTAATAGATGATGTTGAAATGCTCAATCAAGGGGCGAATCTTTGCAGCTTTGTCATCTGCTCTCAGGGGATCGAGGTTGTTCGAAAAGTGTAAATTCCTTTCAATTTTCTTCGTACCTGTCGGTTGGCATTGCCTCATGAACACGTGCGTTTTGAACCCAAAATAACATGGACAAGTGCCCTTTTTCTCAAGTACTGGTGTTATTCTTATGGCGATAAAATGTGACATATGCCCTTTTTAGTCGAAAACTTAACTCCACAGGAAACATTGAACAACGACCAAAATCACGGGTGGAAAAGGTGAAAAAATCATGTTATGTGACTTATACTCTTTTTCTCCTGTAGTCTTCATTTGATTTGATAATTTCTTAAATCATATCATACTTATAGGTTCTTTTTTTCTACTCATTCATTCAAATTGACTTTTCTGTTGTTTTCATGTAGGAATATTTCCTTAACAAGTCAGGCACTTGTAACGCAATATCTATCTATCTATCTATCTATCTATCTATCTATCTATCTATCTACCGTATTTCCTCTAATTATAGACCGGTCTATAATTAATTGAGGGCACCAAAAGGGAGGGTCTATAATTAGAGGGGGTCTATAGTTAGAGGGGGTCTTTAACTTCCAGAACAAAGTTTTCAAAAAAAAAGAGCATATAGAGTTTCAAGAATAATTACGAAAGCACATTTATACTTTTCATAATTACATTTATAGTTTACACCAATACATTTTCATCACTGAATTGCAGCCAAAACGAAAAACAGTTTGCATACATTTAGTGTAAATTCAATAGACCTCGATATCTGAGTCCGAATCATTGTCAATACGTAAATGTTCAGAAGCACACATCGCGTTCCGTTTCTGTGGTTACAAATTAATGGATTTCCAAGAAGAGGCTCGTTCAAAGTGCCGAGCTGATCCTTGAGGCGTTACACACCTTCCAACTTTCAGAAGCATACAATAGGGTAGTCATTACAATTGATCGCGCCAGTAGCAACTTGTTCTTCATTTTGACATTTTCTGATCTCCAGATGTTATCCAGTTTTGCCAGTGCACTAGTGGCTCTTCCAATCCTGATTCGAATTTCTTTTTCTGACTTCCCATCCTAGATATTTAAAGTGTTTAACTTGCTCCAGTCTTTCACCGTCCACCATCACATTCACTGCTTGGCCATCAATGTTTTCCCTTTTTCTTGCCACCATTACTTTGCTCTTTTCTGCACTGATTCCCATTCCGAATCTCTTCGAAGTCTCGTCCATCCTCCTAGCAATTTCCTGTATGCCTTCTTCAATTTTATCCATAAGATCAATACCGTCGGCAAACCTAAAGTCTGTAATCGTTCTTCCAGCATACTTGGTTCTCCCTATAACATCACAAGTGTCATAACAATTATTAAACAAATTTTCTGCGGTGCTGCAAATTTATCAAAACGATTTATCGCGATATAACCCTGTCCAAACGGGCTCGACTTTTCCTAGACTCGACTCGATTGTTGTCGAATCAAAGTCGAGCCTGTTTGTACACCTTGTAAAGCGAAGTCGAGGGCTGTCGAGTCTAGCAAAGTCTAGTAAAGTTTGAAGAGAATGTCCTCTATACAGATCTATATTACTTAAGTCTTGTACAGCCTTGTCGATGCCATTTGCACACCCACTCGACAAAAAGTCGAGTACACGCATGCTCAATGAACCTATTTGCGAACTCACATGCGAGACACTTCAGTACATCCTGATAATCTATTAACATCAGCTACGCATGCTGAGTAATCCGATTCAAAAACATATTTTCTCGCCAGATAAGAAAAGAACGTGAAGTCCTGGGAAAGAGTTTAAAGCCTAGTGAAAATTCGACGAAAAAATTGAGCCCGAAATACATGAATCTATTTGTTACGACATAACAATGAAGCTGTTTCTCCTCAGCTGGAACTTCCGCGGTGTTCTCCAGATTCCATCATGATGTCAGCTGCCAGAATTTCCTTAGGAGTTCGATTTTAAAAGGAAGCAGCTACGGGCATTTAAGGCCAGCTAAAAGCACCTATTAGCAGCTAAGAGTAGCTACAAGCAGATAATAGTAGCTAACAGTAGCTTAGAGTAGCTAAGGGTAGCTAAGAGTAGCGTAGAGCAGCTAAGACTAGCTAAGACTAGCTTAGAGTGGCTAAGAGCAGCTTAGAGTAGCTTAGAGTAGCTTAGAGGAACTTAGAGTAGCTTAGCGCACCTTAGAATAGCTAAGAGCAGCTTAGATGCTGAAGATATTTGTGAACATTTGGAGTTATCAACAATATCAAGGGATTGCCTCGTCCGTATCAACGGTCTAGTTAACTTCATCTGTGAAAACCTTGCGCGGTATTTTGTCTGATAACTCCGATGCTGTCAAATGTTTGCAATGGCTTTTGGAAATACTCTATGGAGCGTATTGGCGTCATCACGTATTCAATGCTGCTCTGGCCAAAGAAGCGTTTCCTGTTTGATTGCGTATTTCTAAGCCGTGACCAAAGCCTTTTTATAATAGAGTAATAGGCCTCAGAATACTGTATAAAGTCGAAATAATAAAGGTTTTTCATACGTTTTGAATATTTTGGTGAAGAGAACACCGACACGTTATATGTGAAATACCAACAAAGTTTTCCTCCGGTTTTTACACCTTGTACTCCCCTTTAACAGGGGCTAGGGCGGTGCCCATATATATGGGACTTTTACTGAAGCATAGAGCACTTTAAGACCGGATGCCCTTCCTGTCGTCATCAATGGCTCTTCGGGGAATCGAACTCGTACCCTCTAGGATAGAAGACAAGTGAACTATCCACTGGACCACGCCGGCTCTAATATTATCGCGCTGACTTTGCAAACGAGAACTATTTTTTTCTTGGGTTGTCGGTAGCTTGTGTCATTCCTGTCAATTTTTTGTTCCCCCAAACCCACCAGGGATCATGGACCACATGATGTGGTCCGCTTATTGAAGCCATGGATATTGTTTACTTTCCATGAAGCGCCTTTGAGTAGATGGAGTTCGGACTGGCAAGATGAGTTTATTTAGATCTGAAAAATCATGTAAGCCATCGCATACTATGATGTTTTCTTTACTTTAACTTGCAAAGTAAATTGTATGAAACGTTTTATATAAATCCTTAACATTTTGAAATGTTAATGGATGAAGTCATCCAAAGGGAAGCTTTCATCATTTCATGTTTGTCCAGATACTACAGGTTTTTAGCCCGATAGAATCTCTGCACACTCCAAACAAATGAAAACAGGTAAACTTAACATAGAATGTGACCGTCTTAAAATATTACAAGAGAATATTACTTGCTTTATGCCGTTATCCTTGGATAATTTTTTCTAAAATTGTATAGATGCAAGACGTATTCACAAATATATACAAAGCAGACACGGGTCGTTCTGTCATGAAATGTACACATGCAATACCCATAGGCTGTAACCTGATGTAAATGATTGCTGCTCGTGCGATGACGGAATTTGTACTGAGAGACTAAAGTTATTCCTTCGTGTGTTATCAGACCTGCTAGTTCAGTTTTAACTTCAAGAACCCCAGCCCAGTGAACCTATTTCACCAAGAGTCTGCTAAGAGATGAGTGACCTTTGTATCATCAATGTTCTTCCTTGCTAAATAGTCTTGCTTGGACTCCATTAGGGATATTATAAAGTGTAAACTATAAGACATACTGGGAGCAGTTTCATACAGATATCAGTTCAAATTACTGCAAGCCGTCAGTGGATTAAGGAACTTGAAGAAGAAATTAGTTTAGCGGTTACATATAAACCAAGAAGCTGGCTTGTATTCAGTCATAATCATTCAACGTCGATTATGCCCGTCCGTTTGGAGGATTTAAAGATTATTGGCAGCTGATACTTTCAAGGCCTATATCTGCGGTAAGCACAATGTTATTTTTATTCTGCTTTGGAAGAGCTGTAGTTGTTGAAGTACATGATAACATGTTTGAAATAAGTAAAGAATAAAAGAATATTTAGATAAGTGAGCCCCGACAAAGGAAGATAAGTAAAGAAGGTAACAGATAAGTAAAGGAAGACAAGTAAAGAAGGTAAGAGTTAAGTAAAGGAAGATAAGCGAAGAAAGTATCAGATAATTAAAGAGAGACAAGTAAAGAACGCAGCATATAAGTGAAGGAAGATAAGTAAAGATCGTAAAGAACGTAACAGATAAGTAAAGGAAGATAAGTAAAGAACGTATCAGATTTGTAAAGGAAGACAAGTAAAGATAGTAAAAGATATGTAAAGGAAGATAAATAAAGAACGTAAAGGATAAGTAAAGGAAGACAATTAAAGGTCGTTAAAGATATGCAAAGGAAGATAAGTAAAGATCGTATCAGATTTGTAAAGGAAGACAAGTGAAGATCGTAAAAGATATGTAAAGAAAGATAAATAAAGAACGTATCAGATTTGTAAAGGAAGATAAGTAAAGAACGTATCAGATTTGTAAAGGAACACAAGTAAAGAACGTAACAGATAAGTAAAGGAAGATAAGTAAAGAACGTAACAGATTTGTAAAGGAAGACAAGTAAAGATCGTAAAAGATATGTAAAGGAAGATAAGTAAAGAACGTATCAGATAAGTAAAGGAAGATAAGTAAAGAACGTAACAGATAAGTAAAGGAAGATAAGTAAAGAACGTATCAGATTTGTAAAGGAAGACAAGTAAAGAACGTAACAGATAAGTAAAGGAAGATAAGTAAAGAACGTATCAGATTTGTAAAGGAAGACAAGTAAAGATCGTAAAAGATTTGTAAAGGAAGATAATTAAAGATCGTAAAAGATATGTAAAGAAAGATAAATAAAGAACGTAACAGATAAGTAAAGGAAGATAAGTAAAGAACGTATCAGATTTGTAAAGGAAGACAAGTAAAGAACGGCCGCTTTAGGAGATTTGGTTATTTCTGAGACTGATGTGGCTGACAATTATTAATTCTGTAACCATATTAACCATGGAAATAATACAACTATAGTTAAACACTGTAGTTATGTTAAACACTCATTTGTGACAAGGACCATTCAAAGAGTACTGCCGTCTGTAAGGAAGGGATGGGAAATCGCGTTAAAGAACAAGGGGATGGGATCTACATAGTAATGGGTTTGCACTCTTAGGCAAAAATAGATTTTGAAAAATTAACAAATGTGTAGTACCTAAAATAGCAGTGTAACGAAAGTGATGATCCCAGTTACAGAATTTTAAAACTCGGAATACTGTAACTCATACTTTCATTGCAATGGGTATGGTTAGTACTGTACGCGTAAAAACAAATTATTAAAGATGCCGAGACAGTTGATGAAAACCTAGGAGAGTCAAAGTATTGCAGAAGGGCGGGTAATTTATAATATTATGGGGAATGTACTTTTTGAATGGTTCTGAGTTAGAACTGATTTCCTTGTAATCTTGACATGTTTGTAAACTCAATGTGTGAAGTATCTGCGGAGGTGTAAACGAAAGGAGATAGCCTTCATTTGTTTTTCGTGCACCTAAGAAAGGTTCCAATATGTTTCCCTTCTGAATATGAAGCTCCTCAATATTTCAATTCAAGACCTGCCAATGAACCTTGTAACAGAATCTAAATAATACAAAGCGGCGGTTACTGTAATCAAGCCTCTTTTCTCTTTCAACGTCTGCGTCGGGAAGATTGGTCGAGGCATAAAGACCGTTAAACGTCGCACAGACATTTAGTGACAGTCAGTAAATACAATGGATGTGAAGAATCCAGGGTACTGCAACGTCTGCATCTGTCTGCTCACAACAATACATCTTCAGGGCACGAAAGACCGATTTAATCTTTACGATGGACACCCCTGGCGGGAAGCATGATCGAAGTATCTTTATAATTGCCCAGTGCGGCCATATGTTCGACATAAAATGGCATAGCGCATAAAATTTTAACGTTTCGTTGAATGTCGCACGATGTTCGTAAAGAGAATGGCTATTTATGAAAATTCATAGCTGTTCTGTTACTAAAAAGCAAGAACACAGAGGCATGGTAATAGTGACGTTGCGTTAAAATAGGCATAGGGGGTAGAAATGTGGGTAGAAAAAGTCAGTTAAAAGGTATCCTATTATTGGGATATTTACATGACGTTATTTGTAAACAGCCCCTCACAGCTTAATTGTGACGTCAACCATTAAGGATAATGACAGATGTTTCCACTCGTTTAATGTAATGATGTCCAAGATCAGGCAGTTGGCGGTTTTACTTATTTGTTGCTATACAATTTACACCATTCTATAAAAACCGTTCAGTGAAAGTATAAAAAAGGTAATCACACAGTTCCACGTAACACGTCTTTTGTATAGATAAAAGAGAGTGTGTAAAAACGCAATGTAATAATCCTTTATCAGAATGCACTCTGTTTACTTCATAGGAAAACTCAAGGGGAACCAAGGTACCTATTCTTTCATACATGTTTATACAATGATAATTCTCAAAATTTGGAGGTCTTTCTTGACATATTTTCTGGAGTTTGGATGACAAAATGAAACTGTCAAAAAGGGGCTCAATTTTTCACCTAATGTATAAAACTAACCGTAGGCTTACGTTGATCTGATTTGATTTGTTGACTGTATAACAACGAAGAGAGATTCCGCTTCTCTCGCACATTGGCAGACTAAAACCACTGTAAATAAAAGGGTGCCAGCTCGTGTTAATGGAAATTTGTAAAAATTAGCGTCAAAACTTTATGGAATATCGCTCAAACCAACTTCGTTCGAGTCTGTTTGGAGCTATATTGAAAGTATGACACGACGGAAGCTGCTCACTAGCGGATAAAAGTGGGCTTCATTCTTGTGGCAGCTCGGATCCGATCCCCGACATTGAGGGATTTCAGCACAAAACCGTGTCCGAGCTTCATATTTGTTATTTTTAACTCGACTGACGGCAAGGGTAATATACCTTGTCAAGGTATTACCAATTTAATATATAGTAAGTTAAGCGAAAATCGTGCTAAGCAAACGAAAATGGTGGAGCTAGTATCAATGAATCTGTGTGTAATTCACAAAGACCCACCGCGTTCATAATTTTATAAACACCCTGACCGCTCGTTAGCGAGGAGAGGATACAACGTGACCTCAGTGCCCTAGTTTGTAGTTAGCACTCTTAAGAACGTGAGCAGATGCGTCTTTCCAATGAACAAATTTCACATCAAGGGCAGCGCAGGCCAACTCAAACAAAGCTGTAATCCTAAAAATCTTTAACTTGGTATGGTTCACATCGATGACCAACTGTTGCCCTCGTTAAGGCCACACCCAGTACTTTAAAAGCTTAAAGACGGCTGGTAGTTCTGTGCCTGGCTAACCGCAGATATATTCTTAATACAGGTTTTTGATATCCAATTTGTCGGATATATGATTTTCAGGAGACGGTCCCTTTTTTCTTATTTGTGTTTTACCGTAGATTTTACAGGTCTAGCCAGATTTTAAGGTTCTTATGAATTTAATATACTGGCTCCAAAACACAGATCATAGGGTGACGCTTGCCGCTCAATCATATTCCTAAAGCATTAGTTTAAGTCTCACATGAGGACAAAAATCGTACTAATTGACTAATTAGCAACTGTTTCAGGGTCAAATGTTGCATGGAAAGTTATTCATGTGTTTTCAGACGTCATTTATATTTTGAGTACTGGGAAAATTCCTTGAAATTAATAATTTTGGAAAGCCTATACTTACCATAGTAGCCCTACATTATTTATTGAATAGTATCTGAGTTGGATTTTTCTACATTTGAATTTGACCCCAAATAAGCGTGTGATAAGCATATTTTGTGCCTGAAATGGATCCTTGCTTAAACATACCCGAACCTCTCTCGAAAAATCATATGCTTATAAAAAACATGTAATATGTTAACTCAATTATCAGATTCGACTTTCCGTTGTTGTTTTTTACCTCGAGAATCCTGAAATAAAAATTTTGGAAGATGAAAGTAAGGAGGGGTGCTTTTTAAAGGCTTGAAACAACCCCAACAGTTTTCTTAGATCTCAGAGTAAATCTAAAATCTTGGCAGGCGAGTTATTTAAGTCGGTAGAGAACTAAAGCAAAATGAAGGCTGATGGTATGGGTACACGGACGAC
The DNA here is from genome assembly GCA_010016025.2 of Alatinidae sp. Z8VKAUB7J3. Lineage (NCBI taxonomy): Eukaryota > Metazoa > Cnidaria > Cubozoa > Carybdeida > Alatinidae > Alatinidae sp. Z8VKAUB7J3. Next base: position 192,542,044 of record JAAAKM020073195.1, on the reverse strand, counting down.
CATCAATCTGGAAACTCTTACTGCAAACCCAAAAGGGAAAACTGGGGGAAAATATTATTTAAAACGGGTACCTGACGTTAGCTAGGGAAGAGTAAAGACCGCGAGAAAAGGGCCCGGCAACTCTGCCTCTTGATTTTGTTGTGCAGGACATGTAATTCTCTACCCAATGGCATCCCCAAAGCTCTGTGAAGATTAGGGGCCTATCCTTGCCTAAACTTTATAGTGGAACCAGAGAGAGGGGAATTGGTTGAAAGAGAAGAGTAACTTCTTACTTGCTGAAAGAACAACACCTAGGTCATAGGAAGATTATTATCCACTCGAACGACATTCAAGCATCATTTATGATAACTCGCAAACAAAGAAAGGGGTCGAAGCAAAAATTTGTCGACCGCTGATTGGACCATCATTAAGCCTACCAACAATATGGAGGCGCCAAAATTGTTAGAACCATTTCAGAGAAAACACAAACTCCTTTTGTCGGCGAAGTAAAGGATCCCGGGTTTTGATGAAAACCGCTTCTAAAACTTTCAGATGGATAGCTGATCTAAAGGATGTAGAACCAGGGGTTCATAAAATATTTTCCCCTGTAGTAAGAATACGTCTCACATGGCTGCAATCCAAGAAAATATGGTTCTTTTACTTTGGTGTGAGTACAGGACAGTAAATGTTTATGCAATAGGGTCCCTGCTACAATTCTAAATTTTCCTTCTAAAACTAAGCTAATTCAAATACTTCGATTTTAAAGTAAATCAAACGCGCTTCTACCCCTTCTTGGCCACCAAATAGCGAATAGCTCTTTCGCATTTGAAAGCGATGAAGCCTGAAAATAAAACAAAACGTTTCTATCGTTTAGAAAATAGATCTATCACTTTTGCGTGCCCAGTTAAGATTACTTCTATCGCTTAAAATGCCGATATCGAGCTCGACTCGCTCACAAAGTTTCTTCTCTTTTAAACAGCTTTTTCGGACGATGAGGTCCATTAGATATGTTTAACGGCTATACCCTTACACAGAAAAGGGAGAAAAAAGAGAAGAAAACGAAAAAAAGGCTTACGTAAGTAAAATCTATTCGAAAAGGCAAAGATTTATGATTAAATACCTGGTTTATGAGATAAGGTTGTCAAACAAAATCTTATATTTAAATAAATTTGATTGACTGTGGAGTCAGGGATGGGGGAAGGTAAAGCAGATTGGGGGGGGGGGGGAATCATTCGAATCTCAACCATCCGAAGAATATTTAGACGCAAAAATCTATTCTAAAAACCATCTTGTATATTCGAAAGACCTACCATTTACCCAATTAAACCTGCAAATCAAGACCAGCCGACCAATAGTTAATTTTCTTCCACAAAATCAAAGATGAATTAAAGGTTCACTCACGTCTCGTCTTTCCCAAAGCGGATCCTTTTCCCTGAGCATCTGCCTTGGTCTTGGAGACTCCGGGCCACTAAAGATGGAAGATCAAAAAATAAAGTTGCAAATGCATGAGATCCTAAATTGACCGCTTACTCGTTTGACGCTAACTCGTTTCGCGCTTACTTGTTTCGCACTAACTCGTTTCGCGCTTTTACTCGTTTAGCGCTTGCTATTCTTTTTTAAAGGGGGTGCTCACCCGCAGATTACGTAAAATCCCTAATACGAACTCCAACGAATAAGCCTCCAATTAGAACAGTCTTTCAATCAAAGAGTTTCCATGAGCAGAGAGCCCAATTTCAATCTACTCTAAACAAACACTTAAACACCAACCTGACTAACTAATACATAAAACGGTAACTAGAGACTCGCAGAGAAGGGGGAATAAATGGGCAATGGACCCTCCCAATTATTCTTAAAACAATAAATCTGTACAGAGTCATAAACATTACGAGTTTTGAGTAGAGAGTGAAGCAATGCACAGGGAATAAAATCATTACCTTATGCCAAAAGAAGAGCACGTGATCACTGTTTTTAGTGCCAAATATGATTAAGCATACGTAGGACTACCGACCCGTTTTAAAAACCACTGTCCTGAGTGACAGATTTGGCAAGTATTCTTAGGATACCGACCCGTACAAGACTGTACTGAAGTCAACTCTTTGGTATACCGGCCATGACCTTCTCCAAAAAATAACCTTTGAAATTTGGCTTCACGTTTTGAAAACTGTACTTAACAAAACCTTGGTCACACTATATAAAAACATTTCTTATGAGTCCGTATTAGAAAGATGAGGTTCGTGCTGTAGGCTCTAACATTCTCCTTCGATTTCGTCGTCAAACAGAAGCTGAGTTTTCTAGGAAGAGCTTTGTTCCCTTCAAAGGATTCGTGGAATCTGTCCATTATCTCCAAGAATTTAATAAAGGGGATGAGCAACCACATTCAATCTAAAGACTCCTTTGTAAACTTATAAAGCTGAATTCTTTTAAAAGACCTGATGTCTTTTTTAACTCGTGTATCTTCAGAATCAAGGACATCGATGATCTGTATCTTTGTACTTTTTTGTATCCAATTGTAGAATACATCACCATCTAATTTAAATGAGAACAATGGAACTTGTGTGGACAACATTGCACTAGTCACTCGTCTCCTATGATAACATCAAAGCAAATGACACGTAAAAGAATTAAAGAATAGGATGATAAAAAACAGATATGAGAAAAACGTGGACTCGCAAATTGTGTTTAATATCCAAAGGGGTTCATATCTGTATAAATAGGGTAATTGACGAATCGATCGAATATCTCTGGAAGAATGAGCTAAAGACGTGCGTTGCTTCCAATAGTTGCCAATTTAAGAGGTTTCAGGAGCTTTGAGGAACAAAGCGGCGGATTTTTGAAGTTCGGTACCACTATATATCATAATAATTAATAGACATAACATTTAATTATATATATAATTTATATACCAATCGATAGATAAATAACTGGGCTAACACATTATGAAGTCATTTAGGGGATTTGCGCATTTTCCGGGGAGTTATGACCCGTCAAACATACATACATACGTACATACAAACATACATACGTGCATACATACGTAGGCCTACGTACATACATACATACATACATACATATATGCATGCATCCGTGAATTCATGCATACATACGTACATACATTTTTATTTCTTCTGTTACCATTATTGTTCCCGTCTTTAATGTTCAGTGGTAGTTTGTTATCGCAAAAGGCAATAAAGGAAATGTTCTGTTATTTCTATTTAGTTTGTTAAATACCATTCTGAGTGGAACTCGATGACATCTTGTCTATCGATACCATAACTGAAGTTGTAAACTACTCATGCATTCTTTTAATTGATCAGTAAAGAAACGCTGATAGAAATGCAAAGGTTAAATGCCGAGAAGCCTTATCGTTCAAAACAAATGCCGTATACTCTCTGATTAGATAAGTATTCCAGCATTTCAGCACTCGGGAAACAGGTTCTTAACATGTGTTTACGTCATAATTATCATCCAGTAACACTTGTAACCGCTCTGACTGAGACTCCCATAGCTGATCGTATCTCAGTTTTCGTGACTTGAGTTCGTGAGGCAAAGCAACACCTTCTCAAATCTTATCTTCATCATTGTTAACTTACAATCAAATTATTAAGAGAAAAGCCCTTGGGCAAACGGCACGAAAACTTACTAAAGAAGTTCTAATTGTACGACGTGGGATTTTCACTTATGGTTGCTAAATGATGGTGATTGGAAGACTGTTGATTAAGCATGGAACGTTCTTTGAAAGAAACCTCGTTTATAGTTCTGAACTTCTGACCCGTAGTTACTTCAAAAATTTACTACTTTAAAGGAAGAAACTGTCGCGGGAAGAAACTGTCGCGAAAAGTCGCGAGTGCTTTGATTTTTTTGTGTGTTAATTCAAAGAGAGATGTCACATTTTATTAAAAAGTCTTATCTGGCATATTTTGGAAAACCCGTGGGAGATCAAGAAAAGCCATGGGGTTGCCATGCTGTTTGCTCCATTTGTTACAGCTTGCTTCATGCACGGGTCAACAAGAAGGCAAATTGTCACTAAAGATTTGGAATACCTATGGTATGGTGTGAACCATCAAATCACAACACTTATTGCTACTTTTACTTGGTGGATACAAAAGGCTTCAGCAAGAAAAATTGTCACAAAATATTATACCAAGCCTGCCTTCTGCTATATTGAGCGTTCCATATTCGGGTCTTCATCCTATGCCGTCTTTAGAGAACTACCTCCACTGCAAGTTGCACAATTCCATAACCTTAGCAATATTCTGGCGTAGACACTGGACACCCTGGTTTGGAAGTTCAGATGGGTGACCAGTTTTATGTCAATGCAGTTGATTTTTGTATGTCTGAAAAAATTATTCTGAGTACAGCCAAGAGCCAACACATAGATCTCAGTCATCGCAACTGACGATTAATCCAGCTGAGCTCAAAGGTCTTATTTGCGATATTAATCTATCGAAAGATCAATCTCAAATTTTAACCTAAAGAATAAAAGACAAAAAACGTTTGACTTAGGGAACAAGCGTTTCTTACTATAATAAAACAAGGGATAGCTTATTTCGGCAATTCTTTCAAATAAAGGACTTGTTTGTGTTCTGTGCAAACAATCTTAAGTGTGTTTTAATGCATAGTAGCAATGTTTAGGTTCTAAACACTAAGAACTATGAAAAGTTGGTGAAAGGGCGTTTTTATGCCCTACCAAGAACTTGGGTGTAACAATCAAGATACATTTCCTGTTTAGTCACCTTAAACAGTTTCCAGACGTGGTTTTCTTATCTGACATGCGTAAAATGTAACTCCAATTGTTGAATATATGACTTTGGGCAACAGTTTTAATACTAAACGAAATTACAAGATATTCCTTATGATTATATCTCCAAAAGTTGGTAAGTGGTACAAAATTTGAATATTGCATTGAGTAACGGATTCATACTCCTAAACGTTTTCGCCATTCACTGATCACAGCAATCGTGTGGAGTGAATTGAGAAAGCTATTACAATGATTTATAGGAAAGGAGAAGATCAAAAGACTTTGTAGGAAATAACGGTCACGAGAGTAAAACGGTCCGTTATTGAAATGTTGATGCCTCTATGTTAATGAAGGTTAGCGATTGACTTAATGGGCTTGACTCGTTTGTTGTTGCTGTTTTTATCGCAATTTTGTTAAAGTTCCAAATCAGCAATTCTATAACTTTGAAAACAGAGAATATATACTGGATGTCTACTAACTATGTTCCTTCACTCACTGAATTCGCTTGCTGTTGTAAGAACGGCTACCCGTGCAAGAAACTCTTTCATGAAAGCAGCAAAAAACCAAAAATCTGATCACCACAGTGCCTACAGATCACAAATTCATTTTAGATATGTTTTTAATCAGGCTTAGGCACCGGTAAGATTCCATTGTCATTGTCATTATTGTGTACGAATCTGAGTTGAGGGCATCGTGGGTTAGAGAGTGTGTACATGTATTGCTGAGCTTGATTAGTGCTGTGTGTGCTCGGTGCTGTCTGTGCTCGGTGTTGTGTGAGCTCGATGCTGTGTGTGCTCGGTGCAGTGTGTGCTCGGTGCAGTGTGTGCTCGGTGCAGTGTGTGCTCGATGCTGTGTGTACTCGGTGCTGTGTGTGCTCGGTGCTGTGTGTGCTCGTCCAAAATCCCAAGTTGTTATCAAGTTGGCCAACTAAGTTGTCCGGAAAAGTTGTTCGTGTGTGCCTAACTTTAGAATAGCAAAGTATTCTAAGGCTCAAAACAGCTTTTGAGGTAACTGTTGCTATGTTTTATTTTTGAAAAGCGCGTACGAACTTGTGATCCATTTAATCAGACTTACATCCGGTAAATATTTTTGGCTTGACTAGCTTACCTTATAATACTGATAAAAACACACATTTTACGAATAATTTCGCATTAAAAACACTTAAATTTAACTTTGATGGTCTCGAAGCATTTAAAACCTTAATATCAAAGCATACAGCTACGTTTTATAGTAGTCATTTATGTTAAAACAGCCGCGGACCTACTGGGCCTCCCCCCCCAATCCTCCGTGCTGGCTTAAGTCATCAAAAGCCCGTGCTAGGTGGGGTTAAGGTTTTTCGCGGCCGAGACCAGACCTAGACCTTTGTTTTTCGTTATTTGATTTCTTTTCCAGTTCACGTAATGGTCTGTACTTATAAGCAACTGGCTCATTGAATACATCATCTTCAGCTTTTAACAAAATGCGCCTATGGAAAAATCACAGGTATCAGTGATGAAATATATTGGTTTAGAGGGATCATAACAAGAGACAACTTTATTTTTAGTTGGGTCATGTTCGAGGTCTTCAAAAGCATTCTGATAATTAGGAGCCAAAGCAAAGTCTGCTCCTCTTTCTGAATGTTTAGAAAATATTAGAATATTTTCTGAAAACTTTTTATTAAATCGAGACATAACAGTTCAGAAACCAACAACACTTACCTATTTGGAAAAGATTCCTGGTACTACAAAATTTGTAGATAATATTTAATAACGGAATCATTAGTGAAATGCCATTGTGGCTTGCTTCTATGCGCGGTAGCTAAAATTGAGAGGCGTCGCCCTTGGATGCCCCAGCTGCCCTTAATTTATTAGTTAGCCTATTTGGTGGTTTTTCTGTTTATTTAAGGTAGTGTCTATGTCGGGCCCACTGCTCATCAGGGGTTTTTGATGGAGAGACTGTGTGAAAGATGCTATATTCTCTACTCGATCCAGTAACCATGTAGCTGTGCCATTAGTACACAAAGTTCTGTCGTTAATCCTGATCTACAATTTCTATCCGCCTTCTCCTTCCACAAGTGATCCATTGAGAACGACTCGTGAGTTCGTTTTGTATATTCACATAGCGCATGTGCAAAGCGGCGTCACATTCATTATTTGAAGATATAATTAGATACATAACTCAAGATAAGTTATCCATTGTACCAGATCTATGCTATTTTTATATCAATCATATCCATTTATAACTGTATAATTAAGATCTTTCCTAAATACAAAGAGACCAGAGCAATCAGAATTTAATCTTAGGATTTGATCAACATGTTTCGTGTTTTATACTTGTTGAGATTCTTATCTCTACTAAGACTTTTTCCAATTTGCAGGTGCTTGCCTTTCTCGATGTGTGCTGATGGAAGGGACTGTTGTTAGGTCACACAGTTGGATTCAGTCATCGATCATTGGGTGGCGATCAGTTATTGGGAGATGGGTCAGTAAAAGCTTTTGAATGAATGATAAATATGCTGATATTAAATACGGGGGTACGTCGCTTGCAACTGAGTCCCGGGTCGTTCCATTGGCGGAGGGGACATCTGATAGACAGATGACAAGGGAGGAGATAGATTACCCATACCTTCATTAGAAGAAGGGGTGTGTAACATTCAGGCAATAATAAGGCAGTTTTGCTGCCTTCGCGACTAACTTTCGGTTTCATCGATTTCGTACGGTTTCCCGGCGTAGATCCAGCTTTGTTGCTACTAGGCACAGGTCCACTGATCTATATTTTACTTTTATCGGAGGAAGGTGATACTCTAAACGCGAGATAAAAGCGACCATGGATCCTCAGTTGCTCACAACGACAAAAACCATATCTCCTCGCAGCTCAATCTTTCGTGTGAAGGTAGCCAGTTTTCATAGACCGGAAGAACACAACATCGACTCGCGGCTACGTGCAGCCCGTCAGCCGGCCTGTGATTGGCTGGAAATCGATAACGAGGCTGTATGGGGGTAACTTTATTGTAGTAAGGCACAGAATTTAAATACGAGGCAGGGAAGGATACCAAGCTTCAATTGTCACGGCAGTGTGATCTACAACAACAACCTTGTAGTTTCGCAGGCTGTAAACAAGGAAAAATCCGTAAGATAGTATATCAAGTATTGGAGAAGTTTAAAAGAAAGCTTAGAAAGAAGAATGAAATGGTTTGGACTTGTCATCAGAAGGGAAGTTGACAATGTATGTAAAAGGGTCATGAACGTGGAAGTAGAAGGAAAGAGAAGGCCAAAGCTTTGATGAATAAGGACATCAAAGGACAAGGGCCTACGCGAACAGGTACAAAGGACAGACGAAGATGGAGAAGACTGACAAGAAACAGCGACCCCATGTAGAAATGGGTACTCCAGTCATGTATGGTTCGGAAAGATGGACTCTTACCAAGACGATGGAAAAAAGGTTGGATGGATTTATACTAGACTGCTGAGAAAAGTAAAGGATATATCCTGGAAAGCGCCAAAAACTAATGAAGAATTGTATGGTCGCTTAGATTTAATAAGTAATGTCATCAGAACCAGGTAGAGAAGTGAACGATGGTATCAAAATAGAGGAAAAGTTGATGACTTTCAGAAATGCCAGTGTAGTGAATTTTTCTCTGTCAGCAATATAGGGCTGTGGTTTAATGGCTAGCACATCAGTGTTGAAGTGATGGAGAAGGAGGTTCAAATCTTTATTGTCCAAGGTTTTCACTTCCTATTGAACTTTGGACCATATATCATTATTCAACCTTGTCAAATTGTTACCATGACGTGAACAAATTAGAGATATCGTTTGTTTATTTAACATAACTATAACTGCATGAAATTTTGGATGCTGAATTTAGTTAAGGAACCAATCATAGGCTCCCGCTTGATTCTTTATTTTCATTTCCAGGACCACCAGGTGGGATTGGATTCCAAACTGGCCAGTCACCATATCCAGGTGGTGGCCCTCCTGGGGGAGCTCCATATCAACCACAACCATCAGGATACCCTGGTCAATATCCCCAGCCAGGCTACCAACCACCACCGCAAGGTTATCAGCAGCCTCCACAGCAAAGCTACCAGCAACCGCCAGGCCAACCAGGGTATCAACCACCAGGAGGTCAACCAGGATATCACCCACCACCAGGAGGTCAACCAGGGTACCAGCCTCCACCTGCAGTTAGCCATCCTCCAGCTGGACATCCAACAACTCAAGGTTTGCCGCTTAATTGGTAGTTGACGTTTTCTGTGTAAATGTTACAATAATCTGTCTTGTTTTATGCCCCAGTGGTCTGTATGTGCAAACTTTGTTAGGGTTGCAGCCTGTGCTACAATACTAGTTAAATGGACTTCCAACTTGCGCTACTGACGCACACTGTAAGGTCACTTGTGGCATATGCGATGGAAGCAGACGAGGTGGGAGTGGAGCATGAAGCGTCGGCCCCTTCATCATAATGCTCAACATTTTTGCAATAGTGACACTGTTTCAGGCTAAGCAAGTAATCAGACAAATAGCCTTTTTCAACCTGTGTATTACGGATATTTTGTTAATTATACACTCATTCTGCCTTCTACATAATTTCACCTACGTTAAGAATTATGAGAAGACATTATATTTTAAGTTTATTATTGGTTTGACACCTTTTATCATAGTCTCTTACTGTGTTCATATGATGTTCTTCTCATTCACTCAAGTCTGGTTTATTACGTCAAAATATCGATCCAAAATTGTTCAAAGAAGACAGCAGAAGATTGCAATGGTAGTAGATATGACTTTATGGTTGATTCCATTTGTTTCTTTGGCAGTATATATCGAGCGTGGCCCTTTAAAAATACAGGAGTCTTATCTTCGATATGGCATTCTTCCTACCCTAGGATTTTACCTAGTTACATCTTGTGTCAACTGTTTATGGGTTGTTTACAAAGTTAAAGCCAGCAGGAAACGCTTGAAGACTGGCGAGAAGAATTCCTCATCAAAAGGAAAGACCAGTGAGAGACGTGTAGTGAAAATGTACTTTATTCTACTGGCAAGCCATATCGTGTTTTCTACTATTCCAGCCATAGTTTCAGTATATTACTCCTTCCAAAACACAAACGTTGTGTCCCATATTCAACAAAATATGATTATAACGGCCTGTTTCTACATATGGCCCATCGCATGTCCTGCATCCTACATTTACTGCTTTTTTCCGAAGTACTTGAGAATGTTATTTATCGAACGAATACCACATTCTATAGCAAATAATAGACCAAGATCAGCTGAGGTGGCGCGGAGAAATGGCATTGCTTGACGCTGATGAGTCTTCACAAGGACAGCCCATTGGGTCGTGTCACGGTATCATCAGAGATGTCATAGCCCATTGGGTCGTGTCACGGTATCATCAGAGATGTTATAGCCCATTGGGTCGTGTCACGGTATCATCAGAGATGTTATAGCCCATTTGGTAGAGGCACTCCCAGGAATGACGCGTGTCATGGTACCATCAGAAATGCCATAGCCCATTGGGTCGTGTCACGGTATCATCAGAGATGTTATAGCCCATTTGGTAGAGCCATTCCTTCCAATAGTGCATGTCATGGTATCGAATCCAGGTAGTTACATATCATAAAACAATACTATTACCTTATTATCATGCTGCGTCTTTTTAAAGTAAATGTGCTTTGATTTGATCTTGGTGTCAGGTCAATTCTTGCCAGACAGTTCCCGACCAGACCGTCTCCACTTGAACCATGCATATGCCGAAGATCTAACCACCAGGCATTTCCAACGTGACGTTTTCTGGCTACACTAATGATGTGGTGACAACCTTGCAGTTTAATTGGTAACTTCCTTTCTCTTTAGATCGCATTCTTAAAGGAAATAGGGCAAAAATTAACTGAAGTATCCCCAAGAGGATTGCATGGTAAGTGTGATCTTTACTTTTCTGTAGTCAGTTGTCATTCAAACCGATGCTGTCAGAACTTAAGAGAGCGAAAATAATACCAAGCACTTGTAAGAAGAGCATGGGACCTTCTTCTCGAATATTGCTCTTAACAATTGTGATTCATAATTATTAAAAATTTTAAATCAATTGTGTAGGACTGTTCTCGGATATATTTAATTCGGGATTGACCAAATACGTCTGTTACATTGTTTAAGAGACTAAGAGATTTAAGAGATCTAGTTAACCTTGTGTGTCACACAGTAGTCACCACATTTTCTGCATCCAAACAGCTTCTTACTTGGGCTCTCCATTAGTTTAACTTTACACCAGTTCACATATATTGCAATTAGAGACCCACGGTGGTGGTACCGAATGGATGAGTTTAAAAGATTCGAGAGTACCTTCAGAACGACCACCGCTACCGAAGTCTCTAGTTTACTTATCAGAGTTGGATAAATTGAGAATATGATCTCTGAGGCTATTGATGGGGACATCGCCCCAGTCCCCGAGTAGCGCCGCTACTGCGAACCCCCTCTCCGTTTTAGGTAGTGAACCGCTAGTGCGCATATACAAAGCTTTAATAGATACCTAACAAGGATATATCCTTCTATTTTAGCTTAATGCTGATCTGCGGAAGTTAGCAGTAAATATGGTCCCGTTTCCTCGACTTCACTTTTTCATTCCCGGATTCGCACCACTAACAAGCCGTGATTCTCAACAATACAAGGCAATAACAGTGCCTGAGCTGACACAGCAAATGTTCGATGCAAGAAATATGATGACTGCTTGCGATCCACGTCATGGTAGATATTTAACAGTAGCTACAATGTTTCGTGGAAGGATGTCCATGAAGGAAGTGGACGAGCAGATGCTAAATATACAAAATAAGAACAGCTCAGACTTTGTGGAATGGATTCCAAACAACATCAAGACCGCTGTTTGTGATATTCCACCTCGTGGTCTTAAAATGTCTGGAGTATTCATTGGTAATAACACTGCTATTCAAGAGGCATTTAAGCGTGTAGGTGATCAGTTCAGGGTAATGTTTCGACGCAGGGCCTTCCTACATTGGTACATCGCAGAGGGGATGGACGAGATGGAGTTCACTGAAGCCGAGTCGAACATGGATGACCTTGTGTCAGAATATCAACATAGACATGACTAGCTCAGGGAATGTTTATAAATATGAACAGTTATAGATAAATACTTATGTGAAAGTATCTGAGACGTTGAAAAATCATGGTTTTCTTAATGTACTTGATGTGTAGGAGTCTGAGTGGGGCAGGATAGACAAAGGCTTTAGGAGAACAGTATGGAATATGAAGGTAGGCTAACTTGTCAACAACGTCTAACTGTATGTTCCCTATCTTGATAGATAGAATTGCATATGGGCCTCAAAAGAGACCTTAGGTTTTCTAAATCTAGCTACTGATAGTAAATATAATAGACCTGCCGATATTATAGGCCTATGTTATTAAGCTTAGCAATATTATATATTTTTAAAAGTTCTACTCACTCTGCTGCAGCACCTTCCTTCATAAAATAGATAAAGAGCTCCGCCAATTCCTTTTTACTTTTGATGAAATCATGATGCACGCCAACTAATGGTGCTGCTATTGCGGCCTCCTTCATCAACGGTATTGCATCAACAAATAGGTCCAAACACGATCCAAACCCAACTGCAGCTCTAAAATTACTGGAAACCTCAGCTGATTTTTCGGCTTCAAGTAATCCTTGGCGTACCATTCTTATACGGTCGTTTTCTTTGCGGTACTGGTAGATATAGAATAGAAGAACTCCAACCATAACTACGACCACAAAACTTCTAACGTCCATTAGCCACGCCATCTTGAAATCAACTGGTATTGACGAAACCTCGACTTCATTAAGAAGTTGAAGCAAACACGACAACGTGACATTTATTATTAATTTCCCGCCCTTTCTTCTAGAAGTGCATAAATGATTAATTTTCATGCACAAGTCTGTCGGGCCGCGGAGGGTAGTTTGGAGGGGGAAGTTCAATTTGAAACGGTGCATTGGGACGATATATTTATTGAATCTGCCTTACAGATCCTAGGGTCTGGTCTGGAACAAAAGGCAGGCTGGCTTCCAGATCAAACAATGAACTCGTTACAGGGAACCACGAGAACTTACACAGGGCTTTGACCGTAAAATTTCGAGTCAGACTTCCAGCTCTGATATTCGAATAGATACACGCATGCACAAGAAAAATGAACCAATAATATGGAGCGGCTTTTGGTCTCCCTCATTTGCATAGCATGACAAAACCATAGGGGTGCGGTACAGGAACAAACACAATAGACTGCTCCAAAAGGCTTTTCTTTGAGTCAATGATGGAGTTTTAGAAACCATGGTGACCTCCCAAACGATAAAAGGCGGATATTTTATTCTAGGCACAAGGGATCAGATGCAGTGTCCCAGGGCATTTGAGGGTACGGATGTTGCTAATACAGATCATCTCTTTCATGTAGCATAAATGCAGTCATAAATGAATTTGTTTTTTCAGATTTTATTGCGAATTTGCAAACCCATTTCCTGCCCATCATGAGTGGCAGGACGCCTGCCGTCGCCACTGGTTTCGTGCTAACATCCTTGTCCAAGAAATTCTTTTATTGTCATCTGGTCTTGTCTTTGATTAATACGTCTGTGTGTAATTTGCAAAAGATTCTTGGTTGTGACCAAAGTATTCCATCTCTGTTAGATTTCATTAATGTTTCTAGAATGAAGCGTTTAGGATTGAAGAAAATGCAAAGGTCGACAATAAGCAGATTGTTGTCGATCTTGTCGAATTGATTTCTACGACAATATTAACTGTCTAGCTTGATGAAACGTTAGATTAAAAGAACGGCGTCTTCATTATTTCTCCTTTGAGAAGCTGGTCTCCAATTCTGTTAAAAGGTGCAGGAGGACTTTAGAAATTAAATTATCTTACGCAGGCACAATATTATCATCTTGTTATGGTATGTATCTATTTATCGATGATAAAATGTAGGAGACAGGCGAGATGAAATGGAAATTTCCTCGAAGGAGTTTGGCATTGACGCTAAAAATTGTTAGGGAAAATCATTAGCGGTAAGTTTTATTATAGCACCAATGCTATAAAATTTTCCTGTCATGTGAATATCATGCTACGGAATTATGTTTTATGCCCACTTTACTTTGTTTTACTAGGAAAGCTACTGTCAAAAAGCATGGCTGTAAATCATCAAACGAAAAAAGATTTAATACCTTCAAGGCCAAAGAGTTAAATTCTGGTGAGGCTAATGATGGTATGTGTTGTAGTTCCAAAGATTCGGATGTTCTGCAGAAACGAGACATGGCAACACAGACTGATGATATTGGAGGTACTTGTAAGAAGATCGAACAAGTCGATATACCTAAATCCGAAGTAACTGAGAAGGCAACAAACGTGGATCTCCATCGTGGAAGTAAGACAATGGGTGACCAGGAAGACGTAACTGATTTGGCAAATACTGAATCGACATTGTGCAACACTGACTCTCCGGTAGACGGTGGAATCGAAGCAGAGATTTCTGCTTTAAATCATCACCAGGATTGCTATGGAGGACACACAAAAATGGATTCCGGTCTCTCTTCAAATATGTCTCATGATGTTAAACATGCAGCTACTACCGTTCCTACGGAATCATTGGGCGACAATCATGACCATGTGACACGAGATAAGACAGTTTTGCTTGGCCCCGCTCCTGCGTTACAGGAAAATGACAAGAAACTGAACATGATCGGTGAGAATGGCTCTACTCCTGTGTTGCATAATTGTAAATATGTAATGAATGCCCCCTTTTACCATTTGGTGCTAATTAGCTGTGAATACAGTAGTTGGTGTGCTCATGTAACCATATTCTCTTGGGATGTGTTGTGCAAACTTAACGCAAAGAACCAATATCCTATTTTAACGTAAGGTGATAAACACTGAGTTACAATAGAATACTCAATCATAAACAACGTAACGGAAAACAAAAATTATTTGAATCACAGCTGACTTACTGCGAAATTTAGAAGAAATGCCACTGTTGATCATTAATGCGATATTTGTATAATTTCGGAATGAAAACGGAATGCAAAGACATGTTTCATTACTGTATTCGTGCTTATAAGGAATTTAAAAGAATAAGCAATGCTTGTAGGTTTTCTTACGAAATATTCTAATACCTTGTCCTAGTGGAATCCAAAGGCTGTGCAACACCGTATTTGTGCTTTATCAAATCGTTTGGGAGGGACTAAAATAAAAATAAAAACATCTTGAACATATAAAAGGAGCTGCATCTTCACAGTGTAATAGAACATAATCGAAGTCGCAATAGTTTATTTCTGTGCAAGAATATTTGGCACTGATTCAACATGAAGACACTTGCATTATGTTTTGTTCTCAGCTTTGCTTTAGCATTCTGTTCTCCTGAATCCAAGGAAGGTAAGTGATGCATCGAATTGTACAGATCTAAACTACTTTATGTCAATGGTTATTCAAAATATAATTTGACACCTAGGTATCTCACTCGACAAAATAATAATCATATAGATTAAGGTGAGGCACATATTTGTAAGGGAAAGCAAATAAATGTCTCCTCATATGACAGACAGCGGTCTCACATGGAAGTCAGGGGTCTTGCTACTGTATTGCAAGACAGTTGTCGTTCATTGAAAGTTACTGGGGTCAGAAGTCTGGGTTTATAGTCATGAACTCTAAAGCATACACACTACTCAAAACGGGTAAAAAATGACTTTGTAAATAATTTAAATACCCTAATGGTCTCTAAAGTACTGAGAATAACGAGTGACGACTCAAACCATCAACATCACTATCCGTTTGCTGTATGTGTAGAATACAACGATCAGTGAGTATTGTCCTGTTATTCCACTGACCACAAATACAATACATGACGTATTGTTTTAATAAGTGGGCAATTTTATCGAGTGATAGATTTTGTCTGGGGGCGAGTATCTCTTTTCAATTTCGGTCAGGACCACTTGTAGCCCCTTCGTCAAGGATTCGCCGTAATTTTTTCTCAGTGGAGTTGGCTTTCTACAGCATGATATTCTGAACGGATTCTAACTTCTAGCAACCACGGCAATAACGACAGAGATCATGCAGCTGCGCTGTGGTCAGAAAACGTATAACTGTGCTACTCTGATCGGAACCTCGTTTTCCATGATCACATGGTAACCAACCTGGCTGGATTATCAGCAATCGGGATGTGGGGCACATATTCGTCATGAAATTCATTTTAAACATATAAAGTACTGTAATTCCTCGAACAGGCGCCACAATTTCTGGGTCGTAGGTATTGGTGTGGCAAAGTCAGAGCATTTCGTCACGGATGTAGGTCGTGTGGCTCGTCACGGGTTTGGGTAGTGTGGCTCGTGTTCATGTCATTGGTTAATAGGAGCGTCACTTTCTTCTCTCTTGTAGATTAAAACGTTAGGAAACAAATCGCATTGTAACGTAGCCTAGCTTTAGCTGGATTATTATTGTCTCAACTACCAGTTGGTCGGAACGTTGGTAAAATGGGAGAAATGGGAATCAAGAAATCATAAGGCATGTAAAAGGACCACAAAACTAAAATAATCTTAATTTAACGTAGTAATTAAATATGGGATTTGAAACATCTTTGGAAAATGAATATTGAGCAACATAGATGTACTGTTGTGCAATGCACTTTGTAAAGAGAAAGTAGCTACCACCATTTATTTCTATCATTAAAGGTGTAAATTAGGCATGATGGCCATGTCCTTATCCTCTTTCTTATCTAAAGGACATCAATCAATCAATCAGCTATCACTACGTTAGCTGCCTAGATTAATCCACTAAACAACTTGAACACACTTGTTCGTTTTATGTCCTGTATCATCTTTCTGATATACAATGAATGAAATTGTAGTCAAGGTAAGAACAAACCTCAATGGTTGATAAATACTCCTCGGCATCATTTTTGGTACTCAACGCTGAAAGCAAAACAGACATGCAAATAATAGTTAGGTAAGAGATTGGAAATGAAAATATATGATGTAATTATGTAGTTGATGATCATATAATCTCCATCTTATGAAGGAGGTCGAGTTTGGTTCTGTCATAAGAAAACGCTGAAGGCAGTTTAGGATTTTATCATGGCAGAATCAAACTCGATCTCCTCATGACAACGAGGGGAAGAAGATCAAATTAGATCCCAGATGTAGACATGGAAATTGGTATATTGTTAAATAGAAACGCAAATACGTAACTTTAATCTATTAACTTAATAGCAAAAAAAAGCTGACAAATCATAAATTGAGAACGGACGCAGCCTCTTTTCCTTCTATCCATACGCAACGATTATGCAAGTGGCAATCTCTCAATCAAAGACCCCTGATGAGCAGTCGGCCCGACATTGAAACTACCCTAAATAAACAGAAAAACCATTTCACTCCAGACAGAATGACTGTGACCAGTGTTTGACAAAGACAGCTTTTATGCAAAAACGGTGTAAGGAGAAAATGTACAAAAACACCATTAGATAATCAAGGCAGGAGTATTTAATAATTAAAGATTTTTTTTGCACCACCCAGAGATGCTCATACTGAGCTGAAAGCAAGAAGAAGCAAATGCTACACGCTACTACTGCCTCATCTTACAAATCTGTTGGTTGGAAATCATGAAAATTTCAAGTGGATTTGATAATGAACTTTGAACTGAAAATTCTAAACTTGGTGCGTAATTAGCCTGCAATCTCCCTTTTGTAATAAGATGAACACACAGGTCACAAAATACTAAGCATAACATTTCTATATTCATTAGAAAAGGTTCAGGCGCCTCAATCCATGCATGAAATCCATATTCCCAGCTTGAGAACGTTGTCCAAGACAGAGTAGTCTTGTATCACCGCTATACCGAGTGTCATTATTAAGAAAGACAGGTAACTCTGATCATCAGTCGCCCAACCATAGTTTACAAGATCACCGTCCGTACATTAGCATGAAAAGTTACGTCGAGACCTCCTTTCAGACGGAAGCTTATTTCTTATCGTTTCAGCAGCAACAACCAGCAATTTCTACTTTATTGTAGCATGTAAACAAAAATTGGTGATCAGACGACAATTTGATGTTCCCTAAGTTCACCTTTTCCAAAGAACGTCGGATGCAGTGTTCGAGTCAACGTTTCTTACGCAAATTCCTGCTCTTGGCCTTTGACGAAGGCGGTCAACTCACCTCTAAGGTTGGTTGCCATTGAAAAGTTTCTTCATTGAAGTCGGTCAAACTTTCGTGAGCATGAAGGATTTATTTGAATAAACTTAACTAATCTTTCATTTATTGACGAGCCAAGGGTTCTACAGCATGTAGCACACTTCTATTTGTCTTCTACGCCTAAAATATTCTCCTGCGTTGTTTTCGCTGTAAAGGGAAGCTCTAACTACTGCTATTTTGGTTACAGCATCAAATACAATTATCTTTTAATGTGGCAGCTTCTAAATATTCCATTCAATTTGAGTCACTTCACAGTCAAGTTTGTTGGACCTATGTCTACTTTAACGTTTAATATAATTTTAAAAATCAATATCTTTAGTAATTTGGTTATCTCCTACGGTAAACCTGTTATCTTACCATTACATTACTGGGTCATTTAGTAAATTCGAGTGAAATTCGTTAGATGTTTGATCCTCGGCATGTCAATTTCAGTGGAACTAGAAGTAAGCCAGATGAGACTAGCCTACAATAGCATCTTACCCATGGCAACGGGCAAGGCCTCCTCAAAATCGTCTAACCCTAATTTGCCGACTCGCGTGAAACCTCAAAACCTCAGCGCCATGAATGCTTCGCCCGAATTAACCCCATCCCAAACTTCTCTAAATATCTACGGAATAGTCTTTGGTGACGTTTATTTTTTTGGAAACGCGTTGGCCAAATTTGGGCGTAAACCTTGCCGCAAACCTCCAGATATGGCTAATTTCTCAACCGAAAACCGTGGACGAAAGTAATGTTGACATTTACTAATGTCGATGAAAATTATGGAGAAAAAAACGGAACTATGGAAGACACATAAAGGAAAGGGGCTCCTATTTGTGGTATTACACGCTATCTGCCCCTTACCTCCTATCGACAGAGAGGTGTCAGGGGCGGATCCAGGATTTCGGAGAGGAGAGAGCGCGGAATTGATAATCTAAAATTTGGAAAACCTTTTTGGATCTCAGTTTGTTTTGGTTGATCCTTGCGAGCTCAACCTCGTTTTGAGACAGGATTGCGCAATTGTGATAAAGGTCCATTGTCCGTATTTTTATGATTCTTTTCACCTCTTTCAACTCGCAGATCTGAATAGCCAATAGGAAGCCTGCAACGGAATGAAGAACCAATCAACAGCCAAAATAAACGCCCGAACTGGACATTCATTCATTCATTAGTTGCCTTGTGCCTTGTCTCAAGGCGAATCTTCACTAGGCGGAAAATGTCGAGGCGGTCGATATTTTCCGCTGCTCCACATGCGCATTAGAAGCCATTACGTAATATCTGGGTGTGTCGCCTCGACATTTGATAGGGGGTTGTTGTACGAGTACTAAAACGTCACAGAAATAAAGGTCGCGAGGTGGCCTGTGAAGAACGTGCTGGGATCGAGGACGAGAGGCCAAGAAGGGATCCAGTCTCTCTTTCGTATGTGACGCTGGGCTGCGAAACATGGCGCTATTACTCAAATATTTCTCCACTGGCGGCTTGACTTCTTTCAGGAAATGGAGGTAGTAAATAGAAAGGTGACAAGTAAGTTCTATTCTGTCATAAATAGGTAAATTCAGTTTGCCTTTGCTATACGAAAAGACGTAAAAGAAGTTTAACTACTCAAATATTCAATGCATCTTTTTCACTGGACAAGGGTGAAGGCGTGACATTACATCACATGGTTTTGCCCCTGCGTCACAGTTTTACCCTGTCCCCTAAATAAAAACACGACATGTATGTACTATTGGCAAGTTTATAGGTTTTTACTACAATTCTTAATTACCGAGCCATGTTTTCTCATAATGATAAAGCCTTTTAACCTTGCATTTAACTTTAATGAGTAGGCCGACACCTATCTAATTCATCTTCGTCATTATCAGTATCATTATCATTATCATCATCATTATTATCAATATCATTATCACCATCATCATCATCATCCTTATCCTTATCCTTATCATTATCATTATCATTATTATTATTATTATCATTATCATTATCATCATTATCATCATCAACATCATCATCATCATCATCATCATCATCATCAACATCAGCAGCAGCAGCAGCAGCATCGGTATCATTATCATTATCATCATCATTATTATCATCATGATCATCAACATCATCATCATTATCATCACCATCGTGATCATCATCATCATCATGTCAGTCCTGCGCCTCTCTTGTCCATGTCACTGTTGCTGTTATTTCGATCTCTCAAGCGCACTTTTTGTGTCCCTCTCTTTCGCATGTTATTTAATGAAGAAAGATGAACACGTTTGTCTTTAGAAGTTACAACACTAACTTTATGTGAGAAGTGACGTGTTTTAGCACTCGACGTAAAACTAAAAGGGGTCTAGGTATATGTTGTGATGAACTTTATGACGTGTCATTAAATCGTAGGGGCATGGGCCGTTTCGCGTTGTCCAAGTTAACCACCCTATTTACCATGTAGTAGTCACCAGTAGGGGTGGGGAGGTGGTGAAGGTTTTCCACAGAGACAGACTTAAAGTTTGTCCAGAGCAGTCAGTCAGAAACCATGCTGTAGCAAACCTAGAAGAAGAAGGTAGCGGCCAGGAAGAATTACAGAATTTGCTTAGTAACGCAGATCTAGAGAAAGAAGAAGATAGTTTTAGTTCATCACAACATTCCTCCCCCCTAAAAATAGAGAGTTGGGTAAGCTAACCAATTACAAAATTACAAAACTATAAAATAACAAAAACTACCATGTAAATACTATAGCTAATGTGACAATTGGGCCTCCTGTCCCCTAGATGGTAGTTTAAAGATCAGGTAGTGCACTACATCCTGAAAATACCATCTGTATTACCTACTCACTGGCAGGAGTATCATGGGTTGCCAATCCACTCTATGCCGTAGAATTCTGTTACTGTGAATAACAAGCTCAAGAAATAAGTGCAAATAGATAAGAAAGTTACAAATGTAAAAATGTAAATCAATATCCACTGGAAAGGACAACAATGCCATAACACTGATAAACTTGGAGATTTTGAAAATCCTACAGTTGAAGAAAAAGATCAACCGAGATGAAATAGCAATAGCAATTTCTGCAGAATAATAGCTACTGACATGTTCTACATGTAGCATCCATTAAAAACATCTCTTGTCCATAAAGGAGTAATAAACATTACATCCATGCATATCTATAAATAAAATAGGAATCCTGCCTTCAAACTATATAAACAGATGCTGATGGTTGAAACTTAGAATCACATGCAGGTTGTTGTTTTTATGGACGTAGGAACTATAATTAAATACAAGATATTCTTGCCCTACCTGAAAGGGTTTCATTCGTCAAATATTGCCAATAAAAGAAAGAGACCTTACAGATAATACTTATATAAACTTACAAGTAAGTAAAATATTTGCCTCCAGTAACTGTAATTATGTCTTGTTTCATGAATCCATAAAAGCCAGTGTTAATAAGTCAAGATTCCAAGAAGCATGTATCATTCCTAAAATATTCTCATAAAACACCTAATTTCAGTCTCAACATTTTAAAATCAGGTGATATAACTTTTTATATTTGAGTGGTATATTATAAATAAGTTGTTACACTATTACCAATATCAACTGCATCTTTTGTCAGTTATGCAGTGGACGTTCAGCAACCACCGATAACTCAGTTGGTAGAGCGGAGGACTGTAGTGGTAATAGGTCAGATATCCTTAGGTCGCTGGTTGAAGTCCGGCTCGGTGGAGTATTCTAAGATATTTTAAATAGAGCGTTTCTTAATCCTGATGAAAGACCTTCAATTTCTAAGCTGTTTTTGCCATTACAGTTGAAAGAAGACTGTATTAGAATGAAAACTATCCTGTTTTGAATGTAAGGAAGAAACAGATGGACGTTCAGCAACCACCGATAGCTCAGTTGGTAGAGCGGAGGACTGTAGTGGTAATAGCTCAGATACCCTTAGGTCGCTGGTTCAAATCCGGCTCGGTGGAGTATTCTAGGATATTTTTAATAGAATGTTTTTTATTCGACATTTAACACCTTCAATTTCTAAGCTGTGTTTGCCATTACAGTTGAAGGAAAACTGTATTAGAATGAAAAGCAGGCTGTACTGAATGTAGGGAAGAAACTGATGGACGTTCAGCAACCACCGATAGCTCAGTTGGTAGAGCGGAGGACTGTAGTGGTGATAGGTCAGATAGCCTTAGGTCGCTGGTTTAAGTCCGGCTCGGTGGAGTATTCTAAGATATTTTAAGTAGAGCGTTTCTTAGTTCTCATGAAACACCTTCAATTTCTAAGTGTTTGAGCCATTACGGTACAAAATAGACTGTATTAGAATGAAAACTATCCTGTACTGAATGTAGGGAAGAAACTGATGGACGTTAAGCAACCACCGATAGGTCAGTTGGTAGAGCGGAGGACTGTAGTGGTAATAGGTCAGATATCCTTGGGTCGCTGGTGCAAATCCGGCTCGGTGGAGTATTCTAGGATATTTTTAATAGAATGTTTTTTATTCGACATTTAACATTCTGACTATCACATTAAAGAAGATACAAGAAAAACAACAATGCAATTTATTCTGCAAGTGCCGTTCATTCTGCACAATGCAAGTGCTGTAGAGAGATTTTCTGACTATCACATAAAAGAAGATACAAGAAAAACAACAATGCAATTTATTCTGCAAGTGCCGTTCATTCTGCACAGTACAAGTGCTGTAGAGAGATTTTCTGACTATCACATTGAAGAAGATACAAGAAAAACAACAATTCAATTTATTCTGCAAGTGCCGTTCATTCTGGATAATGCAAGTGCTGTAGAGCGATTTTCTGACTATCACATTAAAGAAGATACAAAAAAAAAACAATGTAATTTATTCTGCAAGCGCCGTTCATTCTGCACAATGCAAGTACTGTAGTGAGATTTTCTGACTATCAAATTAAAGAAGATAAATGAAAAACAACAATGCAATTTATTCTGCAAGTGCCGTTCATTCTGCACATTGCAACTGCTGTAGAGAGATCTTCTGACTATCACATTAAAGAAGATACGAGAAAAACAACAATGCAATTTATTCTGCAAGTGCCGTTCATTCTGCACAATGCAAGTGCTGTAGAGAGATTTTCTGACTATCATATTAAAGCAGATACAAGAAAAACAACAATGCAATTTATTCTGCAAGTGCCGTTCATTTTGTACAATGCAAGTGCTGTAGAGAGATTTTCTGACTATCACATTAAAGAAGATACAAGAAAAACAACAATGGAATTTATTCTGCAAGTGCCGTTCATTCTGCACAATGCAAGTGCTGTAGAGAGATTTTCCGAGTATCATATTAAAGAAGATACAAGAAAAACAACAATGCAATTTATTCTGCAAGTGCCGTTCATTCTGCACAATGCAAGTGCTGTAAGACGACCAGCAACTATAAGACGACCAGTAACTGTAAGACAACTAGTTACTGTAAGACTACTAGCCATTGTAAGACGACTATCTACTATAAAATGATCAGCAGCTGTAAGATGACAAGCAACTGTAAGACGACCAGCAATTGTAGGACGACTAGCAACTGTAAAACAACCAGCACCTACAAGACAACCAGCAACTATAAAACGACCAGTAACTGTAAGACAACTAATGACTGTAAGACTACTAGCAATTGTAAGACGACTATCTACTATAAAATGACCAGCAGCTGTAAGATGGCAAGCAACTGTAAGACGACCAGCAATTGTAGGACGACTAGCAACTGTAAAACAACCAGCACCTACAAGACGACCAGCAACTATAAGACGACCAGTAACTGTAACACAACTAGTAACTGTAAGACTACTAGCAATTGTAAGACGACCAGCAACTATAAGACGACCAGTAACTGTAAGACAACTAGTTACTGTAAGACTACTAGCAATTGTAAGACGACTATCTACTATAAAATGACCAGCAGCTGTAAGATGACTACCTACTGTAAGACGACTACCTACTGTAAGACGACTACCTACTGTAAGACGACTAGCAACTGTAAGACTACCAGCCACTGCAAAACGACTGTTAGAAGACTAGCAATTGTAAGACGACTAGCAAATGTAAGATGACTAGCAACTGTAAGACGACTAGCAAATATAAGGCAGCCAGCAACTGTAAAACGATCAGAAACTATAAGACGACTAGCAATTGTAAGACGACTAGCAATTGTAAGACGACTAGCAACTGCTAGACAACAAGCAACTGTAAGGCGACCAGCAACTGTAAGGCGGCCAGCAACTGTAAGACGATCAGAAACTGCAAAACGTACCAACCAGTCATCATTCCCTTGGAAATAAAAATTTAACGGAAATGAATGGCTTCGCACTACTTTATGG
The DNA here is from genome assembly GCA_010016025.2 of Alatinidae sp. Z8VKAUB7J3. Taxonomy (NCBI): domain Eukaryota; kingdom Metazoa; phylum Cnidaria; class Cubozoa; order Carybdeida; family Alatinidae; species Alatinidae sp. Z8VKAUB7J3. Next base: position 192,517,863 of record JAAAKM020073195.1, on the reverse strand, counting down.
GCTCCACGAAAAGGTAGCTGGGTTACTAGCCTCCAGCCTAAAGGAAGAAACTTCTTGAAATGAGCACTTTTTGAAATGTTCATACTTCTTGGAGAAGGACCATAGTTTTCTCGACATCGTTCTTGAAGAGAAGAAACTTGTTTACTGTCACGATATGCGATGACTGCCACTATATAACAGGCTCTCTCAAGAAATTTAATGTTTCTTTATGTAATTCAGCCAAATGGCAATTATTTCTGAACATCACTTGGTGCAACCGTAAGTGTGTTCTCTTGCACATTGGCGATGTTTAGGAAGCAATTTGCTCGGACACTCGATGCATTTGCAAGAGTAACACAATCATATCACAACCAATATGCACCAAAATATTAGAATACGGGTAGACAAATTGCGTGGATCTGAAAATTCTCTATGTTTTCTGCATCTCAGATAGAAACACTGAACCGAAAAGGAATAACCATCCGTTAATTGTTGATGAGAGGCATGCCAAACATTGTAAACGCTCTAGGCAGCCCAGAGAAGATCGGTTCCCTTTATCCGTATTGAGCTCAGTTTAATATAACAGTTTGGAAAAGCATCAAGTACTGATAAAAGCTGGTTTGCTCAACGACACTCTTTATGCCTTCGTGTGCAGTTGAAACATTTTCAGGAAGTTGAATGAAAACGTGGAGGCAGCAGTGCCAGCATTCCTTACAGCAATACGAAACTCTCTAACAAACAGAAAGGCAGATAACCATGAGTTTCTTGATAACAAAATATTAATGGTTTTCCGCTATCTTGGGAGAAACATGAGCATTTGAAAATCTGAGAGAAGAGTATGCCAAGAGCATACCATATGTATTGTTTTCGGTTGTGATGAGTTTTAAAGTCTGGCTACTTTCCCAACAAAGTAAGAAATAACTACCCAAGAAGGCTCACGCAAAGGCGGATTCTACACCGCCTCTTGTTAGTACCAAAAAAGGTTACGTGTTTGATTTCGAAAGAAAACAGATATTTCCTCTCTAATTTTCCTTAAGAGTATGCCAAGAGCATACCATATGTATTGTTTTCGGTTGTGATGAGTTTTAAAGTCTGGCTACTTTCCCAACAAAGTAAGAAATAACTACCCAAGAAGGCTCACGCAAAGGCGGATTCTACACCGCCTCTTGTTAGTACCAAAAAAGGTTACGTGTTTGATTTCGAAAGAAAACAGATATTTCCTCTCTAATTTTCCTTAAGAGTATGCCAAGAGCATCCCATATGTATTGTTTTCGGTTGTGATGAGTTTTAAAGTCTGGCTACTTTCCCAACAAAGTAAGAAATAACTACCCAAGAAGGCTCACGCAAAGGCGGATTCTACACCGCCTCTTGTTAGTACCAAAAAAGGTTACGTGTTTGATTTCGAAAGAAAACAGATATTTCCTCTCTAATTTTCCTTAAGAGTATGCCAAGAGCATACCATATGTATTGTTTTCGGTTGTGATGAGTTTTAAAGTCTGGCTACTTTCCCAACAAAGTAAGAAATAATTACCCAAGAAGGCTCACGCAAAGGCGGATTCTATGCCGCCTCTTGTTAGTGCCAAAAAAGGTTACGTGTTTGATTTCGAAAGAAAACAGATATTTCCTCTCTAATTTTCCTTAAGAGTATGCCAAGAGCATACCATATGTATTGTTTTCGGTTGTGATGAGTTTTAAAGTCTGGCTACTTTCCCATTAAAAATGAGGTCAGAAAACTGAAAATACTAGACATACCCTGACCGCAAAACTTAGTACCGGAAAATCATAGATAAATGACATAAAATAAAATGACAAAGAGTCACTACATGCTTCAGTCTCTAACACTGCAATTGAACTGTATACACTTGTTTCTTGGATTGCTCTTTGTTCATGATTATAATGCTAACAGACAAGTTATGACAAATTGTATTAAGAGTACTTGTAAGAGTACTTGTGCTGCCTCAACATTACCACTAACGAAACAGATAAAACTTGAAAAAAATTTTCATAGCCTACAGGTCCTTGTCAAAATGACATCACCAAAAATGGTTTTTGATAAGAGTTTATCAATTGACATATATTCATAGCATATTGCTATGTTTGATATGGCATAATATATAAATATTATACTATAGATATTGCAGATATATATGCTATTTATAATGCTCATACGATTTCCTAGAGTGGTATACGTATATATATTACCAGTTTTCAGCCGTTAAAAATATACCAAAGAAACTGAAGACTACATCTAACTTACATAATAAAATGGTGAAATCTAAGGGAAAGGATTCCATATGATTATTGTCGTTTTACAATAAATATATTTAAATTTAAAACTCCCCTGGACAATAGCTTACACCCTCTTTGCTTACTACGTCCTCCTCATTTTTAGACAACAATTTTCGACGCTTAGCTCTAACAGAAGCTAATGCCTCTTTAAGTTTCCTTTTAGCTCTTTTAATACGTTTATTGTCCCTTGTTTTACCTGAAGTGAGCATATACCTGCCACAAGGTAAGCCTAGTAGTCGCATAAATAATCTTCTTCCAACTGAACCCATATTAAAATCTGCCACTGCCATTGTGACACCAAGACACTTACACAAATGTCATTAACACTCAGGTATCTGAGGGAACTGGAAAAACTCACTTTGAGATTGTCTTTGGACAGACACCAAACAATCTGGAATTACATGGGGTCAGTAAGGATGTGCTTACTGAAGAAACTGAATTTATGCCTTCACTTGATCAGTCACAGAATGACCACTCAAGTACTTGCAGCACCTCACCTTGTTTCAAAGGTTCCACTACAACCAGTTTGATGCAATATTTTACTGAAATTGATGTAAAGGGCATCTTACATAACCTTCTTGGAGACCTGCCCAATTTACAGTGTCACTACTCCAGTGGATTTGGAAGGGCAGGCATTTGAAGACATTAAAGTATGTATATAATGACAATGAGCTCTTGGATGTCATAAATAAATATCTGTCTCGCATCTATCCAGAAATCTACGTTACTACCATCCAAAATATGTTCACAAAATCATGCAACTGGCATCATCACTTGCAATACTATATTTAAAATCTAAGATAGCTAAACAAACTACAGATATGTTGTTGCATGATTGTAAAAATGAAAAAGAAAATGAAAGAAAACTATGCAAAACGAAACAGATTTTCTCTAACAGACTTTAACATAGCGGACAATGTCAGTTTCAAATCCCTAAAACAGATAGGCATGCTCTTGACAATGAACATCTACCATGTATTGTTATAGCATAGAAGGGTACTTCATATCCACTTTACAAACTGCAATCCAAGCAAGGACTCTTGCAGCACTGGTACCCATCTTCAGAGGAGAAGTATGAATAACAGGGGCTCAAGAAGTAACTCTAAGTGAAGTGGCAAGGCAGAGCACCATTTTATCTGCAACTGCCCTCGATTAGTGGTCTGCAAGACCCAGTTCTGATACAACTAATTATAGGTCTTTGAAGATCGTGACCCTAAAATGAGATTTTGTCCAAGGCGCGCGCCTTGGCCAATTTTGCAAAAATTGGTCAAATTTTGACAATAACCAAAACCAGTTCTAACATGCTTGCCAAGTCCTGTTAGCATGTTTCCAGCATACTGCCAATGATTTTAGAACATTTTATACAAAGTATAGGTCTTTGAAGATAGTGACCCTAAAGTGAGATTTTGTCCAAGACGCGCGCCTTGGCCAATTTTGCAAAAAATGGTCAAATTTTGACAATGACCAAAACCAGTTCTAACATGCTTGCCAAGTCCTGTTAACATGTTTCCAGCTTACAGCCAATGATTTTAGAGCATTTCAAGCAAATTATAGGTCTTTGATGATAGTGACCCTAAAATGAGATTTTGTCCAAGGCGCGCTCCTTGGCCAATTTTGCATAAAATGGTCAAATTTTGACAATGACCAAAACCAGTTCTAACATGCTTGCCAAGTTCTATTAACATGTTTCCAGCTTACTGCCAATGATTTTAGAGCATTTTAAGCAAATCATAGGTCTTTGAAGGTAATGACCCTAAAGTGATATTTTGTCCAAGACCCGCGCCTTGGCCAATTTTGCAAAAAATGGTCAAACTTTGACAATGACCAATAACTAGTTCTAACATGCTTGCCAAGTCCTGTTAACATGCTTCCAGCTTACTGCCAATGATTTTAGAGTATTTTAAGCAAATTATAGGTCTCTGAAGATAGTGACCGTAAAATGAGATTTTGTCCAGGATGCGCGCATTGGCCAATTTTGCAAAAAATGGTCAAATTTTGACAATGACCAAAACCAGTTCTAACATGCTTGCCAAGTCCTGTTAACATGTTTCCAGCTTACTGCCAATGAGTGAAAAAGTCTTTTCTAAAATGACGTCTTGCATATGACTCATAGAAATAGTAGATAGACTAGCTAGAATCAATAGATTAGAATTCTAGAACCATATAGGCTGCGCGTGCCGATCGCCTTCGGCCTGCGGCGTCCCGAGGTGTGCGTCCCCGAGCGCTCCGAGTCCCTCGCCCCGGCCGAGCAGCAGAGCCTGCTGGCGCACGAGCTCGCCCACCTCGTGCGCCGCGACCCACTGTGGATCGCGATCGGACGCGCGGTGGAGTGCGCGCTGTTCTTCCAGCCGTTGACCCGTCGGGTGAACCGTCGCCTGCGCGAGCTGTCCGAGTACCTGTGCGACGAGCAGGCCGTGCGCTCCACCGGCGAGTCGATGCCGATGGCGCGCTGCCTGACCGAGGTGGCCTCCTGGCGAATGGCCGACGACTCGGCGCTGGTCGCCGCGATCGACGACGGTGGAACGCCACTTCGACGACGGGTGGAGCGGATCCTCGACACCGGCGGTCGCGCCGGTGAGCCGCGTCGAGCCTGGCTGGTGCCGGCGCTCGGCGTGACGCTGATCGCCTTCTCGGGGCTCGTGCCGACCGTCTCGGCGCTGTCCGACGGCCGTGACCGGCCTCCGCGGACACTGCTCGCCCCGGTGATCTCCACCGCGGTGGTCCCCGATACTCCCTCCGTCGCCATCGCCCCGCTCGCGCTTCCGAGGCCGGCCGGGGTGGTCGCGAGCTCTCCCTCGGTCGCCGTCGCCCAGCGCGAGCTCCGGGTCCCCGAGCCCGTGCTCCCGGCTCCGCCTTCGGTGGCGGTGTCACCGCTGCGGGCGCCGACGCCCGCCCGGGTGCTTCCCGGCCGTCTGTCGGCCGCGGTCCCGTCGCTCGCCGAGCGGAGGCCGATAAAAATGGTCCTTCCTGAGCAAAATCCTGGATACGGCCCTGATCACACATCATGAGCACATACGCAATATGATTTAAAGGAAGCAGTAGGGTTTTCAATAAAGTATCAAGCATAGGGAAATTATACGGAGAATGTAAGCGTAGTAAAAGCCGTAGGGATGGAAATATTTCCTGAGAGAGAGGGCATAGACCCAAACCTCTTACTTAAGCCCCCCGTATTATATCAATATTACCTCTAGTTCAGTTTTGCAAATGCTTTCCTCCTCAAAGCGGAATTGTTGATCCTCGTTTTTTCTCCGCTCGTCTTCAAGCTGAGACAACAACTCCTTGCTCACAGCTTCCCCCGCAGCTAATTGTTCCATGAGCCGCTCAACGGTACCAGCTTTTTCATGTGTCTGAAATGAATCGAACTGAAATGAAATGAAACAGCAAAATGGATAAGATAGCTTTTAGAAAAAAAATATTTGTATTCAGAATCTATAGTGATGTAAAAATACAATTTTAGAGAAGAAATTATAATTACTGTAACGATAGGCTTTTAAGAGGGTTTTCCGGTTTTGCCACAGCTTGGGTAGGTTTGATAAGAGATTAAATAAATAATTTTTTTTTAACTGAATGTAAGGAGCGATATTAACATTTAAAACGAACAGAAATTACTCCGTATATGAAAGGAGCTGTTCCCCCCTAAACGTCCAGCTCTTTACGCTAAAGTTTGACTCTTTCTCTCAACTCTACTTTTTAAAACGATAAAAAACCTTGAATAGTCTGAGGGGTTTAGAAGTTCCCTGTTGTGCTAACCGCCTTGATTGAAATCTTAGTCAACAAAGTATATATATGATTTATGCTGTATATACACTGAAGAGACAGCGTTTTGCTTACGAGGGTGTGGTGCATCGGGGCAGAGTGTGTCTGTGCCACTGTTTCCGCACAAGTTGCTCAGTGACGCTCCCCGATCTCCCTCCTGGCTAGTCGAGTGCGGCACAACCGGGCCCAGTATTTGAAAGCACGGGGCACTTCCCGTGCGCCATGAGTGCGCACTAGTGCTCGATCCAGCATGAGCAACAATGGCGGCGGCGGTGCCGTGTTCAAGCTCACGCCGGCCGCGGTTGTAGCGTTTTTTTAATTCCTTTGGGTCGCTCCCTAACTGAGCTGCTGGGAGCCCGGCCGTGTTTACGTGCGCGACGAAGCGGGCGATCAGGTCTGCTTCTTCGAGCAACCCGTAGTCTCCGGCCTCAACCGCATCGCCTGGAATCTGCGCCGCGACGCGTTTCGACGACCGCGCAACCCGAACGACACGCGGCAGCCCCCGCGCGGCCCGAGTGGCCCCGAAGTGCTGCCCGGCAAGTACGTGATGACGATCGTGCACGGTGACCACGAAGCCACCGTCGACATCGAAGTGCGACCCGACCCGCGCATCGAGATCGCGACCGACGGGCGCCGCGCCAAGTGGGCGGCGATCCTCGAGGTCGGTGGCTGGCAAGAGCAGGTCGCCGAGTGCATGGATCGGATTGCCGCACAACGCGATCGCATCGACATGGCGCGCCGCAAGGTCAAGCGCGTCCGCAACGCGGCGCGCCCCGGCAGCCCCGAACGGGAGGCGCACAAGGACACGCTCGACAGCGCGACGGAACTGGAGAAGGCGCTCGACGAAGTCGAAGCAATGCTGAAAAGCCCCCGCGAGGCGCAGGGCATCACGCCGCGCAAGCACGCGCTCGCCAAGATCGGCACCGCGTACAGCTCGCTGACCTCGTCGTGGGATGTTAGCGTCTGCCTGCGTGAATAGACCTACTAATTGAAAAGGCGTATTTTTTAGTTGCAATTTTTCTCTCAAGGCTTTGAGTTGCTGAGCGACATAAGCAGGAGGGGCGCCAGAAAGTCCCATTAAAGTCAATTGAATAGCGTCTAACAAACGGCCTGTATCAAAAGCAAGATAAGCAGCGCTTCTTAGATATAAATAACGAGTAACGTCTGTTTTGCCTCCGGCGGGAATCATTAGTGCAGCTTCCTTTTCCAGCATAAATGCTTTTTCAAAAAAGGCTTGAGAGGCTTCTATATTACCCTCCATTTTTGCCAATTGGGCTTCATCTACAAATTCCATTGCTTTATCATGCAGAACTTTATATGATGGCTTCATCATCTTTTACTATTTTTGCTTTAGGGCTTCCAAATTCAATAACAATTACATAAGTCGGGAGGTTTCTTTGAACCGGAAGCTTCTAAAGAATTTCATACTTGATTTTTTTATGGCTGATTTACTTTTGGTCTGCAAAAAGTAATCATTTTGGCCGACAATATAGCAATTCCCACCATGACCAATTTTCCCAAAGAGCCGCCGTGTAAACCCTCAACCGTCTTGCCGTTTACCGTTCGACCATCTAGCGTTCAACCGTTCGCCTCATCAATAAAAAATAAATACGCCCTATCTCCTGTCTAAAGTCTAATATCTAGCATCTATTTTACTATTTTTGCAGCATGAATACACTGATCAAGCAGGCCAAAATATTTGATCCTGGGGGCGATCATCACGAGAAAGTCCGGGATCTTTTTATTCAAGACGGTATAATCAAAGCAATAGGAGAAGGATTGGAGAAAAAGGCGGAAAAACAATTGAGCGCTGAAAACTTATGCGTTTCCCCTACCTGTCAAAACTAAATTAATCTATAATAAAGAAGCGAGGAATCATTCGCAGGAACTTTTTACAAGCCGGGGAGCCCACGCTGGAGCATATAAACCACGTAAGCTTGAATTGTTTGATCCCCCTCATGTTGTTCTAAACATTGCAGCCCTTAACCCCCGTGATTATTAGCATCATAAATACTCAAAATATGTCCTGTCAAAACAGGACTCCTATTCTCCGCTGCTGTTTAAAGGGTTGGGGAATCATATATCTGCCGCTGAGTAAAAATCAAGAATAAATTATTATCAAACCATGTTTTATTTTTCTCTTTTTGTCCTGTCATGAAAGGCCAGTTTTGCTTTAGGTCTTTTATACACTGTCTTTAGAGCTTTGATTTAGAGGAAGCAAGAGATAGCTTTCTAAGGATAGCATGGGGGTGTGGCGTCTTACAAAGCTGCTCAGTTTTAGATTACCACCTCTTGCAGGTAATTTAACTGAACTGTTCCTCCCATATTGGTGGGACAAATGGCAGTACAAGTAGAGATAGCTCGCTGGAAAGGGGGTGTTACTGCATGTGAACAGAACTGACAGTACATGGTAAGAAAAAGCTGACAATAAGTACAAAGAAAAACGAAAGAGAGAAATAAATATTTTGACTGTTTGTTCTGTAAAGCAAGATCTCTTCAGTGTTTTATCATAAATTAAAAGAAAATCTCTTACATAATAAAGTGTGCTTCCAAAATGATTGGTCAAGTACCAAGGACAAAAGGCTGAAAATTATACAAAAGAAAACAGACACTTTATTGAGATATTTTAGCAGAAAACAAGAACATTTTTTACCTAATAATAGACTATTAGAAAATTCCACTTACTTTCAATAATTTATAGACAGTTTTATTTTTTATTTAAAAACTTGTTTTTTTTTCTTTAACAACAAACAAACCAAACTACTTATTGCATAATGTCACTTGAAAATTGTATACAACTCTTTAGTTATTTCTGACATATTTAACGTCCTTGAGGCACTTAAAAATAAAGGTCCTTAACTATTAAATGCTATGTTTAAATGTTTGATTATCTACAAGATATTTATGTACGAATTCCCATAATCCTTTAGTTGGTCACTTGTTGGCCATATTTACAGATACCGCTAAAAACTGACCAAAGGTGACAACCTTGATGACCCCGCGGTGAGTGCTAGAAAGCTTGATGCTACGCCTCATCAGAAAAGTTCAATCTAGTCTAAGAAAAGATGAGAAAGGAACAAAAGGGGCAATCCTTTGACACCTAATCCCTCTGATAGGGTAGAAGACCATTTATCACCGGTGCTAAACAGTGAATCGTTTGTAAATCGGGAAAAATGAGACAGTTCGTAGCAGATACAATTAATAATTCCCTTTGTCGGTATCAACTGTTCCGAAATCTGACGATGTTGTTAGAACTGATTGTTCCTTGGTTCAAGATGACTCTGGTTAGGGGGGTGCGGGAGGTAAAATTAGCTGAGACTGCAAAATGGTAGCTTTTGTGAACATTATAGAGTAATTCTAAAGATCTTGATATCTTTGGAGGGACGGGTCTAGAAGTCTCTCCTTTCAACCCAGTCGGAAGGAAGTGTGAAAGGGGAGGATGAATCTTCGATATTATGTAGATGATATGCCTAGGATACTTAGTCTTTTAATTTGAGGATGCGATGGTTCAGGCCATTGCCCAATATTTTTCATACAGTGTTCCTATTTCTGGTAGTGTTTTAGATTAAACGCTATGGACAGAAAATTTACTCTGTTGCTTGAAAATCACCTTTAAAAAATTCAAGAAAGGTTTGTGCCTAAGAACGTTGTAGTATACCTGCTAGCAAAATGCCCGAAATCACCTCAAAAGAAATGTCATTTGATCGATTTGACAGCTCTTCGAATTTTCTGTGGTGCAACCCGCTTTCACTGAAAACTTTGCTGACAATTCTATTGTCTTTTCTATCAAATTTTATAATCAAATCACAAGGTCTCAATAGGTTTCAGTGATAAGTAGTCCCTTGGGATAATTCGCTAATGGACCCCTTGCCTTTGAGACAATTTACTGACGTTGAGGCTAACAAAATGATGTTTAAAGCATTGAATCTTCTTAACAGACGGCAACTTAAAAATGAATCTCCCCATGTTCTTTCATCCTCCCTTCTATGAAAAATCCCTTGCCCACCCCCCTCCCACCCCAAGAGTTCAACCTACTTACACCTATGATTAGGATAATTGCGTGTGTCGGCTGATTTGTTTTCATAAAAGGAAAGTATACTGTGGGATCAAAGAGCAAAAATAAATTTCGTGGTTTTTTCAAATTTTTTCAGTTTTAAATTGTTCATTTTATCGTTTTCATTTTTACAATGCAATTTTTTGCTCAATATTTACACTTAATTACGATATTTTTTCCTTGAGGAGGGTTTTAGTATTTAAAGTGGTCGAAAGGGAAGAAATTACAATCTTCCTCACGTCTCTCATTTCTTTCCTCTTTCTCTCCATCCCCTGTCGCCCCCTGTCCTCTCCCCTCCTTTCTTTTTCCCTCTACTCTTCCTTCCTGTTACCCTATCCCTCTGCTCCCTATGTTCTCTCTGCGCTCCACTCTCCGCCCCTCGTTTTTCCTTTCTCTCTCTCTCTCTCTCTCTCTCTCTCTCTCTCTCTCTCTACTATTGATATCTATTTAGCGCAATGATTCAGAAAGAAAATAAAAACCATTTTAAGTGTCAAAACAAAAATGGTCTCTCATCATTATTTTGTGCCAGCCATTCGCTTCTATTTGAATTCCTCTGACAAATTAAAACATCAAACACAGACAACCAGGTTAGTTTTACGATTCCAAAATACCAAACTATTTACAGAAAGGAGGGAAGCACTTGACTCTCCATTTGCATTAAAAAAATAAATCAACCTCTCCCTCGGCCACCTCCCGATGCTTTCAGATCAGCCCTAATGAAAGCACAAGACGCATTGAAAAAAGCGCTACAGGGGAAAGGAATGGGCTCTAAAAGTGTATCAAAAGCCAGTATTTCTTCCAGGAAGTTGGGTGGCATAAGAGTGTCTGATGAGCCTACGCCAACAATTGAACACAAAACTGTGTCAGATATTATTTTAGCGTATGAGCCAATTGGCAACAGATCCGAGAATAAGCAGCCGATGGCTATTCAAGGGGGTCCCACTATCTCTCCAAATGGATTATTCAGTTATCAAGAAATTTATTTAGATTCAATACTTGATAAAGCATCAACATCAAAAATAGAATCGGATGCTATATACGGCCTTGTGGAAATTATAAAAAACAAAAATCCAGAATTTCCATCAGACCTGTTTGATGATCTAAATGACCTGACCGAGGCTGAAAATTACGCACTTTATACTACATTAGCTCCTTTGGCAACCGTGTCGGAGTTTGATGAATCGGAAACAATGTCTATGTTGTATCAAGAGCTAATGGCAGTCCGAAATCAAGCTTTGAGACAAGTAAATGAAAGCGAAGAATTGTCTTTTTAAGGTGTCCTCTTACTTTTATTGTTTCGAGTGAACCGGAGATCCTGACGGATTTAAAGCAGGATTTCTTAGCTGAAAAATGTCTTAGGAATGATAAGGGGTGCCAGAGTGTGCCATTTGCCAGCCATAGCGTGCCAAAGTTTCGTGAACTGCCATTGGGACATCACGTTGGGGTGGGTCAAGAAAGCAAGAACCAATGGATTTAAAGCATGAGAAGAATATTTTATAGATATTCATTTCTAGTCCTTCTTTGATGCTAAGAATTTTTCAACCATAATACTTGGCATTTCAACCATTCCTATCTATGGATAGGATCTTCTCTATGGATAGAAAGTTTCTCAGAGAATTGTGGTAGGCAACTATTGGTGAAGGTAGTCACTCGGGAATTCATGCACCAAATGCTTTCTTTGCTTAAGATTTACCAAGCAATAGATTTAGTTTGCCCGGGTGATAAAATATAATATTGTTTATGATTGTTATTGTTGGAAATATATGCAAAATCAAAAGCAAGAAACGTAAATGAAGCAACAAAAATCTTCAAGAATGAGTTTGTCACATATTAAATCAAAATATAGGCATGAGAAACCTGTCTGCTTGCTGGGTGCCGCGTTTGCTAAAGTTCTGTTGGTGCAGTCTAGGCGTAATAAATCCAAGTTTTTTTTTGCACCGATTAATTACTGTAGATGAAACTTGGATACACCATTATACGCCTGAAACAAAATACAGTCAGAACAGTGGACTACAAAGGAGGACCGGCTCCAAAAAAAGTAAAATCTGTTTTTTACGGCCGGGAAAGTAATGCCGACTGTTTTTGGGATAATCATGAAATTATCCGAATTGATTTTCTTAAAAAAGGGAAAACCATCAAACAGTTCGTGGTAACGAACTGTAGTAAGGAGCGACGCGGCTCAATAGTAACCAAAGGGAATGTTTACTCAGCTTGTTAGGTAATAGGTTTTCGGGTGTTACATAATAGAACTTGTTAGAGTCTGTTAGTCAGGTGGAGAGGCCCCGGATGTAACGGAGGGGGGCACACAAGTGGCTGTTGCGTAATAACGGTACATAAGTGGGATGTGAGGCAATCTGTGACCAAATCTTTAAGGAAAAATATCTAGTATTACTTAAAAATCAAAGAAAAAACACTCCCTATAGTATTACGTAACAAACAGGTGCGCATAATTAAGAATATCAGCCCCTTGAGGGAATCGTCGTTAAACTTCATCGTGACTAACGGTAAAGAATAAAAGAGTAGCGGCTATCAGTGCCTTTAAATAGACTGGGCCTCCACTACTGATGTATTTGCCAGTGGTTTTATATCTATTTATCTGTACTCGATTACAATGGAAAAATGGTGAAAAACGGAGTACAAGGGGAAACAAAACAGACGAAAAGATGCTTGACATCAAAAATTAAATGCATATAACTCATTAGCAGAAAAAGTTGAGTCAGCTGTAAGTTGTAAAGTTTCTTGGATCGTCTTGTGACACTCCATTCTAAATCAATCGCCTTGAGAGGTAGATCGAGGATTCCTTATATTTATGTGAGTTCTGTGTTAAAAAAACATTGTTTTATTCCGAGCAAAAATTTTGCAAACCTTAGCATGTGATTCGTATTTTTCAACTCTCATTGAGAGGCAAAATTTCTCACAAGGGTAAATCGTACCAGATGGAGGGAGAAACGACGGCACTCAATAGTTTGAAACATAGTAAATCGATTGAATGACTTTTTGCATTTGACAGCTTTTCCATATGCTGAGCAGAAAGACTTTATTACCGATTGATTAGTCAACGAGCCTCAATCTGACCCTGAAAGACACGTGCAATCCCTATAAAGTTTTTGATTATTATAGATAAAAGGGCTATTTTAATATTATGTTTTAATTCCTCAAAACTCAATAGTTTACTGAAATTCCTTACGGTTTTATCTTTATAGATATTTTTCATCTCGTGTATTTTTATTGTTTTTGTTTGTTTTTTTTTGGGGGGGGGGGAGTTTTGGCTACTCCTATCTATAACAATTGCTCAATTTGAACGAATATACCTTATTATAAGATAGGAAATTAACCAATTGCTTGTTCATGAGATTAAGTTAAATCAGGAGATTATGTTAAAATTTCTAAATAGTGTTTTTTTTTGTCTAGTCTCTTTTCAGAGAAAACAGGACCCACGCTCTCTGTGCATCTACTTTGAGAGGTCTTTCTTTTCTTTTTTTTTCAGTTCTCAGGCAAATTCGGATCAGTTTAGTAGACAAATATAAATCAAAAGAGAGTTAAAGTTCATTACACTAGATTATAGATTATAGTGACTAGAAATAGAAATCATCTAATCAGAATCACACAGAAGCCCTTTTATATCTTTTCAGGACATAGTGAAGAGCTATTTTTAACTGAATGGCACCGTTATTGCCTTAGAGGACTTATCTATGCCATATTTTGGGTTCCAAACATCTACGAAACTCATGAAGTACTATTAGACCAATCGAAAAAAGAAGAAAATGAGTCGAAAAATGCCAATGTTGAAGAAGTTCTAGCAACAGCGCTTGTAGGAACAGTTGAAAGTGATACTACAGAAATAAAGAAAAGAATAGGAGATCTTATACAAGAGTTTGAAGTTGTTGTTGATGAGTTTCTTGCTGGTAAATTGACAATGGATTAAGGCGTCATGCGAAGACCTTCAAATACGATTGACGCAACATTTGACCTCCTGGGCGGGCCTGTGTGCCCCTTCGTCGTCGATTGGATTAGCGCCTGCAGAGACCCAACCATTGAGTGTTGGGCAGACGTATTGTTTTTCACAAAAGACAGCTTTATCTCTTCAAGTAATTTAATCATTGAAGAAATACTAATTTATTTAAGTTTGTGAATGTAAATTAATGGAAGTGAATATTTTTGATGCTTGAAAAAAACTTATTATAAATATTTCAGCACGTCGGAACTCACTTAATATACTGCTTGATGACGTTGTATGAACAAAAGAGGGCAGAACTAACTAACAAAACTGAAGCAAGTTAACATCCAGTGACGTAAGAAGAAAAAATGCAAATATTTCGGTTGAGACCTCCGCTCACTGTTACTCAGCCAAAATAAAAAGAATAAAAAATAAAAGAACATTCTCCTTAGATTTGGTGTTTCGTTTTTGTCATGATTAGCCAGTGTGGTTTCCTAAAATCATTGACGGATTTGCTAAATGATTTTTTTCTTTGGTTGTTGGATTCCGCAACTCCATTTCTTCAAAAAAAATAAACAAACAAAAAAACTCCGACTTTTAGTTTCGTTTCCACATTTTCACTATTGAAACGCCAGAAGAAGACGGCATGTCTTACCAACCCTGTAGAGGGTAAAGGATGGGGATGGGAGGTAAAACAAAGGTCCAAGGTTTATATTTTAGGGGGGAGGTCGTTTGGGCAAATGTCAGACGAATTAGTAAAAGTTACATTTTTCTCTTTTTGGACGGAATTGAAGAAGTAAACTCGAGCGAAATTTTTTCTGATAATTCAATATATTTTGAAATCTTTGGAAATTTGAAATTGTTAATTATTTGGTTTCATTTTAAATATTTAACACACTTTGTGAACTAGTATTGCATGTAATCTTATCTTCAGTGCGTCATTTCAAGTATATTCGTAGACCTCCATTGCAAATGACTACCCAACGATAGGTAGGTTTCCTAAGTAGTGCTAAAGACAACCTATTTCCCCGGCGCAACCTACATCTGGTAATTAAGAAACTCAAAGTGAAAATAACTAATATTTTAAATTTACTATATTTTACGTACAAAGGACAAATAAAAGTTTAAATATAGTTCCCGGTGAACAGATTACCACGTACGTCGCTGCGGATAAGTCGGACGCAGAGCCGGAGTCACGTACGAACAAACCAAAGGCAGGCTCGGAGGCACTAAGTCTCTTTATGTTAGACTGTGCAATCCTTATTTTAAACAATAGAGTGAAAGTGAGAAGCCCCTTGATTGCCTATGAAAGACGACAAGTATTAATGATTCATTGCTTGATGTTGAAATTAAACTTCTGAAGGAATGCGAAGCAATTAGTGAACTCGCTATGACGTAAAGAGAAAACATTGAATAGATTTAGATACTTTTATAGTTTCAAGCGACTTCTGTGGCTACTAGTTTCAGTCAAATTTTCTTAGAGACGAAACTGTAATAAGTCTAGATTAAGGTAATCCCATCAATCCGAAGAAGTGTTAGATCGCTCTCCTAAAAAGTATAGTACTTCTCCATGAACACCTAAGTTTATTCAATTTAAAGTTACGGGGTTGAAACAACTGAGACGCTTGGGAGATAGATATGATACATATTTGGGCTGTGTATTTGCACATTATGGGGGTTGGGGGTTAACTATAGCTGGGCTGCATGCTGAGCCGAAGCTAACTGTCTCCATATACAGACAACCATAAACCGGTTATTGTCTGATTTTGTAGATCCAATTCTTTGGACAACTCTAAGCTCTTTAGGCCTGCAAATCAACAAAGCCAGAAGAGTCCTTCTTAAAAACTAGACATAGCTACTCTAGAACAACTCTTGTCATCAGTACAACATGTCTGATATCTCAATTCACCATTCAACTCAGCACTTAAGAGAAGTCCAAAAGAAAGAGATATAGTAGTACTGACATATGAACAGCTCAAGTTCCAAAGCCACTGGCACCATGCAGTCTCAAGAAAAAAAAAACGAATTGCATTTGAAATCTTTAAGAGGAATTTAAAATTAAAAAAGGAAAGAAAAACTATGGTAAAAGACCTGAAAATGACGGTTAAAATATTGATTTTTGAATTCTATTTGAAAAGTCACATTAGATTTAAACGAATCTTGGATATTAGTCTGTGTTTAGTGGTTTAAATCCAAAACATATCTTAATACCTCTTGAATTTTTCTTCCAATTTCTTTAGGGGCAGGCTCTAATCATAAGAAATAGCAGTTCTGCCATTGGGTCTGCCCGAGCCACTCCGTCGACTGGCCTCGTCGATTAACCGATTTGCTTTGAAAATACTCACAAATAAAAAAAGTTTCCTGGAATAAGCAAATGTTCCTGAACACATATTATTTTATACTTGTCACACAAGTTCTGTAAATATTCCAGCTTCATAGTATTATGTCCAAAAATATTTTGAGAAAAGAAACCCCTCTCAATATGCACTGAACATTGCAACTTAATACGTTTAGCTGTTTCTGAGATATGAAGGGCACGCCTTTTTCACAACTTGGACGAACATAGCGTCTATTCATTTAATTTTATATTTGGCTCGTCATGCCCTTTGAAGTTTTTACTTAATATCGTTAGCCATTCCTCCATCATCGCAGATACACTTTTTTTACGCAGAATATGCGATATTAATAGCTGACTATTATACTTAAGAGACGAGCTAACCGGGAGTCCCAGGTAAGTTATCTGATCGACAAGTTTGACTTCACAGCTTCCCAGACGAACCGATGAGGATAGAGCCGAGTTTTTCCGATTGGAAAGCACTATTTCTGACTTTTCATGCTTAAAATCAAGACCTATATCAGCGTACCCTTGGCTTAATGTTTCAAAGATATTGGAAATCCTCTGTAAGGAGCAGCTGATATTCACAATGTCATCATCAAGCATGACACAAGATTAGGGACATTATGCTTGACGATCTAGGACATAATTACAAAAAAAAACTAGAAAAAGAGACAGCTCTCTGCCTGGCACTTTTGCAAACATTGATAAATTTGTGACATGGTACGGATGGGCTAAATTTGTCAGGAGGTAACTTAAGGGAAATTTTAAGTCTCGAGTACATGTCTTGCAAAGCACTAATGACGGACGTATTCAATCCTCGTTTTGTTGCAAACAAAAGCATGGCGGCATGCACTAATGAGTCTACATTATCTGCATCAGCTAAAACATTCGCCACCGCTGTAACACCATCAGAATACCCAATGACTTGCTGAAAACCAAACTGATACGGAGGGGCATAACATTTATACTTCAATTTTTCGATAAAACATAGCACAAAACGGTTGTAGAGGGTAGTCGACACAGTTATCGGACGGAACAAAGAACACTGAGTAGTAGACTTTTCCTTCTTGGGAATAGGTGTCAAGTCACCAATGCAGAAAAATGATGGAATAGCTCCCTGCATTAAAATAGTGAGAGGGTATTTAAGCTGGATTCCTCCAATCTTTGAATGCATAGCCCTAACCTTATCTATCCTGCAAGAAGCTTTCCGCGTGTAAAATAAATGGAGCCCCACCTTACAATCTATTCTACGATAAATCTTACAGGGTCTTGTTGGAGTTTACAAAGCAATTCTTAGATCGAGATTCAGAGGTATTTGAAAACGGAATAACCGATTCAGCGTTCTAAAATTCATGAAATCATTGTATAGGACATGTCAGGCACTCAAGATTTCAGTAGTGTACGAAAGGGCACCTTTTCTGAGACATTGACGGAGACCATTACGTTAGTCGCACTAAATCAATGTTAAGCCTACAGGGAAATAGCCTCAGACGATAGTGTTCTACTAGACAATGAACACAAACCAAACAACCAGTGTATTTAACTTGGATCCAGACATGTTCAACTACAAATCCTACTGTACACCCACGGATTTCCTGGAACAAATTCAAAGTATTAACAATAGGATTTTATTGTTAATAGCTGTCCCTCGAAAATAAATATGGGTAGGCTAATTGGCTATGTATCGTTCAAACAATGAAATGAATAGGCCATTTCAATCCTCTTGGCCTACCATATGCATTCTGTGCTCCAAATATCAAGACGTTTATTGAAAGCAAGAAAAAATCTATTATTCTAAACTTAAGGAGAGTGCAAGATTTATAAGCCAAAAGCTAAGTGGCTTTCATATACAGTTATATTTTGTTTCTCGATGGTGCGGCTATACTTACAATGGATTTGTCAGCACTGAGTGACTTTATAGTGGAAAATACACTTTCCTGCCTGCATAATATTGGTTTAAGTGTCCTAAGAATGAAGTGTTCTAATGATGTTTGAAAATTTGTTTAATAATAAAATGTATATGTCTTATTAAACAAATTTTGAAAATAAAAGTCTTTTTCGTTTTCTTAAATAGATTCTCTTTGGATTTCTTCTGTTTAGAAAGTTTAAAAACAACAAAAACTGATCTGGATGAATTAACAGTCTTGATGACAAGTTGTTCTTTCTCAGCTTCAAAGTATATGTAATCACCAAGCTTAGCAAGTGCATGTATAACTCTCACGAATATCCGAACACTTGGCGACGGTAAAGCGCACTTCATTTTGAACTGAAAAGAAAAACATGTCAGCAAAACCGAAAACTCAAGAAATGGAGGGCTCAGTATTTTAAAGAACTAATTCGAAAGAAGTGTCAAATAGCAACAAGGAAAACCGTACCTGAAGAAAGAAAAGGCAGAGAAGCAGGGGAATTCCCTTGCGTCAGCATATAAAAAACAGAAAGGACTATCCCGAAAATAGAAAGGCATTCAAACTCCTCTTCCTTGACAAAATTTTGTAAGTTTCCCGCTGATCCACAAAATAATCAATTTCTTTTTTGCGACGCAGATCGACATAGTCAGTTTCTTCATGAGGTTTGTTTTTACCATTGAGAAATCCTTTTTTTCAGCCTAAATACCCTGAAAATTTCAATCTGAATGGATACACAATTTTTAACCCATTTCTGGTAATCTCAGATCAATACAGCATAATTTTTTCAAAATTGTTTGTCCACTTAGGTCATTTTACCCAGTAGGCTGCAAGCAAATTGAAGAAAAACAATTTGCCCAATTTCGGGTGTCATGCATGAACAGAATTCGATTTTCAAATTTTTTTTTGTCTTCAGTGAAATCCCATTGTCCCTGTCACCGTGCTCTGTAAGTTTCAACCGAATCAAGGATAGAAATATCGTCGTTTTCTGGATATTTTTTGGGGAAGAATTGATACAACTGGTCCTCTTTTTCTTTTTTTTTGGGGGGGGGAGGAGGAGAGAACTCCCTTTGAAGGTTTTGAATAACGTTAGCAAAAGAAAAAGAATCTGAAATCAGAAAACTAAAAGAATTGACCGAAAATGAAGCTTACTGGCGCGATGAAGTTACTTTGCCGGAGGCATATCACGATAGCGTTTACATCAAACACCTTAACGGTCCTTTATTCTTTGGCTTTACAAACGATTTCCAGGATCTGATGGTGCAAATACCCGCTTCGGCCTCCCACGTTATTATTCGAATGGATCGGGTTCCATATGTCGATCAATCGGGCTTGTTTACCCTGGAAGACGTTTTGATCGACATGGAAAACAAAGATATCCACCCGCTCATCGTCGGATTAAAAGAACAACCCGAATACTTGTTAAGAAGGAAACACATTATCCCAGATCTGGTTCGAGAGGAACACGTTTTTGAAGATTTCTCAGAATGCGTACAATGGATCAAAACCCACATCGAAGCAGAGGAAATAAGAAAAAACGGAGGAGGATCGACTCTCAGCGCCAGCGCGCAAGTCTGATTCTGCAAAAACGAAACAGAAGTAAAAGACTTTAGACAATAGACCTTAGACGCGAGACGCTGTTTTTAGAAAAGAATTCTTAAAAAACAGATCGTCCGTCTAAGGTCTATTGTTTATTATCTCGCGTCTTTATTTTACCATGACCCCATCGCCCATGCTCTTATCGGGAGCCACAAACCCCAAGCGCCCCTCGGCGTCTTCCGCCATCAAAATCATGCCTTGCGACAGGATTCCTCTTAATTTTCGAGGCGCTAAATTAGCGACTACCACAATTTGTTGACCGATAATAGCTTCCGGCTTAAAGTATTGAGCGATTCCCGATACGACGGTGCGTTTTTCCATTCCCAAATCTACCGTTAATTTTAGCAATTTATCGGCCTCCGTCGCGACGGGACCGCATCGTGCGTGCGCTGCAACGACACGGCCACCGGTTCGCCGCTGTGCTGCACGACACGGACGAAGAGCACGTCGACCAGGGCGAGCTGGGCGATGCGGCTCGACATCGCGGCCATGCGGAACGGCGACTCCCGCGCGTGCGTGAGCAGCACGACATCCGCCGCGAGTGCCACCGGTGAATCGGCCACGCTGGTCACCGCGACCGCCAGGGCTCCGGCGTCGCGCGCGACGTCGAGAGCACGGATCGTCTCGGCGGTCTCGCCGCCGTGCGAGAACGCGATCGCCACATCACCGGTGGTCGATCGAACAATCGCGCGGAGAATTCGCATCAGCCGATCAGACGCCGAGAACGATGTTGGATCGGGTTCAAGCGTCCAGGCTCGACGCAGAGATTTCTCTCCGTTCAAGCCGCCGTCTACAATACCTTCAACCTCGAACGACACCTGATCTCGCGCCGCCATTTTAAGATACACCGAGCCGCTGCCCTGGCTCAATGGAAAGTCGTTGCATGCGTCGCATGATCCTGAGATCGACTCCTGCTGCATGACGCTCATAGCCCGAAGATGTGACAGTGCCAACCGATCCAACATCGTTCTCGTCTTCTCACCGGCTGATGAGAATTCTCTGCCCTGTTGTTGGATCGACCGCCGGTAACATGCAGATGCTGAAGCCCGAGATCTTTCAAGGCGGCACGATACGATCCCAACTTATCGGTCGTGATCGCGGCCGGAACGATGCCCTGGCTTTTGAGAAGTCGGCGCATTAGCTTCAACGCAGCGCGCTTGTCCCGCCGTGGTTGCGCGAGAATCTCCAGTACCTCACCCTCTGCATCTACTGCTCGCCACAAGTACATTCGGCGACCTAAAGAGTCAATCATGGTTAGTTTTAAGGTAAACCAATCATTATAAGTCCTTGATACTGGTTTCAGATGGTCGTGACCCCAGGCATATTCACTGTAGCCCTTCCACGCGTGACGGAATGCGCTAACAACTGCTTCTTGTTTTTCATTTTTAGGGCCTGAAATCAAGAAAAATATTAAGGAAGAAGTTTGGAGTTAATGCGAGATGTGTAATTAACGATTTGGAAAAAGGAACTTTGGTTGAGCTATAATTACCATATTTATTGGATAATTAAATGAACAAGAAAGATGTAATTTTCAGAAGCTTAATACATTAAATTTATCAGAGTATATTTCAAATTGAAGGAAATTATTCTTATCGCCATTCTGGCTTCGGAAATTCAAAGAGAAGGGCTTATTTTTTAGTTCAATTCTTTTTATTAATCTTATTAGTTCACTTCCTGACAAGGAATGATAGGGAGGTATTAGCAAGAATTTGGGTACAACAACATACTTGGCAGCTTTTAATTCCCTAAAATTTCGCTTTTAATTTCCTTTGAAGTAACTTTCTGGTTACTTCTCATCCCTCACACCAAAGATCAGGCTTAGTTTGTTTGTTTTTTTTTGCAGGAACACTATGAAAACATTGTTGTACGAAATTACATGAATGGTTTAGATTTTTGTTTTGTTTTGTTTAACTGCTGCATATTTATTGCTTAATCCCCAACTAACAACAGCGTTTTTAACACAACGTTAATACAACTAACAACAAAGTTTTTAATATTTTCTCTTTCCCATGCTTCCTTGCCAATTAGGGACAAAAATTTAAATGAGCCTCTTCATGTTTTTACTTCAAATTTTTAAGGGAGGGGGTGTCATATTTGGGATTAGTTTATAATTGCCATGCAATATTGCTGAAATCCTGAAAAAGTCCATGAGAATCCCTGAGAATCCATAGCAGCAGGTAAGTTCAAACATCGTCTTTTAATAATGTCTAAAATCAGGATAGTCTAAGAAATTATCAATTCTCATGGTGGTTGTGGGAGTGCAGCTGACGATTTTGCAAGGGAGAGGCATTGAAAGAAGCCCTTTTGTTATTTTTAAAATGTTGCTTAAAGATATTTTAATAAAATGTCTCTTCCTTTGCTATATTTAACTGCTTGTTTCTGATTTTTGGACGTTAATATCCTTCCTTCATACATGATGTCAGTGGGTGCCTCAGCTGAAGTCTTAGGGTCTTAATTCACTCTTGTTTCCTACATGAACCATACGAGATGAACCATTGTGGAGAACCATCTTTATCGTTTCTAAACGGCTTTTAAATAGATTATGTAATCATCACCTGATGCTTCAAGGTTATTTCGTTTATCGTAATAAGGATGGCAAAAATTGGGCTTTATATAATGGTTAATGGGGACTGCAAAAAAAATTTGCATTGGGAAATCTCCAGAGAAATATCTTCAGAGGCTTTATGAGCAGAAAAATAACGGGGTACTGAAATCAATATTTCTGAGATAATCTTTTACACTTTAAAAAATATGGCTGAATTTGTTCCATCATATTATGTTCAATATATTTTCAATGTTTTATTAAACAATGTTCCGAATTGATTTTAAAAAATATTAAAATTTAAATTTTTAACACATCCATATTTTTAGACATGCCATGTCTTTACTTCTTTACTTCGCATGTTCAGTAGACACGTGATTGTAAGAAAAATCTCTTTTGTGAAATGGTATTAAAAAAAAAAAAAAAATGTTTAAAAGGACATATATAATTCAGACTAAGTATGTACTCAATTTAAGAACGAAAATTGTGGAATCCACCCACTGTGTAACGGATGGTTAAATCATGCCTAATGGTTAAGGATGGTATGCTGCAAAAGACGGAGGTCTTTGCCAGGTCAACTGTGGCTAAAAAAAATATGATATCCTCAAATGGGTTCGAATGGGTTTCTCTACCATCATCCCTTCCTTGTTGGTCCACTGTTTTCCTATTTAGTTTTCAAACGACGATGGTAAAAAATAAGCAAAGATATTCAAAAATCAAGTGCATTAAAAGTTTAATTTTCAGTTCTAGGGAGTGAAAATCGCCTTATTCCTTTTGAAACGTTCCGTGAAATGAAAAAAGTGGACCACTACTGATTCTAGTGTTGATTGGTATATACAAGAGAAATATAGTTTAAATAAAAGAAGCAAAATGAAAGAGCATCAAAAGAAAGTATGGGTCGGAGCAAAGAGCAAAGTTTTGAATGGAGTTGGGTGGGGAAAGAACGTCAACAGTTGCGTTGCTCTCAGGTGACTTGGTGTTTAGACGAGTTGGTAGTGTGAGTTTTGATTGGTATATTACAAGATAAATAGGATTTAAGTGGAAGAAGCCGAATGAGTGAAAAGTGGAAAAAAGCATGAATAGGGGTGAAGTTTTGAATAAGGTTGGGTGGGGGAGGAGCGTGAGCAGTTGTGTTGGAATCAGGTGGGGTGACTCTACGATGAGTTGTTTGTATTAGTAGTGTTAATACCGGTGCATTGAGAATATGTTATATTTTCTTTCTTTACCAGGCAGGATACTGAACTAATGAATACTAAATCATTAGGTACTGTTTTAAAGCAGGAACGTAGGTTGTAAACAATTAAACATAAAGCTAACATTGCTTTTAACTGAATTCTTTTTTAAAAATTTAAGATGTATTCACCTGAAGGAAGCTTAAAAGGCAGTTAACTTGGTGTATTTTTGGGGGGTCTTCCTTTAGGCATACTAATGAAAAATACTGTCTGAATACAACACGTTTATACAATTTATGGCATCATTACAATATTATCGTGTATCTTTTTTGCTTTTTAAACGCATGAGAATGTGACGTCGTTCAAACAAAAAATGTTTTTTTTTTCACAATTAAGGCTCTAAAGTAGAGTCAGTTGCAGGGTACACGTCCTGCCCATGACCCCCAAATACTGTCATGCCTCACCAATGGTGCCTGCACCCCACGTTTGAAATCACGGTGCTAGAGTGTAGCCATAGTAGCAATAAGAAAAAAGCAGAAGAAGAAAAAAGCAATTCGTATTACAGAAAAAAACATAGGCCTGCAATATGATTGCAATGTGATAAGCCTGCAATATAATTTAACAATTTACTACGCAAAGATTTTAAAATTAAATTACCTCGAGAATTAGTGGCCGCATCAGCTATCTTCTGAAAAGCATCCAGAAATACAGCAATTGCTGCAAGAGTTGACCTTAGACTTGTATGCAATTTTGAAGTCTTTGCCAAAAAATCCTCCCAAATTGGTATGTTGTTCTAAAAAGAAAATTACAAATTAGTGAAAAATATGCTAAATGTATATTATGTCCTAGGTGTACCCCCATCGTAATTTATCTTACATCCCTAATGTTGATAATTGCTTTCCATTGTACCACCAGATTTTAAAGGGGACAAAGGGAAAGGAGGTTAGAATATTGATTGATATATACATAATCACTTGTGTGTTGTTGTTTTTTTCTCGACAAATTCCGTTAAAAGTGATTCCAAACTCTATCCAATCCATGACAGAGTGGCGACCTTCCGCTTCAAACCAATTAACCAGCGATACCCGGACTCAAACCCCTATCTATGGCTGAATTAAATATTATGGCTCAACTGGGTTGTTTCAATTGCTTAAAATAAAACTATACACTCTTTGAAAGAGAGATGTTCAACTGTGTGATAAATATTTTACCTTAGCTGGAAAAATAAAGTTTATAACATCTTCTAACAACACTTTTTTGTGAAATTTTACTTGAATTGCAATTGTTATTGAAAATAATTAATTTGTTTAATTTACTAGCTGACAAATCGATTTTGTTTTGTTAATTACTTTGCTATTTAAACTTAAACTATTTAAATTTAAACTTAACTATTTAACCTTTTAGTTCATCCACACTATAAACACTTTAAAACAGAAGAGAAGAGTCGATTCGTTTAAACGCCCAGTACTCCCTTCGAATTCCGATCTGGACGCTTTTTTTTCAACTTCTTCAAGACGAGGTGTTCGTTACGTAAAATGGAATGTTTACTTCAGGATGTAAATGTACTTAACGTAATACGGTTTGATTACTTTTGCAAATGATTTTTTTGGATGCACATGATTTTTTTTTATTTCCCTCAACATTTCAATCAATATTCCTTAAAAGTTTTAACACAATACCCAAGCCTTCCCTATGATATACCAGATACGCTTGTCTGACGCCCTGGGGGGAGATTGTACCACCTCTCCGGCTTTACTTTTCAAGTAATGGTGCCTCTTCCCGGTGGGGCGACTGAACTGTGAAGCATAAATACACCTATAATCGTACGTAAGAAAAGTAAATTTATTATTAATTGAACAGTTCGTGGTAATGAACTTTAAATAAGGAGCGAGCTGGCTCAATAGTAATCGAAACTTAAAAGACGGATGTTTGCTGGGGCTATATCAAGGATTAATAGTCTCCGCAGGGAGTCTGAAGACCATTTCTAGACTCGATGACGCCATGGAGAGACCTAGAGCTATTCCTCGATCGTGACCAAATTTTGTCGATGTATCAAGATACTGACCGGGCTAAAGTAGGATTATCTCGAACATATGCTGTAGAATGAAGAAGAAAAGTACTAAGATTCACAAATTTTACTATTAAAATCTGGCATAAAGAATTATACTCGACTTCCCGAAATTTGACTTTTCAACTTGAATCTTTCTATAATTTCAAGCTTTTTCCTAGTCCCCTGAAAATATTCAGCATGTTGGAAAAAATCAACACGATTTGGTCCTCTTGATAATTCGAATTTATAGCAATGGCATCTTGTTCAGAGAGATTTCTATAACTTTAAGTCGAGGCTTCCCTATTCTCTACACTTTTAAGTCGGTACCTGTTGATTGCAAGGATCTGTCTTGTTTATGCGAATGATATGTGAATTTGCAATGTTCATAAGATTCAAATTTTAAAGAGGGAAAAATTAAAATCACATGTCACCAAGCAGATCAGCTTTCTACCTTCGACATTGCTGATGATCATGAAAAACGAAGATCCGATCAATGAAAGCCCCTTAAGTGCGAGTAGGGAAAATCGTGCGAAGGTGTTTCCCCGTCTTCCGGAGCGCTTGCTTAAGTGCAATGGGTTTTTGGGTGTAATTTCGTGTTGAAAGAAAAAGCCATCTTTTTACTTCTCAGTGAGTTCATCTTACCAATATTAAAACTTACTGGACAAGGCTAAATGGAAGTTCCTAGCTTAAAAGAAAAGTAACCGAACATTTTTTTTTTTTCCAAAACAAACGATTATGGATTTAGCAAGTTTGCCATATATGAAGAGGCCATGACGGCAAAAAACGTGGCTTTGAGTTTGGGGGGAGCGGATTGCGCGATCCAGGCGAGCATAGGAATCATGGCGATTTGCCCGAGCGGCGATTCGACCGCAGTGTCCATGATTGCGATGAAGCGTGCGTCGACAACACCTCCGGTCAGCGGTGCGGTCCACTCGTGCAGGCCGTAATAGAGGCCGATGTTCGGCAGCGCCAAAACGGCGGCGGCCACGGTCAACAGGACAACGATATAGGTGATGGTTTTCGACGCCATCAGTGGCCGCAAGAGGATCATTCCGGCCAGGGTCAGCAACGATGTGATCAGGGACAGAACCGACAGGAACTGCTGGTCGAAGCCAAGGATGTCGATCTCGAACCAGGTGGCGCCCGGCCCGGGCAGTGGCACGGCGCGAAAAACGAAGATGATAATGGCGGTCCCGATCAGTGCCCGCGCTTTTTCGACCTCCAATTGGGCAATCAACTGACGCATGAGCGTGAGCACGATGGCCATGGATCCGACAAAGACGATTTCCTGGGAGAACGGGATCTGCGACAGTCCGACGGCAAGGGTCAGAAGAACAAACGCCAGGCCGCCGATGAAATACCAGTAATTGGGCGTCGCTTCCTCGTCGCGGCGCTCCAGCCGCCGTTCGATCTCCTCCGCCTCGAGATTCATCCGCTGCAGTTTCCGTCGACGTCGGCTTTTCAGCAGGGCGGCCAGAAGAACGCCGGACACGGAGATGGCGGGAATGGCGAGCGCCATAAGATAGATCTGAGCGTAGATCTGCACCTTCTGCCCTTCGTTCATACTCTCGATGCCGGAAAACATGAAAATGTTGAGCAGGGCGACCGCCACTAGTCCGCTGATAAGGGCGATGCGCCCGAGCGTCCCGGAAATTCCCTCTTTCGTGGAATTTTTTCCAGGAAATCCAAACCCATTAAAATCCCCCTACCCCGTACAATTATCCCGGAACATCTCCACATACAAAATTGAGTTGGCAAAGAGAAAGAGTCTGTTATTTTATAATATTTTGCTACGGGTCGAATTGGCCTAGATTCAAGATAGTCTGAATAATTTCAACAATTATCGCCTGATTGAGTTTTCTTGCGCCCTAATCTGACTTTGAAACGATTTTTGGACTATGATTCTCGGGTACATGTGGATTTGTTGCAATGGATAAGTTTGTTTACGGGTCACCTGTATTGAACTTTTTCAAAGGCATATTCAGAGCAAGATTGATCGTGGGTTAGCGGTAATAGTTACTTCAAAGTGTTTTTAGTAAAACAATTCTTAAAGATGCCACTGCAATTTGCAAAGATGTGCTTAAGACATACATTCGTGAGAAGCGCAGGGGCACGATGCCGGCAAGTGGATTAATGGATGAAATTTTTGATATTTTAACAGAAAGAGCAGCTAAGAAACTTCAAACACACCGTTTCGCGATTTTTAATCCTTCAGATGTTCCGACGCTCCCACACGAGTCCAGTACTATCATAGCTTCAAGAATGAATGACTGTATTAATATGCTACCCAATTTAGTTGAAAAAAAAAACAAGTCCGTGCTTAGTGTAAGTGACACAATGTAAACTGTTCTCCTGCGCAGCTGAAGCCGGTAAGCTACCCAGTTGCATTATCTAACATACCAGCAAGCCTACAGTCTAACAATCCCTCAAAGCAGCGTGAGTTTCTTGAAAGGTTAGGCCAAATTGACAAGGTGCAACATATCGAACGTGGCAGTAGGGGTAGGTTAAGCCCCTTCTACAAGGACCTCATCCAAAGAACTAAGCGAGAAATTAGTAGAGTAAATTTGCCTTAGAAATGTTTCATAGATTGGATTAATATGGGGGTTGCCCCCTATCTCAATACCTCGCTATTCACGCTAAAGTTTTTTAGTACACAAAAACACTTATCATTCTAATTAAACGGCAGAGATATAAAACTTGTCTTACAAGATGTTATTACGGAACCCTGTATAATAAATAGAACATAATTCATCTAGTGCTAAAATAACAATATAGTGGACAATAAATGTAAAAGATGTAACTGAATTTTTCTGAGCTATGCTAATAAAAACAAATCTGTATTGTCTAGTGATTTTTTTAGTAATCAATAGACCTGTTTCTGACATCTGTTTGAAAATGCCCAGTCAGCATCGTTCTCAAAAGGTTGTTATTGTGTCTAGGTTGCCACGTACATTGCCGTGTGTGTATCTTTGTGGTGTGGTGTAGTGTAGTCAGTTATAAAACCAACAACTTGATTGTCTCGCTGTTTTTAAAAGTGATTCAGTGACAAATTATACATTTCAGTTAAAGCAAAAATCTAGGTATCCGAAGAACTAAACGAGATATTTGAAAGAAAGTGGAGCAAATTTGCCTTAGAAATCTTTCGTAGATTGGATTAAAATGGGGGTTGCCCCCTGTCTCAATACCTCGCTATTCACGCTAAAGTTCTTTAGTACATAAAAACACTTCTCATTCTAATTAAACGCCAAAGAAATAAAGCTTGTCTTACAAGATGTTATTACAGAACCCTGTATAATAAATAGAACATAACTCATCTAGTGCTAAAATAACAATATAGTGGACAATAAATGTAAAAGATGTAACTAAATTTTCCTGAGCTATGCTAATAAAAAGCAAATCTGTATTGTCTACTCGCGCGTTGCCGCGTCAGCCGTTGCGGTGAACCCGGTGATCGCGGCCTCGGGGAAACGGTCGCAAAGCACCGAGAGCTGTTCGTATTCAGGGCGAAAGCTGACACCCCATTTGGAGATGCAATGGGCTTCGTCGACCACGAACACCGCCGGATCGAGCTTCGCAATGGCAGCGAGCATGCGCTCCGTCATCAGACGTTCCGGCGACAGGTACAACAGGTTGCAGGTGCCTGCGGTGACGGAACGCCAGCTCGCGACCTGTTCCTCGCGCGGCATTCCGGAATGGATGCGCGCTGCCGCCACTCCGTTGGCCTGCAGACCCGCCACCTGATCGTCCATCAACGCCACAAGCGGCGAAACAACGACCGTCAGACGTTCCGAAACCAGCGACGGGATCTGGTAGCAGATCGACTTTCCTGCACCGGTCGGCATCACCACCAGCACGTTGCTGCCGCCGCAAAGCAATTCGACAATCTCGCCCTGTCCGGGGCGAAATTCCGCGTATCCGAAAACGTCCTTCAGAATGCGGGTTGCGGCCGCGCTCATGTCTCAAAGGTTCCTTTCGGCGAAGGCTGTCCGACCGAAATGGCAACGCGCCGATCGTGGCCCGACTGATTTGATGATTATAAAACCAGCACGTGCCGGCCGTCATTCCCGCCGCGAGATTATCCGCCGTCGTTCCACTGATTTCGACGTTCGGTGCCGGCGATGGACGGATCACTGCAGCGGGGCAAGCGATCGGTGCCCCGCCCGGCCTGCTCCAACGTGCGCCGGATTACAAACCCCTCGCGTCCGAACGCGGGACGATCTCCGTTGCCCTGTCGCCCGTCCTCACACTGTCGGCAAAACGGCTCCGCAGGCGCTGAAGTTCCGAAAGGGAATGTGGCAAAGGCATTCGAAAGAAATTAAGGAATGCACAGATAATGTCAATTTTTCGCGGAAGTCAGAAAAAACATCGATTTGTAATGCCGAGAAATTGACATTTTCAACAAAGTACGGGTATTCTGAGCCTAAGCGGCGAATGTTTGGAATATCCTAGTAGAAAGCTTTTTTTGCCGCAGGAACTGCCAAAATCTCTGGCAACTTTGGAGAGGCCCATGACTCGTTTGGTTGATTGTCGATTTGTTCTTGGAATGTTGGTACTGCTAGCCGGTGCGGGATATTCTCAGGATTATCAGGTTTTACCTTTGGCACCAAAATTCGACCTCGCCAAAATCCAGGCAGAACCCGAAGCCAATGGTGACGCCAAGGAAGCCGGCAAAATCCTTCGACGACGGATCACACAACAAGAGGCCAACGCCCGTAAAGTCTTTCAGCCAAACGCGCCTTTGAATGACGGATTCAAGGCTTACTATACACAAGTCGTCATTCCAGGATTGACTCGCTACGATCGCGAGTCGCTGAAGGAACTCACTGAAAAACATCATCGATTGCTCAAAGAGTTCGGGACCAAGATTCGAAACACTCGGGCGCATGCCTATTTGGTTCGAGAAGCTTACTTCCCGCTGTTCAGCCAAATTGCCGAAGGGAACTATCACCCGGTAGTGCGTTACAACGCAATTCTCTCCATTGGCAAACTGGATGAGGTGGTTGGTAAACATGGGCTCACTGCTCCCAAGCCCTACCGTGAGTCTCTCGGGTTCCTGGTCAAAAAGTACAATGACTTTAAGGATCCCAAAGATGCCTTCATGAAATATGGCGCTTTCAAAGGGATCGTTCGAATCGCATCGTTGGACTATCAAACTGCAGCTCCAACTACTCGCGGGTGTTGTTTTAACCAAAAAAATAAGAGTTTTAATAGTAGAAGAAAAATTCCAAAGTACCCAGGACATATGAGAGGAGAAGCATATGTGAAATCTCAACATGCTGCCCAGCCTCACTGGTGTTTCTATCCAAATATAGCCAAATTATTAGTAACATATACTAAAAAATAGCTCATGGAAAATATCTGCTTTCTGAAATAACTGAAAAACGACTAATTATTTCTTCGGGCTTAACTATAATATTGTAATTGCAGCTTTATATTCTCAAAATAATAAAATCGCAAGTAATTGTTACACAGACTAGAATAAAAGTTGAATCGTCAAAAAGTCTATATAGTCTTACACCTGATAAAATGATTTTAACTGGAAAAAAACGAAGATAAGAAAATTTAAATAAATCAAGAATCTAGTCCAGTGTCATAAATGTTTGGATATGGTGTTTCATGACTACATGACTTAAATAAAGACAAAAAAACAACTATTTTATATATTAGGCTCACTTTTCTCGAACGGTGTGAATTATTACTATAGATTTTAAAAAATATTACTGGTTGATAATCAAAAGCTGTATAATATATCGAATAAAACATGTTGTAAGTGTTTCTGTAAGTGCAGCTTTTGTAATAACACATTTATTTTGTTTAAAATTTTGAACACTAATTTATTTTATTTATTTTCATCATGGATTGTACAAACAAAGGAAATGTTCTTCAATCCACTTTTCTGTTATCTTTGTTATAACGGTTTTTGCTTCTTTTTTATTGTTGCTGATATTTTGCCACAGTAACCAACTCTGTTCCATGTCATTTAGTCCAATTTGGTCTGATTAGTGGAGATGCGTACATTCCATGGTGCACAAAGCGTTCAAAATAGGCTAATAAGGGCAAGGAATGCGGCAACGGCGTTTTGATCAACCACGGTCGGGGTTGGACAGCCCAGCTCTGCCACCTGGCGAAAGGTTCTGTGCGCGTGCGAAAGGGCGACCGGGTTAAACGCGGCCAGTAGATCGGAATTATCGGCCTGTCCGGTCGCCCCGCCTTCCCCCACGTCCATGTGACGCTTCGCAAGGACAACAAGGTGATCGATCCGATGATCGGGCTTCATCCCGGCGACGCATGCGGCCAGGCTGGAGAAACGCTCTGGACCGAGGAAGCTGCACAAGAACTGGGTACAGAAACCACCGCGCTTCTGCAGGCCGGATACGCAGACGGCCCGGTCACCAGCACTGGTGTGATGAAGAATGAGGTCAACAAGCCGTCACTGAAGGGACCGCTGGTGTTCTTCGCCACTTTCATCAATGTGCGCAAGGGCGACATCATCGAAGTGGAAATCTCCGGGCCGGAAGGCATCATCGCGAAATCGGCCAGCAAACCGCTGTCTCGCAACCGAGCCGTTCACACGATTTACGGCGGCAAGCGCGGCGCCCTGCCCGCGGGCTCGACCTATTCGAGTTCAACCAGGCTGCTGCGCGATGGCGAGGTGATCGCAGAGGAGACCGGAGTCGAGATCGGGTTTTGAGGGAAGCCCTTCAGCCGAGACACGATGGCGTCAGCTGCGCGCGTTTTCCAATCTGCGCTCAAGAGCAAATGCCAGCTCGATCAACTCGTCCGCGACGGCGATATGCTTGTCGTCAAACACGTGCCTCGGGCGGCGTAACCGGGGTGTCGGATAGATGCCCTGTCTCCAAAGCATCCTTTTGAAGAAATGGATCGAGTGCTCGAGGTGCTGATTGGAGAACGCCAAAATCGGTAGGGCTTCCCGGAACAGTTGAATTTCAGGGCCCTCTAGAGAGAGAAGGAGTAGAGGTGAGTACTTCAAAATACCTTCAAAGGATATACTTTAGCCTGTAGACCCATCTCCAAAAGTTTCATTTTCCCAGCCTAACCCCTTTCAAAGATAGCAAAAAGTTGGTGAAGTAGAATTTTACCATATATTTTCCAGTTCTTCATAGTGTATTAAATCAGGATATAGCAAAGTCCTGACAATCAACACATTTTCTGGGCCACATTTTGTATTATCTGACCATTTTTGAGCAACATTCATATCTATTGTTGTAAGTTTGGATCTGGATTTCTTTCCTTGGTTAATTACAGGGCCATCCAAAATGGAAACACCCCAAGTCCAAAAAGAAATTAATTATCGTATTAAGATACCGTGTTATAGAGAAAACGGAGCCCATTCTAAATTACCAAATTATACAGTAGGGCATCAATCTCCAACTTTCTTCTCCCCCCCCCCCCCCAGAAAAAAATGTGTTCTTTCTTTTTTTGGATGACCCTGTTACTTAACGATTCGCTTTTTGCCTCGCTTGTTTTGTGATGGGGCTGATTGGCTAGTTTAGTTGAAACATTGATAAATGAATATAATTGCGGCAGCTTAGAATTAAAACCTCAAAACTTTAACCAACAAAAGGAAATTTCGCGGTGTTCAGGTATATGGATAGACCCTTATTATGCCCAAGGAACAGAAAGGGTTTTTATTTTGATTTTCTTGCTAACTGAAGCTTGTTTCTGATCGAATTTCAAGAGCTTCGTAGATGAACTGGTAGATGTACATTACCGAAAGAATTTGCTATTGACATTCTTTTCGAAATTCTTTTCCTATCTACTATTGATATCTATTTATTGAATAGTGAAAAAGTCTTTTCCGTAAAATTATTAAAATTTTGGAAGTTATTAACAAAATCTTGCATGGTATTATGAAAATTTTACCTGATATTAATAAAAATATTTTTCTGATAATATCAAAACGTAACGGATATCGTCAAATTTGGCATGATGTTGTCTTAATCGTGTCTGCTATTACCAAATTCAGCATAGTGCAAACAAATCAAATATTGTCTGATATTTTGAAAAATTTTGCACTACATTATCAAAATCTGATTGGTATAGTGAGAATCCTCTGTGACAATATCAAAACCATACATGGTGTTATGAAAATCATTCAAGCTATTAAAAAATCTTGCATGGTATTATCATTTAATCCCGCAAGCTATTAAAAAAATATGTCCAGATATAATAAAAACGTGTCCACTGTTTCCAAAATCTAATATGGTACAATAAAAATCATGTTACTTTAGGGAAACTTAACAGTGTGACATCAAAATCGTGTCTTCTATTATAAAGATCATCAAAAAGCTTGTCAAATATTATGAATACCTTACATGATATTATCAAAGTTTTGCATGATATTACCAAATCATGTTAAATATTACAAAATCTTGTCTTGCATTATCAAAGTCTTGTGAGATATTTTGAGAATTCTTTCCGGCATTACCTAAATCTTGCAAATTATTATCAAAATCTAGATTGGTACTAGCAAAACCGTTTCTGGTACTATCAAAATAGTATAATGCATTACCAAAATCTCGTATAATATTATCAAAATCTTGCCTGAAATTATAAAATATCTTGCACTGTATTATCAAAATCTCAACATTGTATAATGAGATAATCTATGATATTATCAAAACTTTACGTAAAATTATTAAAATTTTGGAAGTTATTAACAAAATCTTGCATGGTATTATAAAAACGGGCTAATTATGATTTTATTCTGGGTTACTGGATTTTACTCTGCTACCCAAATAAAGGTTTTGTTTTAGAATAAATGTAACATGGTTTTCACTTACCCTTAATTCGTCAAGTTTCTCCTTATTCTCTTCTATAACTGATGCTGAGACACTTTCACAACCAACTCACTAGAGCCAAGTGACGCGATGCTCGAAAGCTTGCCTAGTTCCATAGTCAGAGATTCCAGGGAATCGATCGTAAAAGGGAACTCTTTCTCTTCAGTGGCGAAATGCCAGAAATTTCCCTAGTTGAATAATCACCATGAAGACCTACTTAAAAATGGGAGCGGGTGCCAACTTTTCCCAGCGGAATTTGATGTAAACAACGAAAAATTGCTGACTATGAAAACCTATAAGCGATATTTTCCTTTGAATCGAGATAGGCTTCCTAGTAGGGTCAGAGAAGAAACTGGAATAAATAAATAGAGATGACGGCATAAAACGATGGGATTTATGAGGGTGTAAATTTTGAAAGGTTAAGGCTCCTAGAATCCCCTATCGCATTTTTTACCATATTAGAAAGCCTGAGTACGATGATATCGGCCGAGTCGGTCGACAGCATAAGATTTTTAGCTGAAAGTTACAATATATTTTCAGAGGAATATTTTAAGAGTGCGCAAATATTTAATTTTTCAAATCAAACTGTGATATATTTGATAGCGGTGATATGTGCCAATAGTGACCCAATCCTATGAAACAAAATTTGATATATCAAAATATTTTCCTTTTTACGGTGACTAAATATACGAAATAGCCAAAATACTATCAAGCGAAAATTCTGAGATAGCTGATTGGCCAAAAACAATCGATCAGTTACATCCTCCAGGTTTCGTAAATCATACAAAATATAAATAAATTCGTTAACAATAATGAACGACAATAATAATACGCCTTCAGATGAAAGGGGATTGTTCTCCATTCGACTTTTGTCTCCCAAGATTGCATTTCTACTTGTCTCCTTCAGTTTGGGTGAACTCGGCGATGGATTAAATATCTTTCAGGGGATATACCTTGTTGGGATCGGATGGAACGAGGGAAGTGTTGGTATAGCACTCTCGTTAATGGGGTTAACAGCACTTATGATTCAACCCTTCGCGGGTGATTGGGTTGATAAAACATCTGTCGATAGACGTATATTCCTTGCTGTGGCGAGTATCATGACAGCAGTTTCAGCTTCTGCAATTTTACTGGTCCGAGAAGGGAATACGGATCATATGCTTATTTTCATATCGAAAGTTATTGAAGGAGTGGCAGCCTCATTCATTGGACCTTGTTTGGCTGCACTGACGTTAGCGACGTTTGGCCCACATCATTTCGATGCCGTGATGGCATCAAACATACTTTGGGGACACGTTGGGTCAGTTGTTGCCGCCATTCTCGCTGGACTGGTGGCCTACATGCTATTGTAAGGATATGGTTTGTGTCTCCATTCGTCAAATTCTAGCCAAACAGCGAACATACTCACACTTTTAAAAATCCTTCTTCGCGTTCAGTCCCAGTATTAAGTACGGTTTTCTGGTCATTGGGGCTGCCGCTTTGCTCGCAGTGTTCTTCGTTCAGTATCTTCCGCAAGGTGATCCCCTCATGGGACGCGGATTTCATGGGAAGGTTGCTCTTGATGAACAAGGTCATCTGGAACGACTAGAAAGTGACGAAACAACGGTCGCCGTCGATAATTATGGGAAGGAACTACCTCCCCAGGCAGCCACATACTGGACAGTCAATAGCCTACAAAATTTTATTTGAAGAAAAACATTAATAAAAAATTAAACAATACAAAAAGTAGCCTAGTATTTTTTTTTTAATCTATGAGTCATTAAAAACAAAAAATAAACTTACATATCATCATTTTAGCGCACTACCTAACCAACTCAATAGAACTAACCTGATTGACAAGTTTCCAAAAACAAGTTCACCGAACTTGAATTCCACGAAAAACTAATTCAATTGAAATAGGCTACTAAACATATGGGAAAAATAAGAGAACATTCAGCGAGCAAAGAAAATGTCTCGCAGATCGCCAAGGACACGATGGCTAAATAAAATCTCAAGGCCATTCATTCGACCAATCATAGGTGAGCTTACATTTCGAAAAAGGACCAATTAGAATCAAGTTTCCAAGGACTGTTAACCCGAAACGGTTCAATATCCTTTTTCTGCCGGAAGTCGAGTTTAATTAGAGCATTGCGGAAATCTCTGGAAATGGCTTAGAAATAAGCCGGTAGGGTCGGGTCGCAGGGGGATAGAAACTGCGTGTTGGATACGGTAACTGGTTTTCATTTACTATTATATGGATTGAATAAAGGTTGAAATTATTTCCTTCGTTAGAATTTTTCCTGATAAGATTCCCAACTATCATATATTTGTGCTTGAACATACCCAGAAATACAATAGGAGACTAGATTATGATTACAATAACAGCCATAGTTGTACATTTATGAATCGGATAAGCACGACCACCAAAATATGTGGTCTTGGCTTATTTTATAATTAGCTTTAGCTTAAAAGAGGCTAGTGAATTTTTTCTGTTTACGATATAGATATTATCAGGACTGCGGCACATATACCCATACAATTCACACATACTCGTTTTTTAATATTACTAGCCCTTGTGCGACGTCCTGAATTGCGTCGGCAAAAATGGCGTTTGAAACAACAACAGATCCAATTGATTGCCGCTCGTAACCAATTGCTGCCGCAGTTGGATGCGATTGCCTTGTATCGCTTCTTGGGCTTGGGAGACGAATTGGGGCGGTTGGGGTCGCGATTTGGGCCCAACTTCCCGGAGAACGAATCCCTGGCGATGGACGAGCTATTCGAGGGTGATTACACCGAATGGCAGCTCGGCTTTCAGTAGCAAATGGCGCTCGGCTACCGAGCTGAGAAGGCGCAGGTGCGCAATGCTCAACTGCTCTTGAGACGAGCCGAGAAGCGGCTGTCCGACATGGAACTGGAGGTTACCCACCAGCTGTCTGCTGCCGTACGCCGTCTGCGAGACAACTATCAGATCGCCCAGACGACTTACAACGCCTTGCGTGCGTTCCGTGATCAAGTACGGTCGGCAGAGAACGCCTACGAACTTGCCCAAACCGTCCCACTCGATTTGGTGCTCGACGCGCAGACGCGCTTGGCTCAATCGGAGGTGGAGTATTTCCGTTCCCTTACGCAGTACAACTTGGCCTTAGCGGAAGTGCACCATCGAAAGGGTTCGCTGCTCGAGCACAACGGCATCGTTCTGGCTGAGG